>JAFIRS010000418.1:0-747661 GCA_018342105.1 Gonioctena quinquepunctata | reverse complement strand
GATCGAGGTTTATCAAGATTAAAATCTGAGTTTAGTGAGAACGGAGTTTATGAGAACGCCGTTTATCTGTCTTGTGGTGAAATCGGGCCTTAGACTCCTCTACCCATGTACTATCTGAATCTGAAGGGGCGCAT
Source organism: Gonioctena quinquepunctata (assembly GCA_018342105.1). NCBI lineage: Eukaryota > Metazoa > Arthropoda > Insecta > Coleoptera > Chrysomelidae > Gonioctena > Gonioctena quinquepunctata. The sequence goes on along the minus strand of JAFIRS010000418.1, from coordinate 747,527 downwards.
TGGTTGCCAGATGTGAAATATTTTGGTATAATTTTCAGCTATCCCACCCCACTATAAAGGTGGAAGTAACACACGTGGAATTGGATCCGACTCTGATAAAACTCAAGCTCTTATCATTTTCGGAATTTATACCGACCACGTTCGTCATGCAAAAGTTACAATCATCCATGTGGTTTTGCGGTTCGCTCCAACGCATCGGCGATGAAAATGGAAAATAGATTATCTCGCCCATCGACCATTTGTACAGCTTGGTTCGACACCTGTTGCAGAACCATTTCGGTACCTATCTTTTCTGTGCCACTTAGGCCCGGTTGTTCAATGCGAGTTTAAACCGTTGATTATCTAAACTCGGATTATTAATTAACTATGGACTAGAACGTTATGCATTTTTCAATGAAAAACTAATCCTGGATTCCTTAACTCATTGTTTTCATATGTTGGCAACACATTTTTCCGCTTGTACCTTCATTCGGACCGTTCAGAAACATCAACATTGAATCAAACTTAACCTAAGAATTCGTAGTTTTGTCAAAAGTATACAGAAAAATTGATCGAAAACAGCCAAGTGTATTGTATAAATTGTTAGGCGTCTCTTAAGAAAAAAATTACTCATAATTTCACTCGTAAAAAAAATCCGAAATATTGTAGACTGTAAAAAACGGACCCAGTTACTAATTCGCAAAAATTGAAGTTTGAGCTATAATAAGTAATTAATACAATACCATCTGCGGAGGTCCCAAAAAAAAGGAATAGCATCTTAACAATAAAAGACAAAATTTCTACTTGGGCTTTGTCCAAAGCAGATTTTGTAGATTTACAAAAACGATCATTCGAAGAACACTAGTTGAAATTAATACACATGAAAGGAAACCACCAACTTTCATTGGAACTACAAAGGGAGGAGTAGAATCTAGAGAAAACCCATATGATTGAGATATATAAACAAACATTATCTTTGAAACATAACTCATCAACCATCAATAAATCAACATTTGCTTGAGATTCCTGAGAACAGATCATGTAGTTTTTCATTTTGCATTTGTAATGATTTAATTTTAGTTTTTTATGTCAAACGTTTTTGGTATGAAAAATCAAGATTTGATTTTTATTTGGAAGTTTATTTTTTGTTGCGATTTTGCCTTTGTAGTGAGGGGTGATTTTTTGTATTTCTGTTAGGTGCGGACGATTTCGTTAGGCAAGCGAAATCTATTCAAAAATTATTTTTCTGTCCATTCTTCCAAATGGTTTCTAGGTACCGTAATTTCGGGTGACTTTGGCTTACTTGAATTCAAAGAATGTCTACGATTAATTTGTAAAAATTAATTTGTTATCATTATATTCCAAAATATTGATCTTTGACCACCCTTTCAAATTAGCTATTTCAAATTGTGATTAAGACTTTGTATGTGGATATATAAAAAAATATGGTGTGCAAAGTCACCCGCATATTAAGGGCTGGCTTTGACCTATGGCTTAAATTTTGGGCGATTTAAAAGTAATCCGACGAATAAAATAAGCAAAATAAATTTGCCCATAAAAACGTTATTTCATTTTTAATCATCATAAATGAGTAAAAAAACATATTGCCAGTTGCAGACAAATTTTATGCAAGTTGAATTTGGTTGCAAATGACTCCTAAATGGAATACAGTGTTACAGGTATATATAAATAGAATTACGAAAAATCAATCCGATAAAATAACAGGCTTAAATTTTTTATAATTAATAATGTCTATTTCTGAAAATGAGCCAAAGTCACCCAGCTGGGTTAAAGTCCCCGAAATTACGGTACATTGTCTAAATACGGGTATCTTTCTTCTTGGGGCAATAATATCAAAAATTTCAAAAAAATCGTCTGTTATATCTACGAACATCTTTGCAGTCGGGTATAAAACAAAAATATTCACACAATAATAATTTTCAGACTAGTCAATGTCTATTGAAATGTCAAACAATCAAATAGGTTAGAATCGGCAAATTATCTCCTTAAACCCCCGAATTCATGAGATTAACTTAAACCATGGTTAAACTAGGTTTATCTCATAAACCCGTATTGAACAACTGAAACAAAATTGGTAATCCTGGTTTAAGCCAAATCACTTGGTCATCCTCGATTGAACAACCGGGCCTTATAGTCTACTCGACAAGTTGAAAATGGTCTAAAATAGAGATACTGCTCTTGAAATTATGTGTGATAGCTCATTGGATCCGGAATAACGCCTAGAAAAATGTGCCAAAAGCGTGTATTAGCACATACAAAATTGCAAAAGTTATAAACAATTGACGATAAAAATAAAATGGCATTTCGTTTTTTGCCAATATTTCATAAACTATCGATATTTAAGAAATTTAAAAAAAAGTTTCTAAAAGAAGAGGAAATTTTCAATAAAAAACTCCGCGCTTCCGGAACTCTATCTCCATTCTTTATAATTTTAATTAAACGCTGAATATGGGTCTCCGAGCGACATTTTTATGTTGCGCGCGCGGCGTCAAAGGCGAGTACGGCACATTAATTAATTTATTTAAGGTAATAAATATATTTTTCTTAATTTGAAAAAAATTATGGTGTATTCGGAACACTATAAATGATTTATTCCCGTTGGAAATTTCACTTAAAGTTAATTTTTCAACAAGTTAAACGATTGTTAACTAACAAAATTTTCTCGAACTTCTGTCTTAATTGTAAATGAAAAAAAATTTTTAAATAATTGTCGTAAAAATTTTTTGCTTCGTAGAGCCTTTCTTATATATATACTCAAAGCCATAAAAGTTGAAAAAATATTCATACTTTGTTTATAATAATTTTTGTACTTGAACACAAACTAAAAAATCCAAGTAATGTTGTTAAAAAAATATTTTTATTCTTAATTATCGTTTTTTAAAATAAAGATATAAATTGTTTAAAAAAAAAAATTTTTTTTAAATTTAAAAAATTATTATTAATAATTTCGAAAAACATTTTCCACAACTTCATTATATTATGAATATTATGATTTTTGAAAAAAAAATTCCTTAATAACAATTTTTAATTGTTTATAATCGTTTTTTTATATTTCTATTGTTTAAATGATTAGTTAAAAAAAAAAAATTTTTTTTAAAACAATTCCATTTTTATTAACTTACCAATTTGTTACAATTTTTTTTTTTTTTGTTAGATTTTTTTTTTGGAACTCCTAAAATTTACAAAAAAAACCATATATAACAAAGTATAAAAAAAAAAATTCCAATTTTTTATTGTACTTTGGGAATTGGAATTGGGAAAAAGTGGGAATTTTTTTCTATACTTTTTTAATTATGTTTGTTTTTGTAAATTTTGGAAGTTTAAAAAAAAATCAAACAAAGTTGTAAAAAAATTTTTTTTTTTTATTTTATGAGGATGAATTATATTTTTAGAAAAAAAAAAATTTCTAACTAATTATTTAAACAATGGAAATATAAAAAAAACGATTATAAACAATTGAAAATTGTTATTAAGGAAAATTTGTTTTTTCAAAAATCATAATATTTGTAATATAATGAAGTGTGAGAAAAAATTTTCAAAAATATTGAAATAATCAATTTGTTTATAAAAAATTCATCAACTAATGCGGGAAAATGTTTTTTGCAAATCAATGCATATCTTGTATTAATAAGAAAACGATAATATGATGATTAAGAAAAAAAATATTTTTTAACAACATTACTTGGATTTTTTTGTTTTTGTTCAAGTACAAAAATTATTATAAACAAAGTATGCATATTTTTTCAACTTTTATGGCGTGATCTTGTTGAGTACGTATACGAAGCAAAAAATGTTTACGACAATTACTTAAACATTTTTTTTCATTTACAATTAAGACAGAAGTTCGAGAAAATTTTGTTAGTTAACAATCGTTTAACTTGTTGAAAAACAACTTCAAATGAAATTTCCAACGGGAATAAATTATCATAATTTCCGAATACACCATGATTATTTCAAATTCAAAAGAAAATATTTAATACCTTAAATAAATTAATTAATGTGTCGTACTCGCTTTTGACGCCACGCGCGCAACCTAAAAATGTCGCTCGGAGACCCATTTTCAGCGTTAAATTAAAATTATAAATAATAGAGATAGAGTTTCGGTTTTTTATTGGAAATTTTCTCCTCTTTCAGAATTTCGTTTTGAATTTTTTTAAATATCAATAGTTTATGAAATATTGTTAAAAAACGAAATGTCAGTTTTTGTTCATCTTCAAATGTTTATAACTTTTGCAATTTTTTATGTGCTAATACACGCTTTTGGCACATTTTTATAGGCATCATTCCGGATTCAATGAGCTATCACACATAATTTTAAGAGCAGTATCTCTATTTTAGACCATTTTCAACTTGTCGAGTAGACTATTATACTGAATCCGAAGTACTAAAGATTTTTCATCAAATCTGTTATGAGTTGGCCTTTATGGGCACGATGTACCTGCCACAAACATAACAAAAATATTCTGCACTGATTTTACACGACTTTCTTGGCATTTTCACTGATTACTTTTCCATTTAGAACCATAAAAATACGTCTTGAATACGGATCAAACAAACACGGTATTGCCGCGATGAGCTGTTAGTCGTTATGAGATCGCAATACTATAGTCCATCCAATATCAATTGCAGAAGCTGTTTCTATAGGGAGCAAATAAAAACTCACTTCGCTAACAGGAGCGTATATGCGAAGAAACGGAACGAAAAATAATCTGTACTACTTGTATACAGTCTCCGTCGGCACAAAGAGCCCGCTGGTCAACGCGGACTTGAGTGACTGCCGTCTGTTCTACAACCGATTCGTCTGGGCCAATCAAGTCGGACATCAATGCTTGCAGGTGTGTCTATACGATGGGAGGTCATAAATCACGCGTTATATTTGTGTTTTAATAGCTCTGAAAGATTAAAAACCAGTAGCGTCTGTGGTCTTGGTGTGTGCCGATCGAAATACGTTCTAAGATATTCTAGTTTTGTTGGAAAATATGGCTTTTTTTCGACCATGAAAAAATGCAATTGCACAAAATAGCAATGAAATCTTTTCATTTTTCATTATTTATGAAGTATTTTTAAAATCTTAAAATATCTAAATAAAATTAGTAATCTCCGCCACTGCTGCTCACAGGATTTCGCCGCAAGACTTTTTAATGCTTCTGCAATTGATATTGGGAAAACTATACCAACATGAGAAATCGAAGAAATCTGATCTAACAGCGGGAAATAAGCTATGTATTTCAATTCAGCGCTCGAAAATACTTAAGAAATCACTTTTGTCTTGTTGGGTCCAAAAATTCACCGAAATTTGTAAACCTGTGTAATTATTAGTTTTCACAAACAGCTTGATTGAAGTATGATTATTCAAAAACCCTGCATGACAAAATCCTTTGGAATTTTCACATTTGAAACTCATTTTTTGCGAAAATTCACTGTCAGCATTAACGTTCGGATATTTCCCGATATGTTCAGGAAATATCAATTGTTTTCCTTGCTTCGAAATAATAAATACTGTCTTGCTAACATATCCCATTATTCACGCCCATTTCATAGAACTGTCACCAGTTATATCTTCAACACGTTGAGCCTGAAAGCCATTACCTACCCCTCATAAATGACACTAAACTTTGATTCACCACGTCAACCGCCAAGCAATTTATTTTCAGTGCGAATATGGATATTGATCTAGATAGATTTGTCTGCATCAACAATTTGCTAGACAGCGTTGACCACAGATGGCCGCAAAGCATAATAATTCTTGTTTAGTTCGACAGATGCAGTAATGAGCGGAGACCAGTGGTGGATTCATAGGAGCGTACAGTTTGGCACATACAGTGTCCGTCATAAAGTTGGCTACATAGGGGAAAAAAATTGTTATTGAAATTTCTGAAAAACTATAATAAAGGTTCGTTTCTGCATGTCTCGCAACAAAAAAATCACGTGACCTCAGATTTGGCGGGAATTGAAAAAAAAGTTGTCTGTGGTGCCGAAAAATAGGACAAATTGAAATTGAAAAGATATGGAAAAAATGTATTGAGAAAATGTGTTTGGAATTCAACAAGGACTCCATGTACCAACTTTGAACAGTATTGAAAAAAAAATATACCATTTTATAACTGTACCTTCACTGAAAAACTTACATTCTTGTTTTATCTGGAAACAGCATCACATGAGTTTGGGTCAAAACTCATCAAATATTTGTGGAATAGATATTTTGCGGAAGATTAATTATGAAAACACGATTTAGTCTTGTCAATAGGTGTAGTCATGCCCTGTATATTGATGCACATGAGCTTATTCAATATTCTCAACCCGTGAATGAAATTTAAACCAACAAATATTCGTAATTAAAACTTAATAATACATTACACAGGTCTACAATGATTTTGTTGCCGCTAAAAGTAAAACTGATTTCAAGTATAGTATTTCTAATCCCAATTGGACCGACATAAAAAGTTTCGAGAAGGAATTCTCTTCCACACGACAGAAATTTTTTATGATTGTACCAGGAACGCTTTGAAAGTAAAAACACTGGTAGTATATAAATTTCCCATTTGCCGGGAAGTGCCTATGAACACTCCTCGTAGTGCTCTTATTTTTATTGCCGTTCCAATTGGGATTAGAATAACTATACATTCGGTACCCTGATAAAAACTTGATACTTACTTTTTCAATGCTACGTATGGTTTTCGAGAATTCATTTATTAAAAAACGAAAGAACATTTAATTTAAAACATTTAATTACATTTGATTACACATTTTATTTTACAGGTTAGAAGCTTCTCTTTTTGAATTTTCTCCGATGGATGTCTTTAGGACATCCCCGTGTAATACTCTAACAGTAATCTGCCATCATATGCTCATCCCAGCGACCTTGGTATCTATCTTCCATCACCTTTAAATCTTGATGGAAACGTTCTCCTCGTTCTTCGCTATACTCTCCAACTCTTTGTAATTTTTGGCCTTCTGATTTCCTAAGAAATTTTTTACAACAGCAACAAAAGATTTCCGAACTGCTGCTTCTAATTTATTCATTGAATGTATGAAATCGTTGTCTTCCATTTAAGTCTTATCTGTGGGCCATCAAAAATACCAGCTTTTAGTTTTTCATTACTTAGACCGGGAAACTTTCTTGAAAGATATACAAAACACGGACTAGTTTTATCTAATTATCATTTTATCTTTATTCAACTATGTATTGTATTTTATGAATAACTTTATTTATACATGTACCTTGTTTTGACTTGTCTTATAGCTTTATGAGCTCGCATTTGGATCAATAAACTATCTATCTATCTATATATCTATAATGCCTTAACATATTGCTTCATAAGTCCCAATTTGATGTGCAATGGAGGCAAAATAATCTTATCACTAGAAACTGAAGGCGGGTTCATAATATTTTGTTTGCCAACCGTCATGCTATTTCTCAAAGGCCAATCTTTCTTGATCCAGTGGTCTTTTTTTGCTCTGCTGTCCCATAAACATATGAAGCATGGAAATTTAGTGTACCCACTTTGTTGACCTAATAGAAAGTTGACCATTTTTAAATCGACACATATAACCCATAGGTGCTCCGAGTACCTAAGTTTTTTTTAAACAAGATCCACGTTTTGATACTCCTCTTTTAATTATGTTGAATGAGCAATATGCACAGCTGCATGTTTATTACCAATATCTAGTGAAACACATTTTAAACTTCACTTACAGCTGTCCATGAACAATCTCCATTCTTCAGCTTTGTACCTTGAGAGCCCCAGTTTCATTAGAAGGCCACCAATGTTATTACAATAAACTATATCATTTTCTGAGCTAAAAAATGGAAGAAATTATTTTTCGCGATCACGATAAAATGTTATTTTTGTACCTTGAGATAACAAATTTTTTTCTTTGAGTCTAGATGCTAGAAGCTCAGATCGCCCTTTCAAAAGGTCAAGGTCTCTAATCAAATCACTTAAAGCATCTTGAGAAAAAAAGTGAGGGCGCTGTTGACACTTCAAAATCACTGTCACGTTCATCAGAAAAAACTTCCACTATCTCGGTGTCCGACAAATCTGATAGATCTGAAAGATCTTGACTCATAGGAGATGGTACGTCATCTGAACACAGTCGAGGTCTTTTAGCAGACTGTAAATCAGGATATGTCATTTTACTTTTGTTTATACCATGTAATTCTACAACACAAAAATAACAGTCATCAATGTGATTTTTCGGTTCTGTCCAAATCATCGGCACACTATACTTCAAATGATTACGTTTACCGTTTGCCCACTGCCTTAAATGTTCACTACACAACTTGCACACAATGTTTGGAACCCACGGTTTGTTCAGAGCCTTCATCTCTATTTCAAAGTAACCATCGTATGTCTTCTTCATTGAATCTGTTATAGGTGTTCTAAACTTTTTCACTACATATTCACCACAAATGTAACCAAATGTATTTGGATCATTTTCACAACACCTTCTCGACGACGGCATTTCAATATTATTAATTACAAAAAAAAAATTATTGATTATAATGACATGATAAAATACGTTTTTTAGGTTATCATAGCTTCAAGATTTTGACAGCTTCGCACGACATCTTGCGGGCTAATTAACCAAATTATAACCTTGAATTAGCGGCACCAAACGATTTTTTTGACTAAGCTATATTTTTGAATTTTATAATAGCAGAGTAAGCATATGCATAGTATATGTTCAAAAGGGAGTTTCTGTCTAGCATGGACTTTAATACGGTCAATAAGTAGAAACATTGATTAATCGTTTTGCAAACACCATCAATCTGTTTCTCCCAAGTGAAATTACTGTCAAACGTTGTTTCCAAGAACTTCACCGATTTAGATGTTTCAATGGTGGATCCATTGAATGAAATTTGGCATTCCAAAGGCGTTATGTACAAACTGAAATATTCGATACATACGGTTTTCTTTAAGTTTATAATAAGCTTATTTCTAGAACACCAATTTTCAAATTCAATGAAATTTTTGCCAATTTTTTTGAGTAGGCTATGTTCCGAATGATCATTTATAACCATGCAGGTATCGTCAGCATACATAAATACTTCAGCTTGCGTTATATAATGAGGTAAGTCGTTGACGTATAATAAGAGAATTAACGGTCCAAGGACACTGCCTTGTGGGGTACCAATATCAATATCAAACTCTTTGGAGATGACCTCGTCAATTTTCACGACAATTTTTCTGTTTTCTACGTAGGAGAGAAACCAATCGTTAAGACAACTACGCATACCTATTCTGAAACAAAAGATTTGTCAACCGTGTCGAAAGCTCTTGTCAAATCAAATGAAACAGTCACAACATAATTAACACTATCTAGTTGTTCATTAACATATTCGGTATAACCAACTATACTAGTTTCAGTCGAAAAACCTTGTCTGAAACCATGCTGACAATTTGTAAGTAATTTGAATGATTTCAGATAATACTCTACTCTTTCAAAAACTTTTGAAAATACTCTACTCTTTTAAAAACTAAAACAACACGTTTTCACTCCATCAACGAATATCTGAGAACGCCCCCACTCCTCAATAATGTGTCTCCTTACTCGATATAGTCATGTACTTGTTTCTCGACTGTGTACATTTTGTATGTCTGTTTTGTGATATTTTCAGATGAATATTATAGTTGTAGTGTAAATTTTGTGTCAGTTTTGTGATATTTTCAGGTGTATACTTTGACCATTTTACTAGCTCTTCACAGAACGACTCACAACTAGAAGCTGATACTACCAACCACTACTCCAACAACAATCTGCCCGGTGCAGGACTATTTAGATTCACACCTATCAGTGAAACTGGCATCTATAAGCACCTTCTTTCTATCAAATCGCTATTGGTGCAGACTCTATAAGTGTGAATATGCTACTTCATGCTTGTCCACCTATCATAGAGCATCTCTGTCACATCTTTAACTACTGTATAGAAAAAAAATACCTACCCATCTATTTGGAAACATGCTGTTGTCCTCCCTTTACCAAGAATCAGTAATCCCACTGAACTCAAATTCCTTAGACCTATTAGTATTCTATGTGATTTGTCCAAGTCTTTGAGAAGATCATACATGCACAAATGAAAATCTACTTAGAAGATTATAATCTCCTACCTCCGCACCAATCAGGGTTCAGGACTCATCACAGTTGTAACACAGACTTTGAAGGTGACAGACGATATTCTCAAATATTTACACGATAAAAAGTTGGTGTTACTTGCATTTCTAGACTATACTGAAGCATTCGATAGAATCAAACATGACCTATTACTAGCCATACTACACATATTGGTTTCAGTGATTCTTCTATTATGTTTTCCAAAAATTATCTATACTATCGTTTTCAAACAGTCAAACTGGATAACCAACAGTCTGATTTCGTACATATAAAAAATGGGGTACCACAAGGATCAATTTAAGGCCCGTTGCTCTTCATTTTGTACACTATTGATTTACACAGAACTTCACATTATTCCAGTAGTCATTTTTATGCAGATGATGTTCAACTATATCTTTCCTCAACCGAAAGTAACTTAGCCCTCTCGGTTCAGCATATGAATGATGATCTGACTGCTATAGTCGACATGTCGAGCAAACTGTGTCTCCTTATCAATCCTTCAAAATCAAATGTCATACTGTTTAGCAGAAACAAAGATATCCGAATTAGGTGTTTACTGAATACTGTCATCTGAAGAGCATTTTGCAATCCGAAACTTATCTACTCCAACAGATCATTTCTAGACAAAAAAAGTTCAATAATCTTATGCGAAGCCCTAGTCTTGTCTCACTTAAATCACGCAGATGTTGTCTTCGGCCTAGCCTTACTCAAATCGGATATAAAAGGCAACAATTGGTACAAAATTCATGTGTCCGTCTTATCTGTGGTTTAAGGAAACGAAATAATATATCAATCCCTTTGAGAGAGCTGGGTTGGCCAAGTGTTCAAAAACGCATCTTTCTGCATTCATCTGAGCTGTATCATAAAATCATCCTCGAGAAGAAGCCACCATACTTATTAGAAAAAGTATCGTTCCGAACAGACGTCCACAACATTAATATCAGATTCAAGTTCAAATTGACACCACCATTGCATAAAACCTCTCTCTATCAGTCTTTCTTTTCCTACATGATATACGGCTATAAGGTACCATTGGACTCTTCAAGAAAAAAATTTAAAAACTTATGTTGATGGATGATATACATTTATAAGTATTCCCGCTGTATATCTACACATTTGAATAAAATAATTATCCATGTACAGTCTATCCCCATTCTAGGTGTCCTGACATAATAACATATCATTACTTACATTGTTCTTTTTTGTGTCTTACACATTATTATTATATAGGTATATTGCTAGATATTGTAATTCAACTTTCATTTTTTTTCTATTCTCCATTAGCATATTGGAATAAAGGTTGAGTGTAAGGAAGTACTTACCCATCTAACACGTGGGTAAACGCTAACTCTGCCCTTTGACAGTACTAGGAATCACATTTCACGTATGAATTATGTCTCACTTACTATCAATAAAAACGATTATTATTATTATTATTATTATATTTTAATCAATATTAATCAACATTTTGTACCCGATTGACTTGACAAGAACATAACTGTAACTTGGTCAAATAAATTATATTCATATGGTGTGGAATGTGTGAGATATGTTCTAACTGTTCTGGTAGAGATTGCTAATGTTCACCATGTACTTTCCAGGTAAGTTTCCATTAGATCATAGATTTGCTGAAATCTGACCTATCCTGGAGCGGTGAGTCATTTTTTGTGACAAGCTCTGATATACTGAAGAAATCAATGCCAAATAAATCCGCCACTGCACTGGTGAAGATCGTACAACCAAACCCACACGACGAATTGCAAACCACTAACATGATTTCAATGTCCACATTTAATAACCCAATCATTGTGAAATATAGTTCACAGGGTGGGCTGGTGCTGAAACAAGTAAGTGGATGAAACGAATGGACGTGTTGGTGGAAGTAATATACATTATTGAACAGCAATGAGCAGCTATTGACATTGCTCTCCGGTGGGTTGAACATATCGACATGAATTCATCTGGAGAGGTGGAAAAAGCTATTTATGAGCTGCTGCTTGTCTCTTTCAATCCATCCAAGTCAGAACAACAGAAACAATAGAAGTTGATAATTAATGTTCAGAAATGCTTTATGAAACGAAGAATTTTCGTTGGGATTTTCGTACAAGACAGTGTTTGGTAAGTTATCATGTTATCATGTTGATTCTTCGCAGTTCAATGATCGTATTATAGTTCACTAGAAAAATGTCTTCAAGGTCCACAAACTCTCACACACTGTGCTGCATATATCATAGAAAGCTAGAATAATGATTTCACGGACTTTTTTCCGTGAGTCTTGAAGCGTATTTGAAGAATTTGCTGAAGCTTTGCGATTTCATCACATTTGTCGATAAAAAGACGGGTGAACTGTTTATTATTTCTAGGAATTTCCACATGAATGTTTTCCCTCGGGTTTATTATTTTCCATGTCCATAATGCTTCGCTACTCCACATAGGATCTCTAGTCTCTAAATTCTCCAGGAAAACCACTTCTTTCACCTTTTACCTTTTCTCAGAAAACTTGACTACAATTCACTTCATCGAGTGGAGTCGAATTCTAGGTAAAAAAACATTTTTATCATTAATTATTGACTGCGTCGCGGAAAGGAAAAAACTTTTTCCAGAATTTCAGTAGTTTTTTCTATGAAACCAAGATATGCGCACGACAGAGGATCATGGCGCTTTTCTTCGAGAAATGATGAAGAAACAATGTCATCCTTAATTTGTTTGAAAATATGAACAGGATGAAAAGGGAAACATTCTCAATTGAATATTGAATCGAAATATTTTTCTGTGAATTGAAAAATCCATGACAAAAATGAAGTTAATTTTTGTGAATGTCTTACAGAAAACAACTACTTCCCCGGCTAACGCCACGCTGGACATTGAACTACATCTGCGACTGAAAGATAAACTTTAGTCACTATCTTCCTCTCTAGCATCAATGTTACAGATGATTTCTGGTGAGTATCTACTATCTTTTGGAAAACATTCTTTTTTGCCTCATTCATCTATTGGGTGCCAACGAATCTATTAGACAAGTCATAACTTCTAGAATATTGGGTGTATCAAAATAAGATTTGGTATAGGTAAATGGTATGTGAAGAGGAGATTTTTCGAATATTTTTCACTTGCGGGTCACTTCCGGTTTCACCGAAAATTGCTCCAGTTTTGAATTTTCAAATGTATATTGTAACATTTTTGGATTTCTGAGACAAATCTGGATCAGATTGTGACATTTCAAAAAGTTTTTACGAATACTTAATTTTTTCAGAGTCGCTTTTAATATTGCGTCTATAGGTGGCCATGATCGGACGTAAACTAATCTGAGGACCTCAGGTGATGTCAGAAAATTACAAAGTTTGACTAGTATGATAGATAGGAATAAGACACGTTGGCAAAATTACATTTTTGTGTCTATTATTTTTCAAATGACGACCATTTTTTGACAAGCACTTTCCGAAAAAAGTATTGTTTGACGAATCGAACGATACTAAGTCATTTGCGATTGGATTCAAAATAAGAACATAAATTAAATAACACTAAGGCAAATACGTGTTGGTGGAAGTACATTATTTACTTTTGTCAAGTCTGCCATGGATAGCCAAGATGCATAATATTTTGAGGTTATTCTTATCAAGTCTTCTTTGGAAAACAAAACACTCACTTAGGTTATGACAGTGCCATAAGCTTTTTGAGCAGACACTAAAGTTTCTTAATTTTCGTTGGATTTCAGTTTTATTTTTCTTCAAAATAATGTGTACTCAAAGTGAAAAAGTGGATATTATATTAATATTTGGAGAATGTCATAGAAATTCGAAGAACATAGAGCCAATCAGTATTTTCCGTATGTTGAGAATCGTTTTAGGCAAGGAGGAAATCGAGAGGCAGAACAGAGGTTCATCAGAAATGAAGAGACTGAGATTAACGTTCTTGCTATGGTTAAGGTTGATAAAACGGACACGAATCATCAAGAAAAATACTGGAAAAGCACGGATATCGAACATTTAAATATCAGTTACATCAATATTTGTATGCTGACGATGGCGATAGACGGGTAGTGTTTTGTGATTGGCTGCTTCAAAATCATAGAGTTAAGGTAGTATCGCCACGAGACAGTTGAATTATAAAATCATTAAAATTTGGTATACGTATTGTTTAACATGTGAATAACACCTCTATAAAATTTCAACGAGTTTCATCATCTCGAACCCGAGATATATATAATTGAAGTTGACTCAATTAACACGTAACATATGGACCACGCATAGGCAAACATCACATTATTAATTCTACCGTTAGTACTAAAATAAAGAAGTTTATGAAAAACGAGGGGGAGCTAGAGCAGGATATCACAGATATTGTGAAAAAAAATCAGAGTGATTGACCATCTGGGTTGACAGATATAATCAAAACTACTCTCGTTGTTCAAAATAGTCCACGAGGAAGCGCACAGCCTAAAAGGGGGGTCGTAAAGAAATGCGGATTGTGCCAGGGGACTTTTTGAAGAAGGACGGGGGACCATTTGAGGGTCTGAACGCGAAAAAAAACTCCTCCTAGTTGACCCCATGATTTTAACGATACCCCCCCTTCCCCCCAAAAAAAAGTTCAAAAAGAGTACTACAAAAAAGTCCATTGAAGTTTTATCGAAAAACGATAATTTTTTTTCATGACGTATGATTTCTAGTGAGGGAGGGAGGGTCTGAATTTTTTTTTGCTGCCTTTTTCGGGGACATCAGTTTTTTGAGTCGCCGAATTTCTATAACGAAGAAATTTTCTAGAGTCGATTCGAGGGGCAAGAGCCTCCCTTCGAAAAATTTGTTTTTTCGCGTTTTAATTCGACTCCGTCAAAAATTATTTCCTAATCCTGTCTCGTGGCGGAACTACCTTAAACCAAATGTTATCAACTTCATTCTATTTTACGACGAATCACGATTTACAAATAATGGTATGTTCAATAAGCAAAATACTCGGTACTGGGCCCAACAAAATGAACGTGCAATGAGAAAGGGACAATTTTCAAGAATGGTTTGGCGTCAATGTCTGGACAGGATAATTGGGCCAATATTGTTTCAAGGTCAGTTAACAGGGGTTAGGTACTTATGTTTTCTTCAAAATGAAATCGAGGATCATCTTGATAATCTACTTTCAGCAGTTTTACGGCAAATTTACTTCCAACAAGATGGAGCACCCCCTTATAATACCAGAGAAGTTCTTGATTACTTGATAGAGCATTTTCATAATCAAGTTATTGAAACCAATGGTCCAGTACGGTGGCCTGCCTGCTCACCAGATCTCACTGTGCGCGATTTCTCCATTTGGGGATATGTTAAAGAAAAGGTTTACTATGTAACAGCCCCAGCCACTTTCGAAATCTTGGAAGAAATAATTCTACGGGCATTTAGAAGTATAACGCCTCAAATGTTACGAAACAATTGAACGAGCTCAAATGTGTCTTGAACAAGGAGGAATGCACTTTGAAAATTTACTACAGTGAAAGTAAATAAATTATTATCCATGGCACACATTACAAAAATAAATAAATTATTATCCAGTATTTTCCTTAGTAATATTTAATTTATGTTCTTATTTTTAATCCAATCGCAAATAAATCAGAACGTTAGATTCGTCAAAAATACTTTTTTCGGAAATTGCTTGTCAAAAAATTGTCGCCAATTGAAAAATAATAGTTAAACACGAAAATGTAATTTTGCCAACTTGTCTTATTCTTACCTATCATAGCAATATTGCGAAACTATTTGAAAAAACTTAAAAACCAGAATGGTACATTATTTGAATCAAAAGAAACTTCTATCTGAAAAACAATTTGGATTTATAGAAGGAAAATCCACAAATGATGCCATTTGCTCACTGACATAAAAAATATATGATAGTTTGGATTAAAAAAAAACATCCTTTGGTGGTTTTCCTAGATCTTGCAAAGGCTTTTGACACTGTTGACCATTCACAGCTTCTGAGAGACTTGCAGGATCTTGGATTCAGAGGAAATGTGAATAAACTCTTTGAAAGCTACTTAACCAAGCGAAAGCAACGCGTAAAAATTGATAATGTATTGAGTGAAGAAAGAACTGTGAAATATGGTGTGCCTCAGGGCACAGTTTTAGGCCCTATATGTTTCATTATATATAATGAATGGCATTCTCACCTCACAAACCGCCGGCGATATTATAAGCTTCGCAGATGACACAGCAATATTTTATGCAAATGAATCATGGGGTATGCTGAAAAGTGAAGTTGAGAGTGATATGAGCATGATAATAGATTGTTTCAATCAGAAAAAATTAACAATCAATTACGAAAAAACATCGTTCCTCACATTCGCCTGCTACTCTTCCCACCTTCCAGATTTTAACCGCCTGGACATAAAAAATTCCGACAATGTTATTCAATTGAATTCTTCTGAATTTGTAAAATATTTAGGTGTTTATATAGACAAACAGTTGAGATGGAATATTCACACAAAGAAAACGGTAGGAACCCTGAGGAGTATCCTTTACAAGTTCTTATATTTCAAAAATATATTGAATACCTCTCAAATGAAAACTCTTTATCATACACTATTCGAGTCGAGATTGACGTATGGGATCTTAGGTTGGGGAGGTATAGCCAGCAGTCATTTGAAATTTCTGGACGTACTACAAAAAAAAATGCTGAAAATTTGTTTCAATAAAAATTGGACTTACTCTTCAAACCTACTTTTTTCTGAGAGTAAAACATTAGATCTCAGGCAATTATATTACCTACATATGTCTGTAGACCAATTCAAAAATTAAAGTCATTCAAGGCATATTAATCACAGATACAACACTAGGGCCAAACAGGAAAAAATGTTCCGCACTGAATATTCATTCAAAACAATTGGTCAAAGAGTAGTTACCTGAGTATAAGAATATTCAACAGCCTTCCCAAGAACATCAATGAACCAACATCAATTTTTTCATTCAAAAAAAAACAAAGAACCATCTCCTTTCAACAGAAAGGAGTTATATCCACAATGTGATAGAACCGAATATTTGAATAATTCTCAACTTATTAGTAGAAATTATTAAATATTTGACTCACTTGTTATTATTGCTACTTTTAGGAGTTATTAGTTATTAAGTATTCAGTTTATCTTAGTTTCTATTCTATTTTCTAAGTTGCTATTTTTTCCCTATTTATATCTGACTCAACAATATTTCAAAAATGTATTACCTATATAGGCATAGACTTTTTAGACCACGCGCTGGCTTAGCCTCAGTGGTATATCCTTGTTTATTCGTATGGTATAGCTATTCGAATAAGTAGCTCGATTATCTTTTTTTTTCATAATATAATTTAATACTTTTTTTTTTCATAATAGATTTTAAGACCATTTCTTGTCAATCAATGTGTAATTTTTAAGGAATAAACATTATTATTATTATTTATAGTGACTAAAACTTTGCGATTGTAATATGCTGACATCACCTGAGGTCCTCAGATTAGTTTACGTTCGATCATACCCACCTATAGACGCAATATTAAAAGTGACACTGAAAAAATGAAGTAGGCGTCATTTCCAGTGAATCCGGAAGTAACCGGAATGTAAAAATATGCGAAAACCATTTACCTATATCAAATCTCATTTTGATACACCTAATATTCTAGAAGTTATGACTTGTCTAATAGATTCATTGGCACCCGGTATATAAGTTCTTGATTGAGACTAGAATATTCACTTTCACTTTTTTACAAAAAATAACTTCATTTTTATCGAGGATTTTTCAATTCACAGAAAAATATTTCTATTTAATATTCCATTGAGAATGTTTCCTTTTTCAATGTCATCCTTAACCTTCAACTGAAAATGTTCTTTTACTGTAGGAAAACGTGGAATAGCATCGAAACAAAATCCTGGTATTCAAAAAAATAAATCTAAAACGTGGATACTGGTAGACGATTGAGGATGGAACAGTTCGTTGTGTCGTGATGCATTTGCAGGAGGATGACTGAATTATTACACGCTATCAGGATTTATAGCAGCAATTAATGGAGTCAATGCTTTATTTCTGTCTGTGACTTCTTTCGGCCTAATAAAAACTATTTGATGATGGGTTGTGAGAATTAAATTGATTTGTGATAGTGCCCCACTAATTCAAATTCGTATTAACGATAAAGAGTTTAAATGCATGATTTTTTTTCGGCGTAAACAAAGAGTTCTGTATTTGCCGCTTTAATTTCTGATAATGAATGGATTGATTATCTTCGTAATGAAAATTTATGGCCGTTAAAAATGTACATGCATCAGAACTGAAATGTGGTATGAAACTGATTTGCAATAGTGCTGTACAATTTTAAATTCGTATTCACGATAATATCAAATTTAATTGCACGAAAACAGCTTTTTGGCATACTTCAAGGAACAGCACTCGACCTCTCGATGTCTCCAGTATATCAATAAATGAATGGTGAAGATTCTGAACAAACTTTTCAAAAATTAAAGTAAAAAGTAGTAAAATTTATCAAAACTAATAGTGGTGCGGTTTCAATATCCATAACTGTTGTGGCTGGATGTATTTTGTTATTGAAATTTGTTATTTTATTATTTCTTTGATTAATGAATGCAATGTTTTATCACTGTCTGTGGCTGGTTCCGATATCATGAAACCCTTTTGGAGGTTGAGTACATTATCACATGAAATCTAGTTGATATCACTATAATCAAGATGGACCAAAGCAATTACATTCTTTCAAAATATGGGCTTCTAAATGTTTGAAAAAAAACAACAGATTCCTAAAACACAAAACCACTGCTCTGACTTCTGCAGAGAAATATTACGTTAAATCTTATCAGTAAAACTCCCGAAAATGTTGGGCAATCAACAAGATTCTTTGACTGGTCAAATCAGAGAAAGAAGTATCCTTATTCCGATTCTAGTGCCTTGGCAAATCGAATTTCCATGGTCAAGGATATGCAAAAAGCTTCTCAATAGAAAAAAAAACTCGTTTGAGGTCTGGGGACCCTGATCAGGAACGATGTTCCTTACGCTTTTTTTCTCTTTCGTTACTCTTTTTGACGCTGAGTATATGATTTCCCTATTGTCTCTCTGTGATGTATGTTATATCCAAAATCTAAGGCATTCTACGAAGTAACTGCACGAAGCAATTGCAACATTGTTGCAAGATCAAATAGGACAGGAATAGTCAGCATCTATCCACCTGGGTTCCATAGAGCTTCCAGAAAAGTTAACAAGAGTCAGCATCACCGCACCTATAAATCCATCCCAAACTGAGGGGCGGCGCCTTCTATTGACACATCTATGGCAGCAGCATTCCGTGCATCTTGAAATTTCCGAAGTATATTGTATTATTTCAAAGTGAAAAATAAATGTTTTTCAAAAAGAAGTCTACGAGAAAATCAATATCTAATATATAAAATTCTCGTGAAACAGT
Source organism: Gonioctena quinquepunctata (assembly GCA_018342105.1). Lineage (NCBI taxonomy): Eukaryota > Metazoa > Arthropoda > Insecta > Coleoptera > Chrysomelidae > Gonioctena > Gonioctena quinquepunctata. The sequence continues at coordinate 727,997 of JAFIRS010000418.1, read as the reverse complement.
GTTTGTAATTAAACTCCTCCGAAATGGCTCGACCGATTCTCATGAAATTTTGTGTGCATATCGGTTAGGTCTGCGAATCGGACAACATCTATTTTTCATCCCCCTAAATGTCCATCCCTTAATTTTTTTTATTTTTCAGATACAAATCTTTTATTTTATTTTTTATGATACAGCATTCAGAAATACATACAACCCTAAATTTTCACCCTTCTACGATCAACCCCTATTTTTCCATCGTGATTTTTATTTTATTTTATTTTATCCATAGACCTGCAATAGGGTTGCAAGATGGCAATCGAATATAATAATTGTAGTACGATAAATTGAGAACGGGATAGGGAAAGAAAAAACGGGATAACAGGACAAGGGGGTAACGGGAATAATGGGATAACGAAAAAAACGGGAAAACGGGATAACAGGATGAGGAAATAACGGGAAAACGGAATAACGGGATAAATAAAAAACGGGATAACAGGAAAACGGGATAACGGGAATAACGGGATAACGAAAAAACGGAAAACGGGATGAAAGGATAAGGGGATAAGTGGGAAACGGGATAACGGGATAATAAAAAATGGGATAACAGGAAAACGGGATAACGGGAATAACGGGATAACGAAAAAACGGGAAAACGGGATGACAGGATAAGGGGGATAACGGGATAAAGAAAAAACGGGATAACAGAAAAATGGGTTAACAGGATAACGGGAATAACGGGATAACAAGAAAACGGGATAATGGGATGACAGGATAAGGGGATAACGGGAAAACGTGATAACGGGATAAAGAAAGAACGAGATAACAGGAAAACGGGATAACGGGACAACAGGAAGCGAAAGGAGTCAAAAGCATAGTCTAGATGGAACAACATAAAGGAAAACATAGAAAAATTTAAATTCAACGCGGACGAGAGTTTTCGGGAAAAACATTTTAGGAGGAGACAGGACAACGTCTGTCGGGTCAGCTAGTAACATGTATATAAATAGTAAATAGTAAACACTCCAATCACGTGTACATTGAACGTATGTAAACAGTAAACACTTGTATCAAGTTATACAATTTTATCAACTTACTTTCCCAAGTTTGTATTACACATACTTTCCATATTTCGAATCTCCACTACAAAATTGCAATAATGAGACAATATGACTCACGTACGGTTCAAAACGAAAAAACCAATAACAAATATATTTTCTACTTTGCTCCAAAATCTTACATGCGCAATAGAAATATTCAATTCCACAACGCTCATGTGCTACACATACACGAATAATTTCAAAGGCCAAACGGAGCTGCCTTAATACGAGGCACTACCAAGCCAGAGGTCCGGGGTTCAATCCTCAACACAACCATTTTTTTATTTATTTATATTTCATGTTTGCTGTGGGTTCTAACATTTTAAACACATTTCATTCGGTTACTCGATTGTCCAGGTTTTCTTCAACTCCGAATGTAATTCGATATGGAGATTTAGATTGTTTATATTTGTATATTTTCGTCACGTAAAGAAAAACTGTTATGCTCCCTCGATGGTTCCAAACGTTCCAATAAATTATTGATATCGGGGTAGCAGAATATGTTGCCATCAATCTCATGTGTTGGTGTTTTTTTTTCTCTCAGTATTTTTCCCTTTGAAAGTTGACGTTTTCTTTTGCATCACATTCAATTGTCATTATACCATGCAATACTATACCTATACATCCTTTCTCCAAACTTCGCATACAAAAAACAAGAAATTATGTCCAAAAAACGCTATAATCATCTAAACACACGTTATATAGAAATATAATAGTATATTACGTATCAAGTGTTGTAAAAAGCATATTACGCACGATGGAAAATTGGAATTACATGAGTGCCTAATTGTTTTACAACACGGATACGTACTATATTTTTTATACGACTTTTATATACTGGGTTTGTTTGAGCCTTAAGTAACGAAAAAACGAAGGTAACTGAAGTATTTTATGGTTTAATTTTCAACAACAACAAACTAAATCTAAGAAAATATAAATTTATACTATAGAGGGTGAGTCAACAGGATTCCCGTGGTTCATTGCTCCTAAATGCATCACTATTTCGATTTCTTATATTTTTTTTGTCAAAGGGACCAAAATAATTTTCATTCATACAGGGTGCATCATTGATGCGTGGCTAACTGAAGTTGTTCTTTTTCAAATGAAACACCCGGTATATTTTCATATATTCCGATCTGCTGTTCCATTGGCTGCTCAACGATTTTTTCAATTATGAATACCGTTGCGGCGTTGCCGAGTTATTCAAAAGAAATCTATTTTTTCGAAAAATTACCTATTTCACATTTCGGAATATTTAGTAAAGATAATTGGGGAATCGTTGGTCGATATGATGATGTTGATTGAGAACACCATTAATTTGGAATAAATTGTACAGGATGTTCGATACAACAACACAAACTAAGCCATTTTCAAACATCGGTATTTTGATTTTTTCAAAAGGAACACCCTGTCTATTTTCATTTAAATGAACTCCTTTTTAATAACTCTAAACTTTTCATTCTGCGTGTCATGTACCTAAAACAACTCGTTTCCGAGATATTCTACATGCAAAAGATGGATATTTTTCCATAGAAAATATTGACAATGTTTGCCTTTGGTATCATATTTGGAATTAAACTTTGCATAAAAATCATATTTATTTGAATCTAACAGAAAATAACAATAATTAATGTAGCAAATGTTCAATGTGCCTGCCATTTTCACCAATACACACTCTCAATCTGTTTCGGAAATTAGTATCCACATATGTGCCAGCATGTCCTCTGAAATTTCCCTGAAAGCTGTTTAATGTATCCCCATGGAAAAAAATCAATTTTTGTAAGGTCCGGTGACCTTGGAGGCCACTGAACTCTACCTATCCATTTTTCACGGAATTCATTATCAATGTATTCCCGCACATCAGTGTGGTAATGTGCAGGCGCGCCATCTTGTTATAGCCTTATTGCCAATGGAATATCATCTAATAAATTTGATAACGGACTTCGCATAAATCTTAGATATTTTCTTCCATTGAGATGAGCGTTGAAAAAAAAGGGCCCAATTACCCGCCGTCCAATGATACCTCCCCAAACATTCAGTGACCAACGATGTTGGTGATTGACATATCTAACAAAATGAGGATTTTCAGTTGCATAATAGTGCATATTATGCCGATTCACATGGCCATTGTTGTGAAACGTGGCTTCGTCCGAAAAAAGAACATAGTCAAAAAAATCAGGTTCTTGGTTGATTTTATCTACACCCCATTGGCAAAACCGCATTCGCTTTGGAAACTATCTTTCAGTCAGCTCCTGCATTAACTGCATGTGATATGAATGGTAATTGCATTTTCTCACCATCCGAGAAACACTACTTTGAGATATTCCCAACTCCCTACTCAAAATACGCGTACTCTCATGGGGATTCTCGGTAATATGCAATGCAATAAATATAAAGAGTATTTTCATCATTCGTTACAGGACAAGCACGTTCAAACTTCGTGTGAAATGCTTTTCCGGTTTCCTCAAATCTTGTTTTGAGGTCTCGAAATGCTCACTGGTCTGGATGCCTTCTCTCAGGGAACTTTTGTTCATATAATCTAGATGCCAGTAAGCAATTGCCATCACTTTCCCACAAAGCATACACCATTTTAACCATGTCCTCTAAACGATAATTCATAATTCCACAATAATCTTTAACACAACTGGATTGTAGTTTGACAGTTACCTCTATCTACAAATTCCGATAGTCATTTTTTCAGCGATAGCCATGGATAACTAAACTAGAAAAATAGTTATATTTGAAAAAAAAAATTCCGACTTTGGTTAGCCACACATCAATGATGCACCCTATATGAAGGAACATTATTTTGGAAGGTAGTCTCAAATGGTCCCTTTGACAGAAAAAATATAAGAAATCGAAATAGTAATACATTAAGGAGCAATGAACCACGGAATCCTGTTGACTCACCCTGTATAGTATATAAATGATGAATTTAAGAAATTAAATTTTTATGTAACTAAATAATTAGGAATTATCAATAATAATTATCAGTGGTATTGAAGTTAATAGTGAAATTTTTACTGTTTTTTATTACAGTGGGGCATTTGATTTTTCCGATGAATTATTCATTGTTAAAATATTTGACGAAATCTCAATATAATTATTTATAGTCGATGTGGATGGTAAATTATTGTTGATGCATTGCAATATCCTTTCAGAAGTTGCTGTTTTGTTTACAGTGGATTCGTCTACGTATCCTTCTGCTACGGTAGAAAACTTCACCCACCGAGTCGTTTCAGCGCCATTAAATCACCCCCTGCGTCGAAAAAAAGTCCTCCTGAAGCAATGACCGGTGTACAAAGCAGCATCGGGCAATTTCAAGTACTCTGTAATTTTTTTCGTCACTGCTCTTGGTTTATTTATTCCTACTACTTGTCTTGTCAGTTTTCCATTTCGATAATTTAGGAAAAATTCACTAATACTGGTTTCCTTTACAGCATACATTTATCTCTCTCCGAGTTTTCACGCAATGAAGAATGTCACCAAATTTTGATTTTTACCTTACAATACACTCTATCAAAAATGACAAAATACCGTAAAAATATTTTTTTGATACGTCTCATAGTTTCTGAGATATTTAATTGTTAAGTTAGGCGTGCGACGACGCGGAGCTATCGCTGTGACGTCACTTTACAACGGTCGGTCAGTGCGTGTTCTGCTTCCGAGCTGTGAGTGAAGTTTGCGTCGAAAATTGATAAAAATCTCGAACCCAAAAACTAGAAAATCGTGTATTGTGCCAAAGTGTTTAAATAAAACTACTAATGCACCCGAAAAGCTGTTTTTTACTGTTGCTTTCGAACCTAAAAGTCGAAAGAAATGGATGCAAATCATGATGTACTGGGGTGATTCGATATTTCACTGTACAAAATCTCTTTTAACTTTTACATATCCAATAGCCTCGTCGCCGAAGCTGTTTCTAGCCGATCTAAAATGAAATAAACGTAAGTAGATTTAATATATAAATAATAAAATACATAAAAATGCACTTATCCACGATCACATTAAAGAGGAGATTAATATGAGAGGTTTTTCATCTTTGCTTAATAATATTTAATAGGTGTAGTCGCGTGCATCCTACTTTTGAAAAAAATATTTCATGGGTTCAAATTTCAAAAAGTTTTGTACCTCTGGTACGTGATGTTCAGGTTAGGTTTACTATGTTAATTTTTTGTTACATTACATATTAAGAAAATACAAAACGTAAGTCATGATCCAAACTATGTAGGACAATAACACAGTATTGTTTTTAATAAGTCCCACCCTGTTACAAATACCTACGCATTCTTCGTTCTCAGGAACTTAATGTCAAGTGAGATGTTCATAGTATCAATATGACGTATGACGTACATTTATAAAACACTAGTAATGATGAGAATTATGTACTTATAGGGATGAAAAGATTTATGATAAAAAGTAAAATGTTATTAAGTAATACTTTCTTTTGCATTTTTACTCCTCGCATCTCGGCGGCCAAGAAATCGGAGTTATTTGAAAAATAGTGGGCAACCATTAACCCGTCTATTTCAAGAAAGTTATCAGATTATCCTTTTTCAGAACCGTCATCCATATCTAATATTATACTTATAACACTATTGTAACACTGATTCACATAAAAACTTAGGTTAAAAACGTTATTGTGGTCGAACATCCGATAGCCAAGCAATTATTGAGTGTATGGTGAGAACGTTGCGTTGTGAAATGACGTCACGCGAGCATGGCGCGCTCGCCCGGAATATTTGAATAGAACGGAAACTAAAATTGTCGTAACTTCTCGCCCAATTGAAATGAAACAAAAACAGGTGTATTTCTAAACATTTAGGCTACACGGTCATAAAGTTTCAAGTCATTTAACAGACCCAGTGACATTCTTCATTATTCCATTGAAATTCAGTTTTTTCAATTGTATCAAAGTAAACGACTGAGAAATACAGGAGAGGAGAACCATATATCCTTATCACGAATCGAATCAAGATTTGGACAATACTGATGATGAATCTTCTTAGATTCTCGCTTATCAGTATCACCAACTCCTGTTTCCATCAAAACAAAATTGAATCCAGTAGCGAAGTTTCCCTATTCTCACACCTACCTGGATGAGAAGTTTCATCGCAACAATAAACTGGTAATATCTCTTCCTCCAGGAAATTAATATGCAGAACAAGTCACAGTGATATAAATAGCGTGATGAAGTAGCTAATAGCGCCTAATGCTTACTTTCAACATGCTTATATAGGGTTTAATTACCTGAGAACGGGTAAACTTACGCTCAAATTAATTTTCATTGGAATTTAATTTCCCTAATCCAACTAATTGAAAGTTAGTGAGATTAATGGATGTCAGGCGCTAGGGAATATCTGTCGGACGACAACTGGAATGACGACTGAGGTGAGAGATAGCTATTGGAATTCCTCGAACATCTGATTTTGGATCGTTTTATTAACGAGTCTAGCTCCCAATACACGAACAGATCAATGAGTCCCTTTGTGCAATCGCGATTTTGGTGAAGCGTTTTTTGTAGGAGGATCGTCCATCTTTATTAATTTTTAACCGACGAAACCAAAAAGAGGAGGTTCTCTATTCGACGCGTATATATTTTTTTTTATGTATGACCACGCATAATTTTTCACAGAAGTGTGCGATTCCGATGATTCTTTTTTCATTGGATAGGGTGTACTTTGAAGTTGGTCCCATTTGAATTTGAACAGAAAAATCCATCCCTAAGGGTAGCAAAATGGAGGATATTGATCGTTCACCCTCTGAATTTCGGTCCGTTAACCGATTCTATCAGGCATAACTTTGTACTGGGTTTTCCGATTTGGATGATTCTTCCTTTATTAGATAGGGTATAGCTCATTGTTGATTATATTCTAATTTGGAATGGAATAATCCACCCCTATTGGTAGAAAAATAGGGGATGTTTGATTCTTCACTTGTGAACATTGGCACACATATGTCCTTGACATTGACAGACCCTCCTACATCCGTCAAATAATTACATTCCATGAAAGGAGGAATTATATACAAAGTGATGGAATCAACTAACCAGAACTTTCAAAAATAATTTATATTATACAGTGCTTCTCAAAAGTCCCTCCCCCCCTCTTATTTTTGGAACGATTATACATAAACAAGTGAAATTTGGAAACTGAATATTAAAGGTTGTAATCTTTCCTACTAGTGATGATAGATGACAAAATCGTCAAAGATGACGTCACAAGACCATTGTGACCAATAATTTTAAATGGAACCCTACGGCAAGCGACACCTCTTTTAAAAGGTATCGAAAAAACCTATTCAATGGTACTAATTTTGTTTGTGTTTATGGCAGTTTTGGCAACTAGCTTTTAGAAAACGCAAAGCTGTGATGTATTGAATCAGTTAATACTAAAATTCCAAATTCAAGCTCCGCCTCTGGATAGTTGTCAAATAAGCTGACGTTTTTGTTAGTCTCCCTAATTCGGCGTTTTTGTAATTGTCCAAGTTTTTGTACATTTAATAATTTGTGAATTATTGATCGAACGTTTTTTTAGCTTTTGATACTTTTAATATTTTCGTACATTTTAATAATTTGTTAACTGTTGTGAGCCGAACGTTTAAGTGCTTCAAGAGGGAAAATGGTACGTGCTTTAGGTGATAAAGTAGCAGCGATCCTAATTCTTGGTGAAACTGGACAAAATATTCATGCAGCAGAACGCATTTTTAATGAGAGGTTTCCCGATCGCCCCGTTTCGGGGTATTATTTAAGGGAGCTTCTTCGTGAGTTTGAAACAACGGGTAGTATCAATGATGCGAAACGATCTGGCAGACCACAAATTTCTGATGAGAAAAAAATTGATATACTGGCAGAAGTAATAGTTAATCCTACTTCTTCAACAACTCACGTTGCATCTACCTGTGAAGTCAGTCGAAGTACAGTACGCAGGGTGTTGAAAAAAAACAAATTTCATCCATACAAATTGAAAATGGTTCATCAACTCTCAGACGACGACCCAGACCGAAGACTAGAATTTTGTGAAAATATGGAAACTAAAATTAACCAACAGCCAGACAATGTCAAAACAATTTGTTTTAGTGACGAAAGTACTTTCTATCTAAATGGAAATGTAAATACACAGAATGTGAGGTATTGGAGTGACGCAAATCCTCACCTGCTTCCTGAAACACATACCCAGAAGGTGAATGTTTGGGCAGGTATCCTGGGAAACCACATCGTTGGGCCTCTTTTTTTAAATACTAATTTTACTGGTGAGGTTTATCTGGAGCTGTTGCAAAACGTTAATCCTTGGAATTTTGGAAGATAATCCAGATGAATTCGGCAATTTGGAAATAACATTCCAACAGGATGGTGCTCCTCCACACTATTACGGTGCAGTAAGACGGTATTTGGATGAGGAGTATCGTGGTAGATGGATTGGACGACGGGGTTCAAAGGAATGGCCAGCTCGATCACCGGACCTCACACCTTTGGATTTTTTTTCTGTGGGGGGTACCTCAAATCGAAGGTTCACGCCACCGATCCTGACAATATTGACGTTTTAAAACAACGTATTGTTGCAGAATGTGAGGCTGTTTCCGCAGACACATTTGCAAAAGTACGAGAAGAGTTTAAAAATAGGATATTTCACTGTCAGGAAGTAAATGGAGGTCACTTCCAGCAATTTCTTTAAGTAGATACTGATACTCAAATCTGTAATTAATATCATACTGAATGGAAATAAAATTTTAATGTTTACTAATGAGCCATCAAAACTGCCATAAACACAAACAAAATTAGTATCATTGAATAGGTTTTTTCGATACCTTTTGAAAGAGGTGTCGCTTGCCGTAGGGTTCTATTTAAAATTACTGGTCACAATGGCCTTGTGACGTCATCTTTGAGGATCTATCATCACTAGTAGGAAAGTTTACAACCTTTAATATTCAGTTTCCAAATTTCACTTGTTTATGTATAATCGTTCCAAAAATAAGAGGGGGGGAGGGCACTTCTGAGAAGCACTGTATAACAATAAATAGTTAAAGTAGATGATCATATTATTTGACAGATAATAGTTGAAGTAAGCTAGGTAAGTAAGTATTTTGGAAGTAATAAAAAATTAAGTAGGTAGTAATTAGTAGATTTCAACCACAAAAAATTGAAAAATAAAAACTTTGTAACAAAAACTTAAACCGACGTAAAAATCAACTGAAAAGCAGAAAATAAAATGAATCTTCTTAGTCTTAATGATAATTGAGCTCCTAAACTAATGTGAGTAACTAATTTTGAGTCGGCGCCAAACAAACTAATAGCAATTGAATTAGGTAAAGCGTAAAATTATGGCAGGGAGATGCATAGCGTTTTGATAACTTCTTCAAAGTAATATAATGATCTTCGATAATTGTTTGTTTGGCGACGAATCAAAACTAGTTACTCACATTAGTTTAGGAGCTCAATTATCATTAAGACTAAGGTTTATTTTATTTTTTGTTTTTCAGTTGATTTTTTCGTCGGTTTAATTCTTTGTTATTTTATAAGCTTTTACGTGAATTCTCATATCTGTTGGTTGAAAACAGACAAGCCTTTTACATTTACGGGTGAGAAGTTAGCCACACCCACGAATACACTGAAAGAAATTAAATATTGTCACATAGTAGAAATTCAGAAGAACCTTGCCCCAAAAATTTAAAAGGTGAAAATAAATTGACGAAGCAGGAAGATATACACTACCACGATACTAGGGCAAAAACAAATTTAAGGCTACCCAAATATAGACTAAGTAAATCGCAGAACTCTTATTAATATCTATCTTTAAGATTTTTTAATGTATTACCTGATGAGTTTCAGACTCTTGACAGAGTATAAACACTTTTAAAGTACAAATTAAAAATATACTTTAACAAAATGCCTTCTACACATTTGAAGAATATTTTAATTATTTCTACTCTTTATCTAATTCGTCGTCTGTCTAATAATTATATATTGTTGTTTCACGATGTTCTGTATTTATGTAATATGTTACTGACCATATTGTTTTTTAATATTTACGACTATGTGTTACCAGTGACTTGCGTATGTAAACATTATTTATGTATTCACTGCATCAATAAATTCTATTCTATTCTATTCTATGCGCACTTCGTTGTTTATCATATCTAATTCGTTCGAATATTATTGAACTTCGAGTTGTTTTATAATGGATCATGTTCGATGGTTAGATATGATATATAATGAGTGATGTCGCAAGATAGGCACTCAGTTCGATATTCACGAGTCAGTCCATATTTGCAGTAAGAGCCAGCGTTGTATAGATAGTTCTAGGTATAGTTATTGTTGTTGGATATATTTATTATGTTATTGAATGTTGTATTTTTTTTGGATTCTGAGTTCATAATCTGGTTATCATGAAATTTATCTTAGAGCTACCAATCCCCTTTTAAGGGCCATTAGGCAATACGGTTATGACATATGGTGGAGGTGCCTTGTTTTCGATTTCAGAGGTTTATTCTTCATAATAAATCCCATTGATGTATCTCGAGCTAGTTTTTAAAATTTTCGGAAGGTGTTTCTTAGTTCAATCGAATTTTGTTGATAACCAGATGATAAAATGTATGAAAGTATATTTGTGGTGAATATTTTAAGAATTTTTTAAAGTACACGGTTATTTTTTCGTGGATTTCTGCAATTTTCCATTCATTGAGTGCTAGATTACTGAATACACTTTCAATTTTGTGTTGAGAAATTGTGGATTATTCTTTTTCATGGGATGCATTGAAATATATTTGTTCAATTCAGTTTTCATACAAAGAGTAAGATTTTTTTTTGGGACTTATTAATTCTTTGAGATTCTATAATAAATATTATAATAGATACAATAACTATTGGGGTGATTTGTTGAAAATATGAACAGGATGTTCATAAAATCAGATGTGGAATCATCTGCGAACAAAAAATAACCTCATTTATCGTGGATTTTTCAATTCACAGAAACATCTTTCAATTCAATATTCAATTGAGAATGTTTCCCTTTTCGAATGATTGGGGATATTGAAGAATCATAAAATAAAAATGGGGAAAACTCGTAGTGTATGTTTAATATGTAGAAGTTAAGTAATATTTTCTAGATTTAATTAATGTTAAGTTGATTCAAAAAATTCACTTGATGAACTGACTGATATTGAATAATATTCATAACAATGAATATAGATAAAGAATAAAGAAGAATAAGATGGAGGTATAATCAAGTATATTTTTGCAGAAGTAAGGAACATTTTATATTTACGTATTTTTTATGAAAATACTGTTGAAAATTATGAAGTGTTCCATTCTTCTGGAGTATGGATAAATTCAAATTCAATTGAGGTATTCTTACAGGGAGTATTCGATGATTTCATCATGTTTTCTAAAAACAAGGAATCAAATAAGTTTTGCATTGATATTTCTTTTGAAAAAATTTGTAAGGAAATAAGGAAAAATATCAGTTATCTTAGTTAGCACTTGATTTGAAAATGTATATGAGAATCATTAAAATTGAATCAGTTTCTCGTAAGTTAGTAAAGGCCAAATTTCTGGTTGAAAAATACAAACATGGACTTATTCTTTCAGTGATGGTATGTTCAATACTTTGTAATTTTTTTGATATTATTTACATTTAAGATAAAAGAAGAAATGAGACTTACTTGACAAACTGACCGAATTTCGTTTTATGTCTATTGATTCTATATGATGTGTTTCGAGAAAGAAACTCGAGAAGTATGTGAATTATCTCGTGAAATGCGAGATGGGATTGTGTATTCAAAGATGAATACACGAACTGAAGGGGGCTTGGAAGAAGTACTATGAAGTGACATGAAAGCCTACCTTTAGGAAGATATCATTGTGTATAATGAGAAAATAATGTTGAAACTTTAATGGTGAATGTGTTGAATTATTTTTTGAAGTCTCGAGATATATTCGTGGTGAGAGAAATCACGATATCGTAGGAAAGCAAGACTGCGAGTGTTCTCTTGGATTTTAAGCGAATTCATGGATTGTACCCCCAAAAGGTGGACTAGCCAAACACTGGAAAGCCAATGGCCTAGCCAACCAGCAATCCTCCATGACATGTCTGATGTCACCATTCTATTTGAGTTGTTATTATGGAAAGTACTAGACAAATATCATGGTAATACAGTCACTAGATTGAAGAGACTCTTACACAGTACTCTAACAATGATAATAGCTGAAAATATGTCTTGGAATATGGAGTTTTTGTTCAGTAGAGTCTGGGAGTCAAGTTGATCATGTTATGAAGTTAAGCAAAAAGTGTAATTTCGGCAGTTTGAGATTAATAGATGAAACAATGTTGAACATACCATGCATATTGACATAGTTTTTTTTAAGTTTCCAGGAAAATATATTAAATTCTGAAAGAAGATATTTTATATTTCGGGAAAGCCTATTGAAAAATTTCAGTTTCAAACAAGTTTTTTTCCAAATAGTCAAAATTTTTTAAAGAATATTATTTATATATGATTTTCCATCACGAGACAGACTATAAATATTAATTTATTCCTTCAGAAATATAAGATTTCGATGGAATTCAACAAGTAGTTTTTTCGAAACAAATAATGATAATGTGTAGAGAATTGTTCATTCGTGGTTCAAAATGAATATATTCCAGTAAACATAAGTAGAATGAAATGAAAGCAATTAGAATATTACCATAACATAATTATGAACTTACACATTCCATTAACAAGCAATTCGATTTTGTGTACTAGTTGAGTACACGAACAATGAATGGTGACATCAGAGAATAACTTTGCTGATACAAATAAACAATTTGAACTTCAAGTTTTTTAAACAAATACGGACTAGTGATTTTTCCTTATGAATACCTAGATGACCGATGATTAAATGAAGTTGATACTGTTCATTATTTCCTCATGAGTTCAAGTTTATGTTTATTTGTCACCTTGTGAGTTATGTTTCACATTTCATATTAGGAATGAAATCAACAAGAGTACTAGTAGTAAATATAAAGAAGAAAATTATTTGAATGATAATGTTCCATTGAAAATTCTCACATTAAAAGGGGACATAATATTCTGAGTATTTCGAAATCTAAGGAAAAGTACTTTCCTACGACCATATGGGAAAGTAACACATATCGCACTCTCTACTCCCATGGAAAGTGACCTTATTCTCACGCGTGCGGAAAGTACTTTCCGCACTAGTGCGGAAAGTAACTTTCCGCACGGCTGTCAATAAGCCGTCAAACCCGTGAATCCGGTAAGATTTACAGATGTAATTATTAATTGCTCCTCCTTATTGATATTTTTACATAAAAACTGGACTAAAAACTAATTTTTTGTAGAAAATAAAAAAAAAGAAAAGAAAAAAAAATGTTGACGCCGAGAATCGAACCCACAACCTTGCGGTCATCTACCGTATACTCTTCCATCTGAGCTTATTCAGATTTGAATTAACGTTATCAGAGATATGTATATCTCGTAAGTCGATTTACATTAATGGAATTATGATATTTCTTGTATTTTCATTTCATTAAAACAAAAATATTAAAACAAAAATATTGAAACAAAAATATTGAAACGAATCTTTCGCAAACACCGTTACAATTTACAAATTGTAACAATAACCAATTTACTTTTAATTTTTATGGTTCTAAATAATTCAATTTGTTCCCCAGTTGTATCTAATAAGTACTTATTGTAATTTTTTCAAATAAACGTTAATTATCGATATTTCTTTATTTTACAATAAAAGTAATTCTAAATTCATGTGCACTTTTTATAGAAACAATATTCAAACATAGACTGTCACATATAAAACGAGGCAACTCAATATACACGATCTAATATTTACATATTGTTTAATAAAATAGGTGGTCGTAGGAAAAATAGTGTACATTACTCGCGCGAAAGTTATTTTTCACACTCGTGTGATTGCCGCACTCGGCTCACGCCTCGTGCCACAATATTTCCCACTCGTGTGAAAAATGTCACTTTCCGCACTAGTAATGTAATATACTATTACCGTACTAGAGCGGAAAAGTGCTCCTTTCCATAAGACAAATCACTCAAAAAGTGCACTTTTCCACATACTCGTAGGAAAATGTATATTTCGTTTCTTCATTATTAGAGTTGTGTATTCCAACAATGTGTGACAGTTTTAACAATTTTCATCATTGCGACGTGGTCAATGAAAAAAATAACTATCTCATTCACTTTAAGAATTACACAATCCATTTTGGATCCTTACCGAAACCGACTCTGTTCTCTAACAGTCTGGATAATGTCACACATTTCAGCAACCCCAACTCGTTGGAACACACAGCCTTTTCCAATTCCAATAAAGCTTTCGTTGGAAATATAATTCAGAGCCACATACTAGGCAATAAAGGAGGTGTGAAAAATCGCTTCAATCTCACACCAGATTAATGTCTACATGGACTCACTTGCTATAAATACCGGAGAGGTTTACGAGTTTACAAACATTTCGGGGTTTCGTTATACAAACATAAGTTACTTAGATTTATTGTTCATTTCAATTTGTGCTGAAACGTTGACGGTATGATCTATAGCCGTGAAGTGAACACCAGTTTGAATGTGGTCGTGTTTACATAGCTCTAAAAGGAAGTAGTGACATATGTGTTTCAAGGCATGGACGACAGCAAAAATGTCATGCACTTAAACGAGGACAAAACATCTCCAGGTGCAGGGCTTCTCTTGTTGGTCAACATAAAAACGAACACTTCGTTCATTTGAGTTCATTCAGCTTTGCCCTTTTGAAAATTAGATCTATATTCAGTAGATACGATTTGCTCTCACAACATATTTTGATGGAAAAATTTGATATATTTTTGCTTACAGAGATGCCAAATCAAAAAAATGTAATTTCAAATTATCTACTGTCAAATCAACTCCCATCCAGAGCAGCTGTGAATCCTGCACTTTTAGCAATGAGAGGGAACATTGTAACTGTTCTTATTTATTTGTTCATTTGCCCTATGTTAATTGTAAACGTGTTTGTCCCTATATGGTGATGGATGCGACATTAGAAATTTGTACCACCATAGAGTTAAGACTTCTACGTTTTTAAAAAGCCTTGAGGAAGATTTAAACGTCAGCGATTTAAAAAAGCAAGGGAGTTTGTTTTCTTTCGTCCTAAACCCGCTATCCAGCCCAATAAAAAGTTATAAAGGGTGTTTATTAATCTTTTAAGTTTTACTGGGATGATATTTTCCCACCACATCTAATGCAGCCCGCTAATGTTTTACAGGGAAAACATCTTCCCAAGATATTAATATACATCATTATGCATTTGCTGTCATCTGTTCACCAATAGAGGAAGCGCCGTTCTAGCACAGAACTATTTGGTGGGAAATTATTATCCCAATGGTTCATCAGAAAGCATAAAAATTTTTTAAAGTTGTTTTGTTTATGTTTTTGTTGCTTTTGCGCATTTTTTTATAAAAATAGAAGAAAATATTACTAAAAAAATGTAAGTACGTTACATAAGTACTTATTGGTCTCAAATTATAGTGTATTTGTTTTAAATAGTTTTGATATTCAGCCACAGTATACGAAAAATTATGAAAAAAATCATTTGAGGTTAGAATTTGTACATCTTTTTTTTTTTTTTTAACCAAAAAAGGTTTTTTCCAAAAATTTTTTTTTTCCTAGCTATATTTTTCTCGGCTGTGATTAAGACATAAAAGTTATTTTTTTGATTTTTTTGCAGTATCAATGTGTGATTTTCGTTCCATGTAATATAGTCAATATGTGGCAGCCCAAATATTTGTCAGACAAACAAAAGAGCTGATTCTGAATGTGAGGGTGATTCAGATAGGAAATTCCAAATCAATATCCCTTAGAAACTCGGCAAAAAGTTTACCACTCACATTAGAACAAGATCAAGAATCTGAACATGTCTTATTTCATACAAGTAGCTCAGATTTTTCTCCAGTTCTCTCTCCAGAAATACTAAATATGCCATCTTCATCTACACAAAATGACAGTTTTTCACGACCTAAAGTCTCCAAAAACACCTATCAAAATTTTACGGAAGATTCAGATGATTCTATTGCAGACCCGGATTACGAGAAAGAAAACGAATCCAAACGCCAAAAATTGTATTTTACAGAAAATTCGGTCTGTGTAAAAATTGTTTTACCCCATTCCAAAAGTCTCAGTTTACTTTAGTCTTGTACTTTACTTTCATTATATAAGTCTTACGTGACTTGTTTTATACTTTTATGTAAAAATAAGGGTTTGGTTCAGTATTTGATGAACATTTTGTACTTTTATAATTAAAAAAAAAATTGAAAAGACACTTTAGTTGAGAATCTGTTTTCTATTTCATGCAAATGGGAAATTATTCTCCAGTGGATTCGTAGGGATAATCGACCCACTAAAATTCTTTGGGGTAATAATTTCCCTCCTCTAAAAAAAATTACCAAAGACAAAAAAATATGAAAAACATTTTTTTTTGCTAGTGAATGACATTTATTGAAAAGCACTGGTAAATTTTCAGTTAAAATGTTTCCCAGACTTCTGCAACTTAAAGGGTTAATAACATGCTAATATTTGAGGAGCTGATTCTTGGGCCAATTTTGAGGAAAAACTTCATATGAACATATGTACTAGAGGTCTTAATTTTTTAACTACAGGAAGCAAAAATTTTAAGATATTTCTTTATGATAACTTTGGTGTGATATTTTCGTGAAACGTAGTACTCATCTTCTAAGCATCAAAAGGCATTTTCTGCTGTACAATATATTTTTTTATTCTTGTCAGTAGCGTGCGCGTGGCATTTGCACTGAATCATTTTAAAGTGAAAAGTGATACGCCACTGCTTTTTCTCAAAGTAAAAATAATTTCTGAAATCCTCATTCCCTTTCCGAGCACAACAAAAAATAAAATTCATTAATTTGCACGTTGTTATGATAGTGGGTATTATCAAGGTTTGAAAACGTAAGGCCCTGTTGTTCAATCGAGGATGACCAAGTGATTTGGCTTAAACCAGGATTACCAATTTTGTTTCGGTTGTTCAATACGGGTTCATGAGGTAAACCTAGTTTAACCATGGTTTAAGTTAATCTCATGAATTCGGGGGTTTAAGGAGATAATTTGCCGATTCTAACCTATTTGATTGTTTGACATTTCAATAGACATTGAATATTCTTAAAATTATTATTGTGTTGAATATTTTTGTTTTATACCCTACTGCAAAGATGTTCGTAGATATAACAGACGATTTTTTTGAAATGTTTGATATTATCGCCCCAAGAAGAAAGATACCCGGATTTAGACAATGTACCGTAATTTCGGGTGACTTTAACCCAGCTGGTGACTGGCTCATTTTCAGAAATAAACATTATTAATTATAAAAAATTCAAGCCTGTTTTTTCATCCGATTGATTTTTCGTAATTCTATTGTATATATACCTGCAATACTGTATTCCATTTAGGAGTCATTTGCAACCAAATTCAACTTGCATAAAATTTGTCTGCAACTAGCAAATGTTTTTTTACTCTTTATGATGATTAAAAATGAAATAACGTTTTCATGGGCAAATTTATTTTGCTTATTTTATCCGTCGGATTACTTTCAAATCACCCAAAATCTAAGCCATGGATCAAAACCAGGCCTCAATATGCGGGTGACTTTGCCCATCATGTTTTTTTATATATCCACATACAAAGTCTAATCACAATTTGAAATAGCTAATTTGAAAGAGTGGTTAAAGATCAATATTTTGTAAGTAAGTCAAAGTCACCCGAAATTACGGTACCTAGAAACCATTTGGAAGAACGAACAGAAAAATATTTTTTTAATAGATTTCGCTTGCCTAAAGAAATCGTCCGCAACAAACAGAAATACAAAAAATCACCCTTCACTACAAAGGCAAAATCGTAACAAAAATAAACTTCCAAATAAAAATCAAATCTTGATTTTTCATACCAAAAACGTTTGACATAAAAAACTAAAATTAAATCATCACAAATGCAAAATGAAAAACTACATGATCTGTTCTCAGGAATCTCAAGCAAAAGTTGATTTATTGATGGTTGATGAGTTATTTTCAAAGATAATGTTTGTTAATATATCTCAATCATATGGGTTTTCTCTAGATTCTACTCCTCCCTTTGTAGTTCCAAGGGAAGTTGGTGTTTTTCTTTCATGTGTTCTCTGCTTGCTAGTTTTCTCTCGAACAGGTCTCTCCATGTAGTGGTCGATGGAGTTTCATCTGACACTCTACTCATAAATGCTGGTGTTCCGCAAGGATCTATTCTCGCACCAACACTATTTCTACTTCACATCAACGACCTGTTGAAAGCAACTTCATGTCCAGTACACAGCTTTGCCGATGATAGTACCCTCCATACCGCTTTCTCTTCCAGGGCCCCTATATCAGCCCGTCAAACCAGAAATGAACGAGGGAGAAATGTTAATAATATAAATATGGACTTAGCAACAATTCTCGAGTGGGGATCTAATAACTTGATAGAATTCAATGCAAACAAAACACAAGCATGTCTTTTCTCTAGAAAAGCCGATCTCACTGTGCCTAACATAACTTTGTCAGGAGTAACCATACCACTGAAGTCATCCATATCGATGCTTGGTATTACTATCAGCAATAACCTTTCCTGGGAAAATCACGTGAGGTCCATTGCCAAAAGTGCATCTCAAAACCTTGGTTTTTTGTTTCGTGCCAAGAGCTATTTCACCCCACTCAGCTGCTTATGATCTATAAGGCACAGATCCGACCTGTCCTGGAATACTGTTCCCATATTTGGAGCGCGGCACCTAAACATATCCTGAGGCTATTGGATTCTGTCCAAAAAAGGGCAATTCGTCTCGTCGGTGATGCCTCGCTTACAAACTCGCTCACTTGTCTGGAACACCGTAGAAAAGTTGGCGATTTGTCTCTATTTTATAGATATTTTCATGGGCGATGCTCTTCTGAAATATCAACAATCGTTCGTGCTTTGGCAGTCTCTTCGAGACTAACCCGTCAAGTTCAGTCATCACACCCCTTCGTGGTCACTTCGGAGACCTGCAGAACATCACTTTCCAAAGACTCGTTCATCCAACGAACAGCGAGGCTTTGGAACTCATTGCCTAGGGAGGTGTTCCCCGAGGCATACAACCTCCAGAAATTTAAGAAGAACACCAACTCCTACCTTCTTTCCCTTGGTTCCCACGATGTTCTCTGAACATTACAGGATATTCCTTTTCGTGGGAACCAGAACTAAAAAAAAAAAAAAAAGACGCCTAACAATTTATACAATACACTTGGCTGTTTTCGATTCTGTATACTTTTGACAAAACTACGAATTCTTAGGTTGAGTTTGATTCAGTGTTGATGTTTCTGAACGGTCCGAATGAAGGTACAAGCGGAAAAATGTGTTGCCAACATATGAAAACAATGAGTTAAGGAATCCAGGATCCGTTTTTCATTGAAAAATGCATAACGTTCTAATCCATAGTTAATTAATAATCCGAGTTTAGATAATCAACGGTTTAAACTCGCATTGAACAACCGGGCCTAAGTAGTAGGTAAGAAGCAGAGTTTGTTTTGTAAACATGAACAGTTTTGACAGTCGTCTACCTGTCTAGTTGTCACGTATTTAAGTCATCAAAATGAACAATATTATCAAAAAAACATGGTCCATGTTGGGAATTCTGAGTTTCCAGATATATGTATGGGCTTGCTGATAATAGCGCACTGGAAGCCAGGCAGTTGTATGAAGACTCTTTACAAATAAAAATATTCCGGATGCACGAATATTTTCAAACATTCATAAACGTTGTGCGAAAAGGGAAGTTCTGAACCGGACAATCATCTTAAAGGAGTACACCGTATTGTAAGAACACCAGAAATTGAGATAGCGGTTTTGAATTCAATTGAGGAAGATTCCGAATCAAGTACACGAAACATTGGGAACAATTTGAATATCTCACATATTTTTTTAGAAGATTCTCAATGACTTTTTATTATTTCCCTACCATATCCAATGGGTTTAGGCGTTTATTATATCCCTACCATATCCCTAGCGACTTTCCATTACGGATGAACTTGCCAATGGTTTCTTGTTGAAAATACATTTCAGCTCTCATGTCCAGAGGAATATCATCTGAATAATCGGAGAGAAACATCTGCAGCATTCTTGAGTATGTTGCAGAATTCAGTGGTTGTCTGAAAAATACTGGCCAACAATAATGTCATTAAGAATTCCGCACCAGACGTTAACTTTGAAGTGATATTGGTCTCTACATTATATCCTGAAATAGGGATTATTATCTGCCCACCACCTGCAATTCTGGGAGCTGACTACCCCATTTGATGTGAAGGTGGACTCGTCAATATAAAGAATTTTTTCGAAAACTGTCCAATATCTTCCATCATAGACTGAAACCAGAAACAGAAATCCAAGCGACTATCCGGATCTCTCGGTTTCAAAGTGTGTATGAATTTTGGTTTATACGGTTTGAATTTATTATTACCTAGAACTCTTCTCATTGATCGGTCGGATATACCAATATTTTTTCCTCTTTGCGATAATGACATTCTTGGATTTTCAATCGTAGACAGCATAATATTCATAACAGTTTTTTCATTTTCAGTTATCAGTCGTTTATGTGTCACTTTGTATTTTATCGAAACCGATCCAGATTCTATGAATGTTTTCAAAATTATGAACGTTTTTACCTCGATGTCTTTCATTAAAAATATTGGCAGTGTCTCTACAAGTATGATAATCGTCACCATGTATCATTACAATCTCCACTCTCTCCTGTATACTTAGTCGAGCAGCCATGATTGAATTGAAAAACTACAGAAATTACTCTACAGATTTGTGAGTTATTCTTGATGCGTCAAAAATGGTTTGTTTACAATTAGAAATGAATTTGTTTTCAAAGCCAACTGTGATCGGCAAATGTTCTGTATCTCAATCATTTACAGTAAAATTCAAAGAACAAAACTATGGAAGCTGGGTATTGCTAGGGAAGTCGAATGTAACAACTTATATATTTCAAAATTCATAAAATAATACGTGAATAAATTTCTCGATTGGATTAAAACCTTAATTTTGTGCGTTGAATGCTGCAAAAAATTCAATAAATATTGGTAATGCATTCTAATGTCTTGCTGAAAAAAAAACTATAAAAAATTGTCAATTTTAAAATTCCTGATTGTCTTAAAAAATGTTATTCGTACTGTGGAAATAAATTCATTTTCATTCTGGCATCATACCTTGGAGACAATTCAGTTTTATTTACTATTTGCAGCAAGATTTTGTGAAATTCCGTCACATATTTCAATTAATGTGATTTTCCGATGGGGGGGGGGGGGGGAGAAATGAGAAAAAATTCTATCAATAAACCATTCGTCTAGCATAATATTTCTCATAATGTACAGGGCGATGGGAAAAAAATGGAAAAAAAGTTGAAATATGAAATTGGTCATAGATGGCTATGATTCGAAATTTCTGGATCAACATTCGATTTTGAACAATATTTCCGCATGCATTTGAATTCTACCGTGAGAAATAAAGTGATGGGATCAAATTATTTTGAAAACAAAGCATGCTTTTCTATCTCCCTCTTATAGGGTCCTATAAAATTAATTTTGGTGTTTGCATTTCAAGTTCGGAATTTTATCGCCAATGATTTTTTTTAGAAATCAATAATAAAAAAGTTTTCCATATGCTGCGAACTTTATGCCGGGCACTGTATGAGAAATATCAGTTTTAAATCGATGCTATTTCAGAGAAGAATATTTTATTTTTCCTTAACATATATTTGTGATTGGAAAATTTGGAACACGACATATGAAATTCCAGATCATTAGGCTGTGCGGAGAACCCAAGTTGGATCCCAAACAAATATAACTGTGGGGTAATTCTCCATGGTTGGCTGCCCTAGAATCTTCACCATCTAACGATACTCATTGTATGGTGCTGACTTTAATGCTCGCTCTTTCTCCCCAAAGAGCCTGTGTGATGAGGGCAACATCCTTGAGACAATGCCTCCATGACTCTCGATATATCATACATATTTTCCGTCCTGATTGTTACTCCCTGTCCATTTATCAAACGCACAAGACGTCTGCATCGAATGCCGGAATATGAAATGAGGACGAGGCGGAGTTTTGCGCATAATTTGCATATTTGTCTTGTCATCACGAAATCTCGGCTCGTATTCAATTGCAATTAAAAAATAAATGAATACAATTATCGTGCATTATTCACTTCGACTTCTCCGTATCGTTGGGAGTACTCCCATCAAGAGTATTTGTGCTGGGTGTGGTTGGAATACACGGAAGCTCAAGTGTTCAGTTTGCTATGTGAAGTTTATTGAAAAACAGCGTTATCTCTCATTCTTTTCAATAGATCATTCCAGACTTTTCAAAATATGAAGATATCAATCTGCGGAATTTTCAAAGGATTTGAAAAATTCATGACAGATTATCAAAACCCCAATAAGCCAATCAAAGTCTAATCAACAAGTTCAAAAACGTGTTAAATAGATATAAAGCTCCTAAAAATATGAGCGATAGCTCATTCGATTCGGAATGACGTCTAGAAAAATGATTTTAAGGTTTATTAGCACGTAAAAAAATGGCGATTGTTATTAACAAAATAAGATTAAAAAAAGAAGGTATTTCGTATTTTGTTAATAATTTCTAAAATAATGATATTTAAGGAATTATGAAAAAATTTCCAGTAGAAGAGTCCACCTCCCGGAACTCTATCTCTATTTTTTTTTTTTTTTAACGCTGAAAATAGGGCTCCACGAGGTCGTTACGGCATAGGAAGCCGTTATATCACCTAAAATTTTTTTTTATAGTATTAAATAACAATTTAAAAATTTGAATAAATTATGGTGTAACACTTGAACGAAAAAAACCTCGGTAAAAAAAAATTTTCATGTCGATTTTTCAAAAAGTTACACCATTGTTAATTAACAAATTTTTTTCCAATCTCTGTTTTTATAAATTACGACATAAGAGTTTAAATAATTGGTCTATAAAATTTTCGCTCCGTGGAGCTATTGTCATGAAGCATAAGTTTAATAAATCCAAAATTTAAATGTTTCCTCTCCTAAAGGCCACAAGGGCATTTCAGTTCCTGTTCTGCACTCGTTTGTATCTCATAATTAAATCAATACCCTGTATAGAACAGTGCAGAGAGAAATAGCAGGAACTGAGGTGTTGAATTACATTAATTGAACTCGATCAGCAAATAATGCTGATCAGAGATTTTCGGAAGGAATGACCTGTGGAGAGGGGCATTGATTGTCGAGTTTTGCTAATAATTGAGAAGAATAGAACAGTTAGTTGATCGCGAGTTTTAATCGAGTAAACATCGAAAATAATCGGCGGATGACACTTCTCCCAATGGCACCAGAAATGGATATTATAATGTAAGTACTTTGTTTTTCCTATTGTTCATTCATTTTAATAAATCTATATTTTTATAAATGTGTCTCTTACCTAATTGTCTTCACCTCTATTCTTGCAGCCGCACTGCAAGGGGAACAATTCAGGGTTGTTAAAGTTAAATGGGGTTCGAGTAGCCAATAATGATCATGGCTATTCTCGATATTAGAAAATGTGTTGTGGGCTTGGAAAAAGTCCCGACACTATTTTGTTTCAGGTACTTGATGAAGCAATGCAAAAAAAAATCATTAAAGTTTATTATTTTGTTAATTATAAGTTTTTTAAATTAACAAAAAATGAAATTTCAAAAAAATGTCATCAAAAAAATTTTTTTTTAGTATTATCTTATTATTTTTTACGTCATTTGTTAAGAAATTGTTTATAAACCAACAGACTATTTTGGGATTTTAAACAATTTTTTTTTACCATCTCATTGCATAGGTAAAATTATGATTTAAAAAAAAAATTCCTTAAATAATTTTTTTTATTGTTTATAATCGTTTTTTTTATATTTCAATTGTTTAAATAATTAGTTGAGAAATTGTTTTATTCTTAAAAATCATCATTGACCTTTTTCAATGAATTAACAGAGAAATATTTTTTTTATAAATAATTTCATTGTTTATCAACTCAACGATTTGTTATAAACAAATAATATTAACCGTATAGAAATTTTTTTTTGTATTTTTTTACACATTTGACATATATGATAATGAAATTAAGCCTTTCCATAATTTGTCAAGTTATAAATTGTTATAACTTTTGAACTATAAGAGATACGGTAAAGAACATTCAAGTCATTTTTATAAAAGATTTATTTATCTTTAAATGAATTCAAAATCGATTCTTAACCATTGTTTATCAGTTGTTTTAAGCATTTGTTTATAAAAAAAATTGTATGTATGAAATTTGCACGAGCCGAAGGCAAGTGCTGCAATTCATACGAGTACAAAATGGCCATTTTGTTGCGAGTTGCATACTATACTTTTTCTATGACAACATATCGTTCACGTTTAATACATGCATACATTGCAAAAACTTCGAAAGAAATAAACTGATGATATTTCATTACTCCGAATTCGCCGCTAATGGGCTTTCTATCAGAATTAAAATATAAATTGGAGAAATATGTAAATATTTTCCTTATTGCTATTTCTAATAGGTACACAGAAATAGAAGCCTATAAATGTATGTATGTATCTAATTGAAGTTGAATGTGCAATTATTGAATATCATATTTGGAGAACTTGATTGCTGAATACATAATTCTTTTGAAATTGATAATTTGTCGACGTTGAAGTAGACGGCTTCTCGCGATTTTCCATCTAAATTCGTTGGTATGCCTGATGGTATGTTCTGTATTGCATTTGCAATTTTATTTGCTATGTCATGCCTACTTTTCTTCGATTCATCAATATATCCCTCAGCGACTGTAGTAGATTTCCATCCACCGTGGCGTTTTAACGTGGTTATGTCACCTCCAGCATCGACAAGAATTGTTGCGGAGGATCGGCGAAAGCAGTGCCCAGTATATAATTCGTAATTTGGCAATTTTAAATACTTGGCAATGTCTTTTCCCATAGCTCCAAACTTATTCAGACCTATTCTCTGAATGGTACACTTTCCTTTTTGATAATTAATGAAAAACCACAGACCATTAGGATTTTGAGGGCGAAGATTTGCATATTTTTTATACATTTCATAGAATTTGCCAGTTACAGTAAAATCTCGTACTATTTTGGTTTTACAGTCTGGTATTGTTACTAAAACAGCTGAACCAAGATCATTGAAATGAGTAATTTTCATTTTATGTAATTCATGTCTTCTATCTACATGCATCCATTACTCCCATAACTAATGCAACCTACAATCTAAATTAGTTTACTTAAACATATTTTCCATCAAATGGAAATATAAAACTTACTTTTGTTGCCAAATATATTTCATCTGGAGCCTGTTCGATGAAATTATCGATGTCATTTGCTGTAAAGAACTTTGACTTTTTGGGTTTGTAGCCGTCAGACTGCCGCTTGAGGAATGCTTTCAGTTTCAAATATTTGGCAATATCTATATCATAGATACTAAGAGTCGTTCTCAGCATTGAGAAGTGTGACCACAAAGTGGAACTTTTAAATTTTTTGGCCAAGTCGCCAAAATAAGCCATTAAAACGTTCTCGGAAAACGATTTTGTCTTTTGATCTACCTTCCATTCCAAAAAAAGGTTATAAGCGCGTTGATACATACTCTTCGACGTTTCCGGTAATAAATTCAGTGTTGTTACCTTCGCTGCTTCTATTATGTTCGGAGGTGTCAAATATCACTATCAGTTTCCATTTTAATTAATAGTTTTTATTGAAAACAACTATGAAATTACTCGTTACCTACTAAAACTTTGACAGAAACGATCTGCTGACATTTCATCAATTTGTCGCTGGACGTCATAATTTGACAAGCCGTAGTCGTCGTGATTTTAAAGTGAACCCAGACCTAACACGAAATATTCCATTTCGCATTTGTTGCTTAGCAACTTGCCTAGCAACCGATGCAAAAATGAAATTCTGTACAAAATGTGCTTGTTTATGATTGAAGTTACGGTTATAAGATGAACATTTATCGAGATTGTCGTGGAAAAAATGTATATTCTCATTGTGCGTTAAATTGCTGCAAAACAGGTGAAAATACCGAAAATAGGCGAGTGCGTGAAAGAGGCTGAGTAGTGGGAGTAGAGTAGCAGACTCGGGAAAGCGTATGTACAGTAATTCAAGAGCGCTGTGCCCGTTATGAATCTGCTACTCTACCCCCACTCCTGAGCCGCTTTCATGCATTCGCCGGTTTTCGGTCATGTTTGCTAGTATTTCTCACCTATTTACCAGCATTTTAACACAAAATGAGAATAGTCATTTTGTAGTACTATACCTCAACTCTCAAAATCTTTTAGAAAAATTGAAATCGGACCACCTATGACGCATCCAGATCTGCTGCAGTAAAGTGCATTAAAAAAATTCAGATTGCAATTATGCCAAAACTAATAATCCAACAGTGTCTGAATTTTTCACACATAAAGTACATATCAATCACTACTATGTCGTGGAGAGCATGCTTCAAAATTTGAAAAATGTAGTGTTATAAATTTAAAAAAAAACGCAGATTTTTTCCGGTTTTTCTCCGTTACTAATAATCCAATGGAATTGTGCCGAAGCTCATTTTATTTGCATTTTGATTCTCTACAATTCGTCGAAATTGCTTTATTTATTTGCAAGTTACAAGTCTAAAACGATAAAAAAATTGAGAAAATGCTTTTAAATGTTTATAAAAAATTAAGCAATGACATTTGGGAGTAGGAAACATACCAGGATATAACTACGGACCTCTTTCGTATGATGGCACAGTCGGTTTTCTGGTAATATTTTTGTCACGAAAAAATCTCCATTGTGTAATTTTTATTCTGGCAAATAAACGTTATTATTAATATCCAGCACAAAATTTCATGAATTATTCTGAAAGAAATAAAAGTCTTCACAAGTTGGAATATTGCTTGAGGAAACATTGAACGAGAGCGTGTAAAAAGGAATTAATTACTTTTCTCTTCGAAGAAAGATCATTACATTTCTCTCATTCCAGGATGATCGTGCTTTTGCATTGATTTATTCAATTATAACTTCTTTAGACTGTAGAAAATATCTCTGGAAGTATGATCATTCCAATATACAAGAGGTGTTCGGGAAAATATCTCAGATTGTAATAACCGAGCCTACTAAAAAATATTTCTCACCGTCTGGAATATTCTAAAAAGAGTGCTGTAGAGTTTTTATCTAGTGGAGACGCTGACTGATAACTGGTAGAGCCCCAGTGGGTCTTTCATTGCCTGAAAGTGAAAAAAGAATACCTAACCAAGGTTAAGACGCTGAAGGAAACGATATCTTACATATCAAAACTTCAGGCATAAATGTTGACATTATTGACGATGATTCATGAAAAAACATTTCATATTTAATTCAGAATATTCCTTTTTCTCTTACTCACGCAATGATAAACTAGGAGTTTCTATGTTTCCTTCTCTTTTTCACTATACGCTCTTAAATAAGGACCTCAAATGTGTGGTTACCGTTTTCAACGTTGGGATTAACTTTTTTTGTGGAAAAAAACATGGATAAAGACCATAATACATGTTCCTGTGATGATCGTGTAGCAACCCTTTTATTTGTTTTCTGTTTTTGTTTGAGCCTGATTTTTGTTTCTATATACTGCCGAAGCAGCAGTGCATGGCACATTCTTCAGAAAACTATTATTTTCCTTTCGAATTACTGTTTTCCAGCGAGTGGTTTCACCTTTGGCTATGCTTCTTCTTCATACAGCGACAGATGGAAGAATGTACCTCCCATTAAACCCATTCCAAATCAACACGAACGAAGACAAAAGCAGTTATAATTGCGGGGTATTAAACCAACGCAGCTTGTTTATAATTCATGAGCATAGAAGAGTGGATTCTTTCATTTCTCGGTCTGAGGGTACGAATTACCTTTTAAATTACATGGTTGCTTTGTAACAACTCAATCAGAATACAAACCTGAAAGCTAAGGCTAGCGCTACATGATGTCTCAACTGTCTCCAATGTTTTCGGAATACTCAACTCCACGATCTTGCTTAATTTCAATGTTAAGATCACATTTTTCTTTGATACACTAGGAAATGGGTTTTGTAGTATGACTTCCACATGATTTTTATCATCTAAGGATTTCGAAACATATTGAGTAAGTGTAAATAGATTCGAAACAGTGCTTCGTGCTCTCATGAATCCATGTTGGAATTTCGAGAGAGATTTTTATTATAAATTAGATCCGACAGGATGATTTCAATAAGTTTCGAGAGGACTGATATCAGTACAATTGGTCTGTAGTTGGTAATACCATTTGCCTTTCCTGACTCATGAACAGGGCAAATGTGTGAGGTTTTCCACCGTTTAGGAAATCGGTCAGTATGTAAAAAAAATTTGTAAATTATTTGTAGGGGGCGACATAGGTAAGTTAGGTGCTTTTTGACAACTTTGGCCTGAATACTGTCAGCTCCGCTAGACATTTTTTTAAAATTTTTTTTGATGCTTTTAAGATTTCTTCAGTACTAATGTTGTTCAAAATTAGCGGAAAACTGAAAATGTTTGGGGTATCTGGTAGTTCATTTTGACTATTATTATCATTGGCGGTATAGTTACTACTAAAATGTGTAGCAAATGCGTCAACAATTTCCTTTGGTATAGGAAGAGTGATATCGTTAAAAATCATTTGCCCTGGAATTCGAGTTTTATTTTTCTTTGAATTTAATAAACGCCCAGAAACTATTAGGTTTGGATTTCAAATAGTTTTCGGACCTCTCGATGAAGGTTTATATGCTGTGCTATTTTCTTTTTTGAAGTCCTACGTAGGTTCTTCAATTTCTCGAAATGGAACAAGTACTTCGTTTTTTTATACATATGAGAGTGATGATATTTCATATTGATTTTATTAATTATGTTCGTGGTACACCAATGGCGCCTGTTTCTCTTTAAGGGTACACATTGGGATACCACTGACTGCAACACTTCATCAAATTCTCCACTGGCCACGTCTGGATCGTCTATTGTTACCAAAAACTCCCAGTTCATTTCATCATCATTTGACGTAAACCTAAATATTTTCATAAAATATTTACCATTATATTTTCAAACATAAATTATACCCCGAAATACACCACTGAAAGGTGCCTGGTCAGAATTTTAAATCCTTCAACAATGGCCTAATCCGACAAATATATATATTGTGCCGGGTGCCACTACCTAGCGAATGAAGAAAACAGTTGTTTTGCTTTTTTTATAAAGGCTCTAAAACAAAATTTGCACGAGCCTCTCTGAATAGATTTTGCCTACTAAATGATAGTCTAAGAGCCGGTGGGAGATCGACCTTCACCGATCTGATAACTCGATAAGACATACTTTTTATCAAATATAATTTATAAACAAATATGCCTATGATAACTTGCCTATCGAAAAGTGTTCATAGCTATTATTAATTGAATTAATTTTAATCAATTTTCTTTCATCACCTTCACTCTTTTGATAACCGAATGAGTTTCATCTCAACTGATAGTTTTTAACACTCAGAATATGCCTAGGTAGGCTTGCCTACTTATTTCTGTGCATGGCTACCTGGCAAGCAGATGTGAACAGGTAAGTCAATATAGGTAACTACACCGATCTGTTAACCAATCGAAATTGATATCATAGGTTAGATGATTTGATTACAAAACCAATCGTATAGGCTTGCCTGCAAAAAATCGTACATAAAATATTATTGCCAAGCTATAAAGTCTCAGAATTTCAGCTATTTGATAGGTGCGAGAGAGGAAGTAGAGCGTCCGAGGTCTGTGTGATAGAACAGGACACAACAAAGCAGCTGCCCGCTACCTGACCGTTGAATGTATCCGAGTGCGCATGCTCGTGTACATGTGAGTGACAGTGACAGCAATTATTTGCACTCAACAGTAATTTTGAACTCTTATTTATTATAACTCTAATTTCGATCACAATTTTTGTATTATTTCACACTATATATACTTACAGCTATGAAATAATCAAAAATAAATAATTTAATATATTAATAAATAAAAAAAAAAACAATTTTTTTTTTCATTTTGAAGCTAAATTATGAAATTTAAAAATGATAAAAAATCTATATATTTCATTTAAAATTAAATAAAGAATAATTTAGTTATTATTCAAAATCAAATAAATGCCGTAAAGCGGGAAAGAATAAGTGTTACTTTTGCAATTCTAGTATAATAAATTTAAAAAATCATCAATATAGAAAAATAAAATTTAATACATTTATGTTGTTGAAAGCGTTTATTACAAAGCATATGAAAGAGTTCAAAATTACTGTCGAGTGTGAATAAATGCTGTCACTGTCACTCACATATATACGAGCATGCGCACTCGGATACATTCAACGGTCAGGTAGCGTGCAGCTGCTATATTGTATCCTGTTCTATCACACGGACCTCGGACGCTCTACTTCCTCTCTCGCACCTATCAAATAGCTAAAATTCTATAACTTTATAGCTTGGCAATAATATTTTATATACGATTTTTTTCAGGCAAGCCTATACGATTGGTTTTGTAATTACATTATCTAACCAATGATATCAATTTCGATTGGTTAACAGATCGGTGTAGTTACCTATATTGACTTACCTGTTCACATCTGCTTGCCAGGTAGCCATGCACAGAAATAAGTAGGCAAGCCTACCTAGGCATATTCTGTGTGTTAAAAACTATCTTGAGGTAAACTCATTCGGTTATCAAAAGAGTGAAGGTGATGAAAGAAAATTGATTAAAATTAATTCAATTAAAAATAGCTATGAACACTTTTCGATAGGCAAGTTATCGTGGGCATATTTGTTTATAAATTATATTTGAAAAAAAATATGTCTCATCGAGTTATCAGATCGGTGAAGGTCGACCTCCCACGGTCTCCTCTACTATGAGGGTTGATTACTGCACGCCTTCATTCTACGGACTGTAGTATAGAAATATTGTATGAGCATATTATGATTATTTAGATCTGGAATACGCTCATCACGATGGATCCGCATTTCCATCTACTAATCAGGGTTGATACGGCAATAATCCCCGCATTGGAAACAAGCAACCATGCGAGGCAATCCCGTATATCGAATTCCATTGTGAAACTGCTTATCGTGTTTACAATCCCAATTGTAAACAAACGTATTAGAATTGATTTTGAATGCGTTAGCAGGCCTGCGCTGCAAAGCGAACAAAAAACAATTTCAAAATCAAAATCCCTCCGGCTGTTTGCTCAACGTTTATGTATATTAATATTACCGTGTCTTATAATTATATGAATTAAATGCAAATTCAGCTAACGAGTCGAACAGTCAGGCCAATTAGTTTCTTGCATGTTTTTAATTCAATTTTTGTTGCGAATGAACAGCAGTTTTAGTCACGATGGCGTTGGGAGCTGTAAAAACGCTCGGTTGTTTCCACATCAGATACTGAATCTGATTTCCCACTGTTGTTTATTAATACGTCGTGTCATAGTTTCTAATCTAAAAAAGTCCAGCTCTTTAATTCTCCAAAAATCTAATTATGTTACAAATAAGCCAAGTTATCCATTAATAGAGGAGGTCGACTAACTGGCAAAGTCATCTAGTCTGCAACTCTAGTTTTGTCATTTTGTTTGACAAAACACAGTGGCATTCTACCTATTGATACATTATGAGGTATTGAATCATATTTTGAAGTGTAGTCTATGTTGAGGCAATACAGGGTGTTTCATAATTGAATGCTGATCCTAAAGGACGATAATCCTTGGATGATTAAAAAAAAATCTTCATATGAACATAGGTTCGCAACCGCTTTATTTCTGAGATACAGGATGTTGAAATTTAACAAAGAACCAGTTCTTCCCCAATATCTCTGAACAGTTCTCATTTTGGTACATTCAAAGTACGCATAAAAATACATGTTTTCCATGATGAAGGATTTCTTGATTTTCATGCCCTGTCATATTTTTGATCAAAATAATGATTTTTCCAAGTAAATATTATTTCTGTAATTTTCCTCTATCTTCTTATAAAAATGTTCTTCTGCCTTTTTTTCGTCCGGCGGACGTTTTCGATTTAGAAAATAAAATACATTAATTTGCTTGTCCCTATTCGATTTTTTCTCTCAGTCCTAAATTCACAATTGTGGTAACCAAAGGATCTAGGCAAGATTTTTTCAATTTTATGGTAACTATTATTTAGTTTTTGTAATGAGTATGCATGAAAATACATTTTTTATTTTTAACAACATAACTATTATGAACAAAAAATACCTAAATCAAATTAACTGTTCAAAATGTCCGCCTCCTGCAAGTATGCACGCTTCAGCCCTCCTTGTCATTGACTCGCGTACTCCTTGGAAAATTCCTGGAGTATTCCTTATTGCTTCACAGGAAACTATTACGCGGTTTCGCAATTCTTCCTCAGTTAGAATTGGTTGACTGTACACCAAAGTCTTAAGATGTCCCCAAAGAAAATAATCAAGACTGTTTAAGTCTGGGGATCTAGCTGGCCATGACTTTGTTTCCCCACGACCTATCCAGCTATTATGAAAGTTTTGGTTTAAATCTTCGCGTGCCAGAGCACTAAAATAAGCAGATGCACCATCGTGCATAAACCACATGCGATTTTGAAAAAATATGAACATCTTCCGAAAGAATTGGCAAATTATCTTCAAGAAATCGGCGATAATTATGTCCATTTAACCTGCGTGGTAAAAAAAAGGCATTAGGTAATCTCCAATAATTCCAGCCCAGACATTTAATGAGAACTGCTCCTGGTGATGAGATTCCACGATTGCAAGCGGATTTTCCTGGGCCCAAAAATGATTATTATGAAAATTTCTGATCCTATTTTTAGTAAAACTAGCTTTGTCCGTGAATAAAATTTCCCAGTCAAATTAAGGATTTTCGGTAACTTTCTGGAGGAACTATTGGCAGAAATTCACTCGTTATGGAAAGTCTCGAGGAAGTAGAGCCTGAACCCGTTGAACGTGATAGGGATATAATAAATAATCATGAAGAATCCTCCATACTAGAATATGGGCGATATTCAAATTATTGGCAACTTGCCTCTACTTATTTCAGGATTTTCGTCAACTGAATTTAAAACAGCTACCTCAATTGCTGGAGTTCTTGCAGTCCGATGTGATCCTTTCAAGTGATGATTTCGCTCAAAACTTCCTGTTTCACATAATTCTTGCCTTTAAAAAACGTGTCCAACAAACAGTCAATATCACAATTATAATACGAGAAAAAAAACGACTTCCATTTACCACCTTCACATCTCACCATTTCTCAAAAATCACTGAACGTGATAGGACTGAGATTATACAATGTACTTCCAACTGAGCTGAAAGTAATAGAACAGACGCATATTTTCAGAAAAAAAAATAAAAGCATTTTTATTGGGCATTACTCCATACAACCTTGATGAATATTTTGAATCTTTTTAATGTTTTATTTCATTTTATTGTTATAACAAACATTTTACCTGAAACATGTCCACATTTATAATTGTTCAGATATTTATAATCTTTTTATCGATTATTGAGTTGATATCGTTGATGTGTGTCTCATTTTATCTATATTCAACTATGTATTGTATTTTATGAATAATTTTATTTATAATGTACCTTGTGTTGACCTGTCCTATAGCTTTACGAGCTCGCATTTGGATCAATAAACTATCTATCTATCTATATATCTATCTATTTTCCGTCAGCAAACCCATACAAGTAATGCATGTCTGCTAATTCGGTATTTGTAAAATTTACCATGTTTTTTTTTATAAACAAGTTTTTATAACGTGAATAATATCACGTATCTAGCTAAAGAAGGGTCAAAATTGTTTATGTTGAAAACAACGAAATGTGTTCTTAGCATACTAGATGTTTCTAGCCCACAAGATAATGCTACTACTGTTCAACGGCTGATTTCGCATAGGGACTCTTCTAACTCGAAAACCCTTCGCCGGACGAAAAAAAGGTAGGAGACCATTTTTATGGGGAAATAGAGGACGATTACAAAAATGATATTTATTTGGGAAAAAGACAGTGGCGTATCATTATTTCGATCAAAAATATGGCAGGGCATGTTAACAGGGACGCCACTGATGAAAATTAAGAAATCCTTCATCATGGAAAAAATGTATTTTTATGCGTTCTTTACATGTATCAAAATTGAAAAAAAAACCAAAGCGGTTTCAGAGATATTGGGGAAGAACTGATTTTTTTGTTCAATTTCAACATCCTGTATCTCAGAAATAAAGTGTTTGCAGGCCTATGTTCATATGCAGGATTTTTCTTAAAATTATCCAAGGATTTTCGTTCTTTAGGATCAGCATTTAATTATGAAATACCCTGTATATTGCTATTTCCCTCCAATTGATAATCAACAACCCAATGGAAGATAATTCTCGGCTGCAAGCCTCCCTCCCAGTTGTTTATGGTATTTGGTTAGGTATTTGAATGTCTACGTCTTTAGCATTTCCATCATATCTTCCTTGTGGCTATATATAGTATTTCAAATTTTGTTGATTACATTCTTCCAGTAGTTTTTTCAGTTGATCATTTAACGAATGAAGGGAAACATTGGTGATTCAATGAAACTGATTCTTATTTGACCGGAAAAATCTAATCAATATGCTTTGGATATTCCTCTTGTTGAAATCGTGGCAAACATTTCTCAAAAATTACCAATCTCCAAATGAAAAGGTTTTTTTCCCAAAAATGCGGGAGCTTGGTGGGTCTTGAAATTCCTTTAGATAACAAATCTTTTAGAATTGCTATACTCGCCATATTTCTCCTATACGTCAATTGATGTTCAACTGTAGAATGTTGGAATATTGTCTAGTACTGAGTTGCCACAACCTCATTGTGACCCCGAAATACAGATTGTCAACGCCTACACTGACTATGCAGAGGAGATAGAACAATATTCGTGTCATTCGGGTGGATATAATCAGTTGGATCAGTCTTCCTACTAATAGATCTTTGGAATATTGTCGTCATTCTCAATGATTTTGTTTTTTTCTATTATTATATTTCCTTCGATTTCTTTAATTTTTGTTCGTCTCTATTTTATTCTCCTTGTTATAATTTTCCAGCTATTCTCTTATTCCTTCTCAATTCCTTCCTTTACGATTGCTCTCTTCCCTCTATATTCTGTGTAATCCTTCCTTCCTCTTGTTTTCAAGTAATTTTCATTTTCAACTACCGTTTTTACTTCACCGTTTCATCATTGTATACTTTTCACGTTCTTATTTACTATACATATCACCCTATATGTTAGTTTTGCTACTTCTATTATTGTATTTTGATATCTTCACATTTTTCTTAATTTTTTTGTATTAGTAGCTATTTATTCTCTTTTTTTTTATTTTTTCCGCTTTTTTTGCTTCTCTAAGCTTATTACTCTAATTATTTATTCACAGTTTCTTTTTCTCTGGTGTTTACTTGCGTTTTGAGTAATATCGTTGCAAGAAAATGATCACCTCCAATTTCTGCTCCCCGTTTAATAGTCTTTCACTATTTTTTATCTTTGTTTACCAGAATATAATCGATGATAGATCTCCCATTCCTGCTCAACATGTTTAGATATTTTGTCCATTTCCAAAATGTGTATTAACTAACAATCTTTAACAGAAGTTCAAAATCCTTTTTATATTTTCCTATTCTTGCTCCCAGATCTTCCTTCCAGTCACTGTTATCTACTCCTCCATGTGAACCTAAAAATAATTCATCTTTTTTCTCTTTTATCGAAATCAATTAATATGTATAGTTCAGAAATGCACTCCAACCAAAGTAATATTACTAGACTATTTATTGAAATTACAAAAATTGTTCATTATACATAAAAACTTCTTTTTTCATACTCGTTTTTGTCCAGTCATCCCAACTCATTAAAACAATGGAATCTTTCATAAAAAAATCTCGTCTTCTCAATCAGTACACTATTACATTCAATGTTTCACCTATATGACAGGTATCAGTATGGAAGAATTCCTACATGTTATTTTAGCTGGGAAATATTACGTAACACAACTGTCAGTCAATAATGAAGGAACCCTTGTCGAGAAATACTATCGTTGGATCTTATGATAACATGGCGTGAATAAAAATCGAATATGTTCATAGAATCGATTCAGACAGTTCAAAAGTGTACACTCATGGTTTTGTAATTTGAAGTGCATGTTTACATTCAATGTTTATACATACAGGGTGTGTTATTTTTCTATTTACTAATCGACAGGATAATAATTCATCGGTATGCCTGCTGCTTGACGGAGGACCGTTACTTCGATCCAAAACGAGTAAAAAATCAAGACCCTGTAGAAAAATCAAGTTATTTGGTTCACAACTCATGATTCGTACTAAACTTTCTCTATGGACCACATTGGCTTCTCGAAATTTTCCAAATCGAATAAAACAACGTTTTCTATTTATTTTTTTGAGTCATTGTATAATGTAGATTTTTTTAAAATTTCCTAAAAAATAATACAATATTTCAGAAAAGTCTATTCGCGAATTAATATGGATAGGCTTACCTTCAAATTAAAGCTGTTTCCACTGGTTTTCTTGAACTACACGCTTTTTTCTACTGAAACTGAAGGTTCGATTCACCTTCTGGTAAATATTTTTGAATGTATTTTCTGACGGTGTGGCGATTTGGATACAACACCCTATATGCACTTTTTGATACACGTTTATTTCTGTTGTTTTGCATATAACAAGTATATATTTGGACTTTTTCTACCTCACTGTAAACCATTTTGATTATCCCATTGAAGAAATATCACTAGACAAACATAATATGGTTGTCATTTTCATAGCTCACTTTAAAAATGTAAAATTTCATAGGATATGTATTTACAGTAAGGGCCGGGACAGAAAAATCGTGATCGCTAACAATAAATCACGGACCGCGCACTTGCGGCTGATTAATCGCAACTTTATTAGTACCAACATGGATTCTGTAGAAACCGTTTGTGTGGTAACTCTATTATTACGGAAATCTAGAAAAAGGTGCAAAAAGCAATATTGGGTGCATCCACTTATAAGTCAAAGGTTGGTGAAAGTTAAATCTACAAAATGTATAGTGACTTGAGATGACCAAAGATAACATATCAGGATAGTAAACACACAGTCACAGCCGTAAATGAACTGTGATAATAGTCGCAAGTGCGCGCAGGTCCGTATAATTCATTTTTAACCAACTAAATAGTCGACGCGTATATTTTTTCAGAGATCAGTTCGATTCCGATGATTATTTTTTCATTGAAAAGGGTGTACTCCGAAGTTGGTCCCATTTGAATTTGAACAAAAAATCCATCCCTAAAGGGTAGCAAAATGGAGGATATTGATCGTTCACCCCCTGAATTCTGGTCCGTTGACCGAATCTATCAGGCATAAGTTCGTAGTGGGTTTTCCGATTTGGATGATTCTTTTTTCAATAGATAGAGTCCCAACAAACATTATAGGTAAAATTTACGTCATTTCGACCTTCGAATAGGTCAGCGCCCTAATTGGCGAAGGTAATTATTACGTTATAATTACCTTAAATTTACCATTATGGGGAAAAAAATGGAAGTAATTCAGAAGTCGAAATTTGGGAAATTAAGACATTTCTCCTTATAAGTTGAAGGCATAAATAGGTAAAATTGCCTCCAGACTAGTCGACTGATGGTAAAAATGTAGTCATTTTTACCAATTTCAGGTTATAAACACTGTAATGAAACAAACAACAAACAATGGCAGGTTAGAAGAAGATGATAAAAGTTTACTGTATATTGTGTATCTTAACCTACATGCTTATGCGTGAAAGCGTTGAAGTTGACATGGACATGGCGTATGAAGAAAAAATTGTCAATAAACGTATAGCAGATAATGCAATAAGTGATGGTTTCGCATCCACACCTAGCTGTGATTTCATTTGCGATACAAACTTTTCTGTGATAATGTTGATTTTTACTCGTCTAAAACAAGTGGGCCCATCAAATTATTAGATTTGTATGAAAAAAACATTAATTCATATCTACTTTGACAACTTTTTCCATCAAAACTCAAAACTGATTTTACAGAGAAGTATGTGTGTACATATCATATTCACCTATTTTTTGACTACCACTCATTGAAATGTGGTCGATTCGAGAAAATTATGTATTATTTTTACAATGGCGGAAACGGTTCAAACCGAAAAATATGGCGTAGATTCCATATGGGACCTATATGTCGAAATTCCTTAAAATTTTGACTATGAGAACACATAGACTTTCTTCAAAGTCGAAAGTAACCTTTATTCCTGACTTTGAAGTCCATTTTCCTTATCTTGAGATTTCAGACCCTTTCACATTGTGGTCACGTGATGAAATACAATATATGTTATTGGATGCATGTCTATACGTTTCGTTCTCTGGATGGATTGCGAATCGTGGATAATAAATTTATATTTTACTTATTCTATGTTCTGTGCAGAAACACTCAAATGTCAATACGGGGTGAAAAAGTCAATATGTTTTGCTAATGTTAATGGTAAGGCCAAGTAACCTATAGTTACTCAGAGAAATGGATATTGACTGGAAAACCCTGTAATGAGTGTTCATTCTGAAATTAAATATCAAATCCATCAGTAATGTTGATAATAGTACGCGATATTTATATTTCAGTGCACATCTTCCCAGAATAGAAACCATGATTAATGTTATTGTCTAATGAGGGAATCTCTTTCCGAAGAGAAATAGCCAATCATATTTGCAAATATAAAATGGTGTGTTGTGATTGGCTGAATAATTTTGATTTGACATTTCTGCGTTCCGCATTCGGTGCCCGGAAATATACAATTTATCAGCCAACTGTAAATACCATTAAAAAATCGACCAATTATGATTCGCTTGATTTTTACTTTTCCGGAAACCACAATGATTGGTTTTAAAATGCTCGAAGCCATGGAAACTCATCATTTCAACACATCAATCTCTTATTTTTGTTAAAATCAATTTTCTATTTGATTTGATTTTTTGCGAATTCAATACCATTTTTTCATCCATTTACTTCAAAAGGATGAATTTCATTGAATTCCATTTTGTCGCTGCATCATTGAAAACGTCGCGGCTGTAGTTTACCGCTGGCGACAGACGAAGCTTTCTGAACGCAGCCCTTTCATTGTTCAGTATCTCTTACCGACATGACCTGAGACCTAACCAAAGTTTGAGGTTAACGCTTTCATGTTTTTATTTCAATAATGGATGAGTGTTTTAAAATAGTTGCCGTCATAAAAAGACGTGAAGCAACACCCATAGTTGAATACTCCTATGTACCCCATAAGTGGGAACAAAAAGGAGAGTGTTCTACCAACTGCTTGTATGGAGACTTTATGCGACAAGGCCCAATGTCTGAACTCCTCTAAAAATGGGAGGTTATCTTCCAAGCTTTGTGCCTTATTCCCATTGAACTCATCGTCTTGTGATCCATATTTTTCCCCGGTATCATCATCGGTAAAAGCAATTTCTTACTCTACATTAATTTCTGTAGTTGATGATGACTGAGTGGAAGATGATGGCTCTGATCTCTGAACATCGGAAAGTATAGGATGGTTTCGGATTATATTTTCATTTGTTCTCATTCTGGCAGCTAATCGATAATAGTTGGTGGTATACCTGTATGGTTTACTAACTCTATTCGAATTTTTGCTCGGCATTTTATAGATTTCTAGAATGTAGGGCACAATAAAAAAATTAAAGGAAGTAAATTGTATCATGTCATCCTCATCTGAATCGACTTGGTCTTTAATATCTGATGATAGACTAAGTTACTTTGAGTATTTTATTTCAGGTAACTTTGACTTCGTTGTAGACATTTAGTCTGATTAGACAAATATTGTGGTAATCTCGCCCTCATTGTAGAGCAGTAGGTATAAAATAGGTCAAGAAATGTCCAGGCAACTCCTTCAACTTAATTGGTGCCAAAATAGGTAATAAAGAGTATATAGTAGACCTGTTCACTGACTTGTCAATTCCCTGACTATATGAACACACATGAGGTAATAATTAGGTAAATATTCACCAGAAGGTTTTTCCTGAGAGTTCCAAGTATTTTGAACACATTTTGCTGGTTACCTTTAGGTGAAATTTAACCTAGTAAATAACTCTATTAACCCATGAGGCTGTGAAGGTATATTTGAAGTCCATAACAAGTAATTTCATACTACGCACTACGCCTATTAAGTTTTTGGTTTTTGAAGGAGATTTGGTGCTCTCAATTATGGTTTTCATAACTCCAATTATAACTTTGGAGTTAGTTAGTACTTGAAGGTAAAATATTTGGTCAGAAATGGGTAAATTCGGACTTCTTGAAGCCGCTTTACCCCACTGCTTGGTATAATTTTCCTATAATGTTAGTTGGGGTATATCTCATAGTTGATCATATTTCAATTTGGAATGAAATAATCCACCGCTATGGCTAGAAAAATAGGGGATGATTTTTCACTTGTGAACATTGGCACACATATTTGTAGTTGACATTGACAAATCCTCCTACATCCGTCACAATGATTACATTCTATGAAAGGATAATAATTTATATTATATAACAATAAATAGTATATAACAATAAATAGTAGTATATAATCATATTATTTAACAGTTAATAGTTTATAAGCTAGGTAAGTAAGTATTTTGGAAGTAATCAAAAATTAAGTAGGAAGTGATTAATAGAATCCAGCCACAAAAAATAAAAAATAAAAAATTTAACAAAAAATTTATTCGACGAAAAAATCGACCGAAAAGCAAAAAATAAAATGAATCTTCTTGACTTAATGATAATTGAGATGCTAAACTAATGCGAGTACCTAATTTCGAGTCGGCGCCAAACAAAGCGTAAAATGATGGCAGCGAGATGCACAGCGGCGTTTTGATTACTTCTTCAAAGTAATATAATGATCTTCGATAATTGTTTGTTGTTTGGCGCCGACCCAAAATTAGTTAATCACATTAGTTTAGGAGCTCAATTATCATTAAGACTAGGAAGGTTTATTTAATTTTTTGCATTTCAGTTGATTTTTTCGTCGGTTTAATTTTTTGTTAAATAGTTATTTATGGTACAAGGGAAAAAAGTATTGAATTTTAGCTCGAGGTTGTGTTGACAAAAAAACCGAGAACTGAAATCCAATATTTTTCCCGTGTATAATAAATACACAATTTTTTTCTGTGACGGGTAAAACGACGATTTAATATTGAAAAAACATATTATGACAATATATTGAAGTCAGAAAATTATCGATGTATTTTCAAACTCGTAGGCTGTTGTACTCATAGCGACAGTTAGACCTTTAAAGTAATCAAATATCTGTCAATTTAATTCTGTGATTTGATTTGAAAATTGCAAACTTAGTGGATGTTAAGTAGTTATTTTGAATAATATAAAGTTAAAAAATGTCTGATTCCGAGGTTTCTCTGACTCCACCGAGTTAGTAGATGTTGGGAAAGTAGTGTTACAAAAATTATTGCCTTCTAAGTCGCGGAAAATTTACGAAACCGCGTATTCGAGATTTATGGAATGGAAGATGAAAAAGACGTGCAGTTCTTTCTCGGAGATGGTGTGATTGGCTTATTTTCGGACCTGGCACAACAACAAAAGCCATCAACAGTGTGTATATGTTACAATCCAATAAGAATGTAGACATTACAAAATATTTCAAACAAATTACATTTCTGAAACAAAATGTTGTTTTTTTATTTGGGATTGCAGGAGCTTATCGAATTTGTGAAATCAGCCAAGTAACATTAGATGATATTGAAGATTCGGGAACCTTATTAATTGTGAAACTTAAGCGTACAAAGAATTATGTAAACAGGAGATTTGTAGTTACTGAGGAATATATAAAATTTTACCGAATGTACATAGCCCTTGGTCCAGCAGCAGCAAAGCATCGCCGCCTGTTTTATGCATATCGCAATGGAAAATGTATCAATCAGGTTGTGGGTAAAAATCGGTTTTATAAGGTACCTGAAACAGTAGCTAATTTCCTCAACTTGAAAATGCTAACTCATATACAGGTCATCCAATTCGAAGATCGTCTGCTACACTTTTAGTTGAATCTGGGGGAGACTTGATGACACTAAAGAAACATGGCGGTTGGAAGTCATCAACGGTCGCTGAAGGGTATGTTGATGAATCGGTAGCACACAGGACAGAAATAGCTAATAAAGTGTTTAGAACGTGTGGCAGTGCTGAAATAACACCCCCGATTTGCGACCAGGTACATCAAAGGCAGTTGTGTCCATGGCAGAAAAAAATATAATTTCAACACAAGGAAATTCGACTCTTGTACCGAATAAGTTCAAGGAACATGTCATTCATGCAATGCACATTTAATAATTGTACTTTTGATATGAAGGAAATGTAACTGGTTGT
Organism: Gonioctena quinquepunctata; assembly: GCA_018342105.1. NCBI lineage: Eukaryota > Metazoa > Arthropoda > Insecta > Coleoptera > Chrysomelidae > Gonioctena > Gonioctena quinquepunctata. The sequence continues at coordinate 685,485 of JAFIRS010000418.1, read as the reverse complement.
ATAATAAGTCATTCTGAAATTAAATATCTACCTTTACTTATGTATATATATCCGGGAAAAAAATACTCACATTTTTCTCGGGGAAAAAAGTAATTTCATAAAAAGTGATATTTTGTTATCTGTCAACAAAGATAAAATGTCAAACTATTTTCCCGTCACAGAAAAAAATATTTAAACTACGACAATCGTGCCGCCACTAAAATAGAACAGGCTGCATCTTTTTAATCGCTGCGATTATTTTGTAGTATATGCGCGCATTTATATTCAATGCCGTGTGATCTATTTTGGCGACTAAATAATCGCGCTACTGAAAATCGCAGATGCGCATCGGCCCTAACAACTAGTCTAACTAAGTTATTCGACGTTTAATAACTCAAAAACGGTATAAGATAGGGGTGACATATGGTATATTTTTGAAATCAGGAAAAAAATATAATTCCAAAAACTCAATAATATATAGGGTAAAAAAAATTCCCTCCTGAAATCTGCACGCTACTGTATTTTTGATAGCATTTTATCAAAATTCAGTTATAACCACATAACTTTTACATTTACCTTTTTTTTTATAAGCAATAATAACGATGGTAAGGGGTAGTCATTTATAGTGAACAACCCCGGTACTTATTGTGATTGTTTGTAAAAAATATATTTTTCTGAAATTCTAAACTGAATTGTCTTACGACTCGTCCCTTAACTTCTACGAGTTCTTTGGAAACAAACAATAAATCTGAAAATTATTATTATTCAGTGACTCCAGAGAGTGAAGTAATCTGATTTCTACTCTTCCCACGAAAAAAACAAGTTGAAATTCCGACATGAGCTTGTAAACTTGAACGTCGAAATCAAATTAATATTCCGATAACAAGTTTCCAGCCAAAGTGTCAGATAAGAATTTTCGAGGAGGAAAAGTTGCGGAATTTGAATGGAGTTGCACGTTTAGAGGAATGACCCGGCTGGAACTTTTCCGCTTGAAGGGGAGTTTCCCAGGGAACTCCAACAATAAAAGACTTGCAATCCAGGGTGAAATGACATTCACAACGAAACGTGACGGAAAAATTTTAAAAGTTGTTATGGGATCGAAATTAAAGTAACAAAACGTTGTTAACTCGAATATCAAGAGTTATGGAAATTGTGGATTGAGCTGTGGAGTTTCCATAACAATGCTCGCAGACGTGGGAAAATTCATGAGTTTCCAGCTCCCCGTGATACATGAATCCTTACCGCAATTTTATCAACAGTAAAAACACAAGAGCTTTTTTTTTATCGGATACATTTCTTTTTGTAACGAAATAATTTTGCCAATCAGTAATTTTACGAGAAACACTGACATACAAAATCGCGAGACCGGAGGTCGAGTGATTTTTTCAAATGACAGTATTTCGAGCAAAATTACTGATGGAAAAATTTCGAGTTAAAAAGAAATTTATCCTTAAGAGAAAAGCTCGAGTGTTTTTTGGCAAGATAAATTAACGACCGAATATATGAATGAACAACAACAATCATTATAGAAAAATCGAATTAAACGGTTTCCTTCACATAAAGGATTCAATATAAAATTGAACCAGAAAATGGTAGATCTCAGGTGAAAAACAACTACTTTCCTGGCAAATACCACGCAGAACGTTGAATGATATTCACCTGAAAATCCATGCATACTTCCATATAATATCAATGGACATTGAATGCAAATGTTTCTTTCTTTGGACCTTTGGCTGGTTGACTACTCCGTACTGATGAGGGCCAAAAATCCTGAAACCGGTATGCGGATTGTTAGGTGAACACGACATAAATTGAACATAATCGAGCTTATCAGAAAGAAACATTTGCATTCAATGTCCATTGATATTATATGGAAGTATGCATGGATTTTCAGGTGAATATCATTCAACGTTCCGCGTGGTATTTGCCAGGAAAGAAGTTGTTTTTCACCTGAGATCTACCATTTTCTGGTTCAATTTTATATTGAATCCATTATGTGAAGAAAACCGTTTAATTCGATTTTTCTATTCATTCCACTTCACATGGCACTTATCTTTCACTATGTGCTAGACGGGCTTGCCACTCCTACTGAGGAGGAATCTTTTATTTAGAAACCTATCGAGGTGAGAGATTTTCGGAGTGTTTCTTTCTGTCACTAGGTACCGCCAGTTAAAGTTTATCTTTTCCGGCGTACCTATAGGTGTTACAAGCTCGATGATGGTTTGTTTACGTTGTGTCTCACTTCAGCCAGAGTTCTTTGGACCTTTGGCTGGTTGACTACTCCGTACTGATGAGGGCCAAGAAGCCTGAAACCGGTATGCGGATTGTTAGGTGAACACGACATAAATCAGCAATGAAATCATCAATGATGGTATACTTCTTCGTGATGTTTTCAATATGAACAGAATTCAATCTGATGAAGTCATTAATGAGCAATATAAAATCCTGTTGAGGAATCATAGAAAAAAAATTGACCATTCAAAAAAAGAGTATTTCAGCAACAAATTTCTTGAAGCTGATAACAAATCTAAAGTTGCCTGGAATATAATTAAACAGAATACGTCATCCAATAATGCGGGCAATTGTTTACCGAACTATTTTGAAACTGATGATGGAACTCGGGTTCACGGTGGCCCTGAAATTCCTCAAGTCTTTAATGATTTTTTTGTTGACTCTGTAAAATCTTTAATCAATGATACTGAGCCTGCTGGTGAAGATCATCATGATATAAAAACAAACTCTTTTTTTCTTCATCCTTTTGAAGAAACTGAACTTTTTGATATCATCAAATCTATATCGTCTAAGAACTCTAGTGGCATAGATGAATTGCCTGGTAGAGTCTTGTTGACTGTTGCTGAACTAATCATCGAACCACTTACATACTTACTTAATTTGTCATTCCTTGAGGGTTCATTTCCCTCTTGTCTCAAACACGCTATTGTGGTTCCTGTTCACAAAAAAAAATGATAAGCACTTAATCTCCAACTACAGAGGTATTGCATTGCTATCTTCATTTTCAAAAATTTTCGAAAAATCCTATCTAAACAGACTTGTATCTTTCTGTAAAAAGTATAATCTGCTCTCTAAGAGCCAATATGGTTTCCAAGCTGGTTTATCAACCCAAGATGCTACTCTTTCTCTGGTAAATCAGGTTTTATCCAAATTTGAAAATGGCGAAAAAACTATCAGTATTCTTTTTGACTTGTCACGTGCATTTGACACAATCAGTCATCAACTTCTCCTCGATAAACTTTATGACATTGGAGTTCGCGGCCAAAGTCTCAAATGGATTGAGACTTATCTGACTGGCAGGTCACAATCTGTTAAGGTTAGGCTCAAATCGGGAATATATCATTCTGAAAATCGTAACATCTTAACAGGTGTTCCCCAAGGTAGTGTCCTGGGCCCTACTCTCTTCCTCTTATTCGTTAACGACATCTCCAATATTAATCAACAACATTGTACTGTACAATTTGCTGATGACACGTCATTCATATTGAGTTCTGCTTTATGTGAAGGGTTATCTGACCAAGCAGGTACTGCAGTTGCAAATATGCTTAATTACTGCTCCAGAAACGGCCTCGCACTAAATAGCAACAAAACAAATACTATTGTTTTCTCGCTCAGAGAAATGGATTGTAGTATATTGGTTGGAGCAAATACTGAATCTATTGTACAGAAACAATCAGTCAAATTCTTAGGGTTGAACATTGACTCCCAATTATCCTGGAATGATCATATTGACTCTCTTTCTAATAAATTATCCAAACATTGTTTCGTTATTTGGAATCTTAAAAATTTTGTCCCCATTAATATTTTATTAAGCTACTACTATGCCTATGTCCACTCAAGTCTAAATTATTGCTTAGTCTGCTACGGTAACTGCAGTAGATTGAATGATCTGTTGATTTCGCAAAAATAGATATTAAGAACCATGTGTTTTAAAAAATATGATGATTCTTGTAAGCAGTTATTCACTGAATTACAAATTCTAACTGTGATATACATGTATATTTTGAATTGTGTCACTTACATTAAGAATCATTACCACAAGTTTCAGCAAAGGGATACTATCCGCATTGCCGCTGGTTATACTCTTAGACAAAATTATAATCTGATAATTCCTGTTCACAAATTAACATCTGTATCAAATGGACCTCATATTATGTCTATAAAAATATTTAATAAACTTCCAATATTCATTAAGGAAATGTCTAATCCCATTAATTTCAAAAATAGCGTTAAAAGCATTCTTTTCAAAAATGCCTTTTATTCACTAGATGAATATTTTCAAACTGATCTGGCTGCTTGACATCATGATTGTTTGCTTATTTACTATATTACTGTGTATACTATATATATATATATATATTTTTAATTGTTTTATATCATTATCTCCTCCTACCACTACTATTGAATTATTTTTATGTACATTCAATATCTTTTTTCTTACATGTATATTCCATATTTTATCACTTGATTTTTTAACTCTTATTTTTACTTGTGTATTTGACGATTTCCATGCTTGTAAAAAAGTCTCAGGAAAATAAAGTATTGAATATTGCGATCTACTCTTAGTGAATTTCATAATCGGACAATTAGATGCATTGAACGAGAAGAACATACAGAGACGCTTCGATATTTTTTTGCATTTTAAATATTTTCTGTTCTAATTTATTTTTATTTGTTAATTGTTAAGTTATAATAAAAAAAAGCCGATAAAAATTGGCAAAACCATCGGCACCACTTTCAAATACGTTTGAAAACATTGTATTATTGCTTTTGAGATTTGAGTGCGTTTAGTGCATACATTATGGAAACATTGTTTCGTTAATATCAATTAATTAATAATTATAATAATGTTTGCTCTTAACCTTCATTTGTTTTTTTCCATGGGTACCGCGATTATTTGATTATTATTTCAAGTTTGTCGATTTATTTGTACAGTTTTTTAATAAATATTTAAAATACAAAATTTGCACCTCAAATTAGAGTTTTTTAATATGCATATTATCATTACTACTGTCTTACCTTGTAAAAAAAATGCGGGAATTTAAACATATGTTCAATATCATGAAACATGGAGTTTGTGAAATTAATTTAACAAAAATGCTTGAATTTGAACAGAAATGGATTTCATTTTATAGAAGTGTAATGCGAATATTAAAAAAGTTAATTGGGAAATGTTTGAAAAAAAATTGGGAGGCCATGTTTTAGTATTTGGGCATAACTTTCAATTGTAAACAACTTTTCTCGATAACATTTTGATGAACTTTCTGAAATAAGGGTAATTGTACAATTTTTTATATTTTTTGACCTACCGTGTATGCTGTTCGACTCTAAGTGCACCTAATATGATTATCGCCCATCCACCAACTTTCGGCAATATTTGTATTTAGATTGTGCAATTAATTTAAAAAATTCCCATATGTTGCACACTTAAATGACCACCCTGTATAGAAGCAAAATAATATAGATCCATCATGAATGCCCCCTCACTGAAAAAAGAAGTGGAGCTTATGAATTCACCAAATGAATCAATTCCAACAACACACCCAATATATCCACATATAAGTAATGTGTCAACTTTCAACATTGATTTCAGCAAGAAAGAACTTCTTAACCCCTTTGAATTGCTGGAGTAACCTCAAGTTTGAATAGTCAATCAATAACCCAAACGGTTACGTCACCAACAAACTAGGAAGTTTAGCATTCCTTGGTATAGCGAGATAAATCAACAACATAAAACGGATTTTTTTTGAGGAAGAAAAGAAAATACTAGGAATAATCAGGGAGAGCGAAAATTTACCATATAACTGTACCACATAGGACACCAAACATGGTACCAAGACGGACTCTTATGAAAATTTAAAATATTATAATTTCCAACGGTGAACTAAAGAAATTGGTAACTCCGAAAAAAGTGTGTGAGGACAAATGCTTCAAAAATAATGAACATAATAAAATGTATTATGTTCTTCGAAACTTGACATCTTCACTTGAATGGAAACTCATGTTGATCAATCAATGTCCCTAACCACTATGGATAAGTCCATAGTAGTTGAATTCCATGGTGCTGCTAGGCTAGCACATATTTCCCTGTTATACGACCCTTTTATCATAGAGATAAAAAGCTCTATTCCCAAAATTAGAAGTGATTTTGTGGGGACCAGTCTGTTACAACATTGAGAACATTAAACAAATCCCCATCGAACAAATGAAAGATGCAGCCAAAAAATTGAAAAACAAACTGGCGCCTGGAATAGATGAGTTTCCTACGAATTTTGTATAAAAAAGATAGAATTACTGTCTACTCTTTCATACATTTTATACAACTTCATTTCGAAACTGAAAAGTTTACCTAATGTTTGGAAAGAGTCACTGGGATCTTCAATAACCTCTAAAATAATATATGAAGTGGAAAACATCCCGGCTTCAATTCAATTCCTCCCATTTTCTGTTCCTCTTTGCAATAACTATAAAATTACCCTATCAATACTTCCCCCAACAGTGGAAAACCCTCGAAGTTATTGATAAATTGTCGTCACATGCTTACAAATCATTCTTAACTCTAGAATAATGGTTGGAAAATGCACTTAAGGAGAGCCTCGCACCATAAAAAGCACATGGCCGTGCTCAGTTAAATATCCATCTGGAAAATTGTGTGAAGACTGCAGACGCTGGAAGAATTCACAAGGAACTGAGCTGTTGAGAATTCGTCACGTACGTGCGACTTGGTTTTGACCCATGGATTCCTAATGAGAATAAACTCAAAGAGATCCCCGGGCTACGATCCTGGGCTAGGGGGAATACTTTGGAAACTTATATAACAGCCAGAAACATAGCTCATTTTATTGACTCGATCATTCGGAACATCAAATCTGTCTTATATACGGAGAATTTTCTTTACTCAAGCCCAATTTAAGAAAAAAAAAACAACCGAATACACAAATTCATCATCTACAAATTATCGATGAATAGACGTATGGAATAACTGAATACTGAAATTTATTAGCATGTGCATGATGTTAATTCTATATTCAGTTATCCATTAACATATGTTCATCTAAAAAAAACACTTTTCAGTGTAAGTAGAAATTTCTTCATTGTGTGTGGTAAATAAAAAGTAAAATATGAATGTTATAGAAAAGTTTGAGAAATATCCAATAACGAGTAGGGAAGAAGTAGGTAGAAAGAGTATGAAAATAAAAATTATAAATATGTATTCATAAAAAATTGATGAATGGAATAAACTAGCCAGTAGTTTTGTGAGTTTTTAAATAAAAATAAAACGTTTGTGGTCGGGGGACCCCCGTCAAGAATGAAGTTCCTTTACGTGGCTTGCGGCAGATGTTAACTGGTAGAAATCGTCACGTCAATACTATACCTATATATCTTTTTTCCAAACTCCTCCGCCACAGTAAAAGGTATTTTATTCTTGATAACACTCGTTATATTACTAGGTAAGTGAGACATCATAGAGTCTAACTCCACCAAAAAAATTATTTTAATACCAATGTGACACGAATATTTACATCAGTAACTGGACATGTTTCGAAGAATTAATCCTTCATCATCAGCAAAATGGAAGGGGTCACAAGCAGATCTGAAGGGGAAGTAAAATGTTACAATCACAAGGGGCAAACATTAAGAGAAAAATAACCTACCATTGTATGGTGGACAAAATTATGAAGAAATGACACTGAAAACAACTACAGAAACATTATTGTGTCCGCATTTAGTGCGGGTTCACTAATGTTAGGGACCGTGGTTAGTCCTAACAAACAACATTTTAATTTATTGCAAAGGATTTATAAAATCATCAAATATACATGGATGGAAATAAAATAGGTTAATGGTTGACATATGACAAAGACTTTTGACCTAAGGAACATCAAGTTTCAAAGTGACAGAGAAATGTTTGTGACTGTGACATGGAATCGAGAAAAAGAAGAAGCTAAGTGTGGTGTAGAGATGTGTTATGAAATTCGATCTGGAGATGGGAAATCAAAATAGTAAGGAGTTAAAAAGTTTCAGGCTATGAAAATGAATTTGTTCATTGTTACAATGTAAATTAGAACTTAAGATTGCCTTGTTCATTTCAAGAGTTTCAGTTTTTTACCTTCAACGCAAATATGTAAAATCTCTAGGTCAGAGTTGGGATCAAAATTGTGCTTTTCGTTTATAATTTGGTAAGAAAAAAAAAAGCAGAATTGATGTTAATAAGTTCTTTTTCAGAGTTAAAATCTATTAATCAGAACGTGTTCAGCTAGTCGTGTTCTGATCTTGCGGCCTGTTTGACCAATATAACATGTTTTACAATTAGGGATAGAACAATTTAGTTTATAAACACCAGATTCATCCAACATTGGAATTTTATCTTTAGAGTTTACCAAAAAATCTTTCAGGTTGTTAGAAGTTTTGAAAGAGATAGAAACATTTGAATCAATATTGGCGTTGAGTTTATTAATCAAGATATTCTTGAGTTTGAGAGATAAAGGACCAAAATAGGACAAAGAAAATGTTTATTAGGTGAATTAGTTTGTGTTAATCTGAAGTTGGAAAATTTGTTGACATCTCTGTAATATAATCTATTGATTGTGTGGATTGGAAAGCCGTTGTTATAAGCAATTTGTTTGATGATGTTAAGTTCTGTTGAGAAATTAGAATCATTGAGAGGTATAGTGAAGAGGCGGTGAAAAAGTGAATGAAAAGATGAACATTTCTGATTGTACGGATGGTAAGAGTGAAAAGGTATGATATTATCAGTGTTGGTAGGTTTTCTATATATGGAGAACTCAAGGATGTCTGATTTGTGAATCAGTAGGTCAAGAAACGGGAATTCATTATAAGATTCGATTTCCATGGTGAACTGTTCTCTTGGGTTGAAATAATTTAGAAAAATTTAAAAGTGATTGAGGTCATCCAAAGTGCCTTTGAAAAGTGCAAGAATGTCATCGACATATCGATGCCTGCATAAAATTTTAGAGAAACTAGGATGTTAAGAAATGGTAGATTCAAAATTTGACATGAATATTGAATGAATGTGGTTTTTTGTGGAGGAACAACGTTTCTTGACATGTTTTTTGGGTAACCTTCCACAGTCTGAAAATGAAAATATAACCAGGAAAATCTATACAATGGTAGAAAGGGCAAACTAATTAGTTCACCCCGATGAGTTATTGCGTTCACCAAATTATATTTCCTATAGAAAAATGATTCAATTAGTCAATAACTTGTCGTCTTCTAAATTTGCCTATTAATTTTTTTTTTTTTAATTCAATTCAATATATAGTTTTTGATTGACGTTTCGGGGACTATATCTGCCATCGTTCTCAAAATCTACTAAATCTCCTTTAATTGTTTTAATAATATGGATTTTTTCTTGTAGAATTTTTTTCGCTTTATCACTTGACGGATGTCAATTGAGATCTGCCAAAAAAGTTTGAGAGTGACGTATTGCTCATTTGATATATGGGGTGTTGTTCAGATCAGTTTATTAGCATTCTACCATATCTCACTTCCTCTCTGAGTAGAGGTAACCATATATGATCCATTTCATCAGAATTTGTTGAAAAGCAGTTATTATTGGAAAGAAGAATACAGGCCGTTTCTTTCAATTTTCTCCTCTCTTGATGTGGTTCTTTCATCAAGATTTTTGTCCTATTCCATTCAATCGTTTGATCGCCATTGGACGTGAGGATATGTTCTGCAATTTTTTATCCGGTTATTTGTCGATTTCTGATGTAACTCCGATGTTCACTTTGGCGCACTTCCAATGGTCTTGACGTTTCACCTATATAACTTATCGGGGTGAACTGATTAGTTTACCCTTCCTACACTTGTATAGATTCTCCTGATTATATTTTCATTTGACATGAATACTTCAGCTAAAAGAGCCCATGGCTAAGCCTGTTTTTTGATAATAAAAGGAATTGAAAAAAGTTTTGTTTTATATTATACCGAATTGACGTGCCACATATTCGATGTAAACCATTAACCCAACTTCGGCAAGCAAAACATATAAGAAATTATGTCCAAAAAAGAATATAATCATTTAAACACATGTTATATAGAAATATAAAAGAAACAAAAATATCTTAGATATCCTACTGCTCATGTATCATTTTAAATTTCCCGCAAGTAGAACAGCAGTTCGGATGGATTCGTACACCTTCGGAATCGTATGAGCAAGAGCTGGATACTTGTCACACAGACTCGTATATAATAGAAAGAGGCAAAGAGAGAAAGTCGCATGGAGGGGGCATAACGCTTTTTCCTTTCGTGACGATTTCTACAAGTCAACACCTACTGCAAGCCGCATAAACGAACTTCATTCCAAGTATCACCCTTTTCGTTTATTTGTATCCACACCATAAAAGTTTTCATTTTCTGAATATCCGTTAAATCTGAAAACGGGAAATGCCATGAAAATATTTTAAAAGAGAAATGTTGAACAACAATATCATTTCAGAATTGGCATTAACTAAGCATCTTTTTAAAGTAATTGGTTCGGTTAGTTTAGTACGTTTTTTTCACATCACAAGTTATCAAAGTCAGACGTTTCAATTGGTTTGTGAAAAAAATCATGTATGAGAGTTTTTTAATAGTTTTTTTCATTTTAGTGTTGAAAGGACTATTCTAGAGCGAACTAGTAACCAGGAGTACTTAAAAAAAACTGAGGCTAAAAGACTTGTAAAAATGGCATGAGAAAAACTGAACTCGGATGTGGATTTAAAAAAAAAGACCTGAAACCCAAAAACTCGAAACCCATGGGACTTTTACTGAACTCAAATTCTAACATAAAGTAGGTCATGATCTGAGCTATCGGCACATGAAAATATGGCCTATTTTACAACTAAATAAAACAAAATTTAGCTCAAAAATATATTGATCAGCTCAAAGATGGACCAAATCACTTCATCATTTCAAAATTTCGACTTGGAGCCTTTTTATCTGATAAAGCCACGAAAGCGAAACTAGATTGCTTTAATCTTTGATAATGAGGCCACAAATTGCAAATTTCACAAGTCAAATTTCCTTGAGGCAAATTGATTGAGACAAAATTTATGAATTTTTGCGATCTTCTAGCACGAATGAAATCTGATGAGGAAATTTTCCTAATCACAATGGAACCGAATTAAAATTCCGGAAGCCATGATTTGTTTGGATTTTCATAGAAACTAAAATTTCAATACCTACCAGGTTTTGTGTTATATAGATGCTTCCATTAACAAATTCAGAAATATTGATTTGTGTGGAAATAACTGAATCGACCCATCTTCGTTAAATCATCCCTTTATTAGTAGGATCATGACCTACAAGTAGTGTGATTACTAACCGCAAACACCAAAATCATAAAGCAATTATTTATCGAAACAATAATCTATATGATCAAAGGGATCAACAACAATATTATTTAGCATCATTCGAAAGGAAATAGTATATGAATAGATTCGTTCAATGCCTTATTGTTGAAATAATAACCAAGAAGTCATTGACCTAGATGTTATAGGTTATTGCGTTTTGTTTTTTATTTTAATTTTTTATCTATTTATTTATTTTCAGACATAACATTTTTTTTTGTTTTACTGATTTTTTTAATATTTTCAAAATATTTTTGCTAGTTGCCTTTTGAGTTTAATTCAATATGTTCATATAAAAAGTTTAGTAACTTTTTATGGTTCAAAGTACCTGTGGCTTCTTGAAACGAAAATATTCAATGTCTCGGATCGCTCTCCCGTTCCTGGAAACTGCCGTTCCAGCATGCAGCCCCTTTGTTGAATGTGAATTCGCCCTCGTACTGGTATATGTCACAATTGAAAAGATAAAATTCGTTCTCCATCTGGGTTTTTTATCAGCTACAATTATTTCTAGTATTTCCTTGTTTTGTATTGGAGAATAACTGTTTTATAACGAAAATTTGCTTGGTTTTTCAAATTCAAATTTCGGTTCCTCCAAAAATTTTTGGAACGAAGTTCCTTATCGCGCGTTGCGAAAGGGGGCTAGACGGAATAAATTAAGACCAAGAGTTGTGACGACACTTTCTGCTGTAGTTGTAAGCCGTGCGGCGTGCGCGTGTTTCTCTGTCTGTCTGTCTCTCTCTCTCCCTCTCATAGAAAGCAAGACAGTTATTTTCGTTTCGTCTTTCTATTTCGCATTGAACGGTGTGGTGTCGCGACGATTATTTTTGTTGAGTGTATACAGGTTTTTTGTACATAATAAATAATAATAAAAAATAATAACAATAATGAATCCTGACAGTGTTTCTGACAAGTTCCGGATATTGCTGATGGAGTTAGGTGAGTGGAGATTTTATACAGACAATAATAAATGCTTATGTATTTTTAGCAAGTACGCATTATAACCTCTCTTTACTATTGTGCTAACCAAGTCATACGCGTTATAATCTCTCCATTATTGTGTGTTTAGCAAGTGTACGCGTCATAACTTTAATAAATTTAAAAAAAAAGAATTTATTACAGTTCCTCCACTAATTAATCGAAAGGAACTTCGTTCCATACGGGTGTCCCTTGACACCTCTCAACTTTTTGAACAATCTTTTAGCTTGTTGATTCTTCTCCCTTGATACCACACATTCTTTGTTTTCTTCTCGAATTTTCTATTTACACGCACTTTTCATTATTTTCGTTTATCTGACAGTTTTTATTCACGAATCGTTTCTAAATACCTTACATAATATATACATGATATATAAAAAAACATTTTTGACGTTTTCTGCTTTTCATATTTTCAATATTCATAATTTTGCATCAAGATCTTTCCTGGCATCTCATTGGCTATTGTGTTCAGATCTAATTTCATGTACAGAATGTTCTTACTTTAACATTTTGTTGTCTGCTTGTGCTCAAAATATATTAGTAAATTTTTATTTCTATAATTTTTAAAATTATGCCAATTGCTTGTGATGTTGAAAATGTTTATTCCAAACATAGGTATCGACTAATAATATATAAGGTTTCAGAAAAAACAGTAGAATCTTCAGAAAAACTGTAAAATAACATAGCATAAATTACTAAATATGGATTTTTTTTAATTTATGTGCATTTTCAATTTATAATTCTCATTTTAACTCTTTGAACACTTAACACGTACTTCTAAACATAACAATATATAAACGCGAAAGTATGAGTAAAAAAGAATTCGCGGTTGGTTACAGGTCTTTTTGATACCTTCAACCGATAGAACTTTCCTCTCATACATAATCGGAAAATTCTACGGCCCAAAAACTGAATTTTCCTACTTTGATCGTTGTTTATAAAAAATAGGCCAAAACTGTCTGTACATTTTTATGTATTTATCATGTACCAACTTCCCCTATCTTTAAACCTTCAGATACCTGTAATAAATTAAACGAACTCTATTCCTCTACAGACTGGGCTATAACTGGGCTATAACTATAAATAAAACAAAAAACCACTAACACGTACAGGTACAGGACGTCGGATTTCGAAATCCCACATAGAATCGTAAACCTATGCATTTCCTTTCTCCTCAAAGGGATTGAATGTGTTGACACATAATTCTCACAGAAGCTAGTGGGCATTAATCAGAACAAAACAGCAGCAATAAAAATTGCAGGTCATTTGTTTCAAAAATAATGGGGGAAATAGTCCATAATAGCAGTTGTAAATTTCTTCGTCATCGAAGAAAATCGCCCATTTTGATATATTATAATAAACCATATTAGATAATAAGAGTACGGGTAGTAATAAACCAATTAACCTTTATTATTGTTAATTTCCATTCACTAACAAAAAGTGGATATTCCGGTTGGAGCAAATCGTTTTTCGAATATCACCATCAAGCATCATTTTATCATTCAACTATACAATTATTTAAATTTCTCATTAACTTCATTGAGCTTCAATAGATCTAATCCACGGCTGTCAGATCATATTACGGTTTCCAAAGATTACCACAAGGCCTAATTGACATGGGTAATAGAAAGTTTGATTAAGTTTATATGCTATTTGTTCGATAATTTAGTATAATGGAGTTGTAAATGTATTTTGTCGTAGAAGAAGTCATTAAATCTGGATATTTAGTACTTCGTCATGGGATTATCGTATTTTACGGTTCCTGAACATTTCGAAAGGAATTGAAAATGAAACCACACTGGTTATAGGATTTCTCAATCGTTCACATTTTATATTGACCCCAGAATCCATGGATGATACTTGGTAGAATGCAATTGAATTAATTTCGATGCCAAAGCTAACGAAACTATTTTCTGTTTTTTTATAATAATAGTGTAGTGGTATTGAAGAGGAAAACATCCTCAATTGGAAAATATACGATAAAAACTAAGTTATTCATAGGAATATCTAAAATAAAAAAAAAACGCTGGACATTGCAATCGAAAATTTGCATTTTTATTCAGATAGTTATTTGATTCCATATTCCAGACCTAATTCAAAACGCTTTCACATAAATGAGGCCGAGAAGAGAATTTTTTCAAAAAGGAGAACTCACTATCACGTCTTTAATAAATGTTTGTCGACTAAATTTCACGCTTCCACGATCATCAGGAAGTCCTGAAGAATTGGGAAACACATTTTCTAGGAGTAATATCACTTTGTAAAGATGAAAAAATATCAGCAACATTTCTTCTGGAGTAACACTTTGAAATAATTGTTGTTTTTTGTCATTTATAACCTGTCTTGGGGTGCGATAGATTACCTCAGTTCCATTATGCAAAGTTAGCAGAAAATACCCAACAAAACAAAGCAATCAAAGATATGAAACGTCTGAACATATGCCATGCTATATTGTAATGAATTGCCATAATTTGTCGGTGACGAATGGCTTTGTACATGGTATTAGTCTTTTCAATAAAGGACCAAATCAATTTAATTCTAATTTATTGCCGTTGATTTGTGCTTTCTTCTCTGTTCGGATAGTTCAAAGTAGCAATTACATGAATACAATGCAGATTCTATCGATAACCTAATGAGATACATCGTTCAAAGCTAAGCAAACAATGGTGGTCAACTATTTTCTAGGTACTTACTAGTTACATAAATAGTTCTCAACGGGAATGCCTTACCTGGAAAAAAAATAGAATATTATTTATCCATTGTTTCATGTGAGTCAGCCAAAAATAAAAACGTGGGCATGGTCTTGTTGGGTCAGGAATTGTCAAATAACAAATTCAATTATTCATTATACATTTTATATATATATATTTATATATATATATATATATATATATATATATATATATATATATATTATATATATATATATATATATATATATAATTCTATTATATATAAACAGTATTGCAAAAATCAATAACTTCAGAGGTCAAATGGTCTGTTATGCTGACGATACATCAATTATTTTCACTGGAAAGAATTGGGATGGAGTAAAAACAACTTCTGAAATAGGTTTGAAAAATATGAAAATCTGGTTGAATAACAACTTATTAAGCCTTAATGTTGCAAAAACAAAATATATCACATTTTCACCCATGAGAAATGACCAACACAACCAAAACAACCCCCGAACATTACACCTATTGACAGTGCCCGAGATCACCTTTCGCCAACGTACTATCAGAAAGATATTGCTGGGTCTCAACAACAACAAAGCCTGTGGATCTGACGGAATCCCACCGATTGTTCTCAAGGAATGTGCCTCCGAACTAACACCTGTTATTTGCAAGTTGTTCAACCACTCTTACAATTTGGGGGTATTTCCGTCCAATTGGAAAATTGCAAGAGTACAGCCAGTCCCTAAAAAAGGCAAAAAGGCCCTACCTAGCAACTACAGACCTATCGCACTGCTATCTATTATTTCAAAGGTCATGGAAAAAGCCATCAACATCGAGCTCATGAAATATCTGGAAGACTCAGGAATTGTCAACGACAGGCAATATGGCTTCCGCCATCAGAGATCAACTGGTGACCTGCTCGCTTACGTCTCACATATATGGCAGCTATCTATTGAAAAGTATGGAGAAACTTTAGCTGTGGCATTAGATATCTCCAAGGCGTTCGATTGAGTTTGGCACCAGGGACTCCAAGATTCCGTCTTATGGCTTGCCCCCTCAGCTGTGTTCTCTGCTTGCTAGTTTTCTCTCAAACAGGTCTCTCCATGTAGTGGTCGATGGAGTTTCATCTGACACTCTACTCATAAATGCTGGTGTTCCGCAAGGATCTATTCTCGCACCAACACTATTTCTACTTCACATCAACGACCTGTTGAAAGCAACTTCATGTCCAGTACACAGCTTTGCCGCCGATGATAGTACCCTCCATACCGCTTTCTCTTCCAGGGCCCCTATATCAGCCCGTGAAACCAGAAATGAACGAGGAGGAAATGTTAATAATATAAATATGGACTTAGCAACAATTCTCGAGTGGGGATCTAATAACTTGGTAGAATTCAATGCAAACAAAACACAAGCATGTCTTTTCTCTAAAAAAGCCGATCTCACTGTGCCTAACATAACTTTGTCAGGAGTAACCATACCACTGAAGTCATCCATATCGATGCTTGGTATTACTATCAGCAATAACCTTTCCTGGGAAAATCACGTGAGGTTCATTGCCAAAAGTGCATCCCAAAAACTTGGTTTTTTGTTTCGTGCCAAGAGCTTTTTCACCCCCACTCAGCTGCTTATGATCTATAAGGCACAGATCCGACCTGTCCTGGAATACTGTTCCCATATTTGGAGCGCGGCACCTAAACATACCCTGAGGCTATTGGATTCTGTCCAAAAAAGGGCAATTCGTCTCGTCGGTGATGCCTCGCTTACAAACTCGATCACTTGTCTGGAACACCGTAGAAAAGTTGGCGATTTGTCTCTATTTTATAGATATTTTCATGGGCGATGCTCTTCTGAAATATCAACAATCGTTCCTGCTTTGGCAGTCTCTTCGAGACTAACCCGTCAAGTTCAGTCATCACACCCCTTCGTGGTCACTTTGGAGACCTGCAGAACATCACTTTCCAAAGACTCGTTCATCCAACGAACAGCGAGGCTTTGGAACTCATTGCCTAGGGAGGTGTTCCCCGAGGCATACAACCTCCAGAAATTTAAGAAGAACACCAACTCCTACCTTCTTTCCCTTGGTTCCCACGATGTTCTCTGAACATTACAGGATATCCTTTTTCGTGGGAACCAGAACATAAAAAAAAAAACTATTGAATTACATTCCCCCAAATGTTTAATTTTAGACGGATGTACCAGCCCCAACTTACAACAATTTGCAGTCATAAAATGTCTTGGTGTCATGATTGATCAGCACGTCAGATGGTCCGACCACATCACATACGTAATAAAACGGATAAAAACCCTGATTCACAAATATGTAACTGTTTAGTTGAATCTACTTTGAGATATTGCATAACAATTTGGGGAGGAGCATTCACAACTAGATTACAAAACCTTCAATCAACTCAGAATACTCTACTAAAAATGTTATTCCATAAGGAAAAACTCTTTCCCACAACAACACTGTACCAAAATTCCCGCTCGTTCCAAGTGAGATAAATTTATACAGTGTCCGCCAAAAAGTATGTACCATATGGGAAAAAAGTTTATTATTGGAGTATTGGAAAAAATATTCTGGGGAAAAGTTTGTGCATGTCCGATTACCTAAAAATCCATTTTGACACATGTCACGTGATCGCTAGTATGGCGGCAAATTGAAAAAAAATGCCGAAAAGGCGAAAAGTGGGGTAAGATGGCAATATATCAAAAAAAGTTATTTGAAACAGTTAGAAAAATTGGAAATAGCAATTTTTTTTGAATATTTTCCCATATATTTAAAAATACCAATTTTGTTTTATGAATAGCTTGACTATACTGAAACATTTGCATTTCAATGATAATGACAGAAATTTCTCATTTTCTCCTCACCAGAGGGCACTATATTGAAAAAATAGGATTTTGTCAGAACCCTTGCTATTACATCGGTTCGTATCTAACAGTTATATCAGAATTCCACGACCATTGTGATGACATGACACTTCGAAAACATCGTGTTTTCTAGATTATAATCAAGTTCCGATGATAATCGTGCATGAACATTTCACTTCGTACATAAACTGGAAAACTATTTAGTTTATCGCACTATGAATCTAAAATAGAAACTCTGAATATTTTCATAGTTTTTTCAGCATTGATCGATGGCTAATTATTGGTGTTAGATATAAATGTATAACTCAATTCAAAATAATGAGATATGGTCCTAAAAAGACATTCTGCAGAATCTATTTTTTTATTCAGTCAAGTAATTCAAATATTCTATAAACAAAACAACAACTTTTCAACTATTTCTATATAATAACAATTCATATCTCAATATGCCTTCCTTCTCTTTCTATACATAAAATCGTTGTATGGTATATCTCTTTTCGAACGTTCAACAAAAAATTTGGAGAAATTTCTGCTGCACAATGACGGATAGTTTCTTCCAAATTCTCAATATTTCGAAAAGGTCTAAATTTGTGAACAGTATATTTCAAATAGCCCCACAAGAAAGAGTCACATAGGGTCAGGTCAGGTGAACGTGGCGGCCAAGGAATTTCTGAAATCCTACCCATTCACTTTCCAGGAAAAGTGGTGTCCAGCCAATTCCTTATTGCCAAAGTACTATGGATGGGAGCCCCATCCTGTTGGAAATACATTTTTCGCCTTTCTTCTAACGTGAAGTTGTCTAATTCATTGTAGAAATCGTTCCTAAAAAAATCCAAGTACGTTTCGTCATTCAAATTCTGACGAAAGAAAAATGGTCCAATTATTCTGCCATTAAAAATCCCCCACCAAACATTCACTTTAAATGAATATTGATCACGGGCTTCTGGGAAAATTTTGATTTAGCAAAATTGATATTTGCTCTATATAAAAAAAAGAAGGTTGTTCTGATCTTGATCAGCCAAGATTATGTTTCACAAAGAATAACGAAGATCGAAAATTGAAATTTGAGGGTTGTGTATTATAGTTCAATTTAATTTTTTTTACATATTTACTTGCTTTGCTGTACTTCTCAACTTTCGATTTTTAAATCGGAAATCCTATATATTTTCACTTATTTCGATCGAGAATGACACTCTGAATCCAACAACACCTCAGTTGTCAATATTTCACGAATAAAGTCATTTTTATTTCTATTTTCATTTTTAGGTCTAGAATGCCACGGATTGTGTAAATCGCTTCATTCTTGATCAAGTAACATGGGAAATATACGGAAAGTCGCAAATTTGTCCATTAAGGTACTACATTTTCAAAATGACCTCCTCCTTGATCACGGCAAAGTTCAACTTTTTCAATTGCGCCCACCACATTGATTAGCTGTTCCGCAGTGATGTTCTGGAATGCCACCCTTACTTTATACTCCAGTTCTCCACGAGTAGCTGATGCTGTGTTATACACCTGATTTTTAATTGTTTCCCAGAGAAAAAAATCTAGCGGAGTGAGATCTGGTGTTCTAGAATATGAATAAGAAATAATACATTATGAAAAAATATGTCAACTTGAGAATGTACCTCGCAGGCCACTGGATAGGCCCATGAGTGCCAATTCACTTTTCTGTGAAGGTGTCATTCAGATGTTCTCTTACGACTTGATAATTGTGAGGTGGCGCTCCATCTAGTTGAAAATAGATATCAACTTGGTTAGCCAGTGGCAAATCTTCAATGAAATCATCAATTTGATTTCTAAGGAACTGTATATATCTTTCCGCAGAAAGTTGCCAGTCGGAAATTATTGGCCTCAGAAGTTTTTCTCCGATAATACCCATCCAGCAATTGAAACCAAATCGCTCTTGAAAATTTCCTTCTTGCAACAGACGTAAATTTGTTTGAGACCAGTATCTTTTATTATCCCGATTGAACAGACCCAAGTTGGTGAATCGAGTTTCATCTGAATAAATAATTTTAAATGGAAAAGATGTACGTTTTCCATGGAAAACGTACATCTTCTCTGTATTTAGTCAAAAACCAGTTGCAATAAGTTAATCTTCGGTTGTGGTCGTTATCGTGAAGATGTTGGTGTAGTTGGTACTTGAATGATCGATAATTATATTTGTGAAGGATTCTCCAAACGGATGAATAACTTATATCACACTCAGAAACAATTTGGCGAATTGACGCCGTACAATTCATTTCAACATAGGCCAACATGTTTACTTCTTTTTCTTCACTGACGATGAAGTTATTGTCATTTTCTTTTGGTTCATTTCGCATTTTCCTTTCCAGTTTCGGAAAATAATGCCGAGTGGGATGGCGACGATTAGGGAATCTCTGAGCCTGAATTCGAACTGCATCAGTTGCATTCTTTTTACTTCTCCGTATATTGGCAACATGTCAATTTTATCGTTTTCAGAATAATTTTCCATATCCAATTATAAACTACGCAACAAATACATTTTCAAAAGTGTCAGCATATTCATTAGCCTATTTGTTTAGGTAGTCCTAGCAACAGTTCCAATTGTTTGTCACGGATAACTAGAATAACAGGACTTAGTGCATAAGTATACCGAATTATGAGGTATGATCGCTTCTTGCAATTATTCAGATGAATAGTGAAAATAAAGTGAAAGTGTGTGGTATCAAGTGATTCGTAAGAAAATGATCTTTCACAAAAAGCCAACGAGCCACCTCCTTTCCATTTGAAAAAATCAAGTTAACTGGAATAATTCATATTTGCGACTTTTCAATAATTTTTAAAACGACTGTGACGTTATGAGCCTCAAAGTCGTATTTTTTCCATGTTACTTGATCAAGAATGAAGCGATTTACACAATCCATATGGCATTCTAGATCGAAAAATAAAAATTGGAATAAAAATGAATTTATTTGTCAAATATTGACAAGTGAGAAGTTGTTGGATTAAGAATGTCATTCTCGATCGAAATAAGTGAAAATATATAGGATGTCCCATTTGAAAATCGAAAGTTGGGGTCATATGTGGGGTAAATATGTCAAAAAATGGAAATTGAACTATAATACACAACCCCCAAATCCACTATAAAACACAACCCTCAAATAGGAGTGAGCCACCTTAGAGAATCATCCGGTATAAACTAATTTGAACTTGCACGTGTAACTTCTAGTGACTTGTACTATAATATCCCAGAAAAATTTAAAATTGGCTGAGAGCCTTTCTCCCATATTTGGTGCTGGGTTCTTTGTACATGAATCCAACTGTTGCCAATTCCTATAAGGAAAGTTATATCCTCTAACATTGCATTTCCAAATAATGTGCTGTAAAAAACGACAGTAAAATGAGAAACGAAACTCGCCCAATACTTCGAAAAGTACCAAAACTTCGTCCATTACGTTAACAAGCACCAAACTCAGTGCTCACCACCCCGAACAAATTCTTCACGAACTTTATTTATATCCCCTGATTCTTTCCAATTTGCCGGGTCTTATAACAAAGGCCAATATTGAAAGTAAAATCTGAGGGAACCTCGTTTTTATGTTTATCTCGGGTTTACCTACATCTTCGAGTGTTCTTACATTAATTGCAGTGGGCCATGAGAGGCCTTGAGAACTCCCTCTATTTCACAACTTTGAAGTTTTTACAGCTCTGTCGCAAATCTGGCGCGTGGGCATTGAAAGGGATGAAATTCGGTTTGGTCGTGGCATAAAGAAGGGATTTCATGATCTCTTCGGAATTTTAGATCTATAACGAATATGCCTTGAAGTTATTTTGAATTCCTCAGAGATTATACTCGCAAATTATTGGAATTGATATAGTTTCTTCGGAATACATCGTTACCAGGTGGTTCATTTATTACAGTACTTGGTTTTATTAATAACTCGAACACAGAAAAAGCTGTCATTAATTTAACGAAAACCATCACTGACTCCTTGAAAAATTCCGATAAGTGCTTAGCAGTTTTCTGAGGCCTTCGATACGGTATCACATATGAAGATACTGATACTGATGAAAAGGGAAACATTCTGAATGAAAATGCAAATTTTCAATTTCAGATTTTTTCTTTTGAGTTAGGGCCTTTTCAGAATATCTATCAGATGTAGTTCAATGTCCAGCGTGGCTTTAGCCGGGGAAGTAGTTGTTTTCTGTTAGACATTCACGAAAAATAACTTCATTTTAATCGTGGATTTTTCAATTCACAGAAAAATCTTTCTATCAATATTCAATCGAGAATGTTTCCCTTTTCAACATGAATACCCCACAAGAGGTTATCTTGACGATGGAAGATAGTGACTAAAGTTTATCTTTCAGTCGCAGATGATTCCACATCTGATTTTATGAACATCCTGTTCATATTTTCAACAAATCAATCTGATACTGATATAACAGACCATTTTGCGATAGTTCTACAAATTATTGTCCCAAACAGAAATTGTAAATCAGAAAATAACCAAAATAAAATTTCCTACATAAACTACAAAAAGTTGAAACAAACTATGAACGATACAGATTGGGGTTGCGTTTATGAACAAAACACGGTTGAAGATAGTGCAAACTCATTTTTAAAAATAGTCTCCGATGGCATTGAAAAGTGTACAGTTACGAAACGAATACCAAATGATAAACAAAAAAGAAAACAATGGATAACACCTGGAATCGTAAAATCAATTAACCACAAAAATAAATTATTCTCATTGACAAAAGTGAACCCAAATAATCTAGAACTTAAACTAGAGTATAATAGATACAAGAAAGAAATTCGAAAACTCATCCAAATAAGAAAAGCTGAATACTACAGGAAACTAATAATCGATAATAAAAATAATCAACTTGGCATTTGGAAAGCAATAAATACATTGCAATCAAAATCTTCCAACAAAACGACTATTACCATGATAAAAAACAACAAAAACGAACTTATAACAAACCCACTGGATGTATCAAAAGAATTCAATGAAAACTTCATTAACATGGGCGAAAACCTCGCAGAAAAGAGAACTCCAGATGTAAATTATAAAACACCAAGGAAACGCGTAACACATTCTCTATATCTCTCGCACACAAATGAAAAAGAAATAAAAGAAGTGATTAAAAATCTAAAAAATAAGAAAGCAACCGGTTATGATAATATTAAGGCAGAAACACTAAAACAAATTTCACATTTCATTGCAGAACCACTGACATTTCTCATTAATCTTATAATCGATACTGGAGAAGTCCCGTCAATCTTCAAAATCTCAGTGGTAAAACCAATATACAAAAAAGGTGATAAATTAGCTACAGCAAACTACCGACCTATATCCTTAATATCCAGTTTTGCCAAAATATTCGAGAAAATCATCAAACAAAGAGTCTGGTGTTATCTAAAAAAGTATAAAATCATATCTGAAAAGCAATATGGATTCCAAGAAGGTATCTCAACCCAAGACCCAATAGCACGACTGATGGAAAAAATCTATTGTGACCTGGATGACCTGGATGACCAGAAACCATCGCTAGCCGTATTTCTAGACCTAGCGAAGGCTTTCGATACAGTGAGTTTTTCGCTTCTAATCAAATCCTTAGAGGATATTGGAGTACGGGGCTTACAACTAGATCTATTCCGGAACTATCTAGAAAACCGAATACAAATCGTGAACATAAATGGAACCTTCAGCACTCCAGGAACTTTAAAATACGGAGTACCGCAGGGAACCGTTCTGGGTCCCTTGCTATTCATACTATACGTGAATAACCTATTTCTTCTGGATACAGCTGGAGAAATTATCACCTTCGCAGACGATACGGTCATATATTATAACGATGTGGATTGGGACAAGATTAAAATTAAAGTTGAAAAAGATTTTCTTCAAATTGAAAAATGGTTCAAAAATCAATTGCTCACCATAAATTTTGAAAAAACGTTTTTTATACCTTTCAGCTCATATAAAAAAAACTTACCACATTTTAAAAAACTACAAATCGTGGACAATCACAAAACTATCGAGATAAACTCAGCCACGAGCGTAAACTACTTAGGTATTCATATTGACAGCCACTTAAAGTGGGATACCCATATAGAATATATCATGAAAAAACTACGATCGTTAATCTATTTATTCTATAAATCCAGAAATTTTCTCCATCAAAATGACCAAATTACCCTGTATAATGCCTTGGTAGTACCACACCTCAGTTATGGAATGATTGCATGGGGTGGAATACTGAAAACTCATCTACTTCCGCTAGAAAATATACTCAAGCGTTTTTACAAAATTATTCTAAGAAAACCCCATACATATTCTTCGGAAAAATTACTCCAGGAAATTAAGCTCTTCAATCCAAGACAAATATATTTCTATAATGCTGCCAACCACCTATACAAAAATAAATACACTCTAGAAACCGCCAAACCAGACCTACCAAAAAATTACCAGTAAGTAAGCCTTTAAAATAAATAAATTCAAAACTGTTGGACAAAGAAGTTTAAACTACTTAGGCCCCAAAATTATAAACTCGCTTCCGTTCGAAATTATAAATATACATTCCACAAAAAAATTCAAAATACTCCTAAAAAAATTCGTATCAGGAAATAAAACAACAATAGAAAAAATTATTGACCCCAAAAATAACTGAAAACAAAATATTTATATCCCAAACTTTTATACTTTTATATTTTAGATTATGTTTAATATTTTTAACTAAATTTTCCATTTTACATCCTGTACTGTGTATACGTATATATTTATTGTCATTTTACTTTTCGTACCATTTTATATAGCTTGTACCTTATACTTATATTATCAACATTTACATTTATATATATATTTTTTTATCGCACACAGTGACTAGTGCTCATCCCTTATAAGTGCTCGACACTCGCGAATATATTCCAACGTTGAATTGTAAACATAGGAACTTGTGAGCCTTGTTCAATAAACGTTATTATTATTATTATTATAAGACCTAATGGACAAACTATATAGGTACGGTATTCGTGGGCCAACATTAAACATTTTACAAAATTATCTATCGCACAGAAAACAAAGCGTCAAAATTGACAATGAACTTAGTTCTTCAAATGGAATCACAGTTGGTGTCCCACAAGGCTCAGTTCAGGGGCCGATCTTATGTCTAGTACATATAAACAGTATCGGTTGCATGAAATCTATTGATAACCTTATTTCATATGCAGACGGCACGGCGATTATTCTTGCTGGCAAAACATGGCAACGAGTATATCAAAAAACATCAAATGGCTCGAAGGATATCCAGATATGGCTAAGCTATAATCTCTTCAGTTTGAATCTAAATGAAACCACACTTCTTAAAAACGATCAACCAACCGAAAATATCCTGAAAATACATACCTCTGAATGTCCACAGAGAAAACAATGTGATTGTCATTCGATAAAAAAAGAATCAAAGTTCAAATATCTTGGTGTGGTTCTCACTATATGTTCCAAAGCGACTCCGCTAGCTTACTTACAAAATGTACAAATTATGCTTTTGACTCCTTCCGCTTCCTGTTGTCTCGTTATCTCGTTTTCCCGTTATTCCCGTTATCCCGTTTTCCCGTTATCCCCTTATCCTGTCATCCCGTTATTCCGTTATCCCGTTATTCTCATCCCGTTTTCCTGTTATCCCATTTTTGCTCTATCCCGTTATCCCATTTTCCCCTCAACCCCTCATCCTGTCATCCCGTTATCCCGTTTTCCCGTTTTTTCATCATTCCGTTATTCCCGTTATCCCGTTTTTCCGTTATGTCCTTATCCTGTCATCCCGTTATCCTGTTTTCCCGTTATCACGTTTTCCCGTTTTTTCGTTATCCCGTTATTCCCGTTTTCCCGTTTTTCTATTCTAATAGGGGTTGATCGTAGAAGGGTGAAAATTTGGGGTTGTATGTATTTTTGAATTCTGTATCATAAAAAAATAAAAACACAAAATTTTGTCCAAAAATAAAAAAAAAAGTTAAGGGTGAACAACCCTTATCACTTAGGGGTATGAAAAATAGATAGTAGCCGATTCTCAGACCTACTGAATATGCATATAAAATTTGGTAAAAATCAGTAAAGCCGTTTCGGAGGAGTAAGGTAACTAACATTGTGACACGAGAATTTTATATATTATATAAATTGTCGCGAGATTTACCTGTGTAATTTTATTTTATGAAATACATTAATTTTTTCTTATAATTTCTTGTGTCAAGATCAAGTTACATATTGTTTATTTACACATGTAAATCTCGCGACATGCTTTTATATCATATAAATTGCATAATATAATAAATTTATTTTGATTTTTTTGTTTTTACTGGACATGTTCCTGAGTCTGTTCATTCCGTTTAATGCGTCATTGTTGTGTAGTCGTTTGCATGTTAATTTAGTACAGTCTAGTTCTTCAATGGGGAGACCATCTAAAGATTAACTCATTCGCCATCCTGGAGCTGCCCTCTTAAATTTATGAATTTTGACGAAAAATCAAATGATCTTCGACTAAATTCATAATCTCCGACCCCAAAAACGCCGACGTACCCATTTTGAATAGAAACGGTTCATAATCACAAAATTCGTCCATCATCTTGAAGCTGCCATCTTGAATTTCATAATCTCCGACTCCAAAAACCCCCCACATACTAATTCTGAATCGAATCGGACCATAATTACAAAACTCGTACGCCATCTCGAATTCATGAATTTTAACCAAAAATTCATAATCTCGGACCATGAACACAGATATCGTCCGCCGTCTTGGAACCGCCATTTTGATTTCATGAATTTTGACAAAAAATTCGTAATTTTCGACCCCGAAAACCCCCACATACCAATTTTGAATCGAATCGGACCACAAACACAAATCTCGTCCACCATCTTGGAGCCGCCATTTTGTTTTGTTCTTTAACAAAAATTCCATAATAATAATAATAATTTGTTTATTTCACTAGTTAAGAAGTACATGACAGCGGATAATTCCATCAGTACAGTAACAAGGAAAACGTCATGTGAAGTTGTCTACATACAAAATGTTTTTTATTTATATATAATAATTAATTAATTCAGACACATTTACCTATATATTTTGTAGGATTTGAATAAAAAAGTTAAAAACATGTAAGGATGTTAGTCAGAAGGTAACAAAATACTTCAAATCCATGAAATAATAGCACACACACTCAACAGTTGAAATTAGATTTCACAGTTAAAATTGAAAATTCATGGTCAGGTTGAAATTTAAAAATTTAAAATTCTAGTAACCAGAAAGTGGCACAAAAAGGAGGAGAAAACACTTAACAATGCATTGTCACCGGAATTATGAACATCTGCCAAATTTCACGGACGATTGGAAGTGGGTCCAAATTCACTTGCAAGATTTGACCTAAACAAACTAATATACAAACATCGCAAGTTAATTAAAGCCTTGTAAAAATAGCTTTTTCGGAATTTTCACATTTTTTGGTACTGCTGGACGCATTCATTATGTCTGTCAACATCAAGGCGAGGATCCATCATTTTCACCCATTTGTATAAATCGCTCCACAATAACTTGACCAAACCCACACTCTAAACCTTTCCCGTTGACATGTCGACTCGTTAACCGTTATCAATCCGCCTTTTAGTAAACGCGTCTGTTCAGATTACCCGGTATGTAGGTTGTAGATTGGTATGGAAAACAGTGTAAGTGTCTAGAGCAATGCAGACGTACTCCTACGAGAGCTGTAAATCGGCGGAACGAATAACGCCACAGACGGTTTTGGTCTCGGTACGGCAATGCCATAATTCGAGAGATACGTTTCATGAATCTTTCATAAATATTTCACCGTCAAATAAGCAGTGGGATATCTGGTGCATAGACGCGCTACTGGAGGGTACTGAGGGTGGTTATCAACCCTTCGCAGAAAAGACCTTTATGCGAAGAACAGTAATTATTTTAAAAAGCATTTTTTTCCATTGACAAAGTAGGGGTAAAATTACACTTTGTTTCTAGAGCCTTGATAGGCTAGATTATATATTATATCGAAATGGCCAGTGAGTAGGCCTTCAAAATGCATCTTTAAATTTTAATTGTTGAACGCTAGAAACTTTTGGATTTTAGATATTTTCCTCTGTTTTTGTCCCAAACTCTACCGTTATACTGACTTTCAGCTGCTTGTGATCATTGGATAGCCATTCCAGAGAACAAACTTGCACAGCCTTCAATTCTTTCCATTCAAAACTACAGTTTACTTCAGAAAAAGGAAATAATGATAGTATCAACTTCTTAGATCTCACAAGGCGTAGTAATAAGTATGGCAGACGAAGCAATACTACCAAGTAGGCCAGAACGATATAAAAGCTCAGAAAGAGTCAGAAAAACGTTACAAAACAATAATTATCCTATAAAGTTCATAAACAAATATTATTAAACAAAGAATACAAAATCCTAACCAAAACAATAAAAAAACACCCTCTAGCTAGAACAAATAATTCAATACCTACAATATCTATTAGAAAATTTCAAACATATTTTGAATAAACAGAATGTCCAAGTATGCTTCAAACCATAATTCACTAAAAAAAATCACTCCCCCTAAATGTCAAATACCAAAAATGAAAAATTCAAACCTCATTTACAGCATTCCATGCAATCTGAATTCTCGAGTGGGGATCTAATAACTTGGTAGAATTCAATGCAAACAAAACACAAGCATGTCTTTTCTCTAAAAAAGCCGATCTCACTGTGCCTAACATAACTTTGTCAGGAGTAACCATACCACTGAAGTCATCCATATCGATGCTTGGTATTACTATCAGCAATAACCTTTCCTGGGAAAATCACGTGAGGTCCATTGCCAAAAGTGCATCCCAAAAACTTGGTTTTTGTTTCGTGCCAAGAGCTATTTCACCCCCACTCAGCTGCTTATGATCTATAAGGCCAGATCCGACCTGTCCTGGAATACGTTCCCATATTTGGAGCGCGGCACCTAAACATATCCTGAGGCTATTGGATTCTGTCCAAAAAAGGGCAATTCGTCTCGTCGGTGATGCCTCGCTTACAAACTCGCTCACTTGTCTGGAACACCGTAGAAAAGTTGGCGATTTGTCTCTATTTTATAGATATGTACATGGGCGATGCTCTCCTGAAATATCAACAATCGTTCCTGCTTTGGCAGTCTCTTCGAGACTAACCCGTCAAGTTCAGTCATCACACCCCTTCGTGGTCACTTTGGAGACCTGCAGAACATCACTTTCCAAAGACTCGTTCATCCAACGAACAGCGAGGCTTTGGAACTCATTGCCTAGGGAGGTGTTCCCCGAGGCATACAACCTCCAGAAATTTAAGAAGAACACCAACTCCTACCTTCTTTCCCTTGGTTCCCACGATGTTCTCTGAACATTACAGGATATCCCTTTTCGTGGGAACCAGAACATAAAAAAAAAAAAATGACTGTAACGAGAAATATATAGGCATAACATCACAACTACTGAACAACCGACTCAACGGGTTCAAATTTATGGAAAAATCAAATGCAGCCTTGAAAAAGTACATAATTCAAGAAGATCACAATCTGAAGTTTGAAGACACAAAATTCCTAGCCTTCGAGAAACACAAAGAAAAACGAAGCCCTAAGAAATTGAATATATAAAAATGTCCAAATGCCTCAAACAACAGAACAGACATCAGCCCTTTGGTGATTTGCCTATTACTAGGTCTCAGAAGTCCATATAATGTTCCGCACTTTCGACATTTTTCGCATCATCATCCTCTTTATATCCTGATATGATATTATTTGTAGTAAGTGTTATTTTATATTATTCTAAAAAGTTTATTATTATCTTGCTACCGAGGCTTGCCTTGATGAGTAGTATGTATTCATTTACCATATTGTACTTTTTATTCCATTCTTGTAATGGACGGGTCCTAAAAGCTTACTTCTCAGGGGTCATAAACAGTTGGGTTTGAGGGAGTTAAACAATCACAGTTTTCAGAAACCTTGTCATCTGGAACGAAGGTTTGCTGTGCAGAAAGTCGAAAACAAAAATCATCTGCTAGCCGGTTGTTTGAAAAAAATCTTGAGGGACAATTAAAAATAACAAGAGGGCCAAGTTGGCCCGGCAGGGAAAACATCTGCAGAGAGAAAAACCCATTGTAAAATAATTCGTATTGTTTTCGAATAGAACCTTCGAGATATGGGAATTTTGCTAAGAAATATAGCTTCACTAGCAGAAAGCGGGAAATATTAACACATTTTTATGTAATTGTTTGTTTTCGTTGGCAAAATGAATTGGCATCCAATGGAAAATTATTTGTATTCAGAATAACGGCTTAATAGGCTGCAACGAGTCTGGGGCGAGACTTTTGGTTCTGCTCATTTCCATCTCAAATGAAAACCCGAAAACTCTAGCTGTACAGAATGATCACTTTCAGCAGTCTAAAGGAGAGAAATAATTGTCAAAAACCGCTAAAATTAGTGCAGAGAATTACATAGTTCGAGGTAGTACCGCTCAAATAACGGGGAGGGCGCCACCTTTCGGATGACGAAGATCAAGTGATAGCTCCACCCACGACTAGATTGGTCGACGAAGTCATTACGAATTTGTTTATGATTTTGCAAAATACCACCCCATTGGTTAGGTAATTATTCCCAGTACGAATTAGTTGGAATAGGGGTTGAATTTATTTTTATAACCGGTCAAAGCTTGACTTGAGTGGGTGTTCTCAGAAAAAACTTAGGGGAAATCTCACGTAGGAAATTCTCGCAGAAAAATAGTCAGTTGATATATTATCGTGGCCTGCGTTGAAGTAACTCACTAGAAATTTTATTCAAGTCAACAGTTCCTTTTCTTCTCGGTTGGGCTAGAGAAAAGCCAAAAATTCATTTAATTCCGTATCGAGATAAGGGCTCACGTGCGAATTAGTGTTTAACTAGTCGGTTTCAGATAACTACCAAATTTCGTGCAACAGAAACCGTGGAATTATTTGGTCTAAGTAGAATTTTCCAACTGTTGAAGTAACTGAGTTTCGTGTGGTTTAATATTATGAATTATTGGTTGCAGAGTGTTATTCAATTACCTTAGTTTTTGTTCACAAAGTTCCCTCAATTTATTTTTTAGTGTTAATTATTTTATCTAGTCTTGATTCACACAGTTTCATTCCATTTATTTTCTTTACGTATTTATTTCATTCACAAAATTAATCTCCTCAATAGAAGCCATCATTAGAATCCGTTCGCTTTCTTGGAAATACTTGGGGAATTGGGGAGTATTATCCAAAGTTACTGGCGACTACTGGTTAGAAGTGAACGCCGAACAAACAACAAGCATCCGTAGACGCCGAGGGATGACTTGGCCCTTTGGAGAGGATTAACTAGAGGTAAGTACCCCATATGTGATATCACACGGTTCCTAGTATACGTTGAGATAACCACCTACGGTCCTTTCGAAGCAAAGTGGCATATTTCGAAGGAACTCTGGAGGTTCCAAGTCTGTGTGTATCGCCAGGTCTCTTTCAAATGAACTCACATGGGGCCAACCGACATATTCGTGAGTTATTCGGTAAAGTCAATCAAAACACAACAGTGTGTTATAGTTGGTTCATCTTTTAGTTAAAAAGTTTTCATTCAGTAACGTCACCTTCATATGCCAACAACTGAATGCAGCGAAATCTGAATCACGACGCCTCTGAAAATGAAACATATTGCTGACACAGATTATGCTTTCCGGGAACAATCTCGGTTTACCACTCAAAATGGAACTGTATTCGGAGCTCTAAATTTTTAATGTCCATTTTGGAATCCTCATTCCAAACTTAATGCGAGACTTTATACATTTCAACTTGACGCTACCGCCGCACTCTCCGTTATCTCCTAACGCACCCCGGGGAAAATAGCAGCAGTATCACATGTCTCGTCTCACAGACATGAATTACTTGGAACTAAAGGAATCTGATACGTCCGATTAATTCAAAAATACCCATGTCTATGTGCGAAACTATGTTCGCATTGTTAACGAGGGTTTATTAAATTAAAAATTTAATGATGAATGATTCATCGTCCCAAGAATTGAATGTAGCTGGATTAATATCTAGTTTTGTTGAAAAAATGTTGCTAAAATCAACAACAATTAATCAGGAACTCACCACTCAAATTACTCCGGCTGTAGTTGAATCCATTGTCAATTTTCACTGATTTTTTGACAGTATGTCTACCTCATTGTTGTCGAAATCTTCAAATAGAAAATTGCTGCTGTAACAACTTTATTTTGCAAATATTTTCGTGACTTAAAACAAAATAGCAAATGCTCTTGCAAATTCAGAATATTGATGTGCATTTATTAGCAACATCAAATAGGTATTCATAGCTATGAACAGTTTGTGGAATCGACAATTTTGTTTGTTAAACAACTGCTATAGTCAAAATGCAAATTGTTGGATTACTAAAACTGTTGGTGGTATTGTCAAATAAATTCGTGGTATTGTCCAACAAATTTGTGGAATTTATCATATTTCGTTGTGAAAATGGAATTGATCACCTTCGGGCATTCTCGTGCGAATGCGAGTATCTAATTAGCGCCAAAAATTCGCTTCCAGAGCACATCGTCTCAGTCAGTCCTCTGACCTCTGTGAGACGTATTGTTAATGTGGTATTTGTGTGTGATTTTGTTTGTTCAGGTTCAACAGGTGTCCAGGTAATGTGAAGTTTGACTGTTTGATTTTGCAATAGAAAATAATTCAAATCAGTGGCGTTCATTGAGGAATTGCACGGAATCATTTTAAAGAGAAAAGTGCCACTGCTTTTTCTTAAATTGAAAATCATTTTTCAAATCCTTATTCCATTCTGAGCAAATCTGGTTTCCTGTTTTTTTTTTCATTTGACGAACGGTTTTCTCATAAAGAAATAAAATGTATTCATTTGCATCTCGCTAGACCACAGAGAATAATTTTTAAACGGTAAAATTATGAAATTAAAGAAATCTGAAGACATTTTGGTGAACGCACAAAGAACTGAATTGAATCAGATGCTCAAAATGAAAACCTCCTGCAAATATGCTTTACCTCATCAATTACCTCATACAAAAATTCAAAAATAAAAGTGAGGAAAAACTAGCGTTTTTAATCATCAATAGTTAAAGGTAAGTGCCATGTGAAGTGGAATGAATAGAAAAAATCGAATTAAACGGTTTTCTTCACATAAAGGATTCAATATAAAATTGAACCAGAAAATGGTAGATCTCAGGTGAAAAACAACTACTTTCCTGGCGCAGAACGCAGAACGTTGAATGATATTCACCTGAAATCCATGCATACTTCCATATAATATCAATGGACATTGAATGCAAATGTTTCTTTCTGATAAGCTCGATTATGTTTAATTTATGTCGTGTTCACCTAACAATCCGCATACCGGTTTCAGGCTTCTTGGCCCTCATCAGTACGGAGTAGTCAACCAGCCAAAGGTCCAAAGAACTCTGGCTGAAGTGAGACACAACGTAAACAAACCATCATCGAGCTTGTAACACCTATAGGTACGCCGGAAAAGATAAACTTTAACTGGCGGTACCTAGTGACAGAAAGAAACACTCCGAAAATCTCCCACCTCGATAGGTTTCTAAATAAAAGATTCCTTCTCAGTAGGAGTAGCAAGCCCGTCTAGCATATAGTGAAGATAAGTGCCATGTGAAGTGGAATGAATAGAAAAATCGAATTAAACGGTTTTCTTCACATAAAGGATTCAATATAAAATTGAACCAGAAAATGGTAGATCTCAGGTGAAAAACAACTACTTTCCCGGCAAATACCACGCAGAACTTTGAATGATATTCACCTGAAAATCCATGCATACTTCCATATAATATCAATGAACATTGAATGCAAATGTTTCTTTCTGATAAGCTCGATTATGTTTAATTTATGTCGTGTTCACCTAACAATCCGCATACCGGTTTCAGGCTTCTTGGCCCTCATCAGTACGGAGTAGTCAACCAGCCAAAGGTCCAAAGAACTCTGGCTGAAGTGAGACCAACGTAAACAAACCATCATCGAGCTTGTAACACCTATAGGTACGCCGGAAAAGATAAACTTTAACTGGCGGTACCTAGTGACAGAAAGAAACACTCGAAATCTCCCACCTCGATAGGTTTCTAAATAAAAGATTCCTTCTCAGTAGGATTGGCAAGCCCGTCTAGCATATAGTGAAAGATAAGTGCCATGTGAAGTGGAATGAATAGAAAATCAATTAAACGGTTTCTTCACATAAAGGATTCAATATAAAATTGAACCAGAAAATGGTAGATCTCAGGTGAAAAACAACTACTTTCCTGGCAAATACCACGCAGAACGTTGAATGATATTCACCTGAAAATCCATGCATACTTCCATATAATGATGAGGGCCAAGAAGCCTAAAACCGGTATGCGGATTGTTAGGTGAACACGACATAAATTAAACATAATCGAGCCTATCAGAAAGAAACATTTGCATTCAATGCCCATTGATATTATATGGAAGTATGCATGGATTTTCAGGTGAATATCATTCAACGTTCTGCGTGGTATTTGCCAGGAAAGTAGTTGTTTTTCACCTGAGATCTACCATTTTCTGGTTCAATTTTATATTGAATCCTTTATGTGAAGAAAACCGTTTAATTCGATTTTTCTATCAATAGTAAAGTTTAGTTTATTATGCGACGATAGCTATTAATACATGATCACGAGGTAAGTTACGACATGAACCGAAGGCGAGTGTCGTAAACCATGTGCGAGTGTATTGATAGCCATGGAAAACACATTAAGGAGTGTAAACGAATATATTATCAAAATAAAATGGCCGCATCAGATAGTATACAGAATAAACTGAAGCAAATATGAAAAATTAATAATACAGTCACAGAAAAAAAAACATTGACAAATAAACTGTCTATACGTTCCGTACAGACATATCGCATGAAAAAACATCCGATAACAAATTTGTATTTCATCACGTGACCACGATGTGAAAGGGTATGAAATCCCAAGATAAGGAAAATGGACTTCAAGTGAGGAATAAAGGTTACTTTCGACTTTGCATAAAGCCTATTTGTTCTCAAAGTTGAAATTTTAGGAAAATACGACTCAAAGGTCCCATACGGGATTGACGCCATATTTTTTGGCTCGAAGCGTTCTCGCCATTGCAAAAAAGATCCGTAATTTTCTTGAATCGACTACATTTTAATGATAGATATTCAAAAAATTGGTGTATATGATATGTATATACATTCTTCATCTATGAAATTAGTTTCTGCAGTGTTTGATGAAAAAAGTTGAGCAAGTACACTTAATTTTATGAATTTTTTTTGTAAAAATTTGATATTTTGAAGGGGCCCACTTGTTTCACATAAGTGAAATTCAACATTATCACAGAAAAGTTTGTATCGCAAATAAAATCCGAACTAGATGTGAATGCGAAACCATCACTTGCATACATCATTCTCTGCTGTACGTTTCTTGACAGTTCCTTTTTCATACGCCATGTTCATCTTAAAGCTTTCATGAATAAACATGTAGGTTAAGATACACAATATGCAGTTAAAATTTATTATCTTCTTCTAATCTTCCACTGTTCTGTTTCAATATAGTGTTCATAATCTAAAATAGGTAGAAATGACTGAATTTTTACCATCAGACGACTTTTCTGAAGGCAATTTTACCTATTTATGCCTTCGACTTATTAGGCAAAATATCTTGATTGCCCAATTTTCGACTTATGAATTACTTCCATTTTCTTCCCCATGTTAGTAAATTTGAAAAGTCACCCTTTCACAAAGGAGCTAACAAATCATCACCCTCCGAGTTACGCATATCTAAGCAATTCCATAGTAAACAAAGAAACTATAAATTATAGGTTTTGACAGCCCATTAAATGCAATACGACCACAAAATAGATAAATCATTCATTTTTTCGGCTACACTAACGAGCCATCAATTAGTCAGAGTGTGATTTAATTATGACAAGCCGAAAATAATTAATGTTAGAAATGTGACCAAAGGGGTTCAACAAAGAACAATCCATGGAAGGGGAGATCATATAAAAAGCGCGAGACGACGAGGACGAGGATGCTCAGACGTGTTTAAACTCTCATCCGATTAACATGTAGTGCAGAAAGTTGAGAAGAGCTCAAACTTTCACATAGTAATCATATAACAATATTACTTATAGAAGTGCGGTAGCTATCAACCATGTAACAGCTCTTGACTATACAGTCATCAGTCATGAGTTCATTGACAAGTAATCATCTTGCAGTGAAATTGCGAAATTATTAATTCCAATCAAGTCAAACAGGAACTGCACGAGTAATGACAAAGTGAATACCCAGTCAAACAGTATTTACTATTAATGAAAATTACGTTATCAATGCTTCAAGAACGAGATAAGACACCGAAAACCTCTAACCGATAGTTCATGCTCTCATAAGTTCTCAACTTCACAACAAAGGGGTGATCAAGTGAAGTGATATTTGAAAATTCCTTAGCGTTCATTGGTCTTCATGGTGGAGAGTACCCTCTATAAAAAAAAGGCCAGTGACGTAACAGAGGTATCTGGCACCAGCAACAAATACATCGAAATACTCAAATTCCTCAGGAATCCTGGTTTGGGGGACTGCCGAACAAGGAATCCCTGAAAGAACATTTTGTAGCGCATCTATCACCAGCACAATTTCAATACACCAGAATTGGAATCTATATATCTAGACTAGGAGAAATCGGCGCATGAGTACCGAAAACTATTCCACCTCAATTTTTTTATGCGATACAAATGCATGTTGCCATGGGGCAACCCCGTGCCATATTGTTTAAGCCGAAATTGTTTAAACAATTGCAAGGAATTGTTATTTTTCAACCGGACAATTTTTTTTCATATTCTTTATCAAAATACAAATAAAAAAGGTCCATGACTTTTCACGATAAAGTTAATATTTTTAGAGATATGAATTTTTAAAGGTTCAAAAAATCTCATATTTGGGTACTTTTGACCCATGAAAAATATATTAAAAAAAAAATCGAAATAATATATTTTTTTAAATTCTTCATACAATAGTTAATAACATTCTTAATAGAGATTTAAAAAAATTTCATTGACTTTACCTGTTTTTTAATTATCAATTTCGCGCGCTCACAAGTATGCATCGCTTACCTTTAAGTATCGCCGTCTCTCTCTGACTCATGCGCTGCATCGGCCTCTCTGTTTCCTGAATCATTATTTATCATTTATCTTAAAAACTATTAACTTTTTTAAGATTGTTAAGGAGAGCAATGTTATTAACAATTAAATTTCTACAATTTGTTTTTGACAATTTTTTTTCTGGAATCAATTTTACAAACGTTATTTAAGCATGAATCGGAACATGTAATTAAAATTACTTTTTTATCAGTTTATATTATTTTTTTGTTATTATCATAGTAATTTATGAATTTTTATCAACAATAATAATATATAATGGTATTTAAAATTTTTTGGAACCACAATTATATATAAATAATGAAAAGATATTGGTAAGCACTTAAATGTTCGAATTGAAGAATAATAACATAAAAAATACTTATATGTATATGTATCATGATATGTATATGATTTTGCCTAAGTAAGGAAAAGTTTTTTTTTGTTTTTTATTTTCTCAAGGTTACTCTTTGTATAAAACCTCAAGATCTTCGTTTGTTCTTGTGACAAAATTGTCTATTATATCGAAATTATATCGAGACGGCGATACTTAAAGGTAAGCGATGCATACTTGTGAGCGCGCGAAATTGATAATTAAAAAACAGATATAATCAATGAAATTTTTTAAAATCTCTATTAAGAATGTTATTAACTATTGTATAAAGAATTTAAAAAAAATATTATTTCGATTTTTTTTTTATATATTTTTCAAGGGTGAAAAGTACCCAAATATGAGATTTTTTGAAGTTTTAAAAATTCATATCTCTAAAAATATTAACTTTATCGTGAAAAGTCATAGGACCTTTTTTATTTTTATTTCGATAAAAAATATAAAAAAAATTTGTCCGGTTGAAAAATAACAATTCCTTGCAATTGTTTAAACAATTTCGGCTTAAACAATATGGCACGGGGTTGCCCCATGGCAACATGCATTTGTATCATCAGTAGGGCAATTTGAAGAGGATAGCATAAAAAAATTGAGGTGGAATAGTTTTCGGTACTCATGCGCCGATTCCTCCTAGTCTAATCCAATGATACGATGAGAATGATGGAAGAAAGAGTATGCCTATAAATATTCATCGACACGTTAATTTCCACGAAATTCACTGTGAAAAAACAATTATTATACGCCAATCACCGAAAACGGAATCCAGGAGGCGTTGCGCCAATGCTTTCATGGCTTGTATATAAAGCTATAAAATCTATAT
This sequence comes from Gonioctena quinquepunctata, assembly GCA_018342105.1. Taxonomy (NCBI): domain Eukaryota; kingdom Metazoa; phylum Arthropoda; class Insecta; order Coleoptera; family Chrysomelidae; genus Gonioctena; species Gonioctena quinquepunctata. The sequence continues at coordinate 647,232 of JAFIRS010000418.1, read as the reverse complement.
ACGGAGCGGAAACAATTAATAGCTTCTATAAATTATTGTTCAGTGTTGCATAAATCGCGTCAATGTTTTGGCACACTGAGATTCGTGGATTATCAGTAGCGTAGCGGATGGAGCGACAAAGGGTTTTGAAATTACGGCTGCCTCATCATGTTGCTTCCGAACAAATCATATGTATCATAGTGTAGAGGCCTTCAATTCGAATCCTGTTCTTATTCATGATATTTGTCGTTACCTATGTCACAAATATTTTTAGTTGAGGATCTATAATGGAATGGAAAGTTTAATGACAAAAAAACTGCCAAATTGCAAACAAATGATTGGAATTGAAGGGCAGAGTACTCTGGCCAGCTTAATTCAAAATTTATGTAAATAGCCTAATGACATTTGGATCTGAAGGTCATCAGATTCGCAGATGATATGACCGTTTATATCTTCCCCCCACTTCTTATTCCAATCCCTTACCCTATCAAGGACCTCTCATAGTGGATGGCAACACGATCATGAAAACAAAAGATCGGTCAAAGTATCTGGGCATAATAATAGACAGAAGTTCGAGATGGAACTTTTACATCGAGAATATAAAAAATAAACTGAGGGGTTTACTGAGTAAATTCAGAAACCTTGCTGAATCTGCAAACATTATATTTTGGGTCGGGAAGGTGTAGCAGAAAGTACTCTATATAACTTTTATATTGTACAGAAATGAATTCTGAGAATCATTTATAAAAAAATTTAAGATATTCCAGAGAATTGCTATGCTCGGAGAGTGTTTTTTTTTCTGTTATTGAATATTGACAAATATTCAAACACAAAATGAAATTACGACCCAAACAAAAAATCAATCCACAATTGTGCAACACCGAAAAAAAACTATCGGACAACGATCCGTTAAATTTCTAGCACCTAAAATATACAATTTACTACCGGACATTTCAAAAACAATAAGAAATTTAATTGCATCACAAACATCAGGTTTCATTGAATTATGTTTCCTGTTGTATTACATTTTGTTAATCTTTGGATAATAATAGTATATTCTTCAACAAGCGTATAATGATAGCTATTATTCTCGAGGTTAAAAATTTCGAAACGAGCCGTTGGTGAGTTTTGGAATTATCCGAGAGAGTAATAGCTATCATTATACGCGAGTAGAAGACTATACTTTCTCTACGACTATACAATAGTCAGAGTTTTAATGCAATCTAAATATTGTTTATGAAAATGATAGATACTTCATTCATTCATTTCGAATTTCAGATTTATTTGATGGAATGATATATCTTCCACAACGGTGATGACTTATATTTCTCCGAGAGTTTTGTAAAATAAGCGAGAAGGACATTTTCCGAGAATGAATGTGCCTGGTTCAAGTTTCGCCAATCCATGAACTCTGTGTATGCCTTCGAATATTGCTTTTTTGATTTTTCCAGCAATAAGTTCAGAGTTGCTGTTTTCTCCGTTTCCAATGAATCCGGTGGTGTACAGATCTCATCATTCTCACTATCACTGCTTCCCCAATCACAATTATTCATTTTATATTTTGATCGTGACAGATCAAAGTTAAAACTAAGATGCCTAAAAACCCTGATGTATTCACTGATTCGATTTTGTTTAGAATTTTTGGGGGACAACAAATGAATGTCGTTAAATACTGCTTAGAACTTCATTAGTAGATGGCGCGGTTAAGGAATGTTTGTGTCACGCTAAATGCCAAACTTCAAAACTATGAAATTTTATTGTTCTGTGAACATAACTGCATATTTTTATGAAAAAAATTGTGAATTGATCGTTTACAAATATTATAGTTCTACGAACAAGATTCCGCTCAGAACAGTTGGCGCGAAAATGAGATGAAATCCTTGAAATTTACTACAATGTTAACATCTGTCTGTCAAAAATAAGATTTTTCTTGAAGTCTACCCGGCGATTTTTCCAAAGTGATTTCCTCTCGAATGGCCTTTTTGGGATCATGGAAACTTCCACGAAGGAAGTAGAAGAGGTACGACTGATGTCTCTAGATGATGAATTATCTTCAAAATTGTGGGGATTGGAAAATGTCCCCGATGACATTGTTCCATCAAACTTTCCGATACAAACTATTACCAAGCCATTAACTGCCCATCTCTGCCGGAGTAATACCTCTCTAACAACCTTCTGATCTGAACAAAATCAAAGAGTTCATTGTATATATCATAAAATCTGTTGATGAAGTTGAGATGAATCCTGGTCTGCGAAAGTCTAGGTCTCACAATGACTTCTCAGGAAAAGGTGAGCCCTACTAACAAAGGTGAGGGGAGAAAACAATCTAAATCAGCTTCCCTTTTATTTTTCAGTAAGTAACACCCGCATGAGATAATCGGAGAAGGAGGGCGATCTAAACCAAGTAGTTGTTCGGACGAACATGGCTCACTCCCAGGATCGATAAGGCTAATGACTATTATTAGGATAATTATCACTTTTTAATAAACACATGAATTTCACAAGTAAGCGTGGGCTATTCATTCTATGAAGATATTTTGATTTTGGCTAGTGAATTCCGAACCGTCACAGAGGGTCCCATGGCTCTTTGGAAGAAAATATCCACTATATTTAGAATTTTCAAATACTTCAGAAGATTGTCATCTCAAATCTCATGGAAAAAAATTGTACAAAATATATATATATATATATAATATAAAAAAAAGGAATAAAAAATATTAGACTTGATGGATACTAGATACATTACAATCACAAGTTGAAAAAAATTATTACATGGGCAAAGGTAGTCCAGAGAAGATACAAATTTATACATATACGGGTCATTTTACTATGAAGGTAATTTGAGTTCTTGCGATAAGATACTCGTGTTGTCTGCCAAAATCGTGAACACCTCTTAATTTGCCCAAAAGCTGAGAGGTTCTTTCACTCAGTTAGGATTCGAACCAATTGAAGCTTCGTCTTCTGAAGCTGTAGAGATGAAGCTTACGTAACAGTCAAAAGCTTTAGATATGTAGCAAAACACTGCAGCTCTCACTTCCTTCAGACTAGAATATATATTTTTCAGAAAGCGAAAGTGATTGCATCTCCCGTACTTTTATTGGTTTGAAAGCTTAATTGGGTAATTGTATGTTATTTACAGCACTTCATAAAAGCATTATCCGCTCCCTCATAAGATTTTTGTCATGAGCAAATGACCTTTGTAATTGTGGACCCATCATGTATGTCAAATTTCTCAAAATATTTTCCTTGTTGAAATTACTAGCACATATATATTTATCTATTCCGATATCATCACTTATTGAAAGGATTTTCCCGCCTATTCTTTATTCATAATCAACAATCAACTTATATTCCAAAATAAATGTGGAATATAATGATAAACAATGGACTGATTGTCAATGAGATAACATTGAATGCAGTGATCACCATAAAAATATATATAACTTGTAAATCAATTTGTCCAAATTTATTCTGAAAAAAAAGTATTTAAAAGAGTTTTTGTGGAGTAGAGACATTCATGTATTTATTCATGTCATTTGCTGAAAATTCTACAAAATATGTAAGTTCTTTCCCGAGACACGTCTGAATATCTTGAACAGAGAAAATAATATGAAATTCAACTTCTTAAGCAAAGCGCGATTGTCCAAATTAATTGTTGATACGACTCCGTCGAGTTGAGTCTTGCCGCTTGGTGTTACCTACGTATTTTGCCACGTGAACACGAATTGGAAGTCAAAACGCGTCGGTCCAAAATATTTTCGGAGGTTCAAAGATCAAGGAAAGCCATGTTTCCGCCTTTTTTAGCAATAAGACACGTTCAAAACACATCTTAATTATAATTTATGAAATTTGTTATGCCTTTTCCACTATCCACATAGATTTTGAACAAGCACCGACTTTGAATTTGTGTTCATGGGACAGAAATACATAAGTACCAACTCGGTGGAGCAGTATCTATAGAAAATTAACCATACAAAATTGGTACGCACTACAATTGTTCATAATTAGATGTATTTCGGAACACTTCTCGAAAATTCTATATAACACTGATATGAGTAGATGGAATAATTTGTTCTAAAATATGTTACATCGATCGATCAACCTCAAAATATTTCACAACGAATTGACATAACCTTAAAGGCGACAAAAGCACAATCACAGAACGGATCAGAGACACAAATCACAAAAACACCCTGTGTGGTCTTTATTTCAGTTTACTGAAAAATCTCTCTCAAACTTTAGATAACTACCTTTATCAAGTGGGCTGGTGTCTCCCAGTTTGTCCCAATATTTTACAGGTATAAGTGAACCATGGTTTCTGGACATCTTAGTTAAAACTGAAAGAACAGTCAATCTGACACGTCGAATGAAGCGAAGCCTTTGAGAAATTTGTTTGGTAGATTTGCTGTTTTGTCATTAGTCTAAACCTGTCAGTTTCCGTGGATCCTGAAAATTCTGAATCTGTGATTGGTCGAGTGCCGTTGAATAGTGAGATGCACGAAGACTTGCAATCATATCCATTCATCAATTAATAACCAATGTAGAATACGACAGTCGTAGAGAAACATATTATTATTATTATTCCTGCATTGATTATACCACCTCTTATTCTTTCTAACGCAATATCATGAACTCAATCGACATGCTTGATGGATATCTTGTCCTCTCTGAATTTTACTTACTGAACAGAGAACAAAGCCTACTGGAGCGTTTGATAGATGTTGGGGGTGCCATTGTACATATACGACCGAATGATTCTCACCTTCTTTGTCCCTGTTGGATTCGCATAACATAAACCTCTAGAGAGTCGCAGATCTGCCAATATTTACTGCCACTGGTTTGCGGATTAACTACTACCATATAGATTCTCTAGGCGTGCATAAACTCTATTAACTCTCGAAAGGAAGGAGTTATTAAACTTCAAGTATTCGTGAATTGCTTCTCATTTTGCAGGAATGTGGAGATTGGTGTGGGAGCATGTGTTAGCTGGATATGGGCAGTTATTTAATATTCGATTATCCGAACGATGAAGTGGTTTATGAGGAAATTATTTCGCATATTTCGAATTGGAAATCCATCAGTTGTACTCATTAAAAGCTTTTATTTAGGTCCGATGTGTGTAATCAAATCTTACAAGTTAAATTTGACCCACTTCTAGTTGTCCGATTAACCTGAAATATAGCGGGTGTTCATAGTTCTCGTGACAATCCATTATGGAATTTTTGTTAGAGAAAAAAACAAAATGGCAGCCCCAAGATGGCGAACAGGATTTGTGTTTATGGTCCAATTCTATTCAAAATTGCTATTTGGAGGTTTTCGAGGACGAAGATTATGTTTTTTGGAACGAAGTTCCCTATCGCGCGTTGCGAAAGGGGGCTAGACGGAATGAATTGAGACCAAAAGTTGTAACGACACATTTTGCTATAGTGGTAAGCCGTGCGGCGTGCGCGTGTTTCTCTGTCTGTCTCTCTCTCTCATAGAAAGCAAGCCAGTTATTTTCGTTTCGTCTTTCTATTTCGCATTGAACAGTGTGGTGTCGCGACAATTATTTTTGTTGAGTGTATACAGGTTTTTTGTACATAATAAATAATAAAAAATAATAACAATAATGAATCCTGACAGTGTTTCTGCACAAGTTCCGGATATTGCTGATGGAGTTAGGTAAGTAGAGATTTTATACGGACAATAATAAATGCTTATGTATTTTTCGCAAGTACGCATTATAACCTCTCTTTACTATTGTGCTAACCAAGTCATACGAGTTATAATCTCTCCATTATTGTGAGTTTAGCAAGTGTACGCGTCATATTTTTAATAAATTTAAAAGCAAATTATATTTCAATATTACAATATCAATGCGTATGTACTAAAATTGAGCCTACTGATTAAGTTTATATTACATTATATTTGTTAATAATAAAAAAAATATTATTATAACTTAAAAAAAATAAAAAATTATTACAATTCCTTCACTAATTAATCGTTCCATCCGGGTGTCCCTTGACACCTCTCAACTTTTTTTTTCAAAATTCATAAAATAAAAATGTCGACTCCACGATGGCGGAAGATCTCTGTGATTATGGTCACGATTCTATTCAAAATTGGTATGTGGGGGTTTTGGAGATCGGAGATTATAAATTTTGTGACAAAATTCATAAATTCAGGATGGCGGCTCCAAGATGGCGGATGAGTTTTGTAATTATGGTCCGATTCTAGTCAAAATTGGTATGTGGGAGTTTTTGTGATCGAATATTATGAATTTTGTGTCAAAATTCATACATTCAAAATGGCGGCTCCAAAATGGTGGACGAGTTTTGTGATTATCGACCATTTCTATTCAAAATTGGTATTTCGGGGTTTTTGGGGTTGCAGATTATGAATTTAGTCGAAGACTATTGATTTTTACAAGCTTTTATATAGTTTTATCCACGACCACTGTAGAAAATAGGCAAAAACACACGACACACAGACTCAGTAAATAGCTCATTACGCACGGTGAACAAATCGCACAGTTTTCGTAAACAAAACGCACAGTTTGAATATATTAAAATTTATACGTAAAAGTAAGCGGAACATTTAATAATTCCGCAAGTAGGTCACGATCGCGCAATCGCCCGTCAACAGTGTAGTCATAGCAACTGTCAAAATCAAAATAATACAAATAAACTTTTTTGAAAGCCAAATAAGTTCTAGTTAATGATTATAAGATATGTACTGTTAGAAAAAGAATACCTATATTTTCAATATGTCAAGTGTTAGTGAGAACAAAAATTTAACACCTCCCAACGTCATATGGCAATCGCAAAAATGGCGACGAATGATTTACTGCCAAGTAAATCCCGCGAACGCTACGGAAATTGTTACACTAGATTCATGATCTAGAGACTAAAAAATAAGGTAAATTTTTTCTCAGAAAATGTTTTGGTAGCATGTTTTCAACACCTATCGGAAAACATGAAACCTAGCTCTTTATGGGCCTTTTACTCGATGCTTAGATCGACTCTAAACATAAAAAACAACATGAATATAGAAGCCTATTCCAAGTTGACAGCGCTATTGAAAAGGAAATCGGATGGCTTTAGAAGTACAAAATCAAAAATTTTTACGGCCAAAAATATTCAAGATTTCCTCAAAGCGGTTCCTGACAATCAGTATAGTATTTCTAATCCCAATTGGACCGACATAAAAAGTTTCGAAAAAGTTTTTTCCACACGACAGAACTTCTTATGATTGTACCAGGAACGCTTTGGAAGTAAAAACACTGGTAGTATATAAATTTCCCATTTGCCGGGCAGTGCATATGAACACTCCTCGTATTGCACTTATTTTTGTTGATGTTCCAATTAGGATTAGAATAACTATACTTGTTTATGAAGGTAAAGTATTACCACTGATACTATTTTCTACACTTACAATAATTTTTATTTTCAGACTGTTCTTATAATTGGCGTAAGTGGTGCATGCCGACAACAGGAACTGAGAGATATGAAAACTTCAGATGTTGAGGACACAGGAAAATCCTTCATTATTAAAATCCCAGAAATAAAAACCAAAATTCAACGATCTTTTGTGATCTCCGACCATTTTTATTCTAGAATAAAAAAATTATTACAATATACGCAAGACAATACTAAATGAAAATTCCCCTTTTTTTTAATATACAAATGGAAAATGCACCAAACAACCCGTTGGGATAAACAAATTAGGCAGTATACCAGAAGATATTGCAGAATTTCTTAAACTAGAAAATCCTAATCGCTACACACGACACTGTTTTCACAGATCTTCGGCAACTATTTCAGTCGATGCTGGCGGGGATCTATAGGATTTGAAGAGACATGGTGGCTGGCAATCGTGTTCAGTAGCAGAGGGTTATGAAAACAAAGAAGTCACTTCATCGAGAATATCCTCGGCTATTTTACATAATAGTAATACAACCTCAACAAATGGAAATTACAATGTCATATGATTCGACACATCAAAATACTTCTGATATATTTAATAATTGTACAGTAACCATAAATAGAACGAATTATATCCTCTATAATTGTGTAAAATCGTTCGAAATAACATTGTTCAAAAAATCTAAAGATGCAATAATATATAGGGTGTCCCATTTGAAGAAATGGAGTACCCTGTCATAACTAGTTTTTAGATGTCTCTGTATACATGAAACGAACAACAAAAAACGACAACTGAAATAAGAAATCGACATGTTTAAGCATCATTTACAATACCTAATAATAATGACAATATTAAAAGTATTCCAAGCCTATTTTGGCACACTGTATACCGGGTGACACATGATATCGGGCCACCCCTGTAACTTCTGCATTCTTGAAAGGATTTTTCTGAAATTCGGTACAGTTATATAAGCAACCACTTCGGATTTGAATACATTACAATTCAATATGGTGGACTTCCGGTTTTTCTGGAAATGCCAGTAACTTTGTTTTTTCAAATGGAACACCCTGTATATTTTTACATATTCAAGTTCAATAGGTCAAAACAAGTCCAAATGCAAATGCATTTAAAAGAAAAAATAATTTATTTAATTGTTTCACCTAGGTTATTCTGTGTGTAGCAGATTCAAAAGCTTGCCGCATATATAAAATTCGCGCAGCAAGATTTTGAATCTGTTACTCACAGGTTATACAATTAAATAAACTATTTTTTCATTCTCAGTGCATTTGTATGAAAGCTTGTCTTTAACATTTTTTTCAATCATTTTTATTTTCCCCATCCTAACCTGCTCTACATTGAATTGGAAACATGTTTGAGGTATCTAGTTATTTCATGTTTTATCTCGATTTGCTGAAAAACTAAGGAAATTGATGCAAATAACTGATAATGTTATCTATAATCTTCGAACGTTTTGTTTTGTCAAAAAGTTACAACCCTGATTGTATTTCCATTTTTAATAATCAGTGTTCCAGGTGCATCATAAAATCTTTCCGATGTTATGGTTGCAACGCAATTCATCTAGTTATGATCTTCCTTGAGTAAAAGTATATAATTTCGAGTGATTCTCCATAAATGATAAGAAACTTAACAAGGAAATTTCAAGTGACTTTATTCCAAACATAAATTTCTTAACTTCTACCTCATATAATTTTGATGAGTATTTTGATGAAGCCTCGCCAGGTTCTGATCCAGGAGGGTGGGTTGCTCGTCTTTTTTCTTTTCCGGTGGAAGTTTTAAAAGCATGTATTTTGTTTCCACTACGTTGAGAATTATATTCTCATTTCATTAACTAACTTGCTGTGTACTGTTATAGAATAAGAGTCAAGAATAACTTTTACAAATTCAAACACTTCAACGCCAGTTATGTAATACTATAACAGTAGACGGATTGTAAAATTCTATCAAAACTCTAATAATGACATCTATATCTCTGAGTGCTCTTTGAGTAAATATACTGATATAAATTTTGAAACAATATCACCACGAGATCTTTGACTTCCGCAACAACGTTCAGTTCTGTATCATTGGGATTATTAACTTAAGGATTCAATCTGCGTAGTGGATAAGATTTTATTACACTTTTCGGTGTCCAAGAACAAATTACTGAGACCACAAAAATTGGAAAACTTGTCCAACTCCTTCTGGAGATCAGAATAATCTGATGCATTGGAAGGATAGAAGCAACGTTTCTAATATATAGTTGAATAGGAGTGGTCCCAAGTAAGAGACTTGCGGTACTCTTGTTAACGGCAACGAACTGCTATCTTCACAAATATGAGTTGAGCAACTTCAGCAGATGCTCAAGCATACCAGAGTTCTCCAGTTCCAGAAGAAGTGAGGGATGATGCACTTTGTCAAAACTTTCGGAAAAGTCGGTGTATATGACTCCATAACACTCAATCTATCTTGAACGAATAAGAATTGTGACTTTAGACCTTTTGAAAAAAAAATTAGTAATAATCTTATTCCTCACCATAAAGAATTATTCTTGCGTCACAATAATTTCAAAGACTTTGCCGAATGAGCGATCATTATAATTCAGTGTTGAGGAATGTTTTTACAAGCTTTTATTTAACTTGCCTCGTTCGTATGTTATTCTTTCCGGTTCAAAATTGTTAATGCATTTTTGAAGCACTTGCCGGCATCCGATTGAGCTGAAATTTGGCAGGTGTCCATAATTTCAGTGACAATGCACTATGAGGATTTTGATAGAGAAAAAAACAAAATGGCGGCTCCAAGATGGCGGACGAGTTTTGTGATTATGGTACGATTCGATTCAAAATTGGTATGTGGAGGTTTTCGGGGTCGAAGATTATGAATTTCTTTGTCAAAATTTGTAAATTCAAGATGGCGGCTCCAAAATGGCGGAAGAGTTCTGTGATTATGGTCCGATTCTATTAAAAATTTGTATGTGGGGGTTTTCGGAGTCGGAGATCATGAATTTTTTGTCAAAATCCATGAAATTGAAATGGCGGCTCATGGAATTTTTGTTAGAGAAAAAAACAACATGGCGCTCCAAGATGGCGGACGAGATTTTGAAATTACTTCTGAAGTGATTTGGCCAATCTTTGAGCTGATCAATATATCGATGTAAAGTATTTTTGAGCCCAATTTTGTTTTATTCGGTTGTAAAATAGGCCCTATTTTCATGTGATGATATCCCAGATTATGTCCTACTTTATGCTAGAATTTGAATTCAGTAAAAGTCCCAAGTTTTCGAGTTAGTAATTTTATATTTTTTTTTCCATTGAAAATCCACCCGAGTTCAGTTTTTTTCATGCCATTTCTATAAATGATAACTTATTTAGCCCCGTTGTTTTTTTCAGATACTCATGGTTACTTGTTCCATCTAGAATAGTCTTTCTGTCAACCCTTGAATGTAAAAAAACTGTAAAAAACTATTATACATGATTTTTCTACAAGCCAATTGAAACATCTGACTTTGATGACTTGTGTAAAAAAACGTACCAAACTAACCGTACAATTTACTTTAAACAGTTGCTTACTTAATGGCAATTCTAAAATGATACTGTTCTCCAATATTTCTCTTTTGAAATATTTTTTATGGCAATTCCAAGTGGCCAGAACACTTTTTCAGATTTAAAGGATATTCAAAAAATTAAAAAATGTATGGGGTTTATGGTGTGGATACAAATAAAAGAGAAGATTAATAATAATTAATATTTTTTATTAGAAAAATTACAAAACTCCTGGCTATTTTCTTTCATTCAATAATTTTTTGTTAATATTAATAATTTTTATTTTCATACTCTTTGTACCTACTTCTTCCCTACTCGTGATTAGATATTTTTCAAACTTTTCTATAATATTCATATTTAACTTTTAACAAGCTTTTATATTCAACTTGCTTCGTTCATATCTGTAATTCTTTCTGTTGGAGAAAAAACAAAATGGCGGCTCCAAGATGGCGGACGAGTTTTGTGAGTATGGTACGATTCGATTCAAAATTGGTATGTGGGGGTTTTCGGGGTCGGAGATTATGCATTTTTCATCAAAATTCACAAATTCAAGATGGCGGACGTGTTTTGTAATTATTGCCCGATTATGAGATAGATAGGAGATTATGAATTTAGTCGAAGATTATTGATTTTTAGTTAAAATTCATGAATTGCAGATAACAACTCCAAGATGGCGGATGAGTCAATCTTCAGATGGTGGATAGCTTAGAACTTACAGGAAAAAAAAGGCCATATAATAACGATGCTTTAACAAAAATGCATAGATTAAGGCGTACTCAAGTACTAAAAAGCGCGAAATAAAATAATTAATAAAAAGCCTTTTTTAAAATAAGCTTTTATTCAAATGCACTGAAGAGTAAAAACTATTAGCTTTGGATATGTGACATAGGTTATTTCGTGAGTTATAGATTCAAAAGCTTGTCGCTTTTGTTTTCGAACAGAAGGCAAGCTTTTGAATCAATAACTCACGGAGTATCCTACATCATTCACCCAAAGCAATTATTTTTTACTTTTAACTGCATTTGAATAAAAGATTGTCTTTAAAAAGGTTTTTTATTGATTATTTAATTTTGATAGAAACAAAAGATCAAAATGTTTACTATCCGTTTGGATATTTTCTTCTGATATATCAACATATTTCTATATTAGTTTTTTATTTGATCTCACTATTTTGCGTGACTCAGAGAAATGACTGTAATAGTTTTTTCATGGGATTTTTTCTATTATCTGTTGTATTCAAATTTTTTTTTGATGCTGGCAATACTATCATAACGAGGTGTTTTTTTAGGTACAACTTCGTCAAAAATATTCATTATAAAAAAAACAACAATTTTGTCAACGTCGGCGTCGTATCCATAAAGTTTGCACACCCAATTTGTAGTGAAGATTTTTTTCATTTATTATTCTGTGATTTGCTCTATGAAAGCAATATATATATATATATATATATATATATATATATATATATTTATAAATTATCAATTTAATTGAATCCTGAACATTAGCGGTGAAACAGTAGTTTTTTTTTCTAAATAATATAAAATGATTGCAAACGTATTACCAGATTCAGGGATAAATCACCACAATTCCTAATATCAGCCCAGTGGGAGGCATGCAAACCTTCTCTCTGGCACAAATAGTTGGATGTGGCTGCCTCTGAAATATTTTTATAACGCCTCATAATGGTCTTTGCAGAAAGCAATATGAAATATAGCTGATATCTCGCGTTCATAAATTTCCCCTTTCCTTCCATGTGTTACTGTAATATCGGCTATTAGATTATAAATCACAGATTTCGTCACAATAACTCGTGATAACACAGACAAGGAGACACAGTTTCTACATTTCCCTTAGTGTCCTTTCGCCATAAATCTCAGAATTGAACAAATATCCACTTTTAATGATCATTATTCCAGCGACCATTTCGACACAATGGTACACGATTAGAAACGTCTTCTAGCATATCATACAGTTATTTTCCGTTCTTTCGTATACAGCTATTTTTAATTGACGGTGAAGATTGAAGACTAGGCGATAATGAAGGAGACCTACTTCATTTGAAATAACCACTAAGCAAGAAATCTGACCACAGATGGTGATGCACTGAGTGTGTACTTTTCAGAGGAAATAATCCATATGAGCCGAGGACGATTACTCGATAGTGTATTACGACGAGTCAGCGCCTTGCAAATTTTCGATTTGAATGGTATGAATACAGTTTTTCTTCATAAATAACGGCTGTATCATGAGCAATACTGATTATGTCTGCTCTTCAGCATAGTTCATAGGGATTATTCAAATAAATATATCGAACAGAATTGGTCTCATAACTATACCTTGTGGAACACCAAATTCAAGCGACTTTTGCTGATCACATCACCTATTTGGACAATCTGTTTGAAGGTTGTAGACGATGTGGTAACTTGATTTCTCTCGTATCGGACGAGTCTTAATGGATTTGAAAGGTTTTCACGACGTTTCGAATGCGTGTATCTGCAATCGTCTTCAGGTGAATACTGACAAGTTTAGGTGCTACTTACCAATTTATATATCTTTCGGTGCAATGGTGCGTGTAATAACGCCATATGCAGTGGTGCGTGTAATTTTCCGCGGGGTGGTGGTGCGTGAAGTTTCGCGCCTCTGCAGTTCACCAGAAATAGCAATTAGTTCTTGAGCTCTTGGTTGACTGAAGGCGTAATTGGCGTCGATGTAGGTGGCCTCTTTGAACCTTCGTTTGAACCAATACTCCTCTCTATGTAGAACACTTGCGTTGTCCCATAGAATTCCATAGTGCCATTCCAGGCGTGGTCAACAATTCCAGATACTAACGTTTCTCCACGTTGAGTCTATTTCTTGTACTCATTCAATCTTACCGATCACGGCCTCTTTGTAGGAATCTCCGCATTCACATGGAACTTCATAAATGCAATACTTACTGGTTTCATTTGTGTTGTCAGGTTTGGTCTTGGTGAGGAAACTCCGTAAAGTACTGACGGATTGGAAGCAGCTTTTGATGTTGAACTCGTTTCCGATCCTTCTGATTTTCTCGGACACACCTCTGATGTATGGAAAACAGATCACTGTGCTTTGTTGTTGCTCTTCAGATGTCTTCGTTCTCTGGAGTTGTTTCAATACATCTGCTAGGAGTTTCTTGGGGTATCCATTCCGGTGAAGGTTTTCTCTGATGTGGTCAAATTAGGCATCTAGTGACTACTCACCATCCCTCTACTTTGTCGAACTCGGATGGTTGGAGCTGTAGTTGAGATACTGCCCCGTATGTTTCTTCTTTCTATAGACAGAGGTGCGGATTTTACTATCTATTCTCTCAACGTTCACATCGACGAAGGGCAAGGCACTGCTGGTTTACCTTTCTATCGTTAATTTGATCAAATCCCTGATTCTGTTAATTATTGAAAAGAAATCCTGGAGATGTTCATCTCCGTGATTCCATATAATGAAGGTGTCATCCACGTACCTCAACCACAGCTTTGGTTTGTATTCTGCCCCCCGTAAAGCCAATTCTTCGAACCACTCCATGTATATGTTGGCGATGATTGGAGAAAGGGAAGATCCCATCGGGAGTCCGTCGACTTGAGAGAAGAATCTGCCCTTTTCCTGGAAATATGAGTTATGTAGGCAGCACTGCAGTAATTCCAATATTGCTTGGGTAGGAAGTTCAGTCCTCTCGTGCAGCTGGTTATCCTCTTCGAGTTTTCTTTTGATGATACTAAGGGATTCCTCTATAGGGACATTGGTGTAAAGGCTCTCCACGTCGAAGCTGATGAAACGTCTTCTGGTCCAAGTTCAACATCTGTGATGGTATCAACGAAGTGCTTGGAATTCTTGACGTATTTCGATAACTTGTAGGTTGGTGAGTTCCGCGAGATGGTGATCGGTCTCAGTGGCATGTCTGGTTTGTGGATTTTCGGAAGCCCGTAGAGATGCCGTAGTTTGCTGTGGGGGAGGGCGTCAGATGTGATCGTCCGTTGTCTGGAATGAAATTTTCAAATTTCCGCAGTGTTGTAGATCTTTCTTCCTATAGTGGGTGTTGTATCCTTTTCCAAGAGTATATAGTTCCCTTTGTGGAGAAACGACTCCATCCTGAGATCATATGTTGTGGTGTCCAAGATAACCGTGGCGTTTCCTTTATCGGCTGGAATAATTTCTATAGATGAATCCTTTTGTAGGATTTTGAGGGGCCCTCTATTACTCTGCAATGATGTTACTCCTAGGATTTATGTCCTTCTGGAGTGTCTCTTCCACTTTCCATCTGAACTCTTCTGCCTGGATGGGATTAATTCTGCTACTGGTTGACTCTACAGAGCTTACAATGTCCAGGACAGGAATAGTTTTTGGTGCAAATGCAAAGTTCAATCCCTTTTCGAGCAGGGACTCTTCCTGCTATTCGGAAATAGTTATTCCATACGTAATTCTACATTTGATTCCACCTTAATAGAAGAGCAGCATTCCATTAATATCCAAAATGGTTTTTAGGGATTTTGATTGGCAACATTTGGTGTTCAATGTTTTAGCTAGCGCTTCACAGTGATCATTGAACGATAAATGTTCGTCTAGTTTGACACCCAGCAAAGTTATACCATTTCTCTTTATCTATAGTTTCGTGATTTATCACTATACCCAAGTTGGGAATTTGTTTTGTCTAGTGTGAAAATTCATATGATTCGTTTTGGAAGCATTCAGGAACAATGAGTGGGCATAAGACCACTTGCAAAGTGCATATTCATAAGTAATTTCTAAGTAATGTCAGAAGGTTATAGGAAAATCCATGGAGTCCTCCAGGATTCCGAAATAATGCATAATTTTGAGCTATTTTTAACCGACGAAACCAGAAAGAAGGAGGTTCTCTAGTCGACGCGTATATTTTTTTTATGTATGACCACGCATAACTTTTTACTGAGACGTCCGATTCCGATAATTCTTTTTTCAGTGGACAGTGTGTACTTCGAAGTTGATCCCATTTGAATGAAAGTCGAAATCCACCCCTAAGGGTAGCGAAATGAAGGATATCGATCACTCACCCTCTGAATTCTGGCCCGTTAACCGATTCTATCAGGCATAACATTGTACTGGGTTCTTCGATTTCGATGATTCTTTTTTATTAGATAGGGTATACTCCATAGTTGATCATATTTGGATTCCGAATGGAATTATTCACCCTTACGTGTAGAAAAATAGGGGATAATTGATTTTTCACTTGTGAACATTGGCACACATATGTACTTGACAATGACAGATCGATATTGTCATTATTTTTATTCTCCTACATCCGTCACAATCATTATATTCTATGAGAGGATGGAATGATATACAGAGTAATGAAATAAACTAACCAGAACAACAAAAATAATTTATATTACAACAAATAGTAAAAGGAGATAATCATATCATTCAACTGGTAATAGTTGAAGTAAGGTGGGTAAGTAATCAAAAACAATAAGGTAGTAATTAGTAGATTTCAGCCACAAAAAATTGAAAAATAAAAAGTTTTTAACAAAAAATTAAACCGACGAAATACAGAACTGAAAAGTAAAAAATAAAATAAACCTTCTTAGTCTCAATAACTAAGCTCCTAAACTAATGTAAGTAACTAATTTTGAGTCGGCGCCAAACGAACAATCAACGAAGATCATTAAATTACTCCAAAAAAATTATCAGAATGTCACCGCGCAACTCGATGCCATCATTTCACGCCTTACCTAATTCATTTGTTTGTTTGTTTGGCGCCGACTCAGAATTAGTTACTTACATCAGGTTAGGAGCTTAGTTATTGAGACTAAGAAGATTTATTTTATTTTTTACTTTTCAGTTCTGTATTTCGTCGGTCTAAGTTTTTATTACTCCACCATTGGAAAAAGTTAGCTCAGTTCCAATCAGGGTAGGGGCTTTCAGTTCGTACTTTCCAACCAGATGATTGTGATTGCGAAGAGTCTCCACTCATAGAGGATAGTCAAGAAAAAAATCTTCAAAATGGAAGGAGTCTGCTGTATAAAATTACAAACAATACTTTCGATAATAAATTATTTGACGATCATTACACTCAATGAACGAGTCCGGAATCAACAAAAATGGATTTAATTTCCATATTTACAATTGAAGACTCACCCATTGATGAATTCCATCAATACTTCAGGCCATTCATCAATCAAACTAAACACTTTCGAAGACTATACGGAACGTCAAAACCACAACCAATCAGCCCATCCACCCACAACAAATTATTTTTCTGGTGTTGACTTTTGAATTGAATGACGAACACCCCCAGTAAATCTCCGTATCTGTTTGGAAAAGTCGATGCGAGCATTGACGTACTGAGGAAATTTCATAGGGGTTGAGAGGGTGGCATTTTCAAACACCATATTTTCCGCGAAAATCTCAGAATTAAATTTTTTATTAACTACAATAACAAAAATTACCATAATTGATGTTGTTACAGTTTTCACGAGCAGTGGGACAAATGAAAAGCATTACTCTATCATAACAGTTTTAATGCCAACGTTTCGACGAGGGATCTCGCCTTCTTCAGGGCTACAATAAATATAAATTTTATTTTTGTTGTATAAATACAGAACTCACTGAAAAAAGAAAAAAGGTGCATAAAAATTGTATTAGAACATGAGATAACCAACTACAATACCATTTTTGAATGTACCTTTCTTCATTTCTCAGTGAATTCTGTACTTATACAACAAAAATAAAATTTATATTTATTGTAGCCCTGACGAAGGCGTGATCCTTCGCCGAAACGTTGGTATTGAAACTGTTATGATAGAGTAGTACTTTTCATTTGTCCGATTGCTCGTGAAAACTGTAATAACATAAAGAACTGCTGGACGTGAGAACACAACATTTCCCATAATTGATATTATGTCTGCCAGAAGAATTATTTTTATTGAGTTAATAAGTAATAATGCTTTCACTACATGGATCCAATGATGTTTCCCGAAACTCGTCAGATGGTAAAATTTTCTACCCTCAATGAGCAAAATGTTTTTTTTTTGTTGATGGGTCGAAAAAATGTGTAGATTAATATTCTGAAACGTTCTCCAGCCTAGCGGGTCGGGAATTTTGAATTATACTGATCATTTCTCAACATTTGCCAAATTATTTCTTGAATGAGTTGATTTTCTGAAAGTTTTGATCATATTAATGCAAATTTCTAAATCAAGTTCACGTAGTATTATAAATTGATGTATATCAGAAAGCTCAGGCTTTTACCTTTCTAACGCATTTTTGCTTTCCAAAATTGGATCATTTTTGGAGGAAAAATTACAGATTATTCAGGCTGCTTGGCTTTAATAATTTTTTGAAGTTAAACTACGAGCACTACGAGATTTTTATTTTTATTTTTCAATTTTTTGTAGCTGAAATCTACTAACTACTACCTACTTGTTTTTTAATTACTTCCAAAATACTTACTTACCCACCTTACTTCAACTATTACCAGTTAAATAATTTTTTTTTTTTATGTTCTGGTTCCCACGAAAAGGGATATCCTGTAATGTTCTGTATCATTATCTACTTTCACTATTTGTTGTAATATAAATTATTTTTGTTGTTCTGGTTAGTTTATTTCATTACTTTGTATATCATTCCATCCTCTCATAGAATATGATGATTGTGATAATGACACTAGCGATCTGTCATTGTCAACTACATATGTGTGCCAATGTTCACAAGTGAAAAATCAATTATCCCATTTTTCTACCCCTAAGGGTGGATAATTCCATTCGAAATCCAAATATGATCAACTATGAGGTATACCCTATCTGATAAAAGAAGAATCATCCAAATTGAAGATCCCAGTACAAAGTTATGCCTGATAGAATCGGTTAACGGACCAGAATTCAGAGGATGAGTGATCAATATCCTTCATTTTGCTACCCTTAGGGGTGGATTTCATCTTTTAAATTCAAATGGGACCAACTTCAAAGTACACCCTATTCACTGAAAAAGAATTATCGGAATCGGACGCCTCAGTAAAAAGTTATGCGTGATCATACATAAAAAAAATGATGAAAAAACTAGAGAACCCACCTCCTTTTTGGTTTCGTCGGTTAAAAACCAGATGCGGAATCATCTGCGACTGAAAGATAAACTTCAGTCACTATCTTCCATCGTGCAAGATAACTTCGACAGGAAGCTATGGACCGAAGAGCGGCAGTGGTCAGAATAATTGAAATAATTGAATGAATGAGATGGGAAAGCAAATGTTACATTTTCGTGGTCATAGAAACAAATCGGCTCATAGTTTAGAAAATGTCGCTGAAAATCATAGGAACTTCTTGGAAATTGTTCTTTTAGTAGCCAAATACGAAGCCATCTTGGATAAGCATGTCAAGGATGGGGAGGGGGATTATTTCCCGGACCCTAAAATCGCCCCAGCACGCGCCTGGGTCTTTGTTATCCAGTTCTTCATGCCAATTCACATTCAATAATTTGTTATAGATAACATCATAATTAGTGAGAGATAAGTGCCATGTGAAGTGGAATGAATAGAAAAATCGAATTTAAACGGTTTTCTTCACATAAAGGATTCAATATAAAATTGAACCAGAGAAAGGTAGATCTCAGGTGAAAAACAACTACTTTCATATCATTCAACGTTCTGCGTGGTATTTGCCAGGAAAGTAGTTGTTTTCACCTGACAGAGAAAGGTAGATCTCAGGTGAAAAACAACTACTTTCATATCATTCAACGTTGTGTGTTTTTTTACTATCTCACTATATGCTAGACAGGCTTGCCACTCCTACTGAGAAGGAATCTTTCATTTAGAAACCTATCGAGGTGGGCGATTTTCGAGAGTGTTTCTTTCTGTCACTAGGTACCGCCAGTTAAAGTTTATCTTTTCCGGCGTACCTATAGGTGTTACAAGATCGATGATGGTTTGTTTACGTTGTGTCTCACTTCAGCCAGAGTTCTTTGGACTTTTGGCTGGTTGACTACTCCGTACTGATGAGGGCCAAGAAGCCTGAAACCGGTATGCGGATTGTTAGGTGAACACGACATAAATTAAACATAATCGAGCTTATCAGAAAGAAACATTTGCATTCAATGTCCATTGATATTATATGGAAGTATGCATGGATTTTCAGGTGAATATCATTCAACGTTCTGCGTGGTATTTGCCAGGAAAGTAGTTGTTTTTCACCTGAGATCTACCTTTCTCTGGTTCAATTTTATATTGAATCCTTTATGTGAAGAAAACCGTTTAAATTCGATTTTTCTATTCATTCCACTTCACATGGCACTTATCTCTCACTATATGCTAGACGGGCTTGCCACTCCTACTGAGAAGGAATCTTTCATTTAGAAACCTATCGAGGTGGGAGATTTTCGGAGTGTTTCTTTCTGTCACTAGGTACCGCCAGTTAAAGTTTATCTTTTCCGGCGTACCTATAGGTGTTACAAGATCGATGATGGTTTGTTTACGTTGTGTCTCACTTCAGCCAGAGTTCTTTGGACTTTTGGCTGGTTGACTACTCCGTACTGATGAGGCCAAGAAGCCTGAAACCGGTATGCGGATTGTTAGGTGAACACGACATAAATTAAACATAATCGAGCTTATCAGAAAGAAACATTTGCATTCAATGTCCATTGATATTATATGGAAGTATGCATGGATTTTCAGGTGAATATCCTTCAACGTTCTGCGTGGTATTTGCCAGGAAAGTAGTTGTTTTTCACCTGAGATCTACCTTTCTCTGGTTCAATTTTATATTGAATCCTTTATGTGAAGAAAACCGTTTAAATTCGATTTTTTCTAATCATAATTAGTGATTAGAATATTTTGAGACGAGCTTTGGGCAATCCAAAATAATTGAGATATCCAGTTGCGGGATGATTTTCTCGAAATTATCTCCAAACCTTTTATATCTAGAATGAGATCTTTGGAATTTTTATTCCTAGCGCATCCCATGATTCTAGTTGAAAACTGTGCTATAAAATCATTCCCACCTTCTTTTGAAATAATTTCCTCTACTACGCGTTGGATGTAGAACAGAAAAAACCACCTGAAACCGACAGTTCCTTCTCCTCTTACACACATATCGCGCTCCAAATTTATTCGACATGTCATCTCGTGTGTGTAAAATATTCAGTTATGGAAATTTCGAACGTTTACTCAACCAGCCCGTGTTCATTTGGGAATCGTAACACGCCACTGAAGTGGTTGCAGGTCTGACATGTAACCCCGACCCATCGAAGCGACCCCAATATTTGCCGGTGACATTTTATTTTCATAAAGGACACGATGAATTTTCGCCACCGCATATGTCGTCTCGAAGTTCTACAATAAATCCCTAGGATCGAAGTGTTTCCGCAACAAATATAATTCGATATAAGAAAGTGTTTGGCGAGACGTCGAGTGGAAGTGCTCTTAGGCCAGGAGCTGGGCGAATATAAAATACAGTGCTTCTCAAAAGTCCCCTCCACCCCTTTTATTTTTGGAACGATTATACATAAACAAGTGAAATTTGGAAACTGAATATTGAAGGTTATGAACTTCCCTACTAGTGATGATAGATGACGAAATCGTCAAAGATGACGTCACAAGACCATTGTGACCAATAATTTTAAATGGAACCCTACGGCAAGCGACACCTCTTTTAAAAGGTATCAAAAAAACCTATTCAATGACACTAATTTTGTTTGTGTTTATGGCAGTTTCAATGGCTCATTGGTAAACATTAAAATTTAAATTTCATTCAGTATGATTTTAATTACAGATTCAAGAATCAGTATCTACTTGAAAAAATTGCTCGAAGTGACCTCCATTTACTTCCTGACAGTGAAATATTCTATTTTTAAACCCTTCTCGTACTTTTGCAAATGTGTCTGCGGAAACAGCCTCACATTCTGCAACAATACGTTGTTTTAAAACGTCAATATTGTCAGGTTCAGTGGCGTAAAACTTCGATTTAAGGAACCCCCACATGAAAAAATCCAAAGGTGTGAGGTCCGATGATCGAGCTGGCCATTCCGTTGAACCTCGTCGTCCAATCCATCTACCACGATACTCCTCGTCCAAATACCGTCTTACTGCACCGTAATTTATTCATTTATTTATTTATTTCAAGTTTGGGATACAAACAGGTGAAACCCATACAAGCATCCACTGATAAAAATAATAACAATAAATATTTCGGTAGTCTAAGAGGTACAGGAATAATCTAAATTGTAATCATTATAACATTATGAATTGAAAATATGTCTTACAGTTATTTTGAAAAAATTGAAAGTCATGGAGAATATATCTAGATTATTACAATATTTGTTGAAACAGTAACACATTCTGGTGATTGGAGAATTTTTTCCCAAATTCGTGTTGTAACTGGGGCTGGTAAGTAATTGTCTATTTCTAGTGTATCTTTGAGGCACATGATAAAAAATCATAGACACTAAATTAGGAGAATCATAACAATTATTTATGATTTTGTACATAAAGAGTAAATCCGTGATTATCCGTCGTTGTTCTAGCAGCTGTATATTATAAAGAGAACGAATTTCACTAATGCCATCAGTTATATAAACCTTTGTAATTTTGAAGTGGAGAAACCTTACAAATCTATTCTGAAGTCTTTCTAATCGTAATTTATGAACATTATAATGTGGAGGAACACCATCATGTTGGAATGTTATTTCAAAATTGCCGAATTCATCTGGATTATCTTCCAAAATTTCAAGGATTAACGGTTTTATTGCGTTTTGCAATAGCTCCAGATAAACCTCACCAGTTGAATAAGTATTTGAAAAAAGAGGCCCAACGATGTGGTTTCCCAGGATACCTGCCCAAACATTCACCTTCTGGGGAAATTGGGTATGTGTTTCACGAAACAGGTGAGGATTTGCGTCACTCCAATACCTCATATTCTGTGTATTTACATTTCCATTCAGATAGAAAGTATTTTCGTCACTAAAACAAATTGTTTTGACATAGTCTGGCTGTTGGTTAATTTTAGTTTCCATATTTTCACAAAATTCTAGTTTTCGGTATGGGTCGTTGTCTGAGAGTTGATGAACCATTTTTAATTTGTATGGATGAAATTTGCTTTTTCTCAACACCCTGTGTACTGTACTTCGACTGACTTCACAGGTACATTCAACGTGAGTTGTTGAAGAAGTAGGATTACTATTACTTCTGCCAGTATATCAATTTTTTTCTCATCAGAAATTTGTGGTCTGCCAGATCGTTTCGAATCATTAATACTACCCGTTGTTTCAAACTTACGGAGAAGCTCCCTTAAATAAGTCCTCGAAACGGGGCGATCGGGAAACGTCTCATTGAAAATGCGTTCGGCTGCATGAATATTTTGCCCAGTTTCACCAAGAACTAGGATCGCTGCTACTCTATCACCTAAAGCACGTACCATTTCGCTTCTTGGAGCACTTAAACGTTCGGCTCACAACAGTTTCACAAATTATTGAAATGTACAAAAATTATAAAAGTACCAAAAGCTGCTAAAACAGTTAAACGTTCGAACAATACGCAAATTATTAAATGTACAAAAGTCGAAGTAGGGAGACTAACAAAAACGTCAGCTTATTTGACAACTATCCAGAGGCGGAGCTTGAATGTGGAATTTTAGTATTAACTGATTTAATTCATCACAGCTTTGCGTTTTTTAAAAGCGAGTTGCCAAAACTGCCATCCACACAAACAAAATTACTATCATTGAATAGGTTTTTTCGATACTGTCGCTTGCCGTAGGGTTCCATTTAAAATTATTGGCCACAATGGCCTTGTGACGTCATCTTTGACGATTTCGTCATCTATCATCACTAGTAGGGAAGTTTACAACCTTTAATATTCAGTTTCCAAATTTCACTTGTTTATGTATAATCGTTCCAAAAATAAGAGAGGGGGAGGGACTTTTGAGAAGCACTGTATTTGTCTACTATACAGATCTAAGACCGTGTCCTATTGGACATCCATCGCGCGAACGGGCGTCTGCGATGGTCTCCGGATCGGACTATGGAAAAATCAAACTCAAATAATGAAGCAGGGTCTCCTATTTGAACTTCAGATTTTAGCACTGGAGATTACATGCAGTTTTTAGATGGGATTTTTTTAAACTTGGAATAATATTTATTCGTTATTTTAGGTTGTGCTGAAAACGAAATGACGATTCTAGCCGTGGCTTTGCGGTCGCTATGGCGTCTTGTAAGGTTATAACCGGTTGCAAATCAGTCTGGCGAATTTTTCAAATTGAAAAAAAATATATTTTTGAAGTTATTTTTCAAAATTAGTTATATTAGGAAATGTTAATATAAACATTAATAAATATTATAAAATTAGTCTGGCACCTATTTGTCGGTATTAACATTGTTAATCAGGGTCCGCGCGTCAGCTTTACAAACCTACATCTTGAGACTTATTTTTTAATAGCTGATACTTTTTTATATAACAATTATAATATTAATAATTATTTTAAAATCAATCTGGCATTTGTTTACCGGTCCCAATGTTGTCTGGCTGAGTTATAAAGTACCCCCGAACTTCAGTGAGCTACATCTTCAATATGTTAAACCTTATCAATAAAACATTTTTTTTTCTGTGACGGGAAAAAAGTTTGACATTTTATCTCTGTGGACAGGTAACAAAATATCACTTTTAATGAAATTACTTTTTTCCCCGAGAAAAAGTGAGTACATTTTTTCCAGATATATATACCCAAAAGTAAAGGTAGATATTTAATTTTAGAATATTTTATTATACAATAGTTACATTTTCTTTATATCAAAAGTACAATTATTAAATGTGCATTGCCTGAATGACGTGTTCCTTGAACTATTCGGTACAACAGTCGAATTTTCTTGTGTTGAAATTATATTTTTTTCAACCATGGACATAACTGTGGTTGATGTACCTGGTCGCAAATCGGGTGTCATTTCAGCAGTGCCACACGTCCTGAACACTTTATTAGCTATTTCTGTCCTGTGTGCTACCGATTCATTAACATACCCTTCAGCGACCGTTGATAACTTCCAACCGCCATGTATCTATCTATTGATGAAGGTTATGGATCATAGGCACCCAAGTAATACACATTGGTTCTTAAAAGCGCTAACAATGCTGAGAGCGTTCAATCAGCAATTTTATTCCATCGAATCTCCTCATAAGCAATTTAGTGCCGAACAAAGCTTCACTATGGCTAGTTAGCTTTATAAGTTGCCATAATATAGCATTTATAAAACTTTAAGCACAATAAGAGGTTCTCTTGTGTTACTTGGGCAATGCAGAAAATATTCACCATTGATTATTTGTCAAATTTGGGGATTGCCGCCCTTGGCTTTGTGTTATGGAGAATTCCAAATACAAAAATAATATTTTAAATTATGTTTGTTCAGTCGAAAAAGATCGTTAAATTGCCATCCGCGAATAGCGAAAAAACCTATCGAGGCTATTACTCTTTTAGTTTTTGAATAAAGTATTATATTCTCCTTGTTCCCAGTCTAGCGAATAATACCACACATACTGTCTTCCACGACTGTCTTCCCGTTGACAGTCAGCTGACGTCTAGCCGGCGAGTCCAACCGATTTTGCGTTGAGGAATACGGAAACTAGTTTGGTACGATCGGAGCAGACGTAAAAGCAAAAGTGCGAGTGGGTTTGTATTTTCCAAAAAACTGAATACAACTCTCTTTAGCCTATTGGCAATGAAAGTGAAACAGCTGTTCGAAAAAATGTATATTGTGAAACTCATAACAACTGCCAGGTTCGTCTAGGTAAATCACTCATACCACTGAGCCCCGATAACTCTTGTATAGTAAGTATTTTCTCAACTATTTAACAAATCAGGAAACTATGATATTCAGTTCCCTCATGTTCTCAGATTGTTCACTTAGTTGAACTAGAATTGACGATTCTGAATAACAAGTCTGGGATAAAATCCCTTCACAGCAGCCAAACAATTCAAAAACAATCGAAAAACCATTCTACTGGGGTTTAATCCACTTTGCGACCATTTATCAAGTTCCTTTTCTTATTTCAGAGCAAGATCTAGCTTTTAATGTCAGCTCTAAATTTCTCCAACCGATATGAATAATGGGAAATGCAGTCAACGGAAAGCTGTGCATCGATTTGTCGAATGAGTCACATTTTCGTCTGATTCACAGGCGAGTGTTTCTAAGAAGTGACATTTGCGTGTATTGATAACATTCTATGGAAATGCCGGTATTTCCGTACAATTGAATTTAGTCGATAGACAATCTTCAGATCAAGAATGAAATGTTTCACCTTACCGAAAATATGTCACTTTCTTCGATTTTCTCTTCTCAAGATTTTTTTACATTTGACTGAAGGATGACAAGCGAGGAATCATCGCTAGAAACATTTCACTATCGTGTGGCATTGATGAATATCTTTAACAATTTCGTGACATTTCTAGATTATTCACTGAAACTGAATCTCAGGTATCGGTATTCGCTGTGTGCATTACGCTGGAGGGGATAGATGAAACTATGACAGCGCCCATGGTGGCAGGAGTGAACATCGTTACTTGTACTGTATAAGCAATACGCAATATTTTGTAGAAAATTTTATATCAGTCATTTTCAACCAATCAGATGCTTAATTTCGACATTGTTACTATGGTAACCAGCAAATGTCCTGAAAATTTTTCATCCACATTAGCATGCAGACTTAAAATTAATAAGTGGAAATTTCCCGGCACATGACAGCTATCATATAATTAGACAAAAATAATATTGAAATAATATTGACAATATTTTTTATTCACTTACTTTATAAGTTGGAAATATTACAACAATTTATTGAGGTGTACATTCTATAATATCATTAATTGATTTAATATTCTTCAAAAATTCCACTTCTACCTCCTCTTTCCTAAGTGGTGGATAAAACACAGAAGCGGTGTACTCAAAAAAATTTCGGCAATAATTCATGCTCTAGGGAGATTATAAGTGACAATTATACGTGTTAGAGAGTTGTTGAACGTTTTAGTATTTTTTAGGGACCGTTCAACGTTCTCACATCTTTGCAAGGGTACAAGTGGGATCCCGCATATTCAACTGAAATTGTGAACCTCATTCATTTTCTGATTATTATATTATTTGATAATTCCATTAAATAGTTTTACATTGAACCTGATATTATTCAGTGATTTCCCATCAGGTTGAAGCTAGCCAGGGTTGAATGGGTAATTTTTTCAATTTGTTAAACTACTTGGCACCCTCACTTTTTTATGTTCTCAAGACCTTATGGACCTGCGATCTTAATAAACTAACGAGCAAGCACATTACTTGCTTAGAGTGCATTCACTATTGAGACAGCATGTTTGTCAGTCCCCCACTTAAGGAACAGTTTCTCTCGGAGATGTCCGAAGCGAAGCCATTACAAGAAATTCCATAGGCGTACCAAATGATTTAGTGAAAGCGGTACACAAGAATGAATTTGATAGCAGTCGCCGTAATTTATTCTTCCGCTACTGAAAAGTACTTACCCCAGACCATTTTTGCCAGGTTACAATAAACAAAATTGAATAAACTACACTAAATATACACTTATTAACCTAACAAACGTAACCTTTCAACCGCTGTATGTCATGACACTGCTGCATACGATGACAATCGTAAACTCTACCTACCATTGTCTCAATACTGAATTCATTCTACCTAAATGTACCTAGAAGTATAGTATTTCTAATCCCAATTGGACCGATATAAAAAGTTTAGGGAAGGAATTCTCTTTGCAGTCGCCACCTTGACTTAGGCGTCGGTATATTATTTTTCAGTGGTATTTTTTCAGTTACTTATTCTTACAATCATAGCAATTGATCACCCCATGTGAAAGTAAACACATGTTATCTCAACTGAATTTTATTATTTGTTTCGAGAGGTCTCCTGAAAGCCATATTGATAAAATTATTTTCATTGGATAATTCCTAACCTCGCCAACACACGGCACTGATTAAGAAATATTGGGAACTGCGTAAATCATGCGGCTTCAGATAACAGATGTCCAATCCAGCTAGCCGAGCATTTATTCCTCAAATATATTCGATAGCGCCTTTACTAATAATCTGGGCAGTTATGGACACGCGCCAGAACTTTTTTATTATTGTACCAAGAACGCTTTGAAAGTAAAAACACTGGTAGTATATAAATTTCCCATTTGCCGGGCAGTGCATATGAACTCTCCTCGTGGTGCTCTTATTTTTATTGCCGTTCCAATTGGGATTAGAATAACTATAGCATAACTTCATGATATTCAAAATATCTTCAACTTGACATGCATAACACCCAAATGCGGTGAACTTTCGTATCAATACACATATTTTTTATCATTTACTCACTTTTTTATTGACAGAAAAACAACTTCGATTCATCTGAAACACTAGTAGTGAGCACAAAATTGTTACA
Organism: Gonioctena quinquepunctata; assembly: GCA_018342105.1. NCBI lineage: Eukaryota > Metazoa > Arthropoda > Insecta > Coleoptera > Chrysomelidae > Gonioctena > Gonioctena quinquepunctata. Next base: position 618,910 of record JAFIRS010000418.1, on the reverse strand, counting down.
TTGTGATAGATTATTTGGAAATCGTTAAGAAAATTAAATTGTTACACAGTGAGTATTGGAAATAAACCAGGAAAACTTCAGCTATCGAGTCACTAGAGGGCATTACCAGTCTTGCTCACAGCGAATATCATTGGAAGGCGTATAGAGGAAAGCGTAGAACAACAGTTTTTCTGATAATTAATTATAGAAATTCTGATGGGTCGGCAATATCTCGCACAAGTTGCTGTCCGTCATATTCATATCTCTTTCATTCTGAGAATGAGCTAATAAAAATAATTCGATAACATTCGTTGAAATTCGGATAGGGGCATTATTTCTAGAATAATTCATAAATCTGTCAAGGTCTTCTTATAAAAAAATGAAAAAAAATTTCGCTGACGAGTTTTCAGGAAAAAAAAAATTAGGGAATATATAAATTTGTACAGGACAACGTCTGTCGGGGCAGCTATTTTTTCAAATCATCACCTTAATTATCCTAGAATAGTAAACCAGGTATCAATGTTTTCGACACCCTGTATCTCAGAGAGGATGCATTTTTGGACATACTTTGATGGGAACTTTTTACTTCGAAATGAAATGAGAAATCTGATTACGGAGTTTGTCGGTCTTATTCCGAAAGTTGGCTACATACGGGAAAAAAAAATGGTTTTTGAAATCTCTGACAACTGAAAAATCTCTGACAACTGAAAAATCCATTGCGACTTATATCACGTAACCCCAGATTTGGCGGGAATTTAAAAAAAAGTTGTCTGTGGTGCCGGAAAATGGGTCAAATTGACAAGATATCGAAAAAATTTATTGAGAAAATGTGTTTGGAATCCAACGAGGACCCCATGAACCAGATTATAATAAAAATAAAAAAATACTTTTTCATTCCTCTACTCTTACTAAGAAACATTATACCATAGACAAATTAAAAATAAAGAGACTGTTTGAAACATTGGCGAACTTGACCACCAAGTTTTTGGTACGGCCAGTCGCGCATAGAGGCGCTGCCCGCAATCGACAGACGAATGATAACATGATAATTTTCCAATATCGACATTTGTCAGAAAATGACAAACCATGTAATTATTTCAGAATAATTCTACTGTTATTGTCATCGAAAAATTAATGATAGAAATTATACTATCGGAACTCAACGTCGAAAATAGAATGTTTTGTTGACGCTGAAATTCCTGGAAATATTCTTTTACAAGGTAAAATATAAGCTGCTTTTCACAAACTGATACTTATTTCCATCCATCAGTTGCAGATTCTTTTTTACAAATTGGTACTTATTTCTATCCAAAAGTTTCCATTTCCTATCACCATTTGAGGAAGTACGAAGTAGATGGTCTACCTATTATGATTATCATCAAACTGGAGTGTTTGTGATACCTACTCGTTCTCCTTTGTGCTAATAAATTAACAAAATTATTGAAGGTAGGTTGTTTTTATTTTGGTTGATTTCATATAAGACTGAAGAATATTTTTAATTTTGTTGTTTTTTAGAGTTTTATTATTGTTTTGTCCTAGATAAAATTGTTTTGTCCTAGATAAAATAAAATGTATTTTTGATGGTGTTTAACTTATTATTCTTATTTTATAAGAACTTTAATTTTGTTCTTGATATCATGAAACGAAGATTTATTTTGAAACTTTCGAATTAACATTCTACGAATCGATTACTGTATATATTTTATTAGTGATCGATTTGCCATTCCTGTATTTCATATGATACAGCCATTCATATGAAATACAGGAATGGCAAATCGATCACTTATAAAATATACACCATATAAAAGTAATACATTTGAAAAACCCGCCTTATCTCAATCGGTAGCTGAAGATAAATCTGTTTTACCAACTGTACTAACTTAGTTCGGCCAGTTGCGAGATATGTCGCCACTGTCTAAACGTGGTGCCAACTTTTCCTGCAGGTTTGACAACTCTCTTTATTTTTAGTTTCTCTATGCATTATACATTCTTGTTTTATCTGGAAACAGCTTTAAATAACATAAATCACATAAGTTTGGGTCAAAACTGATCAAATATTTGTGGACTAGACATTTTGCGGGAGATTAATTATAAAAACACGATTTAATCTTGTCACTAGGTGTAGTCATCCCCTGTATATTGACGCACATGAGCTTATTCAGTATTCTCGACCCGTAAATTAAATTTAAACCAACTAATATTTACAATTAAAACTTAATAATACATTATTTATCCTAATTGAATTTAGTATTGTGTAGGAGGATGTGGAGAATTGAAAAAAACTCAATAAACAAACAATGTACAAATTTGCAATATTCCACGTGACCACCTTTGCACTCCATATATATAATTGTTCTGGAAAATATTTCGCGGCGATCATTTCTCAACAGTTATGTTGATCAGTGCTGCACAATTCCTTATACAAATTTTCAAATGTTCTACCATTTCTATTTTTTCTTGTATACTTAGTTTTGGAGCCATTTCTATTAATAGATTGAAAAACACAAAAACTGATAAAGAACGAAAACTCCAACAAAATTGTCAACAAGTTATTGTGACATTTGTTATTGTAACAACAATAGTAGATCTTTGTTACAAGCCTTATAAAATTAAAAAATATAGCTAAGTCATTGAAGTTCAAACTTACTTACCAATATTAAATTTAGCAAGGATAAATAATGTATTATTGAGTTTCAATTACAAATATTAGTTGGTTTAAATTCTATTTACGGGTTGAGAATATTGAAAAAGCACACCCAGTGACAAGACTAATCTCCCGCAAAATGTCTATTCCACAAATATTTGATTAGTTTTGACCCAAACATATGTGATTTAGGTTACTAAGGTAGTTGTCGTGCTACAGTGTCAAAAATTAGGCTCGATTATAGCGCGACGCGATACATGATCAAACGCTGAATTAGTGGGAACTAGCATGCGTGACACAGCAAATAAGCCATGACTGGACTGTTGGCAACGTCGCAATCCAACGATCGCTCGCATTTAGTTTGCTCTAAAAACATTTGGCGAAGTATCGTTATTGAATATAGGAAAAAACTTGAATTTGGAACGTAGTCATACATATGCTCAAAGATACGATTCTAATAAGAAAAAAAAAAGACTGTTGATGTCACCAAGAGAAAAAAAATTGCGGAAAGTTAATTTGACCAAAAAAAAGGGAAATGTTAAGAAAATCAAAGGAAAAGTCAGAAGGTGTAACATATCAACCAAAGGTTGTAATTAACGAATTAAGAGCATCATCACTATTATTAAAAAACATCGATTCAATATCAATAAATTATTCCATAGTTTATTTTGAAACATCTGGATTATGCATGACTGATAACATTTTACAAATCGCCAGCAAATGTGAAAATAGAGAATTTTATATATATGTTAGCCCTACGAAGCAGATCAATCCTGTGGTGACAAAAATTACGGGATGTACTACAATTACTGGTTAATTATATTTGAATGATGTACAAGTCGACTCAATAAATTCAGTAGATTGTTTGGCAGCATTTAAAGAATTCTTAAATTCATCTAGAACTCCAAATTTACTCGTTGTGCATAATGCGAGATTCGATGAGATTACTATTAATAATAATTTAATAGAAGATTTTACCATGATAGCAGGATTTGTGGATAACTTAGTTATTTTTAGAAAAACGTTCCCAGATTGAAAAGGGCCCAGAAGGTTAGAGCTATCATAATTAGCCAAAGATTCAATAACAAATGAAACCTCAGATAATTTCCACGAAGCGATGTATGATGTTCACATTTTGCAAAAAATATTTCGCTTCATTGGTAAAGAGTCAGAATCATCAACATACATGAAATCATATAAAGAATGTATTTCAGAGCGACCTGAGATCGAAATAATATTTTGTAATTTACCTAATTCAAGTGCCTTAAAAAATGTTATATCACGGGAATTATTGGAAAAAATTGCGCAACAAAATATAACATACGATTTTCTGAAACACGATGAAGGAGAAGCTGTGATTAATTGGAGAATAGAAAACATAGATTTACTAAAAATAGGAAAGCATTTACTGAAATCATTAATGATTTAAAAATAAATGTCAAGCCAAATCAAGTGATTATTCAATAAAATAGTTAGAAAAAAATAAATAATATTGCATCATTGTTGTTTATATTTTTTGTAGATTTATACGTTATATTTTATTAGCCGTTTAGAAATCTGAATCATTTTTGCTTATGTTTAAAATGCATCAGTAAATATTAACGCAATTATTCACAATTATTATTCATAAATATATGCGTTCAATTCGAACCCTCAAGACCCTCGCGCTTTCGCTTATTTGAATCACGAGCGCTCGCTTGAGGCGTTGCCACGATTCTCAGCCTTCCCTCTCTTGCACTTCGCATACGCAATAATTTAGAAACTTCTTATGGCAATAACTAAATAACTGTATGGCTACGCGTGTTTAATTTTTTCTATAAAATTTGTTACTAACTTTTTAATAATATACTAGTTTTTCAAAAAATCAGAATGGAGGGTTTTCAGTTATCCCTTAAAATGGGGTGTCCGCGGTAGCTCACTATAGGGATTACGTGTTAAACGTTGCAACTTTGAAGCCTTATATATCGCTTTCGGTGTGGTAAATCATTCCAACAATTTATTATGATACAGGTAATAATGTTAACTAGAAGTGGTATGAATATAAACGAAATCTGATTGAAAGTGGATTTCACGACAACTACCTTGAGGTAAAAGATGAGTGCCATGTGAAGTGGAATGAATAGAAAAATCGAATTAAACGGTTTTCTTCACATAAAGGATTCAATATAAAATTGAACCAGAAAATGGTAGATCTTATCAATCAATCAATCAATCGAGCTTATCAGAAAGAAACATTTGCATTCAATGTCCATTGATATTACATGGAAGTATGCATGGATTTTCAGGTGAATATCATTCAACGTTCTGCGTGGTATTTTCCAGGAAAGTAGTTGTTTTTCACCTGAGATCTACCATTTTCTGGTTCAATTTTATATTGAATCCTTTATGTGAAGAAAACCGTTTAATTCGATTTTTCTATTCATTCCACTTCACATGGCACTTATCTTTCACTATATGCTAGACGGGCTTGCCACTCCTACTGAGAAGGAATCTTTTATTTAGAAACCTATCGAGGTGGGAGATTTTCGGAGTGTTTTTTTCCGTCACTAGGTACCGCCAGTTAAAGTTTATCTTTTCCGGCGTACCTATAGGTGTTACAAGCTCGATGATGGTTTGTTTACGTTGTGTCTCACTTCAGCCAGAGTTCTTTGGACCTTTGGCTGGTTGACTACTCCGTACTGATAAGGGCCAAGAAGCCTGAAACCGGTATGCGGATTGTTAGGTGAACACGACATAAATTAAACATAATTGAGCTTATCAGAAAGAAACATTTGCATTCAATGTCCATTGATATTATATGGAAGTATGCATGGATTTTCAGGTGAATATCATTCAACGTTCTGCGTGGTATTTGCCAGGAAAGTAGTTGTTTTTCACCTGAGATCTACCATTTTCTGGTTCAATTTTATATTGAATCCTTTATGTGAAGAAAACCGTTTAATTCGATTTTTCTATTCATTCCACTTCACATGGCACTTATCTTTCACTATATGCTAGACGGGCTTGCCACTCCTACTGAGAAGGAATCTTTTATTTAGAAACCTATCGAGGTGGGAGATTTTCGGGGTGTTTCTTTCCGTCACTAGGTACCGCCAGTTAAAGTTTATCTTTTCGGCGTACCTATAGGTGTTACAAGCTCGATGATGGTTTGTTTACGTTGTGTCTCACTTCAGCCAGAGTTCTTTGGACCTTTGGCTGGTTGACTACTCCGTACTGATGAGGGCCAAGAAGCCTGAAACCGGTATGCGGATTGTTAGGTGAACACGACATAAATTAAACATAATCGAGCTTATCAGAAAGAAACATTTGCATTCAATGTCCATTTATATTATATGGAAGTATGCATGGATTTTCAGGTGAATATCATTCAACGTTCTGCGTGGTATTTGCCAGGAAAGTAGTTGTTTTTCACCTGAGATCTACCATTTTCTGGTTCAATTTTATATTGAATCCTTTATGTGAAGAAAACTGTTTAATTCGATTTTTCTATTCATTCCACTTCACATGGCACTTATCTTTCACTATATGCTAGACGGGCGTGCCACTCCTACTGAGAAGGAATCTTTTATTTAGAAACCTATCGAGGTGGGAGATTTTCGGAGTGTTTCTTTCCGTCACTAGGTACCGCCAGTTAAAGTTTATCTTTTCCGGCGTACCTATAGGTGTTACAAGCTCGATGATGGTTTGTTTACGTTGTGTCTCACTTCAGCCAGAGTTCTTTGGACCTTTGGCTGGTTGACTACTCCGTACTGATGAGGGCCAAGAAGCCTGAAACCGGTATGCGGATTGTTAGGTGAACACGACATAAATTAAACATAATCGAGCTTATTAGAAAGAAACATTTGCATTCAATGTCCATTGATATTATATGGAAGTATGCATGGATTTTCAGGTGAATATCATTCAACGTTCTGCATGGTATTTGCCAGGAAAGTAGTTGTTTTTCACCTGAGATCTACCATTTTCTGGTTCAATTTTATATTGAATCCTTTATGTGAAGAAAACCGTTTAATTCGATTTTTCTATTCATTGCACTTCACATGGCACTTATCTTTCACTATATGCTAGACGGGCTTGCCACTCCTACTGAGAAGGAATCTTTTATTTAGAAACCTAACGAGGTGGGAGATTTTCGGAGTGTTTCTTTCTGTCACTAGGTACCGCCAGTTAAAGTTTATCTTTTCCGGCGTACCCATAGGTGTTACAAGCTCGATGATGGTTTGTTTACGTTGTGTCTCACTTCAGCCAGAGTTCTTTGGACCTTTGGCTGGTTGACTACTCCGTACTGATGAGGGCCAAGAAGCCTGAAACCAGTATGCGGATTGTTAGGTGAACACGACATAAATTAAACATAATCGAGCTTATCAGAAAGAAACATTTGCATTCAATGTCCATTGATATTATATGGAAGTATGCATGGATTTTCAGGTGAATATCATTCAACGTTCTGCGTGGTATTTGCCAGGAAAGTAGTTGTTTTTCACCTGAGATCTACCGTTTTCTGGTTCAATTTTATATTGAATCCTTTATGTGAAGAAAACCGTTTAATTCGATTTTTCTACCTTAAGGTAGTTCCGCCACGAGACAGTTGAATTAGGAAATTATTTTCGTCTAAATCGAAAAATTTCAAAGGACTTTTCGATTTTAAACGCGAAAAAAAAAGTTTTTGAAGGCGGGCACTTGCCCCTCCAATCGACTCTAGAAAATTTCTTCGTTATTAAAAGTCGGCGACTCAAAAAATTAATGTCCTCGAAAAGCGCAGCAAAAAAAAAAATTCAGACCCGGCCACCTCCTTCCCCCCCTCACTAGAAATCATACGTCATGGGAAAAAATTATCGTTTTCCGATAAATCTTCAATGGACTTTTTTGTAGTACTCTTTTTGAAATTTTTTTGGGGCGTTAAAATCGATGGGGTCAACTAGGAGAAGGAGTTTTTTTTCGCGTTCAGACCCTCAAATGGTCCCCCGTCCTTCTATAAAAAGTCCCCTGGCACAATCCGCATTTCTCTACGACCCCCCCTTCAGGCTGTTCGCTTCCCCATGGACTATTTTGAATAACGAGAGTAGTTTTGATTATATCTGTCAAACTAGATGGTCAATCACTTTGATTTTTTTTTCACAATATCTGTGATACCCTGCTCTAGCTCCTCCTCGTTTTTCATAAGCTTCTTAATTTTAGTACTAACGGTAGAATTAATACTGTGCTGTTTGCCTATGCATGGTCCATATGTTACGTGTTAATTGAGTCAACTTCAATTATATATATATCTCGGGTTCGTGATGGTGAAACTTGTTGTTCACATGTTAAACAATACGTATGCCAAATTTAAATAAATTCCTATTTCAACTGTTTCGTGGCGGATCTACCTTGAAGATGTTTCCAGATAAAACAAGAATGTATAATGTTTCTTAGTAAGGGTACAGAAATAAAATGGTATTTTTTTTCCAATATGGTTCAAAATTGGTATATGGGGTCTTCGTTGGATCCCAAACAAACTTTTTCAATGAATTTTTTCGATATCTTGTCAATTCGATCCATTTTTCGGCACCACAGATAACTTTTTTTAAAATTCCCGCCAAATCTGAGGTTACGTGATATAAGAACGGATTTTTTAGTTGTCAGACATGCAGAAACGAACCGTCATTAGAGTTTTTAAAAAAATTCAATAAGAAATGTTTTCCCATATGTAGCCAACTTTATGACGGACACTGTATATGAAATAATATATTCAGGAAGGGTTGTCGTATATGCCGCCCGAATGGCATGGGGGACACAGATATCCCGTCCGACCGACCCTACGCGAAACACGGTCGTTATGCCGACCGCTGGCCTTACACGGCCCATAGAGCAGGGTCACACGAGTGGCGATATCGTTGCCATTCTTATCAGCTCGGTGGACACGATCGTTCTTTACACGGTGTCGAGCAGCTGTAGCGGACGGTCAAGCGGGCTGCGGTTCCCACAAGACGTGATCAGAAATAACGACTAGAACAGTCCATTTGCCCTGAAACGGATGAAAGCGACCGGCGAAGGCTTGATTTGTGGCGAGGTTACAGTCTTATTGCGTTCGATGGCTGTCCTTTTCGGAGGATGGGTTGAGGGTTGATCTATCAGCGGTTCTGTATCGTTGTGGATTATTCAGACGAGAGGGAAATATTGATCGGATAGCGAGTAACCCCGGATAAGCACTGCCTATGACAAAATTCATTTCACGTGATAGCTAAATGAAAATCACCAAATTACCAAACGTGACTTGAAAATCAAGAATTTGGATATCAATACATTTTTTTTCAATGCAGGATATCGGGCCACCCCTGTAACTTCTGCATTCGTGAACGGATTTTTCTGAAATTCGGTAAAGTTATATAAGCAACCATTTCGGATTTGATCACATTACAATCCAATATGGTGGACTTCCGGTTTTTCTGCAAATGCCAGCAACTTTGTTTTTTCAAATAGAACACCCTGTATATTTTCACATATTCAAGTTCAACAGGTCAAACCAAGTCCAAACCGTATGTCAAATAGCATTTTTTTGAAACAATTGAAATTAAAATGGTTTTTTATTTTACCTCGTAGATAAATGAGATTTGGTCAAAGCTATTCACAATGAGTCGCACATAACACAGAAACATAATTTTTTCTGCCATTTATTGATGAATTAATTCAGTCACATCACATTTTGATCAAAAATTATTTTTTTTCAAATGAAACCCTTATGGGCCACCTACATGTCTCTCTAGAGCATTCATTAAAGAAAAAAATTACATATCATTTTTGTATTTCGGTGCAGTAACAAATTGTATACATTCAAAAACTTGAGAGGTGTCAAGGGATACCGGATGGAACGAAGTCCCTTCCGATTAATTGGTGAAAGAATTGTAATTTTTTTTTAAGTTATAATAATATTTTATAATATATATATATATATATATATATATATATATATATATATATATATATATATATATATATATATATGCACTCTGTCTGTCTATTCTTTCGTACACGTCATAGATGCGCGGGACTTTGTAAACACAACAGAGTGTGTATATATATATATATATATATATATATATATATATATATATATATACTCTCTCGACTTCGTAAACACAACAGCGTATAGGTTAGAACACGCACGGCTTGCTAAATACATACGCATTGATATTGTAATATTAAAATACAATTTGCTTTTAAATTTATGGTACACTTCTAAACACACAATAAAAAAAAAATATTGTAATATTAAATAATGCGTACTTGCTAAAAATACATAAGCATTTATTATTGTCTGTATAAAAACTCTACTTACCTAACTCCATCAGCAATATCCGGAACTTGTGCAGGAACACTGTCAGGATTCATTATTGTTATTATTTTTTATTATTTATTATGTACAAAAAACTGTATACACTCAACAAAAATAATCGTCGCGACACCACACTGTTCAATGTGGAATAGAAAGACGAAACGAAAATAACTGGCTTGCTTTCTATGAGAGAGAGAGAGAGACAGACAGAGAAACACGCGCACACCGCACGGCTTACAACCATAGCGAAAGTCTCGTTACAACTTTTGGTCTTAATTTATTCCGTCCAGCCCCCGTTCGCAACGCGCAATAAGGAACTACGTTCCAAAAATCTACAACTAGTTCATAAATTTCCTTGCAGTTCGAATAATTTTTCAACTTAGTAAGCTGTGGAAAACAACATTTCTGAATCTTGTCAACTAATTGTGTTTCGCTGTCATCTTTCATCTCAACTCTCGAAAATTAGTTAACTTCCGGGAATTAGTTTAGTAGAAATGTAAAATCAAAATTATAGGTTCACAAGAAGTGGATGTTATTAATAATAAATAATAACAGGTTGATATGTTATTAATTTACGGAGAATGTCTTGAAAACATTGTCGCCGCTTGTCAGTTATACGCTGAACGATACCCACACAGAAGACACCCACAAAGAACCTTTTTCAAAAATGTGCAGAGAAGATTCCGAAAAGAACCCAACAATGGAGAAGATGATCGTAAGTGAGGAGGCAGAAATGAATGTTTTGCTTATGTTGATTTTGTTCGACGCGGGAATTGGAATACCAATGTCAGTCGAGAAAACGCTAGAAGAATTAAAAAAAAAACACCATTATCGTGCTTATAAGTATAACTTACACAATTAGTTGACAAGATTCAGAAATGTTGTTTTCCACAGCTTACTAAGTTGAAAAATTATTCGAACTGCCAGAAAACTCATGAACTAGTTGTACAATTTGTTACTGCACCGAAATACAAAAATGATAAGTCATTTTTCTCCTTAATGAATGTTCTAGAGAGACAGGTAGGTGACCCATAGGGGTTTCATTTGAAAAAAATGAATTTTTGATCAAAATGTAATGCGACAATTGATCAACCAGTAAGTGACACAAAAAATAATTTTTCAGAAAAAATTAAGTTTTTCTGTTATTTGCGTCTTATTGTCAATAGCTTTCGATATAAACATGCACTCGTAATTTCACGTACAACGCCCATAAATTTTAAAATGATATTCTCAATGAGTTAAAGCATAAAATAAAACATCCAAACTCAGAAAGAAACTAGGCTATATTACTACAAAATAGACAGTTCTGGCCACTAACTTGCTTATGCTTGATGGATACTAGTTTCTTCTTCATGGTATTTTTTCAATCTTCTCAAGTACAAGTGGATATTTCTCTAAAAAATCACTTGGTGGATCACTTGAAGGGGAAAGTTGAAAAACAGCTTCTGCTGACATTTTACTTATGAATAAATTATTAATTACTATTATTAAGTAGTCATTCCTGACCATTTGCTTCCCCACCCCCCTTGAAATCCCCGCTACTGGCCGTTTGTTTTCCCTGAATTTCTTTGGAATTGAGCTCTATCAATACCATTAACTCCTCTCGATGCTCCTAATCAATCACATATGTAATTTCGATAGGAATGGAAACATACCATTTACTCCCCAACTAACATTATAGGAAAATTATACCCAGCAGTGGGGTAAAACGGCTTCAAGAAGTCCGAATTTACCCATTTCTGACCAAATATTTTACCTTCAAGTACTAACTAACTCCAAAGTTATAATTGGAGTTATAAAAACCATAATTGAGACCACCAAATGTCCTTCAAAAACCAAAAACTTAATAGGCGTAGTGCGTAGTATAAAATTACTTGTTATGGACTTCAAATATACCTTCACAGCCTCATGGGTTAATAGAGTTATTTACTAGGTTAAATTTTACCTGAAGGTAACCAGCAAAATGTGTTCAAAATACTTGGAACTCTCAGGAAAAACCTTCAGGTGAATATTTACCTAATTATTACCTCATGTGTGTCCATATAGTCAGGGAATGGACAAGTCAGTTAACAGGTCTACTATATACTCTTTATTACCTATTTTGGCACCAATTAAGTTGAAGGAGTTGCCTCGACATTTCTTGACCTAGTTTATACCTACTGCTCTACAATGAGGGCGAAATTACCACAATATTTGTCTTATCAGACTAAATGTCTACAACGAAGTCAAAGTTACCTAAAATAAAGTCCTCAAAGTAACTTAGTCTATCATCAGATATTAAAGACCAAGTCGATTCAGATGAGGGTGACATGATACAATTTACTTCCTTAAATTTTTTTATTGTGCCCTAAATTTTGGAAATCTATAAAATGCCGAGCAAAAATTCGAATAGAGTTAGTAAACCATACAGGTATACCACCAACTATTATCGATTAGCTGCCAGAATGAGAACAAATGAAAATATAATCCGAAACCATCCTATACTTTCCGATGTCCAGAGATCAGAGCCATCATCTTCCACTCAGTCATCATCAACTACAGAAATTATTGTAGAGTGAGAAATTGCTTTTACTGATGATGATACCGGGGTAAAATATGGATCACAAGACGATGAGTTCAATGGGAATAAGGCACAAAGCTTGGAAGATAACCTCTCATCGTTAGAGGAGCTCAGACATTGGGCCTTGTCGCATAAAGTCTCCATACAAGCAGTGGGTGACTACTAAAATATTAATAATGCATGGAAAATCTGAATTACCAAAAGATGGTAGAAAACTCTCCTTTTTGTTCCCACTTATGTGGTACATAGGAATATTCAACTATGGGTGTTGCTCCACGTCTTTTTATGACGGCAACTATTTTAAAACACTCATCCATTATTGAAATAAAAACATGAAAGCGTTAACCTTAAACTTTGGTTAGGTCTCAGTTCATGTCGGTAAGAGATACTGAACAATGAATGGGCTGCGTTCAGAAAGCTTCGTCTGTCGCCAGCGGTAAACTACAGCCGCGTCGTTTTCAATGATGCAGCGACAAAATGGAATTCAATGAAGTTCATCCTTTTGAAGTGAATGGATGAAAAAATGGTATTGAATACGCAAAAAATCAAATCAAATAGAAAATTTATTTTAACAAAAATAAGAGATTGATGTGTTGAAATGATGAGTTTTCATGGCTTCGAAAATTTCAAAACCAATCATTGTGGCTTCCGGAAAAGTCAAAATCAAGCAAATCATAATTGGTCGATTTTTAATGGTATTTACAGTTGGCTGATAAATTGTATATTTCCGGGCACCGAATGCGGAACGCAGAAATGTCAAATTAAAATTATTCAGCCAATCACAACACACCATTTTATATCTAAAATGTTATGATTGGCTATTTCTCTTCGGAAAGAGATTCCCTCATTAGGCCATAACATTAATCATGGTTTCTATTCTGGGAAGATGTGCACTGAAATATAAATATCGCGTACTATTATCAACATTACTGATGGATTTGATATTTAATTTCAGAATAAACACTCATTACAGGGTTTTCTAGTCTATATCCATTTCTCTAAGTAACTATAGGTTACTTGGCCTTACCATCAACATTAGCAAAACATATTGACTTTTTCACCCCGTATTGATATTTGAGTGTTTCTGCACAGAACATAGAATAAGTAAAATATAAATTTATTATCCACGATTCGCAATCCATCCAGAGAACGAAACGTATAGAAATGCATGAAAAAACATCCAATAACATATATTGTATTTCATCACGTGACCACAATGTGAAAGGGTCTGAAATCCCAAGATAAGGAAAATGGACTTCAAAGTCAGGAATAAAGGTTACTTTTGACTTTGAACAAAGTCTATGTGTTCTCATAGTCAAAATTTTAAGGAATTTCGACATATAGATCCCATATGGAATCTACGCCATATTTTTCGGTTTGAACCGTTTCCGCCATTGTAAAAATAATACATAATTTTCTCGAATCGACCACATTTTAATGATTGGTAGTTAAAAAATAGGTGAATATGATATGTATACACATACTTCATCTATAAAATCAGTTTTTGAAGTGTTTGATGAAAAAAGTTGTCAAAGTAGACATAAATTAATGGTTTTTTTTTTCATACAAATTTAATAACTTGATGGGCCCACTTGTTTGAGACGAGTAAAAATCAACATTATCACAGAAAAGTTTGTATCGCAAATGAAATCACAGCTAGGTGTGAATGCGAAACCATCACCTATTGCATTATCTGCTATGCGTTTATTGACAATTTTTTCTTCATGCGCCATGTTCATGTCAACTTCAACGCTTTCACGAATAAGCATGTAGGTTAGGATACACAATATACAGTTAACTTCTATCATCTTCTTCTAACCTGCCATTGTTTGTTGTTTGTTTCATTACAGGGTTTATAACCTGAAATAGGTAAAAATGACTACATTTTTACCATCAGTCGACTAGTCTGGAGGCAATTTTACCTATTTATGCCTTCAACTTATAAGGAAAAATGTCTTAATTTCCCAAATTTCGACTTCTGAATTACTTCCATTTTTTTCCCCATAATGGTAAATTTAAGGTAATTATAACGTAATAATTACCTTCGCCGATTAGGGCGCTGACCTATTCGAAGGTCGAAATGACGTAAATTTTACCTATAATGTTTGTTGGGTCAGTAAGCCCACATTCACATTGTTAAGCTTGAAATTTGCCGAACATCGCTCCATCAGGAATAATTTTTCTGCACACGTCAAAAATTTGGAATTTATTGCACGGAGGTTTATTCCAATGACTGAAACCTCCAGGTATAAAGCCTATATTACATTTTTTCAAAAACCATATAGGCCTCAACATACACCGATGTTCACATGAACAATACAAAAAATACATCACATGAACAATACAAAAAATACAGAATCTCCCGACTATAAAACACTTTAACTACACTACTCCAAGGATGACCCTCTTCCAGCTATCCCAGATGGAATTATTTGATCTTTCCACAATTCTCTGAATTTCATTCACGGTAATCCATGAGAGGATGATTTCATCGGGTCTTCTTAGCGGAAATTTATCCCAAAGATGGTGGAATCCCGCATAGAAAAATATTCGTATATCATACGGGATACCGATATAAATTCCCCGAATTCTTTCCCAAGAGCTCGAGAGAACGGAAAATATTTTCATTCGATATCGAGACGAAGGAGGAGGAACGAAAATAAAGGCGCATACATTCCGTAATACCAAACGAGTTCGACGAGAAGTTTTTCCAAGGAATTTCTGAATTGAATTAGGAAAGAGTATCCTTGAATAGTCCGGGAAAATTTTGTAAAAAGTTATGTGATGTGGAATGTGCATTATTTATTATGACTTCAGAACTAAAATCATAAAAATAATATATTGATTATTTCTTCTTATGTGAACAATATATATACAGTGTCACACATAAAGTTCGCAACATATGGAAGTTTTTTTTAGATAGATAGATATGATGAAAATTTGATTCCGCAGTTAGTTTGTGCTTGAAAAATGAGTAAAAAACAGCCTCATTCCTTTTGTCATGTGCTACTCTAAACCTGTCAAATTTGACATTTTGGTTGTAATGTGATCAACAGATAAATAATGAATCCAGAAAATAGTCAAATAGTTATTCTTTTATTGAATCGAATGCCTAAATATACCTACCCTGCGAAATCTATCTCATCTGTAATACTCTGATGAAACAGTGACTTTCAAATATAATAATTGTAGGTTATATTGAATTATGAAAGCAAACAGAAATACAGTTGAAAAAAGACAGTAAAAAAGTGTCATCAAATGAATTCAAATAAGTGTCTGACCCGAATACGTTCACGTTTAGATTCTTTTTAAAAAGTACCTATGATTTGTTTATCTTGGGACTTCTCTCGAATCCTGGAAGTGTTCTTCGGCTATTTGAGTTTGCAGCTTCACTGTAGCAGGGCCCCCTTGTGGTCGGCCGCGTCTCGGATAGGAATTTGGCTGTGTCCTGGAGGTAAGTGGTTTTCTTTGGCAGTTTCAACGCCTATTGGTCTCTGGACATGGGCTTAGATTGTCAAATGGCTGATTCTTGGTGTATTTTCGTATTCATTGATTGGCAAACTTTTGTTACTGTGTTCTTCCAAACATAATTTTTTTATCTTTCCCAATCTTCGTTATTTTTCTTCCTGGCAACCATCACTTTTTGTTTTTTCTCACAAATTTTAGGTTTTTACTCACTTTCTATGACACTTTTCCGTATTCTAAACTATGCTGTGGATTTTATATACAATTTTCATTTCTATACCTTACCTTACAAAATTTTATATTTTATCATTTTCCATCGAAATGTTTTGACAAGTCGTTGTCATGTTTCCTTCTGATTTGATTTAAGCATACAGGATAACTTGAATATTATTTTTGTCTACTTGAGATCTGAAGTTTCATTCATGAATTTTGATTTCTATATTTTTTATAGGTTGTGCAAATTAAATGAATTGTTGGCAACATACTTATGACAATAGAAAAGCTCCATTGCTAAACTCTTGAGACATCTGCGTTGACTAGAAAATGATACAAGGTTCCAGAAAAGCAAAATGTACAGAAAAATTGCAAAACAAACATAGCAGGTATTTATGTGATATATAAGTATCATTCTATCACTTTTTATTATTTTTACATTGAACAAATCTTTCTTATCATAACAATATATATATATATATATATATATATATATATATATATATATATATATATATTGTCACCGAATTATGAACACCTGCAAAATGTCACGTTAATCGGAGAACTAGAAGCTTGTAAAAATGGTAAATCTTTCATATTCATGGATATCGAACATGAATAATACACCACTTTCACGTTAGTTCGTTTCTTATGGAAAAATGATTCCCAGTACTCTTTATCATGTTGGTCTCAATTTTTTTAATAATCTTCCAGATAAACTAAATAATATAACTGTAATATCTCGTTTCGAATATGATTTAAAATGGTTTTCTACTCGAAAAGTTTTTTATAGAGTAAATTATTTTATACAAATAAAGGCATATGTGACGAATTTTGTGAAATGTGTTTTTATTTGTCCATTTTATTCATGTTATTGATCCATTTTATCTGGCATATTTTCGTGTATTCATTAACAATTCTGTATCTTGCAAACCCTGTCATAAAATAGAAATAAAGAATGATTGTTTGCATTTTTATGCTAGAATATAATTTATGTTAGCTCACGACGAAATGTTAATACTGGAAACTCCACTATCCTCGTTATGCAGGAAATAATGACGAAATCCTAAAATTACACCAGTCTTCGTGGGAGAAACATTCCACGATCCAAAGACAAACACTCCATTAATTTTGTCATTATCACTAATTTCCAACGTTTGAGTGAATTAGCTGTATTTCCCATGTCTTTGGGGCGCTCCCAGACAGAAGACTCGTGTAATAACATAGTTGTGTTTTTGTCGACATTGTGTGGGTTGCCCACTTTCACGAAATGTCTGATACTCGCGTGGTTTTGTTCGGATCTTCAAGCCATTTGTCTTTTTTGTCTAGTTAACAGGTTAAGGAAATTAATTTTGCTTGAATGATTATTTGAATATTCATCCCACTGCGCTGTGGAATAAATTACAGGGAGAGCATTGATTGGCTGTCTGAGTGGTTTTTGGAATAGTACAATATTTTTGAGAAGCGTTGATTTTTTAATATTATTTTCACAATACTTACGTCAAAAACGTGCCATTTTTGATGACTTCTAGATGTCAAAAGTAGGATATTTTTGAACAGAATGGCAAAAAACAAATCTGCACGGCGTGCAAAAAAGTACCGACCTACGTTGTTTAAAGACAGGTAATACAAAATTCCCCTCATTCTCATTTCAATCGTTTTTTATTGAACATATTACAATCTCATATTCCATCCATACAAATTTTTTTATATTCATATTATTAGTATAATTGCTGTTATTCTGTGTGTTGAAAAGGAAACATTCTCAATTGATATTGATAAAAAGATTTTTCTGTGAATTGAAAAATCAACGATAAAAATGAAGTTATTTTTTGTGAATGTCTAACAGAAAACAACTACTTCCCCAGCAAAAGCCACGCTGGACATTGAACTACATTCTGTTCATATTTTCAACAAATCAATCTGTGTGTTAATTCCAAACGATTATTTTGCTAATACTAAATCAAGTGGCCTTTCTTGTATAATGTTACGAATTTTATTGTCATCGACTCACCACTAAAAATACCGTTTTCAATTTTCACTTTTTCTTCCACGGACTGCTCCACATAGCCTTCTCCAAAGGTCGACGATCGCCATCCACCATGATGTTTAAGTCTCAAAATATCAGCCCCTGAGCCAACTAAAAGCGACGCAGAGGACCTTCTGAAACTATAGCTAGTATATTTTGCAGTATTAGGTTGTCCAAGAAATGATGCAGTTAGACTTGGAATCTCTGCAGAAGTATTTATTCCGACTACTTAAACTGTACATTTTCCATTCCTATACTGGAAAAAAACTAGGATTTTCTGCTACCTTAGGACGCAGTGACATGTACTTTCAGCTGGATTAAATTTGTGTTCATTGTTATTTGGAACTACAAATGTTCTTTGTATTTTCATAAATCCTTATCCTCAATATCTTGGTATTGCCCATTTTAGAAAGTCCCGCGACTGGCGCTGACAATCCCATAATCATATAGTTTTCCCAATATCAATTGCAGAAGGAAAAAAGTCTTGCGACGAAATCCTGTGAGCAAGTGGGGGATAACTAATTTTATTTAGATATTTTAAGATTTTAAAAAAAAAAAAAAAAAAAGCGACTGGCGCTGACAATCCCATATCATAAAAGAAAAATAATTTCGTTCATTGTTTGATGTAGGCTATTATTATATCCTGAAACGTATTTCGATCGGCACACACCAAGACCATAGACGCTACTGGTTTTTAATCTTTCAGAGCTATTAAAACACAAATATAACGCGTGATTTATGACCTCCCATCGTATAGACACACCTGCCAGCATTGATGTTCGACTTGATCGGCCCAGACGAATCGGTTGTACAACAGACAGCCGTCACTCAAGTCCACGTTGACTATCGGCTCTTTTGATCTACCATTTGCCGACGGAGAGTGTTTACGAGTAGTACAGATTATTTTTCGTTCCGTTTCTTCGCATATACGCTCGTGTTAGCAAAGTGAGTTTTCATTTGCTCCCTATAGAAACAGCTTCTGCAATTGATATTGGATGGACTATAACTACTTTCATCCGCAGCATCAAACAACAACTCAGTTATAAGTCCATCCAATATCAATTGCAGAAGCTGTTTCTATAGGGAGCAAATGAAAACCCACTTCGCTAACACGAGCGTATATCGACGAACAAACTCTGTACTACTCAAACTCGCCGTCGGCAACAGATCAAAAGACCGATATCAACGTGAACTGTCTGTTCTACAACCGATTGCGATCTCGGAATCAATCGGACATCTTGCATCGAGATCTAAATCACGCGTTATTGTGTTTAATACTCTGAAGATAAAACCAGTTGCGTCTATGGTCTTGTGCCGATCAATACGTTTTAGAATAATAATAACCACATCAAACAATGAAAAATATTTCTCTTCTGAACGTATTAGTATAAATAAAACTTGTCTTTAATTTTTCATTTTCATTATTTATAAGTATTTTAAAATCTTAAAATATCTAAATAAATAGTTATGTCCCACTGCTCTAATTCCGCACTATTACCTCTCATTGAATTGAATACTATACTTCTTCTCTCGTGAAAACGTTTGCCTTTTTCGGCTTATAGTCGGCACTTTTTCTTTTAAGAAATGCCTTCACTTTGGGATGATCACCTATATGTATGTTCTTGTTAACAGTTAAAGTTGATTTTAACATCGAAAACTTCGACCACAGAGTTGACGACTTCATAGTTTTAGATTTTTCTCCCAAATACGCAAGAATGATGGGTTCTGTTACCTTAGATATTTTTTTCTGAGAACACCAACTATCAAATGCATCATATTCTTCTTCTTATAGTAGTCTGAACTTTACTGGTAGAAGTTCTAAGCTAACTGCTTCCGCTGACTCCATCACATCGGCAGGAATATCAGATACATAATTACAACGATATTTTATAAATTTTCGAAAATTATCTGATTACGGTTTTACAGTAATGGCGACTTCAATAATTGAAATTGTTACTATGCAGCCTGACAACTTAATATTTGTTCTGATTTTTCCTGGTAGGTATGTATTGCGATTGACTAAAATAATTTTGCTCAATGTCACTGTCACCGCCAAAACAATAAAAAGGTTTTAGTTTTAATATATCAAGGAAATATTATTTTGCCGGAAATATTTTTGATCGAAAAATTGTCACTTGAGTAATATCCCGATAAAAATGATAAAAATCTCGAGCCGAAGTTACTTATAAGCAACAATCTTTAGATCAAATTTTTCCTGAAAAATAATACACCAAGATATATTTGATTAGATTATTTCTGAAATAAACTAAACTGACCCAAAAATAATGTTTTTTATTACTTTCAATTATATATTAGGATTAAAATAGAAACTTTTACAATGAAAAATACAATTCTGAAATAACAGAAGGGCTAGGATTTGTTGCCGGTGGTTGAAATGAACAAAACGACACATTTTGACACTTTCAAAAATTTAACGTCAGATGACAAACATATGTCCAGAGTTCTTTTGTCTTAATCACGAAAATCAATTACGGAAGTATGCTTATGAGAGATATTGTCAAAAAAAAACAAGGGATGATTTGCAAATTTTGCCGCTATCATTTTGACAGTGTTGGTCAAAATTTGAAAAATGCTGACAGATTATTGGTTGAAATAGTATGAGGGAAATAGTCATATTGGAAAGAATCATGTATAGAACTCGACTGTGAAGCGACTCTTTTTTGTACTTGCCAGGTTTCATAACTCGCCTCCAGCTCGTTGTAAAAACTTCTTACGCGTGTAAAAAAAAGTTGCTTTATATTCATGTTGTATAAATAACTATTTCTGTATTCCTATCCTTCTTCGACATCTTTTACTGATTAAAACTCTTACAGTTTATTACAGTTTTCCCTCAATAACCCTGTTTTCATTCTTCACACATTATTCATAATTAACGTTGTCATTCCAAATTCGGATTGGACACTGTATTGTAGGTAGATTTTGGGTAGCAGTGATAAGGGACCAATCCATAGGGAACAATCAACTGGCTGAAACAATAATAATATCTATAATGCTATCTGGATGTGGAGTGAGGATTTGAATATGGTCTAAGCGTATCATCCCCAACTGGGGATTGCCGATAAGGCAGACAATGAATGTCCCAGAGTTTGGGGGATCGATTGGAGATGGATCCTCTCTGCGATTTTTTCCAGTTTGAGGAGATGAAGATACTTATTATTATCGGAATTCAATAATAAAAACGAATTAATCATTCTTAATATAACATGAACAGTAAAACTGAAAAAACAATAACGCTGAGAACATTTTTTTTTTATCCTGTATTGACATACTGAAAGATTTTCAAGGTTGAAAAAAATCATGATTTTTTTGAAAAACATAAAAATCACGATTCTTCTGAAAAAAATCAAGTTTTATTTTATTGTCATTTTCCTATAAATAAGACAAGTTGCTATTTTCAACACGTGCTTGATTTCGTCCCACCGTTCTTAAAATTTCAATGAAGAAAGTTCCTGTATATACATATAAAAGAAATTGCAATAGCACTCATATATAAGCTCAAAACCGCATATGACTGTACAGTATGTAGTTTTTCACAGATAATGCAGCTAAAATGGCTGCAATGCGACATCAAATAAAAACATCTACTACTGAATTGTACCTTATTACATATGGTTGTGGTGCACATATTTAAAATTTACTATGTAAGGATTTGGAAATCGCTAATATTAAAGAACATGTTGTTTACATTACCAAATATTCCCGTAACAACCACTTTACCTCTGCAGCATATGCCAAAGAAGGAAGCAAAAAACTAGTTTTGCAAAATGATGTCAGGTGGAATTCGCTTGTAGACTGTTTAGAAAGTTTCGTTGAGTCATGGCCCATACTTTACGAAATTTCTGAGGAGAACAGAAAACGAAATTGACAATATTATAAGAGGAAAAAGAACACCGCACGAAAACATATGGGAAATTGGCTCTTGGTCGAATTGGCGGAAATTTCATTATGTTATTGTAGGATGGGTCATTAGAAATGATTTTGTATGTTTAGTTTCTGAGATATAAGCGGCCAAAGTTCGTAAAAACGTCGTATTGGGGTAGGATTGACAAAGAAAAAACTGTTTTTTTAGTCGAAATAAGACAGAGTAAGCATGAAATGTATTGATCGGAACTCATAAACATGTTCAATTATAATCTCATTGATGATAGTACATTAGGGTGTATACGGGGCATAGTCAAGAATTCGTTTTTACGGATTTTTTTTCCAGCACTATTTCAAAACCAACAAGTTATATGTTGTTAAGATATCATAGTTTCAGTCTATTGTAGGCGAAAAAATATGTTTTGTTCCTTGATGACTCTATTTGAAATATATATTTTTTTGAATTTTCGAATATACCCCTATACTGAAAACAATTGGCAGATCGTTTTTTATAACAAAAATATGAATTAATTGCTACTGCCCATTGAATAAAGGATAGGGTAACATTCTGACGAACTCAATTGTTCAATATTATCTTTGATTAGATAAAGGGTGCGCTACATTTTTTTTAGGTCATTTACAAGGTTTTTATTGAATTTCTTGAAAACTGTGCAGTTAATTTGGACCATATTCCACTCACAATATTTTGAAAATGTTGACTATCCTATACGA
Source organism: Gonioctena quinquepunctata (assembly GCA_018342105.1). Classification (NCBI taxonomy): domain Eukaryota; kingdom Metazoa; phylum Arthropoda; class Insecta; order Coleoptera; family Chrysomelidae; genus Gonioctena; species Gonioctena quinquepunctata. The sequence continues at coordinate 596,094 of JAFIRS010000418.1, read as the reverse complement.
TAGTTTTACCAACTTTGTAAGTTGCGTTTCTAAGCTATGCATTTTTGAAGTTTATGGTATTACGATATATGGGGTAACCCATCAATTTAACAAGTTTTTTCTTTTAGTCTATACTGTTGAGTTCCAAATTGTTGTTGAGTGTGGTTTGAGTTGTTTATAGTACAAATAATTGATTTCGAAAAGTTTTATAATAGAATTGAATGAGAGAGAGAGAGAGAGAGAGAGAGAGAGAGAGAGATAGAGAGAGAGAATATACTTTATTGTCATAAGAATAATCTTATGGACAAAGTTTCACCTAATCTATAACGCAGTTTATATGTAAAAACAAAATGCATTTAAAATAATCAATTTTCACGTAATACATAAAGTCAGTTTGTATATATATATATAAAAACATATAAGTCGTAAATACTGGTAAAAATAAACAAGTTTGTCTTAACCCATAAACTAAATTCTTATAAATATAAAAATAAAAAAAATGTGTCGAATGGTTCCATGAAATTTTGTTAAATCAATAGGTTAACCCATATATCGTAATACCGTAAACTTCAAAAATGCATATCTTACAAACGCAACATACAAAAGTTATGAAACTATCGTATATGATACTCAACATTTTCAAAATATTGTGAGTAAAATATGGTTCAAATTAACAGAACAGTTTTCTAGATATTCAATAAAAACATTGTAGGTAAATAACCTAAAAAAATGTAACGCACCCTTTATCTAAATGAAAGGTAATATTGAACAATTGAGTTCATCAGAATGTAACCCTATCTTTTATTCATGGGCAGTAGCAATTAATTTTTTGTTTTGTAATCAAAAACGATCTGTCAATTGTTTTCAGTATAGGGGTAAACCCGAAAATTAAAAAAAATATATATATTTCAAACAGAGAGAGTCATCAAGAAACAAAATACGTATTTTCGCAAACAATGGACTGAAACTATGATATCTTAACAAAATATAATTTGTTGGTTTTGAAATAGTGCTGAAAAAAAAACCGGACAAACGATTTTTTTGACTATGCTCCGTATACACCCTAATGTACTAGCATCAATAAGATTATAATTGAACATGTGTACGAGTTCCGATCAATACATTTTCATCCTTACTTTGTCTCATTTCGACTAAAAAACAGTTTTTTTCTTTGTCAATCCTACCCCAATACGACGTTTTTACGAACTTTGGCCGCTCATTACTCAGAAACTAAACATACAAAATAATTTGAACTCACACTTTTTACTAATGACTTATCCTACTATAATATGATAAAATATCAGCCAATTCGACCGAGAGCCAATTTCCCATATGTTTTCTTGCGGGGTTCTTTCAAACATTCACTTAAAAAGATTAGTCGAAGATTACCTAACAATACTTAAGCCTATATCTATCGCAATAGATAGACTACAAAGAAACACTGCCAGTCTTTCAGATGTTGTGGAAGGATTTAAAATATTAGAAAGCCATTTTGACAAAACTGACATAACCTCAAAACATCTGCAAAAATTTAAGAGGCGTTATGAATAGTCTATAAATAACCCCATATCATTTGTTGGCATATCTTCTTGACCCAACAAAAACTCAGCAAACACTCATGATCAAGTTTCTTGGCAGATCAGAACCTCTCACTGATATTTATATTCCATGATGATATTCTTCAGAATGTAAGACCCATAGATTGGTGGAAGTCACAACAAAATATATCCATTATTCAAAAAGAGTTCTTCATAATTAAACAATTATTTTGTGCTGCTGCTTCTTCCGCATCAGTCGAAAGAATTTTCTCAACATTTAGTTTAGTCCATTCCGAACTCAGAAATCGATTTGGAACGGAAAAAGCTGCAACATAAATTTTTTTGTACAAGCACTACAATCAACTAAAATAAACATCATTTAGTTACAGTGGTATAATATTTTTGATTTAATAAACCATTAATTAAAACTCAAAGTTTTTATTTTATTTTAATTACAACTTATCAGAAATTTTGATTTTAATGATGATATAAATTGAAAAAATCATGTGATTTGAATCATGTATTTACATGAATTGATCTAAATCGTTTCAACCCTGGTCGACAAAGGATAGACGACTTTTCAGGGACGTAATTTCCATTCAGATCTTTCTGCAGTACAATTATATGTCCTTGATTTCTCATTTCCTCAAATAATTGAAAATTATCCGCATATAATGCACACAAGAATGAATCGTTGTGTTACCCCGAATCTTATAGAGAAATCCCCAGATTCCGTTCCCTGAAATACTACACATTTTTCTTTTTAGTTGGATGCGATGAAATCCACCTAATAAAAAGCAATGTGTTCTGCTGAAAATTTTATACCAGTCATTTTCAACCAATCAGATGCTTTATTTCAACATTGTTACTATGGTAACCAGCAAATTTACTGAAAATTTTCCATCCACATTAGCATGTGGACGTGAAATTAATAAGTGGAAATTTCCCGACACATGACAGATATAATATAATTAGACAAAAATAATATTGAAATAATATTGACAGTATTTTTTATTTACTTACTATATAAGTTGAAATATTACAACAAGGTTATATTCTATAATATCATTAATTATATATATATATTATTATTAATTATATATATATATATATATATTCTATGATATCATTAATTAATTTTAAATTCTTCAAAAATTCCACTTCTACCTCCTCTTTCCTAAGTGGTGAATAAAACACAGAACCGGTGTTTTTTTAACAATATGCTTGTGTTTCATAACATAAAAATAATACTGAGACACCAGTTTATTTCTTTGAGTATTAGATTTGTGTCCAAAAGAAGGCACAATGTCACGTAGAATGTTGCCAATCTCTTAAATAAGTTTTCTTGCTCAGGATTTAATCCAGATTCTTCCACTAGGTACGTTAGATATTTCACATGTTTATTGTACATTTTAATGTGCTGTGATTCTTCGCAAAAGGAACACAATTCATACGATTGAAAGTTAATTTTATTATCACTTTTTCACTAACTTATGATTGTATACAATGTTATGATGAACTTATAATGCCACAAATAAAATATTGATTGACAGGAGTAGTGAATGTCAAATCCATGACTAACTTTACAAAATATTTTTTTAACTGGCAACATGCGCCAACAACATTCTATTCAGAATGAAGAATAAAATATCCCGATTTCCTGAATTATTTGAAAAACAAATTATTACCGCTAATATTAATTTTTCTTAGAATTAAACCCAAAAAATATAATAAGTATATTTGAGTATATATGTATAAGTATAGTTATATATTTTTTGCTGTATATCACCTCTGTTTGTAGTCCCTGAACCCCAGTGAGCAAATTATATGAAATCAATTATTTTTATATAATAATGTATCTGATATTATAAATTTTATTTCACTAGGGCACGGGAAAAATAAAAAAATATCCTGCAAAACGAACATCCAACTTTAATGTTTAATTATTATTGACATTTCCCTGAAACCCAGTAAGGAAATTGTATGAAAACAATCAATTTTTATATAATAATGTATCTGATATTATAAATTTTATTTACTAGGCACGGGAAAAATAAAATATCCCGCAACGAACATCCACTTTATTTTTTAATATTAACATTTCCCTGAAACCTAGTGAGAAAATTGTATGAAATCAATTAATTTCACATAATAGTTTATCTGATATATATATTTTATTTTACTAGGGAACGGGGAAAATCAGGAAAAAATCTCCCCCAAAACTCCCATTACACACAGCCTTCTATTTATTTGTGAATAACGTCAAAATAAATTGTTACCTAATGTTTCCTATTTAAATATAATTCCCGTATAACATTTTCTTACCGAATCCCCCACGTGCTTGAATTAATTGCGGGAAATTTGTCTCGTACATGAATTTTTAAAGAAAATTATCCCTCGTATTCGCGACTCGTGATAATTTCCAAAAAATGCATGTACTCAAAAAATTTCTGGCAGTAATTCATGCTCTAGTCTAAAATATTTTCTAAGCCACTTCATGGGGATGCTAACTCTGGTAAGTGAAAACTATAATACCATCATCATAGGGGGAGATTTTAACATAAATTTTACTGTTGCCAGTAGGGAACTGAACCTTTTTCGGGACCAATTAGGAATTTTCAATTTTAAATATGTTATCGACGAGCCAACAAGGATAACTGCTAACTCAAGTACATGCCTGGATAATTTTATTATTAGGGACAGTACTGACTACGAAGTGGCAGTCAAAAACTACTATCTGTCTGATCACTTCACCCAAATCATTCGAATTCCAACTATTAAAAATGAAAAACTGGAAAAAAGCTTAGCAAGTTACGGTAGATATTTTTCGGAGAACAATATCAATAACTTCAAACTCTATCTAGAAAATGAATTATGGAAAAATGTCTACAATGAAACCTGTCCAAACAAAGCTTACGACATGTTCCATAATTTAGTTCACCATTATTTTGAAGTATCGTTTCCGCTGAAACGTTTCCGCAAACAAATAAAGAATTTCAACCCAAGCATAGTAACACCAGAAATTCGAGAATTAAAAAGCCTAGTATCTCTATACTCGGACTGTGCAAGAGTTGATGAAAGATAGTAGACATAAGTAGGCAAGTAACGCAAACGTACAGAGAAAAACTCAAAGACAGTTACAAACAGGGTATTGACTATAGAATAGCCAACTCTAAAAATAAATCAAAAACTATGTGGCAAACTCTTAATCAAATTCAGAAAAAAGTAAAGAATCCCGATAATATTATAATTAATGAAGGTGGTGAAAGTGTCCCTGAAATTGACATGGCTAACAACTTCAACAAATTTTTCTCTGATGCTGTCAAGCAAGAAGTTATTGATATGAGTTTTTTGGAAAATAACATAAAAATCTGCCAAAACTCCATTTTTTTGCACCTTATAACTGGGCATGACGTTCTAGACCTTGCAAGAACTCTGAAGAATTCCAATGCATGTGGTCATGACGAAATCTCAAATAATATTTTGAAAAAATGTGTTTTTCAACTATGTGAACCCTTGACATACATCATGAATCTATCGCTGGAATGTGGAATTTTTCCTGAAAAATTAAAAGCTGCACTTGTTACTCCAATTTTTAAAAAAGGAGATTCTGATCTGTACGAGAACTACAGAGGAATAAGTTTACTTCCAAGCTTTTCAAAAATTTTCGAATTGAATATCAAGAAGCGGTTGATATCCTTTTTTTCTGCTAATGCTCCAAACCAGCATGGCTTCTCGCAGAACAAAAGTACTGAAGCTGCACTGTATGACTTCCATGAACACGTCATAAATGCTCTCGATGGCAAACTAGACATCTGTGGATTGTTCATAGACTTTTCCAGAGCTTTCGATAATGTAAATCACACCCTTCTGCTCCAAAAAATGGAACGATATGGCGTGAGAGGTACTGCCTTGAAACTGATGAAGTCATATCTACAGGGCAGGACCCAGAAAGTAGTCATTCAAAAAACAGTCAGTCAGTCAGTAACCATTGAGCAGGGCGTTCCTCAAGGCTCAATACTTGGCCCCCTATTTTTCCTCATATATGCCAATGACCTGATGAAATTCTTGAATAGTCTCACGGGAATACATGTAGTTGCATACGCGGATGACACCAATTTCCTCATAAAGGACAAGAATTCTATAGCTCTAGCAGAAAAAACTCAGGATATATATGAGCGGGTAGTAACATGGGAAAATAAAAACCATTTGACACTAAATATCTCGAAAACAACATTAATGAAGTTCTCTCTGAATAATGTTCATGAGAACTTCAGCATTTTTGAGAACGAGGAGTTGCACATCGAATCTTGCTCAACAACAAAGATGCTAGGCCTCACGCTAGACTACAAACTCACCTGGACCCCTCATATAGGAACCCTTTGTGATAAACTCCGTAGGAATTGCTACGCAATGAGGTTTATGTCAAACCACTGTAGTAAACAGGTATTGTTGAATCTGTACTATGGAACAGTACACTGCCATCTACGGTATGGAATACTCCCTGGGGCACAGGAGCATCTGCAGCGAGGGTTTTTATGTTACAAAAATATGCTATCAGAATCATGGCCCACATCGGATGGAGGCAATCATGCAGAAGCACTTTTAAAGAGCTACGAATACTATCTGTTGCGGGTATATATATATGAACAAGAACGGGCAGAACTCAGCATCAATACCAGACCCGCTCCAAAAATTTATTGATACCCCACATACACCGAACTACCATATACCAAAAAAGCCATCTTTTCCTAGGACCAAAACTGTATAATAAGCTTGATGAATCGATAAAAAATTCGGCAAATGTCAATATTTTCAAATCCAGACTGAAAGCTGCTCTCATAGAAAAGAATTGCTACACCCTCGAGGAATTTTTAGGTTAAGTGCTTTCTCCTCCCTTTTGTGCCACTCTCTGATTACTAGAATTTTAAATTTTTAAATTTCAACCTGACCATGAATTTGCAATTTTTACTGTGAAATCTAATTTTAACTGTTAAGTGTGTGTGCTATTATTTTATGGATTTGAAGTGTTTTGTTACCTGCTGACTAGCATCCTCACATGTTTTTAACTTTTTAATTCAAATCCTACAAAATATATAGGTAAATGTGTCTGAAATAATTAATTAGTATATATAAATAAGAAACAGTTTGTATGTAGACAACTTCACATGACGTTTTCCTTGTTACTGTACTGATGGAATTATCCGCTATCATGTACTTTTTAACTAGTGAAATAAACAAATTATTATTATCATTATTATTATATTATTATTATTATTATAAGTGAAAACTTTTTGGCTAGTGATGATCATTTTCTCAAGAAGAAACAAAGATATGGTTAGTTAGTAGACAATGAGAAACTAAAACTGAGTCGGTTATCATGTTTCCAGTTTCTGAACATTGACTATGATCCGATTGTGATATTATTTCGAAATTCATTTCGTGGATAAAATTATGGAAGAAAAACGGCAAAAAAAATTATTGTTCATAGGCAGATAACCTTACATTTTTTTTATTTCAAATTCTTCATTTGCTTCGAAAAACTGCTATAATAAATCATATTCCCCCCAATGTCACAAACTAGCTCAATTACCTTAATTCTTGATTATCCCTCTAATTCGATGCGAACGATGAGAATGATAACGTGGGTTCTGTGGACGAATAATTGAGAAATATGAAGCGTTCCTCAGATACAATTACCCGCATGCTTGGAAAAAGCTCTTAATGGAATTACTTGGAAAGTTTGTCGCTGAAAGTTCCGTTTCATTGTGAGTTGATTAACATGGAAGTTGAGAAATTCCTATTTACCTCAATTTGGAATATTGATGATGATGGGGGAATGAGCTCGAATAGTGTATTAAAGCTCGTTGGAGATTTCAGAGAAGGCCCATTGTGAGTTTGGAGTCTTTGATAACGAGTTTGATATCGAACAAAAGTAAGATGGAATGTAGACAATTGCAATCAGTATATATATATATATATATATATATATATATATACACCTATTTGCTGGAAATTCCACTCTGGATTCATCGGGAAAACAACCCCCGAACATTACACCTATTGACAGTCACATGCCCGAGATCACCTTTCGCCAACGTACTATCAGAAAGATTTTGCTGGGTCTCAACACCAACAAAGCCTGTGGATCTGACGGAATCCCGCCGATTGTTCTCAAGAAATGTGCCCCCGAACTAACACCTGTTCTTTGCAAGTTGTTCAACCACTCTTACAATTTGGGGTATTTCCGTCCAATTGGAAAATTGCAAGAGTACAGCCAGTCCTAAAAGGCAAAAGGCCCTACCTAGCAACTACAGACCTATCGCACTGCTATCTATTATTTCAAAGGTCATGGAAAAAGCCATCAACATCGAGCTCATGAAATATCTGGAAGACTCAGGAATTGTCAACGATAGGCAATATGGCTTCCGCCATCAGAGATCAACTGGTGACCTGCTCGCTCACGTCTCACATATATGGCAGCTAACTATCGAAAGGTATGGAGAAACTTTAGCTGTGGCATTAGATATCTCCAAGGCGTTCGATCGAGTTTGGCACATTGGGACTCCTCGCCAAGCTTCCGTCTTATGGCTTGCCCCGTCAGCTGTGTTCTCTGCTTGCTAGTTTTCTCTCAAACAGGTCTCTCCATGTAGTGGTCGATGGAGCTTCATCTGACACTCTACTCATAAATGCTGGTGTTCCGCAAAGATCTATTCTCTTACCAACACTATTTCTACTTCACATCAACGACCTGTTGAAAGCAACTTCATGTCCAGTACACAGCTTCGCCAATGATAGTACCCTCCATACCGCTTCCTCTTCCAGGGCCCCTATATCAGCCCGTGAAACCAGAAATGAACGAGGAAGAAATGTTAATAATATAAATATGGACTTAGCAACAATTCTCGAGTGGGGATCTAATAACTTGGTAGAATTCAATGCAAACAAAACACAAGCATGTTTTTTCTCTAAAAAAGCCGATCTCACTGTGCCTAACATAACTTTGTCAGGAGTAACCATACCACTGAAGTCATCCATATCGATGCTTGGTATTACTATCAGCAATAACCTTTCTGGGAAAATCACGTGAGGTCCATTGCCAAAAGTGCATCCCAAAACTTGGTTTTGTTTCGTGCCAAGAGCTATTTCACCCCACTCAGCTGCTTATGATCTATAAGGCACAGATCCGACCTGTCCTGGAATACTGTTCCCATATTTGGAGCGCGGCACCTAAACATATCCTGATGCTATTGGATTCTGTCCAAAAAAGGGCAATTCGTCTCGTCGGTGATGCCTCGCTTACAAACTCGCTCACTTGTCTGGAACACCGTAGAAAAGTTGGCGATTTGTCTCTATTTTATAGATATTTTCTGAAATATCAACAATCGTTCCTGCTTTGGCAGTCTCTTCGAGACTAACCCGTCAAGTTCAGTCATCACACCCCTTCGTGGTCACTTTGGAGACCTGCAGAACATCACTTTCCAAAGACTCGTTCATCCAACGAACAGCGAGGCTTTGGAACTCATTGCCTAGGGAGGTGTTCCCCGAGGCATACAACCTCCAGAAATTTAAGAAGAACACCAACTCCTACCTTCTTTCCCTTGGTTCCACGATGTTCTCTGAACATTACAGGATATCCCTTTTCGTGGGAACCAGAACAAAAAAAAAAAAAAAAGAAGTATTATGTGGTGTTTTGTTTGCTGATTCTTGGGGTTTTGGTTCGTTATGAATATCGCTATGTATTTAGATCATGGTTTCCTTTATTTTTATAATGAATTACTGTCTAACGTTTCGACGGGGCGGTCCCTCGTCTTCTTCAGTTTATGGATTCTGGAATAGGGTTGGTGCTGTTTTTTTATTTATCTGGGAGAGCAATGGAAATTTCTCACCCTTATGTATATATATATATATATATATAAATATATATATATATATATATAATAAATAAGAGGGATTTCTTGGGTTATGTTCTTCAGACAATTTTTAGAAACTTATTTGAAATTTATTGTTTAACATTTTTAAAATAACGTTTCGCCTGGAGCCCCCAGGCTTCATCAGATTTCTACAACACATATTCCGTTATAAAATGGTTTATTGGTCAGCACATTGTGCTGTATGGACGTGTTTTCTTCTTTTTTTACCATTCTAGTGAGCAATAACAATGTTTCGAAACAAAATTGGTATCTTCTGTTCTTTATGAGTCGATCGTATGGTTCGGAAAACCATACGACCGCACACGTTTTTCTAAGAATAGACCAATAGCTCTCTGTTGATATTAACATCTATTTTATTTTACTGTCTTTCACTGAATTAGCATACAGATCAATTCTTCTAATATATATTTTCCCCGATCTCAATAAATCAATATCATTCGCCTTCCTAAGAACCAATTCCTCTTGACAATTCCATTATGCGAAGTTCGCAGAAAATTCCCGGCAAAACAAAGCAATCAAAGACATGAAACATCTGAACATATACCATGATATATTGTAATGAATTGCCGTCATTTGTCAGTAACGAATGGCTTTGTACATTGTATGTGAATCTCATTAGTCTTTTCAATTAATGACTGCATTGATATCATTTTAATTTATTACCGGTGGTTTGTGTTTCCTTCTGCGTACAAGTATTTTGATAGCAGCAATCACAGGAATACAATGGAGATTCTATCAGCCGCTGGTGAAAGATAGACAGACAATGGCGAAAAGCTATTTTCTAGGTACTTACTGGTTACATGAACAGTTCTCATCAGGAATGTCTTACCTGGAAGAGAAAATATAATATTATTCACTGTTTCATGAGAGTCAGTCGAGAAAAAATATATGGGTCGTAGAGTAGTATTCAGGTTCATTCATATAAAAATATATGAATCCTTCATTCAGTCCATTTACTAATTTACATTTTCAAGTCATTGCAATGATCACAATGGGAACGATATATAGCATGCTTTCTGATTAATATAGACTAAGTTTAAACAATAAAAATGTATATACAACACATATAGACATCATATACACAACTACTACACCTATTTGCTCACCATACATCTATACGCTCATACAAATTCTAAAAAAACATTTAATAAATACACAAAATACTTTAAACATACTAAAACATTTGTATACCTGTCCTAACTAAATATTAAATCGAAACAAACAAAATGAGGAAGTGACTACTAGGTTTTTATTGATTAAGAAAATATGATTTTAACTTTGTCTTGAAGGATGTTAAAGATGTTAAACGTTTGATCTCTTCTGGCAGATTATTATAACTATCAAGTCCCTTGAAAAAAAACCGAATTTTGGGTATGTGTTAATGTGACTTGTTGAATATGGAAGTCAGTTCTGAATCTTGTATTGTATCCGTGGATTTGGTCATTTTACATAACTTTTTCTTGTAAATATGTTGGGGAAATTTTATTTATTTTGAAAATTAGGATTAATGTTTGGTAGAGGAGAAAGGAATTAATTGGTAACCATTCTAGTTGCTTTAACATATCTCTTATTGGTGTTAGTCTTTTGCAATTTAAAATTATGCGCACGGCCCTATTTTGGAGTTTCTGTAAACGAGCTTAATCATTTTGTTTCAGTTGATACAGAATTGTAGAACAATATGTAAAATGCACCTTGACAATTTTTTTTTTATGTTCTGGTTCCCACGAAAAGGGATATCCTGTAATGTTCAGAGAACATTGTGGGAACCAAGGGAAAGAAGGTAGGAGTTGGTGTTCTTCTTAAATTTCTGGAGGTTGTATGCCTCGGGGAACACCTCCCTAGGCAATGAGTTCCAAAGCCTCGCTGTTCGTTGGATGAACGAGTCTTTGGAAAGTGATGTTCTGCAGGTCTCCAAAGTGACCACGAAGGGGTGTGATGACTGAACTTGACGGGTTAGTCTCGAAGAGACTGCCAAAGCACGAACGATTGTTGATATTTCAGAAGAGCATCGCCCATGAAAATATCTATAAAATAGACAAATCGCCAACTTTTCTACGGTGTTCCAGACAAGTGAGCGAGTTTGTAAGCGGGGCATCACCGACGAGACGAATTGCCTTTTTTTGGACAGAATCCAATAGCCTCAGGATATGTTTAGGTGCCGCGCTCCAAATATGGGAACAGTATTCCAGGACAGGTCGGATCTGTGCCTTATAGATCATAAGCAGCTGAGTGGGGGTGAAATAGCTCTTGGCAAGAAACAAAAAACCAAGTTTTTGGGTTGCACTTTTGGCAATGGACCTCACGTGATTTTCCCAGGAAAGGTTATTGCTGATAGTAATACCAAGCATCGATATGGATGACTTCAGTGGTATGGTTACTCCTGACAAAGTAATGTTAGGCACAATACATATGGGGCACAACAAGATAAATAATGTATTTTAAGTGCTATCGTCTTTACAATGAAGTTGGCATGTTCTTCAAAATGTAACCCCCTATCCTCATGAACCCCAAGATATTCAAATTGGTTGACCCGTTCCACCTTATCAGGACTTAACATTATCTCAAAAGGTTGGTTACAGAAGTTTCTGAATTTTTTTTCTTCACTTATTACCATGTACTTGGTGTTCTCAACATTGATCTTCAAATGATTAGCACAACACCAACTGTAAACAGATTTTAAAGTTTTGTTAATGGTTTCTGTGAGTTTTGTGTGATCATTACATGAGAAATAAATCAGTGTATCATCTGCAAATAAATGAACTGAGCTCTCTCCTACTATCTCCGAAAAATCATTGACATACAACAGAAACAACAGGGGGCCCAGAACACTTCCCTGTGGTACTCCTTGATTACAGTCTATTCCATCTGATACTTTATTATTTATCCCAAGCTTTTGTTTTCTGTTCTCCAGGAAGCTTCCCAACCATTTCAAGGCTATTCCATCTATTCCTACTGCTACTAATTTTTGTAACAATCTATTTCTGTGTATTGTTTCGAAAGCTCTCTGAAGATCCAGAAATACTGCAACAGTAGTCTCATTTTTTTCTACGCATATTTTCCAATCATATAGTACACACTGAACTGCTGTTTCACAACTATGTTTATTTCTAAACCCTGATTGGTATTTACTTAACAGTTTATTATTTTCAATATAATCTACTAATTGGTTATAGACTGCTTTTTCAATTATGTTTTCAATTGCGCTCAACATGTTTACTGGTCTTAGATCCGAGGCTTTATTAGAGTTTGTTTTTTTCGGAACAGGAATGATTGTAGAAATCTTCAGGTCATCTGGTACCTCCCCTGTTAGTAATGAAGTATTAATGAGGTTTAGTAATGGTTCTGCAAGGCTAGTGAAACAATTTATTTAAAAAGCAACATTCAATTATGTTGTCAGCTCCAGGATAAACAAAGAACTGCTTAACAAAATCCGAAAATCGTTGATATTGAAAAAGGAAACATTCTCAATTGAATATTGAATGGAAATATTTTTCTGGAAATTGAAAAATCTACGACAATAATGAAGTTACTTTCTGTAATATCTAACAGAAAATAACTACTTCCCCAGCTAAAGCCACGCTGGACATTGAACTACATCTTTCAGTCGCAGATGATCCCACATCTGATTTTACGAACACCCTCTTCATGTTATTTGACAAATCGTTGATATTCTTCCACCCAAGTGATAATTCAAATATAAACAATTGACACCTTTTTTATTCTGCATACAGACTAGAGGCTTATATTTTTCTAGAGTGACAAACTAGCAAAAAGTTAAATTATCTGTTGGTGATTTAGAAGGCTGGCAATATTCTGCTGAAATAAAGATAATTCGAAAATAGAATTCTCGTCGACAAAATACCAATACAAGTTTCACCAACTTCTAAGATGACAATATTTAGTCTGACGCCGTATCGTTTCGCCCCATTTACAACCCTTTCTCTTCGGACCACCACAATGAGGTGCCATATTGTCTCGTATCAGCCGTTGTGGGTACTGTCACAAAGTTTGGAAAATTAACTGTTATTTGTTGTTCTTGGAATTTGAGACTTATCATTTGGCAGTATGTAGCAGAACGTATGCGGTCTAGAGGGACACTTTCCAGTGAATAGGGTGTGGAATCAGTGGTGGGTTGAACAGTTGAATACTTATTTTAGTTTTCCATCGACGAAAATTAAATAATGATAATTTGTCCTCATTGTTTCATTCATTCAACAGAATCATCAATGAATTCACGAAGGGAAGGCAATATCATTGTGGCTATTCCATAGAACCTCCCCAAATATCAACAATCTCAGCACAAATTGAATTACATGGAACTTGTCATACACTAATCAAAAGTGGATGAAAATAGATACAAAAAAGTAAGAATAGTTTTTCTATTATCGCATTCAATTTTCTGCTGAGGATATTTTTACCTGTTTTTTGTTTTCGGAGTTTTTTTTACCAGCTATATTGCAACTTTCATTGACCGATTGCATGTTGAAAATAAGAAAAAACAGTTTAATTTTTGTTACTTTCCGAAGATTATGTAAATTGTTCATTTAATAATCATTTATTGAGTATTTTCTAACACACTCAAATTTCCCAAGATGGTAAGCAAAAAAATAATGTGCTAGCTCGAGTCTCATGCTGGCACAACCGCTTCATAACCAATTTGTTCATAAATCAAAATGGTCGCGCATGGCAAGAAAGTGTCAACTGTACGGCTTTTCTGTCATTCGCTCAACAGTCGCATGCTGTTTCACATTGTGTTTCTTCAATGGTTAATAACGGTCAGTATTGATTTCCTCAACTCTCCTGTGGAAATCTAAAGTATAATGTAATATTCTCTAATAAAAATGTATTTTTTCTCAGAGGCCCCGAAAGTATACCTTTGCCAGAGATCTAAGAGAATCATTATAAATGCTAATCCCATAATCAAATAATGGCCTATTGTTCGGGGTGTTATCTCTTAGAAAAGGGTCTAGGGACTCCAGGTATGGATTTCAAAATACGTAAATAATCTCTGCGTTATAGTCCAAACCTTATGGATAATATTCTTCGGAGACAACTTTATAAAAAAGCTATAATGGAAGTGTTTCCTACTCAAAACGATAGACATAATTTCAAAGTTATCACATATTTAGGCCATCCTACCGACAAAATTTCTACCTTTTTGGGCAAAAATAACATCAATATCGCATATAAAACAGATAATAATTTAAGTAAATTTATTAAGAAAAATAAAGATAAAACTGGGAAATCTGATAAATCTTGGAGAATATAAATTAACTTGTGGCTCTTGTGCTAGTTTTGATATAAGGCTGGAAATAATACAGCGGTAAGACTTCCTCCTTACCATTGCATATTCAATCCAATTGAACACATATGGCATGAGCTGAATGCATCGGTAAGGAGGAATAATGTTTCGCCAACTTTAAGTTCATCTGTGGCAGCTTTGATTCAGTCAGACATGCAGAATATTCCAAATGAAAGCTGGGAAAATTGTGTAGCGCATGTACAATAAGTAGAAAAATCATATTTAAATATAAATCAAGTTGTCAGATAAAAAATTGTTGTGAACTTGGATGACGATAGTGGAAGGGACTTAGGTTGAAATTCATTATTTTCATGACAATCTATTTTTTTGTATTGTATTTGTACCTGTTGAACTCAATTTAATAGATTTTATTTATTTTTCCACAATTTTTCACATCAAATACATAATTATGTCAACAATTCAGTCATATCTGTTTCCAAAATTTATGAAGTTAGTTTTTATATTCTACAAGCAAGTATATTTCTTAGGTATATGCATATTATTATGTGCATATAGATAAATTAGTCTCCTATATTGATTGTACACTTTATTTTTCCGTACTGTTTATTTAACATTACTTGTTATTGAATCGAACGTAATACATCATCTTTACGTTTATATCTTTTTTTAACTTTTTTTCGATATATCAAGAAAATAAGTACCTCTTTTTTACTGGTATTTGTAAAACTGTACTTTGTTGCCAACTAGTTTGAAAAACTCATTGTCCACAAATTTACTATAAAGTACCACTTTCTACACTCGTTAGTAAATATAATATTTTATACCAGGGAATAATTTGTTGAACTGAGCCGTCAATAAAACATATCATCATGTGAATATGTCATTATATCGAGTACGTCCCTGCTTGTGGTCGATCGACCGCTTAGACTCATCGGTATAGATGAGAAATATGATGACGATGATGATGTTGGGAATTTTTTTCAAAAAAGAATCACTCCCCACAAATACAACTCAACTTCGTTCTTCAACATCATATGTCGATGGCGATCAGATAGAGGGAGAATCTAATATTGCTACTTTTAATATATTATTTTCATAGATTTTCTAACTATTCCAAAGTACGTTTTGGACCAAAAACATATTCGTTACTCGATCGGATGAGTCTACGTTTAACTGATGGAACTAGTAGACTGGCCCTGATGGAAATTTTGATTTTATTCAGAGACTTTTTGCGACTTTTATATACTCATACGATTTACGACAAAAAAATGGAAACAGTGTTATTCTGAAAAGGGAAAGAGATGAATACCCCACGAGAGGTTATCTTGAACGATGGAAGATAGTGATCCCACATCTGAGTTTAGGAAACATTCTTTTCATATTTTGAAACAAATCAAGTATCATTCTATTATGTGAATCACTCTTTCTGCAAATGAACGTTCAGTGGTTTGTGCAGCATGTGTAATTCTATTCGACAGTTCTTTCTCTCAATTATGAATTTCAATCCTATGCCATTTCCGATTTACTCCCATTGCTTTTGAAAAACTGTCGAATAATATACCAATACGATCACCAGTTGACAATTCTCTGTAGCTAATTGTAGCAGTTGGGTGACTGAACAAAGAAAACGAACAGAGAAGCCACGAACTCCAACTTCCCAACATAATAGAAACTCAGTACATTCCCATCTTGAAAGAAATCGGTCAACGTAACAACACCGAACACAAAAAGCGACTTTTTCCAATTTCACAAAAGGCGCCACTTAAATTAACAGACGCTGTGGAATTAACTCTGAAATCCGACACAAAGTCCTTATCGCAAGGGAACATCTGAGAATCTGAGAAAGGCTCGGATGGAACTGTCACTTCGGGTTATTTCACCAAATAATAACAACTAGAATCAGACTAGTCGGTGTTTGTTACTTCATAATGAGGTTGTTTGGTGTTGGGTTGCTCAGCCTATAGGGACAGTCGTTCAGAAACAACTTCGGATCGAGCAAGGTGAGTAACATACAAATCTACTTTATATACAGGGTGTTTCGGACTTCCTCTTTTCCACTTGGAAATGTTTAGATGGGATCAAAATATCCCCAGTGCTTTTCTTTAATGTCCCCCCCTTTTATTTTTTGAACGGGTCAACTCAAAAAATGGAAACTTGGGATAATGAAATTAATGCATGAATACTATATTTTGGAGTAGAATTGACAGATGAAACTTTCAAGATAGCGACTGGGCGCCACCTGGGGAAAAAATTAAATTGAAAGGGGGGTCTTGTGATACATCATTTTGAAGCTCCTGACGAATACTTCACAACCCCAGAATATAAAGTCAATATCTTCACCTACTACAAAATGGCGGAACATTTAATAATTGCCTGAATACATCGACGTTTAACTTCATAATTTGAGGAAAGAAGCTGAGTTCAGTTTAGAAAATGCTCGAAATGGTTGCCTTGAACTGCTTGACATAAGAACAGCCTATCCGATATTTCACGCCGAACATTTTCGAACACAGTAACGTCGATATTTTTACAAATATTTATTATTCTCTGCCGTATATCCAATATTGAAGCAGGTTCAGTTTCGTACACCTTCTGCTTCAAATAGCCCCATTAAAAATTCTACAGGTGTCAAATCTGGCGAGCGGGCTGGCCATTCCGTAGGACCTCGACGGCCAATCCAACGACCGGGGAAAGTATTATCCAAATAGTTTCTTACTTGTCCGTAGTAATGTGCTGGTGCTCCATCTTGTTGGAATACAACGATCCCGGTGATTAGAGGGTCAACAGTATTTTCCAGCATATTCAAATACAGTTCCCCTGTTAAATTTTGTTCAATGAATAGAGGTCCTACAATATGGTTTCCCAATATTCCTGCCCAGACGTTATTGGATATTGAGTATGAGTTTCCCGGAAAATGTGAGGGTTGGTGTCACTCCAATAACGGCAATTTTGTCTGTGAACCTTGCCGTTGAGATAAAATGTAGATTCGTCACTGAAACAAATATTGTGGAGATAGGTAGGATGCCTTGCAATAGTTTCCGCCATAATTTCGCAGAATTCTGTTCTTCGATCAGGGTCATCTTCAGTTAACTGGTGTACCATTTTGATTTTGTATGGATGATACTTATTCCTCTTCAAAAGCCTCCACACAGTAGAAGGACACACCTCACAAACATTCGCGACGGAGGAAGTAGACTGTTGAGGATTTACTATCATCTCACCAATTATTTGAACTTGATGTTCTTCCGGAATGGACGGATGACCTGGGGGTTTTTGTTCTGTACACTACCGGTAGCTGTAAATTTGGTTACAAGTTCCCTTAAATATTTTCTACAGATAGGACGATTCAGGAAACGATAATTAAAAATTATTTCGGTTTCGTGAACGTTACGCGTCGCACCGTAAATGATAATCGCTTCGATTTTTTCTTCCAATGGACGAGAATTGACCATTTTAGAGATAGTTCACGTGGTACCTATTTACTAGTAAAACCGAAAACTAAATGAGAATATTTTAACTGAACAATGATGTTCGTTGTCGAGCTGACATTTCTTATCATTTTTTGTTTAGACAAAAAATAACCTATCAAACCTTATCGGGTTGTTGGGATTGTCATATGGCAGAGAAAAACAAATATTTCTATGCTGGAAAATACTGTTGACCCTCTAATCACCGAAATCGTTGTATTCCAACAAGATGGAGCACCACTACATTACTACGGACAAGTAAGAAACTATTTGGATAATACTTTCCCCGGTCGTTGGATTGGCCGTCGAGGTCCTACGGAATGGCCAGCCCGCTCGCCAGATTTGACACATGTAGACTTTTTTTATGGGGCTATTTGGAGCAAGAGGTGTACGAAACTGAACCTGCTTCAATATTGGATATACGGCAGAGAATAATAAATATTTGTAGAAATATCGACGTTACTGTGTTCGAAAATGTTCGGCGTGAAATATCGGATAGGCTGTTCTCATGTCAAGCAGTTCAAGGCAACCATTTCGAGCATCTTCTGAACTGAACTCAGCTTCTTTCCTCAAATTATGAAGTTAAACGTCGATGTATTCAGGCAATTATTAAATGTTCCGCCATTTTGTAGTAGGTGAAGATATTGACTTTATATTCTAGGGTTGTGAAGTTTTCGTCAGGAGCTTCGAAAGGATGTGTCACAAGACCGACCTTTCAATTTAATTTTTTTTCCCAGGTTGCGCTTAGTCGCCATCTTGAAAGTTTCATCTGTCAATTTTAGTCCAAAATATAGTATTCATGCATCAATTTCATTATCCCATATTTCAATTTTTTGAGTGGACCCGGTCTGTATCACTTTTTTCCCGAAATCCCTCGAAGTTACAAAATGAAAAATGTTTTTCTTTGATAACTTTTCAAGTGAATATTGAAAATCAACCAAATTTTGGTGATTGACGGAACAAATGAATTCATTCGATGAGATTTCATGCATGAGTGAGTTGGTTCGCTACAAAGTCAAGAACGGACTGCCCCCGATGGTCCGCATTTGAAATTACGGAGTTGTTTAAATATTTTTCAACAAAACAAGGTTTCCTGGAAAATTCTGCAATGCTACATTGCTTATGATTCATTTTACGATGTGGTGTTAGCGAAATGATTATCACCTTCTCAGTTTTATCTCTTATGGAAAAACTGACAGGATGATAATGATTTCTATACCAGCACGTCGTAGAATTAATCATTAGCAACGATTTGATATAGCGTGCAAGTCTGGAGAAATTGTAGAACTTGTTTTTAGCACTTGGTTTATTGAACATTTCGTGATATCATCAGATTTTTCAAATGTTTCCCTTCCCTCTATTACGAAAATACTGACGGGGTGATAATCAATTTGCTACCCCCATCTTATGGAGTAAATCATAAGCAATTATTTTATGTACCGTGCAACTATGTAGAATTTGTAAAGCTTGTTTTATAGCACTTGTTTGTCGAACATTTTGCGATTCTATAAAAAAAAACCTGATGTTTTCCTCTCTTACTGAAAAACAAGGTGATACCTCCCGATAGTATAATAATAATAAGTTTATTCAATCTCAGAAAATAGACATGACATTTAGTTACATATAAATGAACAAACATGTAAAAAGAATACCACAGAAGTAGTGGAAACTACTTGTATGTGGAGTATTGATTTTATCATGGTAGACTCAGTCACCTTATAATGTCTAAAATGGTCTGCAGAAAAAATTCCATTGTATGAAACTTATCTTAGTATAAAAGTAATAATAATAACATTTTAAATACGATATGGAAGTAGTTACAGTATGTATATATAAAGAAGAATGTACGAGGAGATGTGTATATAAAACTTAAATTGAATAACTATCATATAAATGTATATATAAAATTAAAAAGAAAAAGAAAGGACATTGGTATATACATGAAAAGGAACAAGAAAAGACTACAGTACAGAAAGATACACTAATACTATCAAAATACATTAAATGATTCAAACCACATTAAAGATGAACAGATTGAATTGTATGTTTAAACGGAAGTGATAAAATAATTTTAGGGTGATAAATAGTATGAAGATAAGATATTTCATAGGGAACAACATCCTAGATTAGAAGGAGCTGAGAGATAATTGTATTCGCTTGCAGCCAATGCTTAATTTTTTTTTGAACATTGCAGGTGAATTTATTTCACGGTTTTCTAAGGGTATTTTGTTGAATAATCTTATGATCTATAGATCATAAGTTATAATTTGTGGTTCCGTGCAATTCTGCAGAATTGGTAGAACTGGTGTTATGCTTTCGACTAGTCCATTTTGTATTATTGATATATCCCATATACAATTTTCTATGTGTCAGAATTCGTGGATGAGATTTCCTTGCTAACTTTAAACCGATTGATGAAGATAGGTCACTATTTACTTTTTTTTGTCAATTGCGGTTATATTACTGACTGAATTTGTTTTATTCATAATATCTGTAATATTATCGCTATTCATACTGTTCCAGTTTCCTTCTAGAATTTCAGTGTACACTTACAAATTCCTTGAATATTTCTTCATCGCTCGTCTGCGTACATTTTTCTCTAGACAAGGGACGGCTAACACATTTCAATATCGTCTCAACATTCGTTCTGGGGTGGTAGAACAAACAATCCCTCAGACTGCAAAGTAAACTGAGGAGCGAGCTAGGCTCTCTGTTTACTTATGTGTTCAACTCTGACTATCGAATATCGTTATCGGCTCGGAAACTGACTCATTTGCATTCGTTTCATGCTGGAAATACGCGCGGAGAACAGGGAATGAAACGTATTGGGGATTCCGGTAGATAACATGGAAAAATCTAGTGAACTAAAAAAAATTCTGATTTTCTCAAAACAAAAGATAAAGTGAACATGCGCGTTTTTGTAGGGTAAATTGATTCACTTTCAGACAGAGAAGGAATAGAAGAATACAAAAACCTACTGAATGAGAATGGACTCATTTCTTATAAAGTTGCAAGAAAACAAAGTGGAACATGTTTAGACAAAGACAAAGTCAGATTGAATCATTCATTTTTAAAAAATATTACTGATCATTATCCAATAGCAATTGATTTTGAGATTGAAAAAAACCACTTAAAATAAAATGGAAAATTTCACTAATTTCAATACATTGCAAAAGGATTTACAAAGATAGACTTGGGATATGCTATGTGCATGTGATTATATCAATTTTATCGCTGGATACTTCATTAATACACTCACTATGTATTTTGTTGAAAATACTACGATACTTCAAGGAAACAATGGATAACCAAAGGACTGGTTGAATCCAGTAACGAAAAAAACCTGTTATGCAAACGGCTCAGAAAAAAACAGAATTAGGGTATAGGGTATATGAAAATTACAAAAATCATCTAGAATAAATAATCGACAGAAATTAACATCAAAATGTAATTGCAAAAAAAATTAAAATAAAGCCAAAGCCCCTGGGAAGTGGTAAACGAAGTCCCTGACTCAACCATTCCCTATACCCAAATAAATAAAATAAAAACACAAAATACCATAATGTTACTCCAGCTGAGTCAAGCAGAAACAGAAATAGAAAGTGGTACAGGAGGGTTAGGTAACGAAAACAACCTACCAATGAAAATAATTATAGAAGAAGACAACAACTGAAAAGTGAAACATGTTCAATTGAATATTGAATAGAAGTATGTAGTTCAATGTCCATGTAGCCGGGGAAGTAGTTGTTTTCTATTAGATATTACAAAACATGACTTCATTATTGTCGTAGATTTTTCAATTTTAGGAGAAATATTTCTAATCAATATTCAATTGAGAATGTTTTCCTTTTCAACGTGAATACCCCACAAGAGATTATCTTGAACGATGGAAGATAGTGACTTAAGTCTTTCAGTCGCAGATATTCAACATCTGATTTTATGAACATCCTGCTCATATTATCAAACAAATCAAGACAATAAGTGAAAATGGAGCTACATACATCAGTTACATTATTGACAAAATAAGTGAAATTGAAACCACACACGCAAACAAATCAGTTAGAGCAGAACGAGACTATTTGAGGAGGGAAATAAAACTGTAAATGAAAATGAAGGAAAATATGCCTGATGTAAAAATAACTAAGGAGAGAGAAAAAAACTGCTGCTCGCACCCTATAAGATTGAATCGGAGGCATTGCGAATACCATCTCGATAAAAAACTAGCATGGGCAAAAAGAAAGTTGTTGATAATAATTTGAAAATTAGAAAAGCAAAGAAGAAAAAGGAAGATATTGTAGAAGGAACTAATTTCTGTTCAGAGGGTGATAGTGAAGTTGAGCAAGGTGGAGCTTTCTGTTTATATTGCCAAAAATCATATGCTA
The DNA here is from genome assembly GCA_018342105.1 of Gonioctena quinquepunctata. NCBI lineage: Eukaryota > Metazoa > Arthropoda > Insecta > Coleoptera > Chrysomelidae > Gonioctena > Gonioctena quinquepunctata. Next base: position 573,531 of record JAFIRS010000418.1, on the reverse strand, counting down.
TAACAAAAAAAAAAGGTAGGTGGGTACTATGCTCTAATTTAAAAAAAAAGGTGCTTGTGAGAGATGTGCCCGTTTGTCAGAGAAACATCTAATGAAACTATTTGTGATAAGTGTACCTCATTCTTAAAACACATACCATTTGAGCATATCCCGATTTGCCCGTTGGATAGGAGATCATACATTTTTTTAACGATTTTTAACAACACTTTGTTGAAATGAATATTGATTTTCTGTTTAAAATTACTTTACACTCAGGAAAAATTATTTGAATGTTTGTTTTTATTTTTTTAATAGTCTTCCCTAGATGAATTACCTGGTTATTTTGTGGTACTTATAGTATTACTACTGAGACCAGCACCCGAGGAAAAAAAAAGCTGCTGGTGATCCTGATTATGAATATTTGAGAAGTGAATACAAAATCTATGAATCAAGTTGTCAAAATACATTAGAATTGCGAAGGCAATTTCAAGAATTAGATAGATCAAAATAAAGAATCCCCCAGAAGTTTTATGAAAATCTCTGTGACATAATTAACTACAAAAAAATACTTTCTAGTGAGTCTGTCAAGTTTGTCTGACAAAAACTGCTCAGGAAGAAATAAAAGGTGTGATTTCGTAAGAATATATGTAATTAAAGTATCTGGAGAACTTTTCTGCGATGTTCTAGATATGTTAGTGAAGTGGCTTCAGTGTATCCCATAATGGGACTAGTCTGAGTGTAACGAAGTTACTATTTCTCCGTTTAAATAAAACAACCGAAAACACTAGGTATAATTAAAAACAAATATCCGTTATCAGTAGTCGTAGAAACATCATTTGTTTTAGGTTCGAATCCGTAAACCAGGCATAACTAAACCAGAGTATCCATTCCACTATAAGGATTATACAACGCCGCTCTGATGCCGCGCCGTGATCATGAAATAATTCGCCACCGCCACTCTGCATCGTGACAAATCGATTCGATAGCAAGAGAGCCGTTTGAAAACTACTGGTGTGCTTTTTCAGACCATTTACTTTTCCACTCGTTAAGTACATTTTGTTTGTATTGGCTAATCATATCTGGAAAACAGGATAAATTTTCAAAATCAGTTCAAATGCGTGCCTTTGCTAATATATCTTCCTTTTCATTACCTGGACACCACAGTGACCCTCAGTCCAGATTATCACAATTTTGCACGACGTTAATGAGAGCGAGTATATCAAAGTTTTTTATCCTACAAATGATTGGTTTATTTAAATAGTTTAGCTGTGTATTACCAAAGCTGTCTAACACTGATTTGGAATCTGAAAAAAAATATGACATCCTAAACACCACTGTGCAAACACCAATTTAAAGCTTTTTCAATGGCGACAGCTTCAGACGTAAAAATGCTGCACAAATCCGGTATTCGACATTTAAACACTATCTCTATATTTGGTATATATAAGGCACTGCCCACCCCTTTATTATCTTCACTTCCTTCTGTATACAGTGCAGCTTTTTATAGCCCCACCCTGTTAACTTTTGAACGGTTCGACGTAGAACAATACAACAAAAACCAGGCGTAATTGAACCAGCGTATTCATTCCGCTATGAAGATTATACAACGCCATTCTGACGCCGCGCCGTGATCATGAAATAATTCGCCACCGCCACTCTGCATCGTGACAAATCGATTCAATAGTAAGCGAGCCGTTTCAAAACTATTGCAAGAGAAATCAGTCATACTCCTCTAGCGAAGAAGTTACACCGTCGTCCCAGCGGGCACGCTATCAGCTACGTCACGAGCCATCGATCAGGTGAGAAATATTCAAAGTGAGAAGAAGACAGGACTGTGCCAGACCAGCACAATAAGATAATGATTTGGAATCTCTTCGGAAGAGAATTGCTAGAGACAGTTGTGCTCGAAACTAGCAGCAGTCCTCAAATAATGAGACGCTGTTGGGGCGTAGTGTATAATTCTTAGCACGGAAGAGAAAATCAGGTTTTTGTGGAGATCATTTCGCAATGGCTCGAACCCAAGGTTGAAGATTTTCCTTAGGTGGTTTTTATTTATTTACTGCTTGGTATCAATGTCAAATCTCTAATGTATTTGGTGGATTATAAGTATTTTATTGGTTTGCATACCTTCCACATTGGGTTTTGGTTTTCAAAGATAGGCTCCGAATGATGATAATAAAATAACCTTTCATGCTAACCTTTCATGCCAGCGTGAAGAGAGTTTGGAACCGAAAGACTTTGATGTGATGTGGTTCAAGCTATCTGATACCAAACTGACTAAGTTCCTCTGTTGCCTTTACCTATCACCTAATGAACCTTCATATAACGACCTCTTTGAGTTTTTATCACTTAAACTGGACTACATTCAGGAGAACCATCCAACAGCTGAAACCATAATCATGGGAGACTTTAATGTACATAACGCTGCCTGGCTCAAATTCTCTAACAAAACAGATGATGCGGGTCGTCAAGCCGAGGCCTTCGCCATCACTCATGGTCTAGAACAACTGGTCGAGCTACCAACCCGCATCCCTGATGTCAACAACCAGTCTGCCAATACACTAGATCTTTTTCTCACCACCAATCCTGACCCGTATAGAATAGAAGTTTGTGCCCCACTTGGAAACTCTGATCACACCCTCATCTCCACAACATGCTCTTTCCATTTACCATCGAGCTGCACAATACCACCCCGTCTCATGTGGCATTACAATTCGGCCGACTGGGAAGGTCTTCGTATGTTTTTCTCAGCGTTTCCATGGAAGAGAGTTTGTTTCTCTTCAGTAGATCCAACACGATATGCTGAGACAATTTCTGAAATCATCATGTTGGGGATGCAAACTTACATACCGAATACCGAAAGAAAAACATCATCCGATGAGACCTGGTTTAACAGAAACTGCTCTAGAGCTGTGGCTTCCAAACAGGCAGCATACCATCGATGGCTGAAAAATCCGGGCCCTGAGACCAGAGCAGCATATGTCGAGGCTAGAGGCATATGCAAAGAGACAATAGAATGCTCAAAAGATGCCCACAATGCCAAAATAAGATCAAAACTTGCTGAATGTCCTAACGGATCCCGTTCATTTTGGTCTTTCGCCAAAGCTGTAGGAAGAAACTTCACTTCCAGCTCATTTTCTCCTCTAACCAAAGAAGATGGAACACTAGCAACGACTGCCCAGGAAAAAGCCAATATCTTTGCGCACCTATTTGCTGGAAATTCCACTCTGGATTCATCGGGAAAACAACCCCCGAACATTACACCTATTGACAGATCACCTTTCGCCAACGTACTATCAGAAAGATTTTGCTGGGTCTCAACACCAACAAAGCCTGTGGATCTGACGGAATCCCGCCGATTGTTCTCAAGAAATGTGCCCCCGAACTAACACCTGTTCTTTGCAAGTTGTTCAACCACTCTTACGATTTGGGGGTATTTCCGTCCAATTGGAAAATTGCAAGAGTACAGCCAGTCCCTAAAAAAGGCAAAAAGGCCCTACCTAGCAACTACAGACCTATCGCACTGCTATCTATTATCTCAAAAGTCATGGAAAAAGCCATCAACATCGAGCTCATGAAATATCTGGAAGACTCAGGAATTGTCAACGATAGGCAATATGGCTTCCGCCATCAGAGATCAACTGGTGACCTGCTCGCTTACGTCTCACATATATGGCAGCTATCTATTGAAAAGTATGGAGAAACTTTAGCTGTGGCATTAGATATCTCCAAGGCGTTCGATCGAGTTTGGCACATTGGGACTCCTAGCCAAGCTTCCGTCTTATGGCTTGCCCCGTCAGCTGTGTTCTCTGCTTGCTAGTTTTCTCTCAAACAGGTCTCTCCATGTAGTGGTCGATGGAGCTTCATCTGACACTCTACTCATAAATGCTGGTGTTCCGCAAGGATCTATTCTCGCACCAACACTATTTCAACTTCACATCAACGACCTGTTGAAAGCAACTTCATGTCCAGTACACAGCTTTGCCAATGATAGTACCCTCCATACCGCTTTCTCTTCCAGGGCCCCTATATCAGCCCATGAAACCAGAAATGAACGAGGAAGAAATGTTAATAATATAAATATGGACTTAGCAACAATTCTCGAGTGGGGATCTAATAACTTGGTAGAATTCAATGCAAACAAAACACAAGCATGTCTTCTCTCTAGAAAAGCCGATCTCACTGTGCCTAACATAACTTTGTCAGGAGTAACCATGCCACTGAAGTCATCCATATCGATGCTTGGTATTACTATCAGCAATAACCTTTCCTGGGAAAATCACGTGAGGTCCATTGCCAAAAGTGCATCCCAAAATCTTGGTTTTTTGTTTCGTGCCAAGAGCTATTTCACCCCCACTCAGCTGCTTATGATCTATAAGGCACAGATCCGACCTGTCCTGGAATACTGTTCCCATATTTGGAGCGCGGCACCTAAACATATCCTGAGGCTATTGGATTCTGTCCAAAAAAGGGCAATTCGTCTCGTCGGTGATGCCTCGCTTACAAACTCGCTCACTTGTCTGGAACACCGTAGAAAAGTTGGCGATTTGTCTCTATTTTATAGATATTTTCATGGGCGATGCTCTTCTGAAATATCAACAATCGTTCCTGCTTTGGCAGTCTCTTCGAGACTAACCCGTCAAGTTCAGTCATCACACCCCTTCGTGGTCACTTTGGAGACCTGCAGAACATCACTTTCCAAAGACTCGTTCATCCAACGAACAGCGAGGCTTTGGAACTCATTGCCTAGGGAGGTGTTTCCCGAGGCATACAACCTCCAGAAATTTAAGAAGAACACCAACTCCTACCTTCTTTCCCTTGGTTCCCACGATGTTCTCTGAACATTACAGGATATCCCTTTTCGTGGGAACCAGAACATAAAAAAAAAAGAAAGACTGAAACCATGACCGTTGTTATAATGCGCCACTCTGTACATCCAATATTCCTGCGTAAAAACCGAAATCGCATTCCGCTGCGTTCTGTACGCATATCAATGCAGAAATCGCCCCCAGACGAAAATATTATTTTACAACGGGCAATTTGCACGTTCCAATACGGATGGCAGACATGAACACGTTCCGAAGACACATCAAAAACCCTGGAAATGTCATCAGATGCGATGCAGAGACCCTACACGGAATGAAATTGCATAGCGAAACTGTCAAATAAATATTGTAACGAAACGCATAAAAGTTTCGTGATTGGATATTTTTGGAAAACATTTGTACGTGGAAAAATTCGATACCAGTCATGAATGCGAATAGATACAAATATATCAGCAATATAGACTGGTTCACAAGTTCAAAAAAGTGTTCATTTTTGCTACTGCGAACTGATATATTAAGAGCTCGTTAGTTTCGTAATGACGTCAAAAATAATTTGAGAGAGTTTCAAACCCGCACATAAACATTTGCAAAAGTTATTAACAATCAAGGATTCCAAAAAAGGGGTCAAGTTTTTTGCAAATAACTCGAAAACTATTAACGTTAGAGAAATTTACACAAATGGTTCTTAAAGAAGAGGAAATTTCTGAAAAAGAATGTCGTGAAACCGACCGTTGCAAATACATTTTTAATACTATTAAATAATATTAATTTGTAAAAAAAAAGATATTATCTAAAATTTTAAATATTTTTATACTTTCATGTTTTATTTAATTATTTATATACACGAGATGAAATCTTGAAATTTCCCTTGAATTAATGAATTTTGAAAAAACATGATGTCCGACTCCAATAACACCCCCACACCAATTTTTATTGGAATCGGGCAATAACCACGAAACTCGTCGCCATATTGGAGCAGCCATCTTGAATTTTTGAATTTTGCCATAAAATTCGTGACCTTTGCCCCGAAAATCCCCCCGTACCAGTTTTGAATAGAATCGAACCATAATCATAAAACTCGTCAAAACAAATTAGTTAGCTAAAAAATCAACAATTATTTCCTCAAGTGTTCAATGTGGCCCCCTCCTAAATATTGACAATAAAGTGCCGTATTATGAATAGCTTCTCTCACGTTGATGAAAGTCTGTTCTTCTATTTCTTCACATGTATCTATTATTCTGCGTTCCAACTCTTCTATTGTTTGGCATTCAATGGCGTAGATTTTTGAGTTCAGATAACCCCAAAGGACAAAATCTAGAGGTGTAAGATCCGGAGATCTTGGTGGCCATTCGGTACTTCCCCTGCGACCTATCCAAGGCCCAGGAAAGTTTGTATCGAGGTGCCCCATCCTGCTAAAATATAATTTCACGATTTTCAAACTCTTCCTGATTTTTTAATACAATTTGTCTTATTCAATTTCAAGTTCAATTTCAGTTTCTAAAAGATTTCTGTGAAGAACTCCTGTAAGATTGCCTCTGATGAAAATCGATCCAACAACGCGATTGCCCAAAATCCCCGCCCGAACATTCACCTCTTTAGGAAACTGGGTATGTCCCTCTCTAAAAATGTGTGGATTAGTATCTCTCCAGTATCGTACATTCTGTTTGTTGACTTTTCCATTAAGAAAAAAAGTGCATTCTTCTGCGGAACATACACGTTTTAGGAAGCCCCGATCTCTTTCAATTGTTCTTGTTAACCACTCACAAAATTCAACCATCCGGTCTGGATCATCCTCCGTGAGAGCATGCATGATTTTCATTTTATAGGGATGAAACTTTCCTTTTTTCAGGACTCTGGACACTTACTCCACAGGATTCAGCAACTCCAGACGTCGACTGAGTCAGATTGATTACCATTTCAGCAACAATTGCTACCTTTTTTCTTCTGAAAAAGACGTTTTTCCTGATATTGGAGCATCTTTCAGCGTACCAGTGCTTGGAGCTTATTTGAATTTTTTCGCAATATGACTTCGAAAAAAAATTCTTGGGAAATCTAGCATTAAACATACGGACTGCTAGATGATAATTTCTTCCAGCTTCTCCAAATATCAAAAGTGCTTCAAATTTATCGTCTAAACTACGAGCCATGATCACACTTTTCATAAAAGGATTTAGGCGTTATTTGACAGTTAGCAGTTCAGGTTGACAGTAAACAAGATGTTACCGTGACAACGATTTTTTCCCATGCAAACTTGATTGAATGCAACATTAGTGTTTTTGGTTGGATTTGAAATGACCAAAATGTCACTTTTCAAACGTTAATATTTCGAAAACAATTGAATTAGGAGTGAAGTGTATTAGAGAAAACTGTTGAGAGATTTCGAGAATGGAATAATATACGGGGTGTTCTATTCAAAAAAATTATTGTAAATGGCGTTCAGCCGCCATTTTGAAACTTTCAGGGTAATTTATTTCATGAAAAAGTAGGTTTTTATCTCCTATTTGAGCCCTTCAAATTTCGTTGCGATATACCAGGTGGTTCCAAAATTAGTAGGGGGGGAAACGGACGTTAGGCGAACACTGTATACACAATGTGAATTTAAATAAAGTTTGTAGAAAAAATAAGGGCGCATCATTATTTTGATTGAGAATATTGCAGGGTATATTAACAGGGACGCCACTGATGAAAATTAAAAAAACTTCATTCTGGGAAAAATGTATTTTAAGCGATATTGGGGAAAATCTTTTTTTTTTGTTAAATTTCAACACTCTGTATTTCAGAAATAAAGCGGTATATGTCCATATAAAGATTTTTTCTTAAAAATCATCCAAGAATGATCGCCCTATAGGATCAGCATCGAATCATGAAACACCCTGTATAGTGATTAAATTGAAATGATAATTAATAAGTTCTGCATGAGTTGCATTTCTCTGCATGCAAAAATTCATTCAGAAATGTGTATGGAGAATCACAGGCGAAAATATATTCCGATTGAAAAATTTCCTGTTGGGTTTAATGTTAATACGGAATAAACGTACTTGGCACAGGAATTCTCACATGTTTTTCCATAATATAAAGCCTCCCCAGGAGAAAAGTGAACCAACGATCGAGTATTATGTAAATATTTTTCAATATCTTCTTATAAAATGGTAATCCGTGCTCTGCGTAGAGTGCATGGAATGAAGTGGATTTGCATTATAGGGTTCTGAACACCAAATTTAATCTCGTAATGTTTAAGCTGAACTCAGACTTCAAAATTGTGAATTTTCTCCGGTCAGAATCCAGTTGAATATTTCAAAAGTTTGAACATGCTGGCAATTTTTTCAAATTATATTCGGGAAGGTGACTAAGAAAAATATACAGTGCTTTTCTTTAATTTCCCCCCACCCCTTTAATTTTTTGAACGGGTCATCTCAAAAAATTGGAACTTGGGATAATGAAATTGATGCATGAATACTATATTTTGGAGTAAAATTGACAGATGAAACTTTCAAGATGGCGGCTGGGCGCCACCTGGAAAAAAAAACAATAAATTGAAAGGGGGTCTTGTGACACATCCTTTTGAAGCTCCTGACGAATACTTCACAACCCTAGAATATAAAGCCACCGTCTTTCCATTTGGAAAAATCAAGTTAACTGGAAAACTTTTGAATAATTCTTAAAACGACTGTGAGGTCATAAACCTCAAAGTCGTATTTTTCCAATGTTACTTGATCAAGAATGAAGCGATTTACACGATCCATGGCATTCTAGATCGAAACATGAAAATTTGAATAAAAATGACTTCATTTGTCAAATGTGGAATGTTGTTGAATTTAGAATGACATCCTCGATCGAAATTAGTAAAAATATATAGGATGTCCCATTTAATAATCGGAAGTTGGGGTCATTTCCGGTCAAACCGGAAGTACGGCAAAGCAAGTAAATATTTCAAAAAAATTAAATTGAACTATAATACACAACGCCCAAATTTCGTTTTTCTATCTTTAATAATAAAAACGTTATAGGGGTAAGCCACCTTAGAGAATCACCTGAAAACTTTTCCAACACAAAGAAATTTCCAATAACTTTTCTGAAAATATTTTATTTTCTCAAAACCTTAGCCAAATCGGCCCATCCGTTCTCACATTTTGCGCTTCCAAAGAATTGAGATTCATTTTCATCATATAGATGAAAGAATACACGAAACGGAAAAATAGAACACTAACATTTTTCCACAAATAATTTACAAAATTATTTCCATATTGACTCAATTCGAAATAAATGTACTAAATTCTTTGGGTATGGAAATTGCAAATAGTAAAATCCGAGGCTTGATACAAGGCCCAAAATATTCCTCCAGACCAGGTTAGTTTCTACAAAAATTCATCAAACAAGATATGACATAATGCCTTCTGTCTTATTCTGTTGTGTTCAAGGAAATAGGAAGTCAATTTCATGATAAGACTAGTCTAGCCCCGACTCATTTCAGATAAAACTTCATTTCTTTGTATATTTTCAGTGTTCAAATTCAATTGGATCTCCTTTAAAATATCGAAGTTAGTGATTGGTATCAATACTGAAATTCTGAGGTTCAATCTCTCACAGGAGGGATAATACTAATATCTTCACCCGAAGAGGTTACTGTGTAGCGAAACACGTTTCGTTTGCTTCTGGTGTGAAATTTTCACGGCCCCAAGAAGTTTTCATTAAAACTCCTGAGGGTTGATGAAACAACTAAAAAAATGGGTTGAAATACTTCTGAACACTGTTCAAGTACATGTCTCTGATGTTTTGTATTTCAACTTCTGCAAATGGAGATTCGGTTGGGTAGCTTTACTTCCTATTGAGCATTATTTCAAGGATTTTTCTCTGTTATAATCAGATTTTTTTAAGTGTTTGAAGGATTGCAAAGTGATTCTCAAATATTTTATGTGCTTTGCAGATTGCATGTCAAATTATTGATAAATCCCGTCCGCACATCCTATATACTCTTCTGAATCTCGGTCTTGTAGATTATTTCACCATGTAATATTGAAGTGAATAGAAAAAATTCTATTTTATTTTCAGTTACATAAATATCACCTTCCAACCTCTACTTATCTCACTCCTCACAAAATGAAGAAATCATTCCCAGAGTGTTGCATCTCAATTATCGCAGAATTCCAAGATCAAATAACCTATATTTTCGAACTGTTTGAAACAGTCACGCTTCATTACTTACGTTACCTAGCACACCAGATACTCTCCACTATATTATCAACAGTGCCTTGATCATCGTCATTTTCTATCATCATTCACCAACTATCTGGTCGCCCTTCTGCAAACAACTCAATTCTCTCCGAGTTCTCTTTATCAAACCGATCAAATTTGCGATAATTCATATAATTTCTGTGGACCGAATGCGTATTTCCCGTAGTACATTTGCATAAGTGGAGCTTAGAATCCACATCGCTGATTGGATATCTCCATGATGTTCTCCCCACAATATGGGAAAATCGAAGTAAACTACGAGCATCATATGCAAACAGGAGATCGCAGATATCTCTGGGTTTGACTTGTTTTCTACATGCAAATGAGGCTGGTCTACTCCGGTATAGTACAGTTCATACAGGACAATGTGGAAATTAATGTGATTCCCAGCAATCCTCTCAGCCCTGCATATTTCGACACATGCACAAAAAAATGTCAACAATAGTTATTTATGAAGTTTCAAAAGTGGCATTTTATTTTGTGAGTGGAAAACAAAATAAAAATACTTTCAACAAAAGTATTAGGAATAAATACTTTTTAACGAAAAATTAAACCGACGAAATACGGAACTGGAAAGTAAAAAATAACATAAACCTTCTTAGTCTCAATAACTGAGCTCCTAAACTAATGTAAGTAACTAATTTTGAGTCGGCGCCAAACAAACAAGCAAATGAATTAGGTAAGGCGTAAAATGATGGCATCGAGTTGCGCGGTGACATTCTGATAATTTTTTTGAGGTAATTTAATGATCTTTGTTGATTGTTCGTTTGGCGCCGACTCAAAATTAGTTACTTACATCAGTTAAGGAGCTTAGTTATTGAGACTAAAAAGGTTTATTTTATTTTTTACTTTCCATTTCCGTATTCCGTCGGTTTAGTTTTTTGTTAAAAAGTTTTCATTTTTCAATTTTTTGTAGCTGAAATCTACTAATTACTACCTAATTGTTTTTTTATTACTTCCAAAATACTTACTTGCCCACCTTACTTCAACTATTACCAGTTAAATATTATCTATGTTTACTATTTGTTGTATTATAAATTATTTTTCGGTTCTGGTTAGTTTATTTCATTACTCTGTATATCATCCCATCCTCTCATAGGATTTAATGATTATGACGGATGTAGGAGAACAAAAATAATGACATTAGCGATCTGTCATTGTCAACTACATATGTGTGCCCATGTTCACAAGTGAAAAATAAATTATTCCCTATTTTTCTACCCGTAAGGGTGGATGATTCCATTCAAAATATAATCGACTGTGAGGTATTCCCTATCTAATAAAAAAAGATAAGTACAAAAATATGCCTGATAGAATCGGTTAACGGACCAGAATTCAATATCCTTCATTTTGCTACCCTTAGAGGTGGATTTCATCTTTCAAATTCAAATGGGACCAACTTCGAAGTATACCCTATCCACTGAAAAACGAATTATCGGAATCGGACGTCTCAGTAAAAAGTTATGTGTGATCATACATAAAAGAAAAAAAAATACGCGTCGGTTAAAAATTAAGAAAACATTCTTAATTAACTTCTATAAGATTTGAACATATCATCTCTGGACTATGGGCAGACGCTCCAGATAACAAAGCACTTGGAAACGAATTCCGGTATTCTGTATTTCCAGTAATAATTCCTAGAAATTATATCTAATAATCGTGATGGTATGGCAAGTAAAAACAATTGAAAATTGTTTATTAGTGACCACAAATTAATAATAGTGCCTAGCTCCATTGTAATTGCTGCAAATATAAATAAAATGGAAGTTGGATTTGGAATTTATGTTTCAGATTGCTCTCTTCCACCAGATATTCAAGAAGCTGCGAAAAGAGCAACTATGAATCTATTGCCTCTAAAATGACGACAAAAATATCAAATTGCCTCCAATGGATTCATCGAATGGAGTCAAATGAAGGAAGTTGGAGGCAAAGTCACCGAAAGCGCACTTTTAGTTTGTTTCGAAGAAAAATCAAAGTTATGGAAGTCGTCAACGCTGTGGTCTAAATTCTCTATGATAAATAGAAGCTAGATTGAAAATCAAGAGAAACGTAGATATAAGCAGTTGCCACACAGAAAAAAAATGTTGAATCAAATAAAATTTATTTGAATCAAACAAATAAAAGTGTCGTATATGCACGACAATATATAATCTCAAAATGAGTAAAATTATTTCTTGGTTTTGAATCAAACGTAAAGTTTCCATCAACGAAACTAATTTATATCAGGATCTTCTATCACTGTTAGTAAAACCAAGTGAAACCCTAAGGACTTCGAATAAGTGGGCCACAGCCATTCACGAATTATTAAGAATTTTGGTTGGTAAAGGACATGACATGACATGACCGAGAGGGAATTTTGATCAAAAATTTGGAAAAAAAAATCTCTATTGAGGATGCAGCTTTGCTACCCTGTATGGATTAGTAGGTAACCCATCATTCCAGAGAGTGCCTGGGACGCTTGAAACGCGAGGGGTCGTCTATGTTATAATCAGTGGCATCCCTCATGAGCGGATTGCGTTCTCTGATGATACTTCTGATGGAAGGCAGATTTAATTCTTCAAGGATCCGATGGTTCCGCACATACCACGGAGCGGCATGCCATTTTGTAAATCATGACTTTGTTTTTGAGGGAGAGCTCACTCTTCCTGTTAATCAGGGGATATAACGCACGTGTGTTTTTAACAATTTTGTTCCTAACAACGTTGACATGTGGTCTCCAGGTGAGCCGGCGGTCCACAGTAACTCCCAGGTACTTGACCCGCTCTGACCATTCTATCTCCCTTTCAGAGATAGTCACTCCCCTCTCCAAGTTGTTTTTTTTACTACCCATTGAAATCGCCTGTGTTTTCGCAGGATTCAGCTTTATTTTTCACTCAAGATACCACTGCTGGAAGTCGTTTAATGCATTTTGCAAATAAACGACACCCATCAGGTGGTCAGCTGCAGTGGAAAGCAAAGCCATATCGTCAGCAAATATTATGTGTTTAATTATAATTATGTGTACGTGAAATATCCAATATTTGATTTTCGTAGGCAAAATCTGTGGAAACGACAATCAACAAATATACATTTGTACGAAATGTGGAAAAAAATATAAAAATCGAACAACAATGAGTCGTCATATTCACCATGAGTGTGGGAAATCTCCAGAATATGCTTGCAGTGTCTGCAGTAAAAAGTTTAGGAGAAAAGATGGTTAAACTACACCAGCTGCTAGTCCATGAAGAGATTAATTTAAATTGAACTGATCACAACACCAAAGCTGCAATATACCCATCATACAGAAGCCTTTAAGGATATTCCCTATGAAAACGTGAATGTTCATCACACAAAACAGATAAAGAATGTTGGTGGCATAATTGAATATCGAAATTCGGTTCGAACGAAAAGTGAGAAGAGCAGAAACATGTGAAAAAATCAGATAGATGTATGAAGAATAAGAATTTTCCAAAATATTGTCGACCTATTATAGTTTTGGATATGTTCTAATCAGAGAGGCTTTTTTGAGTGGTAAGGTCGAATGTTAAAGTTTTCCATAATTTGTTTCATTAGGACGAAGACTAGAGTACTAATGTTTCGATGGAGTCATGGGTCAGAACCAATATTCTTTGATTTGTATTTCGTGCAATTCATTATATTTATTACCGCAGAGTGCTTTCGACCTTTAAGGTTATCTTCATTGCGGACAAAGATGAAATAGCTAAAATGTATAATAATATAAAAAATAATGTAAAATAAAATCCTGAAAATAAACCATCTTTCTCAATTCTCTAGAGAAAATAATGATTTTTTTTTAAATTTTATTTTTACATTTACATTACATTTTTATATATTGCAACCATTTTTACTGTGTGAATTTATGCCTCATTGTTAAAGAACCCCGCAAGATTCTTATGGAAAAAAGATTCTGATTGTTTAGTGAATTTTTAGTATGTAGTGGAAATTGACTTTCATAGCCACAAGGAAACAGTCAAAAATTTTTAGAGATACAGGTTTGTTTCTCATAATAATTCAAAATATCAGGTAATGCCAAAATTATTGCCCCTTGATGATACAATGTCGGAAATTGAAGAGGTTCCCGGTTATTAATTCACCAAGTATTCTACAATGGAACTGGAACGTGAAGTATTCACATATGATACAGACTGGTTCAAAATTTGTGTCCGATAGTTAAGGAGAAAAATATTATAATGGGGGAGGACCCGAAATTTTCGAAATATTTTTAATGTAATTTACATATTATGAAAACTCTGTTGGTGATTTCCGTTTTCATTTTTATTTTCTAAAACCATAAAAAAATTATCAAAGTGGGACAAATTCAAATGGATTCTGTCTAGCGCCAGAATGTTGTGACGTAATCACCCAATCAACCAAGTCCACAGTTGACAGATTCTATCAATTTTGCAACGTTGCCATAAGTTCAAATCCCTTTATCAGAAAACGTTTTGATGGACCACAGTGATTCATAATATCAAAAATAACGAGGTTAATGGGCACTGTGTTTTTGCACCCTTCAAATGAATGTTTTTACACCCTTCGAATCTGCCATCGTCGCTTGACATTACGAATAGTGTTCTAGTTCTGGCGTTCATAGTTTGAAAAACTTGGCAACATTGCCGTTAAACGTCACAATCAACCTGATTACGCCCATTGGCTGCTCGGTCGCTTACGTCACAAAGAGCGCCAATATTAGTAGCTTCAAAACTTGCTGACGAATAGGAACGCTGTAATTGAAATTTGTCCCAAAAAATGTTTCCTGGGTACATTTATATATATATATATATATATATATATATATATATATATATATATATATATATATATATATACATATATATATATATATATATATATATATATATATATATATATATATAAATATATATCCCAACGTATCTCCTTTAGTTTTGGAGGTCATTGATTGAAATTTGGGATATTCCCACTTTTTGACCTACAAATGATTTTTTTCTCACTTCCGGTTTTGCCGGAAGGAATACCAACTTTCAATTTTTAAATGGAACACATGTTGGCTCCTTGGTATATCTGACGTGTAAATGGCATATAATACAGGAGACTGCCCCCTGAGGAACGTCAGCCTCAATTGCTCTCGAGAGCAAATTGTCTACCATGACCTGAAGTGTCCTACCTAGGAGGAACGATTTAATCCACTTTATCAAACTAAGCGGCAGATGGAAGTCTATCAGCTTCGACAGTAGGCCTTCGTGCCAAACTCTGCCGAAAGCTTTACTGATGTCTAGCAAAACGATGTGAGCGCTATTGTAAGTGTTTAGCGATGAAATTGTGTCCTCCACTAGCCTCATAACCTGAAGCTCGGTGGAGTGAGCACGTCTAAAACCAAATTGTTCATTAGGTAGGGCATTTCTATTCTCCACTTCCTCGTCAAGCCTTTCCAGGATGATTTTCCCACACAACTTAGCTGAACTGCATAGTAGACTGATCGGCCGATAATTTTGCGGGAAGCTTGGGTTTTGTCCTTTTTCGGAATCATATCCACGATGGCATGCTTCCATCTACGAGTGAATTTCTCAAGGCGCAAAGAGTTATTAATAATATTCAATAGTGACAGCACTTGTTTATCCGGAAAATACCTAATCATACGATTCGTCGTAACCAGGCACTTTTTTGGGATTCAATCCCTTGATATGGGCCTTCAGTTCATCCAACGTAGCTGGACGAATGTCATCATGATTGGTGAAACTAATTTGCATGAACCAAATATCTTAACACCATTCATAACTTGTTTTGGCGGGATAGTTGTTTCAAATATGTAATTATTTTGTTGAATCGAATAAGAAAAATGATCAGATCTACAAAATTTGCAGATTGCTTTACCAAAAATATTCATTCAAACAAGTATTGATGTCGAATTGATGAATTCAATGTCAATTCAACAATATACGCTGATTTCTTCCTCAAAATAATCATTCAAATGAGTAATCATTTTGTTAATCACAATATGGGAAACGGTTGAATCAAGGGAGTTTTGGAACATTTCAAATAGAATCTCTGCTTGGTTCGATCTAAGCTATGGCTTGAGTAAGTTATTTATGTTTTTGAACGAATTTGAAAAAATAATTAAGTTGACTAAATTCATGATTGACTCAACAAAATGTATCACTTGATCTGTGGATTTTACTAATTCAGCTGAGTATTTTTTTGCTGAAGAGTATCGAAAACTATTGATTGAAATGAAATATATTTCAATATATAAGTCCTTCGACTTTGTTTGATTCATACTCCAGATTCAGTTGAATTATTATATTTGAAATACACAATCAACAAAATCAATTGCTCCAATTGACATTGAGATTTATCAATTTAAGAAACTATTTTTTGCAATAAAAATGTATATTCTTGATTGAACTGGAAATATATTCCATATGATCAATTGAATATCAACTTGATATGGAAACTAAATGGACATAAGCATATATTCATACAGGGTTGGTTTCAAAAGATACATTTTCGAAAGCGAAAAAGCAGATCTGTAGAAAAGTGAATCCTTTGTTATCTACCCGGTGTTGAATTTGTATTTTGTTAGATCTCAGAATCACTTCAGATTGACATTCATACAAATTTACCAAGATGATGTCTAATTTTTCTAGTCAAAAATATGTCACACGTCCGGTAAATTTAAAATGGTTTGATTGGACAATTATAGGCATATATATCGAAAAAAAAAATTGTTTTCAATGAACATACTAAAATTAATAGGAATAATATGTCAACGAACATTGTCCACCTACGAGGAAGGGCAATAATGTAAACGACAAATTATTGGCATATCACATACACATGAGAGCTTTGAACTTCAATTATTTTGTTCACAAACAATACATTTATCCAAAAGTGGAAAACTTGTAGAAATATAGCCGATATGATTGATTTGTTGAAATTATAAACAGGATGTTCATAAAATCAGATGTAGTTCAATGTCCAGCGTGGCTTTAGCCAGGGAAGTAGTTGTTTTCTGTTAGACATTCACAAAAAGTAACTTCATTTCAATCGTGGATTTTTCAATTCACAGAAAAATCTTTCTATCAATATTTAATTGAGAATGTTTCCCTTTTCAACATAGCCGATATGAATTCTCTTAATATATAAAACCCATATATTATGAACTTTCCATCTTCATGACCAGTGTTAAACAAATTGTATACTCTACACTTTCATTTCTAGCCATTTAAACTCTTATTATTCTATATTGTCCTAATCTCGAATCTTCACTTTTATCAAATTAACAGTTTTTTTACATCGATAAACTTCATAATGACGAAATATCACAATGATTTAGAAATGAAAACATATGTTTCATTGGTAGACAATGGGTATAGGAAGGAAAATCAACAAAACCCACAATTATCAATGGTTCTTTGGACTTAGCTTTTTTGAAACAAAAGAGTATCGGATAAAGTCCGAAAAAATCGAAAATTCTGACAAGAGATCAATTTGACAGGTTTCTGAATGAAGCTCCTGATACCAAATATCTTTTGATAAAAGTGGCGACCATTTTTGGATTATTCGGGGAGCGCCGGCGTGAAGAACTTTGCAAATTGAGCGTGGATGACATTGAAGAAACAACAAATTCGATACTAATTCATATTTCGGACACCAAAAACAACATTCAACGAAGTTTGTGCATCGTTCTCAGGGAATCAATATTACCAATTGTTCTAACTGTCAACTACATTGAAAAATGATTCCTCAAAAGTAGGTAACTGTGTTCCAATTATTATTATATCATTTCATCAAAATTATTCTTTTGAACAGATTTATATTATTGAGTATCTTCCATTATTTAACTTTCAACTAGTGTTAAAAGTGATTTTGACACATCACGTGAAAATACAATTACATACATATGAACTAAAAACGTCATGTTCAATGGTAGTTGTACAAAAAGTCTTTCTATACTACTTGAGTTATAGAAATTAGGATGTCGTGGCAATTGCCACCATCAAGTCTCAAGGTAAAAATTCATAATAGTATATTACGTAACAAAAGTTGTGAGAAGCATATTACGAACGACTGAAAAAGTCCAGATGTGCGTTTTTGCCTTAAAACTCGAGTTGAGTACTATACTTTTTCTACGACCACATTAATTCCCATAAAAAATCAAGATTCCATGAAGTGAAATTTTTTTATTGAATCGATTGAATACCTACAAGTATTATTCAACGACAATATGTTCCCAATGCGAGATATCGTATTTACTTCAATTTAACTTGTTATTTCTCAATTGCTATATTTTAGTTTTGATTGTAATAGTTATTAATTGTAACTTAGCAGTTATTAGAAACACGGGAAGACGGGTTGGTTGTCTGATTTCCTGTGTTTTCAAAAATAGTATCGTTGTTATCTGTGACTGAAGCAGTATCATTAATAAATAGCACATGTAATTTCTGCTGAATTGGCAGTCATGTTTTTTTACAGAAGTATCAACATAGCTTCCGGCCACAGCTGATGAAGGCCAACCACCGTGCATCTTCAATGCTAGCATATCGCAACCATCATCTACAAGAATTGTAGCTGAAGAGCGCCTAAAACAATGGCATGTGTATTGTTTGGGATTCGATAAATCTAGATATTCTGCGTCTATGCAAATTTTCCATTTAAGAATTTCAGAAAGGAGTGCAAAGTCTGTTTTGTCTGCAGGGCTATATTGAGTGGTTTTTATAAATCAGATAAAAGTTCTCGGAAACGACAAAGAACTTTGTGTTATGGTTTTTGATCGGCAATATGAATTATCAGAGATTTTCATATCCTCGGGGTCATGCTTGAAGTTGCGAAACTCCTGCTTTCTACAAGCACTACTGATACCGAAAATTAACTGGAATGAAAAAATAGTAATACTTGCCAGTTAACTAATATAATTCCATTTTTGTGTACTGAATAAATGTTTGTTTTTTCCGCTAATTCAACAAACACAGAATATGGAAAATATTTAGAAAAGTACTTCTTAATCAACATTCGGAAAAATGTTTTTGTATCCAAGATTCATATTATTTTTTAGCAACGTTTTGATTATTTGAAAATACCATCTTCTTGAGCCTCATGTAGTTTTTCTTCATCGCCGTATTCTACCCTGACTTTCTTCTCCACGTCGGAATCTGGAATTGCAGATGTGGTGTTTTGTGGCTCCTCCAAAGTCACTATTCTAGCTACAGCCCTCAAATTCTTCTAAAATTCAGCACTGGAAAATGTCAACACTAACTTTGATAACTATTAAAACAGGCAACATGAGAAATTAAAATCCCACCCTTGTGGGATATGAGTAAAATGGGAATGAGTGTATCTCAATTCCTGCCGGTTGAATCAATCAAGAAAAGGACCTAAGAAAAACAATCGTCCAGAAATTCAGTATCCTAACGACGATATCAAACCAATAGTGAATAAGTGAATTCCACTTGCTGATGGAACACATTCCAAAAACCAATCGTGAACCCCGCCTGCATATTTCCAATATGATTCGATTTCCTCTCCTTATATTACAAAATGCTCCTAGGTTTATGCATTCGTAACGTATGATGTGCTCCATTGACTTACGTAGTGAGCTGTGCTGGCGTCTACAAGCACACTCTGATGTCGAGTATATACCGCATTCGCTGTGTTCTTTGATGCTTGGAAACCATCAATGTTGGTAGTTTGAATTATTCAGAGCTTTTATAAATGTGATACCGTTCGCAGTTCACTTTGTGAGCGTATCGAAGATCCCAATCTCTGACGGTGATGGAGAAGCATCCAAAGACTCGGTGAAATCCATGTTTATACTGTTTTCGAGCGATGCAACTGCACTGAAATGCGATTTTGTATGACATTGATAATTCAAATTGTTTCTGTTTTTAGCTTGGTTCTCATTAATTCATTTTCTTTCAAACAGCAAACAAACACTATTTCACCATTTCAAGAATGTCACTATTATTATCAGTGACGATAAATTTATTTTCCAAATTATTTATGGAAATGTCAGCTAGAAAAGGTAAAATGAAACTCCTCAAAATTTTAATTTCGTTGGAAGGTAATATTTGCTATCGAACATAAAAAAATGTGATGATTATAAATTCAAATTTGAAGATTATATCTTCAAACACATTACTTTTTCGTGATTACATGAACTCAAAAACGCCCCATCGACAAACTGGAACGATATCAATTTTTTTTTTTCGCAGCAGTTGTCGAACGGTTTATTTTATAATTTCCTATGAAAACGACTTCCTATAAATCTCATCGGTGCAAGTGACAGATGTGTGGAGCCCGCCCAACACGGACAAATTAATATGTCGTCATTTGTCATAACTCACTTCACAAGTTCTCGAAATATACTTTCAAACTTCTACAGTAGAAATGGTTTTTCTGTTGCCTCCTTTTTATTCTGCACCTGTTGTAAAAGCTCAAGGAGAAGAAAGGGTGTTGGCGAAAGAATTATCGTCGGAATTACTTGAGAAGGGATTGTTTTTTGAAGATATTTTCACTTTGGCTTTATATATGAGCACATTGAAAATATAAATGAACAATTTTCAAAACAAGGTTTCATTCAAATGCACTCATAACAAAATAATGTGTGACGTTATGCTTTCTCGAGAGATAAATAATAAACAAAATGCTTTTTCAAGAGATAATAAAAAAAATCATTCATTTAGCCATTTCACTGAAAACTTTGTTTTTATGGATTATCATTGAAAACAACCAGAATATCTCACCTACATAATACATATATATATATATATATATATATATATATATATATATATATATATATATATATATATATATTCCTTTTTATTTTTTCTGAAAGCGATTTTATATGAACAACTTTTTGACCTATATTTATTTTTATGCCACTAGCATCAACTCGGCGGGGAAGCAGTCACGAATTTTGCCGAAAACTACAACGTCGATCAACTCGTGGCGAAAACAGTTGTTTTCCAGGACAAATAGAAAAATTTATTTTAAATTATGGTAAATTTGTCGATCCACAGATATGTTCTTCAACGGTTCTGTTGGGATTAGGATCAATTATTGAAGAAAAACTATTGCTTTCTTGCCAACGTTTCGAACTTCAATAAAATCATCATCAGGGCTCTGTAACAATGAGTTTTACTTCACACTTCTTTTTTGTATATGGTAAAATAATAGAAAAAGTATAATAAGAAAAATGCCCACGAAATATTGAAACATTTCCAGTGGTTTGAAATATAGAATATTTGCTATTGCAAAATATAATAAGACTCACCAAAAATTCGTTGTTCCGAGTATACCGGGTGATTCTCTAAGGTGGCTCAGCCCCATAACTTTTTTATTATTGAAGATAGACAAACGAAATTTGGGTGTTATTAAAGTTCAATTTACATTTTTTGACATATTTAAATGGGACATCCTATATATTTTTAATTATTTCGATCGAGAATGGCATTCTAAATCCAACAACACCTCACTTGTCAATATTTGACAAACAAAGTAATTTTTATTCAGATTTTTATTTTTTTATCTATAATGCCATGGATCGTGTAAATCGCTTCATTCTTGATCAAGTAACATGGGAGAACTACGACCCTGAGGCTTATGACTTCACAGTCGTTTTTAGAATTATTTAAGAGTCGCAAATATGAATTTTTCCATTTAACTTAGATTTTTTGGAAATGGAAAGGGGGTGGCCCGTCAGCTTTTTGTAAAAGATTATTTTCTTACGAATAATTTGATACCACACACTTTCACTATTTTTCTGATCATACCTAATAACAAATCTACTATTATTCTAGTTATCCATGTTATTCTAGTTATCCATGACAAACAATTGAATCTGAGGCTAGGACTACCTAAACAAATAGGCTAATGAATATGCTGTCACTTTTAAGAATTCATTTGTTGCGTAGTTTATAATTCATTCGTTACATGTTGCTTATTTACGGAGAAGCAAAAAAGAATGCAACTGATGCAGCTCGAATTTATGCTCAGAGATTCCCCAATCGTCGTCATCTCACTCGGCATTATTTTCCAAAACTGGAAAGGAAAATGCGAAATGAACCAGAAGAAAATGCCAATAACTTCATCGTCAGTGAAGAAGAAGAAGTAGACGTGTTGGCCTATGTTGAAGTGAATTGTACGGCAATTGTTTCTGAGTGTGATATAAGTTATTCGTCCGTTTGGAGAATTCTTCACAAATATAATTATCGAACATTCATGTACCACCTACACCAACATCTTTACGATAACGACCACAACCGAAGATTAACTTATTGCAACTGTTTTTGACTAAATACGTTTTCCATTCAAAATTATTTATTCTTAAAACATTTTTATATTTCAAACCCCTGCAGATGTTTCAATATTTTGTGGGCATATTTCTCATTATATTTTTTCTATTATTTTACCATATTCAAATTTTTTCAAAAATAATTGTAAAGCAAAATTCATTGTTACAGAGCTCTAATGATGAATTTATTGGAGTTCGAAACGTTTGCGATAAAGCAATAGTTTTTTTTCAATAACATTGATCGTAATTCCAACCAAACCGTTTGAAAAAAATTTTTATTATCGATGCTTGGTATTACTATCAGCAATAACCTTTCCTGGGAAAATCACGTGAGGTCCATTGCCAAAAGTGCATCCCAAAAACTTGGTTTTCTGTTTCGTGCCAAGAGCTATTTCACCCCCAGTCAGCTGCTTATGATCTATAAGGCACAGATCCGACCTGTCCTGGAATACTGTTCCCATATTTGGAGTGCGGCACCTAAACATATCCTGAGGCTATTGGATTCTGTCCAAAAAGGGCAATTCGTCTCGTCGGTGATGCCTCGCTTACAAACTCGCTCACTTGTCTGGAACACCGTAGAAAAGTTGGCGATTTGTCTCTATTTTATAGATATTTTCATGGGCGATGCTCTTCTGAAATATCAACAATCGTTCCTGCTTTGGCAGTCTCTTCGAGATTAACCCGTCAAGTTCAGTCATCACACCCCTTCGTGGTCACTTTGGAAACCTGCAGAACATCACTTTCCAAAGACTCGTTCATCCAACGAACAGCGAGGCTTTGGAACTCATTGCCTAGGAGGTGTTCCCCGAGGCATACAACCTTCAGAAATTTAAGAAGAACACCAACTCCTACCTTCTTTCCCTAGGTTCCCACGATGTTCTCTGAACATTACAGGATATCCCTTTTCGTGGGAACCAGAACATAAAAAAAAAAAAAAAAAAAAATTTAAGAGTAGGCAACAAAAGCGTTTGATTTGATTGCGTGTATTACTCAAAAGCTTCCTTATCATGGTATTCGTGGGCTTCCTCTAGATTTTTCCAAGCCTTATTATGTAATAGATCACAGTATATTTTGACTAATGGTGTTGAATCAAATTTGGAGAAACTCATACATGGGGTGCCTCAAGGCTCTATCTTGGGACCGACTCTATTCGCTGTATACACGAATGACCTTTATTATTATAATTTGCCAAAAAATAAAATTATTCCTGCCGATGACACAAATTTAATCGTTCGTATCGGTGTTGTGGAGGAACTGATTAAATCCGCCAAACACACTTTGGAATTAGCAGGTGAATGGTTCGGCTCCAACTAGCTTTTGATTACATCTGAGAAAAAACAGAAACTTATCATATCTTCCAATGCAACTCTAACAGATTGGCATAGAGTCAAGTTGCTTGGTATATATATATTGACGACAAGCTCAACTGGAACTTATAAATTGGCGAATAAATCATTTGGTGCCACGATTTTTATTCGTACACTGAAGAACTTAGTTGGTATTGATACTTTGGACTTTTCCATAATCATTTGACTTATGGAATCATTTTGTGGGGCAATTTCAGACACTCGAATAAAATTTTCATTCTCCAAAAAAGGATCATTCGTGTGTTAGCAGAAGCGGGCTACAGAGATCACTGCCGTGCTCTTTTCATTTGGCTTCAGATCATGCCACTGCCTTGTGCTTATATTGACTACTCTCTTTTCGGAATGCATAAGTATCTCTAAAAAATTATATCTGAATAAACATTCAGGGGTTTTTTCTTTTGATAATAATGTTAACTTGGTGATATTTGTTCTTCAATTCATTCTATTCAGATTGGATTGCGTTTTGTCTTTTTTATCATGATAGTCTTTTAACTATTTTCAGCTTTTCCATGTTAGAAAATCCGAAGAATTGAAATATTGTTGATGCTTTGGATTTTATCTTCGCGTATTAAATTTCAAGTGGCGCAATTTTGTGTTGAGCTATAAATTCATGACTGGGCCATGTTTATGATTCTCGTAGGTTCATTTGGCCACGAGTTTATCGACGCGGTAGATTTCGTCAAATTCGTAGCTGATTTCACACGATAATAAAACACTTTTTGATGAAATCGTCTTGAAAATAACGAAACTTTCGCGTCTTCTTCTGGAGCTACAAATTGCTACTCCAACATTTATTGACAAAATCTATGATCGTATAGCCGGAATGCCAGATATTGTTTTTTTAACTGTAGCAAAAATGTTAAATCCCGTCTAACATCTGATAAAACTAGTAAAATATATTTTAAACATCACGATAAGTTGGATAATATTTGACTTGCACACTAACCAACAGAGTGGAGATGAATAAAATAACACGCCGCATTGTGGAAAGTACCCAAGCAACCCTCTGTACAATATAATGATTTCATATCCTCTCAACCCCTCAGTTATTCAAATTAGTCTATTCATTATTCATTTTTCAGCTTGAAAACTGAATTAATTATCCATAGTTCTTAAAACCTCATCGTGGATTTGAGTATACTCCCTACAAACAAATTTTCAGCTTTCTTTCTCTTCGGGAAGTTTGAAATGTTTACGAACTTTTTTGTCTTCCTTTCTCTTTTGTGGTTCATCTTCAATAATAAGCGCTAACAATTCCAAACTTTCAATCAAGAATACGCCGTTGATTTATCAAATATTTCATGTTTATTTTGTATGTTTTTTATGCTGTAAGTCGGTGATATATTTCATTTCAAAGCTGGACAGTTGAATATAACTAGTAATTATAGTCGATATGTTCCATATGGATTTTAGGAAAATTATTGAAAATTCGTTGTTTGCGATAGACGCGAAATATACAGGGTGTCCCTGGACTTCCTCTTTTCCTCTCGGGAATGTATAGATGGGGTCAAAATATAACCAGTACATCATATAACTTTTGTTCCTGAAAGCCCTCGTTACCAAGTTACGGGCCCTCAAAGTTACAAAATGAAAAATGTTTTTCTTTGATATCGTTCAAAGTGAATATTCAGAATCATCTTGATTTTGGTGATTGACTAACCAAATGAATTCCATCGATGAGCATTCATGCAGGAGTCAGTTGTTTTGCTACAAAGTCAGGAAGGGACTACGCCCGATGGTCCACACCCCAAAACTTTGAAACTTTTCAACAAAATAAGATTACGTAGATAATTTTCTGAATAAAAGTTCTCATGTGGAAAGTCGATCGGAGCAACGATTCTTGATAAAAATGCAGTTTTACTTGACGACATCAAACCCAATCGTCCACCATTATTTGAAATGAAAAATTTTCACAGTAGAAATACTAATGCTAACGTTAATTCAACAACATTCATAACAGGGATAATACAAAATATGCTAAAATAAAGTCGTAAACAAAAAGTGCAGTACCTAGTTGAAAGTTTCATTCACAATGTAGATATTTTTTCAAATGAAATATAAAGTTATGTAGATTCGTGGTGTTTTTGAACTAACAAGCTACTCCACTATGAAACATCGAATTCAGTCCATATTTTGTATGCACGCGTGGAATAGGCACATTTCGTGTTGTGTTATCTGAATCTCATGAAACTCAACATTTGGATGTTGCAAATTCGAATTCACAGCTTAAATGTTGAGGAGTTTCACTGATAAGTATAATTGCATTGGAGAAAATCTTTAACCAGAAGATAAATTCAGCGGAAAAAACGCACATCGGAAGACATAACTGATGCAAAGCAAACGAATAAACTACAAAAACATACATGAATGGGTGAAAAATATCCGGCGAATAAATTTATGTTCCATTTCTTCCACAGATGTTGACAAAAACACGTTGTAGAAAGAAATAAAATTAGTGTGGATAAAAAATGACAACTGGAATGCGATTTTGTTTTGTTGAGTGGTGCGTTGTCATTGTATTGTCAATATTCTAATAGGACAGTTTGAAGTGTTTTGATATGGCCGAACAGTTTACATTCAACGAATATGCAGATATGCATGCATTGTATGGACGAGCATTTGGTAATGCTGCAGAAGCCCGTCGTCTGTATGCCGAGCATTTTTTCGATCGAACGTTACCGGCAAGAGAAACGTTCTAGCATGTCGATCGCAGCTTGAGGGAGACAGGTATGTCTAATGGATAATTAATTGGAGCCTGTTGTTTTATTTCGATATTATTGTAGGTTCAGTTTTGCCAAATCGAGGTGGTGAGATCGCTCCTAGGGCTGTGCGTACCGTTGTTTTGGAGGAAAATATTTTGGAAGCTGTCGCTGATGATCCTTCAATGAGCATCAGAAACCTATCAGAACAGTTCCATACATCCAAGTCCACTATTCATAGAATAATTAGGGAACAACTGCTCCACCCATATCACATCCAGAAGGTACATGCCATTACACCTGAAGGTTTTCCACCACGACTGGAATATGCCAATTGGTTCCTGGATAAGCAAAGAGAGGATATGACTTTTATTACTCGAGTTTTATTCACTGATGAAGTAGGTTTCAGTAGAGATGGAGTATTCAACTCTCATAATCTCCACATATGGGCCGAAGAAAATCCCCATGGAATATTGCAAACCAAACACCAACGGAAATCCAACGTGAATGTTTGGGCTGTTATCATAGGAAACCATCTTACAGGACCATTCGTTCTACATGACCGATTGAATGGAGAACGTTATTTGGAGTTCATTCAGAACGATTTGAATGGACTTTCAGAACATGTTCCATTGCAAACCCGAAGAGATATGTGGTTTATGCATGATGGCGCTCCTCCTCATTTTAGTTTGATTGTGCGGGACCATCTGAACCTGATTTTGCCCAATAGGTGGATTGGTAGAGGTGGGCCATATTCATGGCCACCGCGGTCTCCGGATTTGAATCCATTGCATTTCTTTCTGTGGGGGCATCTGAAAAGCCTCGTTTGCGCTACACCTATTCATACCAGGGATGCCTTGTTGAATAGAATTACATTACATTGTAAAGCCATACGAAACGACCCTGGCATGCTATTTCAAGTGCAGAGAAGGTGTTTGCGCTGACTAAAAAAATTTATTGAGAGAGACGAGGGTCATATCGAGCAGTTTTTGTAGCGAATTTTGCATTTCTGTTTGCTCTTGAGGCATGCGATTGATTATTTACACCATGAGTTTTGTAAGGTAAACGTGTTTGCATGATGAAAATTCGTTAGGAACATTGTACCTATAATTTCTATTTTCATTACAAATTAATCTTTTCGAATAATGGTAGACATCTCAGGTGGGATGTCGTCGAACAAAAATGCATTTTTATCAAAATTCGTTGCTCCGATCGATTTTCCACACGAGTACTTTTATTTAGGAAATCGTCCAGGTAACCTTGTTTTGTTAAAACATATTGACAAATCCCAGTCATTTCAAAGTTTTATGGTATGGACCATCGGGGGTAGTCCGTTCCTGACTTTGTAGCAGAAGAACAGACTCCTGCATGAGAGCTCTCATCGAAGGAATCCATTTGTTCAGTCAATCACCAAAATTTAGATGATTTTGAATATTCACTTTGAAAGTTTTCAAAGAAAAATAATTTTCATTTTGTAACTTTGGGGGCCCGTAACTTGGTAACGAAGGCTTTCAGCAACAAAAGTTATATGAAGTACTGGTGATATTTTGACCCCACCTACACATTCCCGAGAGGGAAAGAGGAAGTCCAGGGACACCCTGTATATGACCATTTTTCAAGAAAATGTGATGAATTGTAAAAATCCCTAATATATTTCCAAACTACACTCAGTCTTTATACTCTCAATCCAGGATCATTACCATTAAGAAATTACGGTGGACACATCGAAGTAATCAACAAATGAACCGTCGAAAACTGCTTCGAAATGCGAAAAAAACTCCGTCAATACCAATTCGATTCCTTTCACGTTGAAGTGATAGAACTTGGCAGCAATTTTCTTTCATAATGAATAATCCGCTTCTATGAAACATAATCATAAGGCAAGCGCGTTTCAGTAATTTTCATTAAAGATATCGTTTGATCCGGACTGAAGTTACTAGTGATAGGTAGGAAGTACGATACCAGTTCCATGAAATAAGTTTCAGTAAAATGGACCCAATAATAATAAACAATGTTTTCCATCTTGAAGGAACTGTTGCAGCAGTAGTAGGTCCTAGTACATGTCTTCAATTCAGATTATCCTTATCCAGTACTGTTTTTGGTGGTGAACTATATGTCAGTCATCGTGTGACCATCTTAATCAACTCATCTGATGAACGGAATTTTTTTATCCTGACCGACTCGCTCAGTTCATCTGCAACAAATCTACTCCTGCCACCCGTTCGCAGTTGAATAAAAAAACCACCACCTAGCAGAACAAAAGGAGAAACTTATAAAATTCATCTGGATACCATCACGTATAGGAAAAGTAGAAAACAAAGAAGCGGATAGAAGAGCAAAAGAAGCCATAACCCATACTAATTCTGAAACTATAACTCAAGTAGTGGCAAGTGACCCTCGTTACGC
Source organism: Gonioctena quinquepunctata (assembly GCA_018342105.1). Classification (NCBI taxonomy): domain Eukaryota; kingdom Metazoa; phylum Arthropoda; class Insecta; order Coleoptera; family Chrysomelidae; genus Gonioctena; species Gonioctena quinquepunctata. Next base: position 544,748 of record JAFIRS010000418.1, on the reverse strand, counting down.
GATAAAAGACAGTATACAGAGTGCTCCTTACCCGTTTACGTATCGGACACACTCGACTTACCCACGACCACCTCCTGAACAACAGAAATGGACCCATGTGCGGAACGTGCATCGAAAAGTTATCAATCAAACATACCCTGGTAGAATGTCCACTCTTCACTCCACAGAGAAATGCTAACAAGATACAGGGAACTTTGGAAACAATCTCGAATCCAATTTGTATAGTCCACAATGTTACAACTTTCCTTATAGACCGGGAGCCCATAACACTTTTTTCATGTATCACAACTTACCGCTGCCAAACGGAAGCTTATGATTCCAAAATCTGGGTTTTCGAAACACTTTGATCGTTCCGGCGCAGCATCTTGTAGCCACGGATTTTGGTCAGCGATGCGATTTTCGTGAATTTATGGAATTTAAGATAGTTGTGAACGGTAAGTTATGATACATGAAAAAAGTATTCTGGGCTCCCTGTCTATTCATATACATTAGAAACAAACTGTAAAATGTATATATTAATCTTTGTTTGAAGGTTGTAGACGCTGTGGTAAATTGATTACTCTCGTTTCGGACGTCCATCTTCTTAATGGATGTATGAGGTTCTCACGACGTTTCGAATGCTCCGAAACGTCGTGAAAACCTCATAGATCCATTGAGACGATGGATGTCCGAAACGAGAGCAATCAAGTATATTAATGTTCGATAATAACCAAAATAGTTAATGTGATTTCTCTCAATAAAAAAAAAACTACAACTGCCCCTTCATGAGAATTTTGTGCTTTGTAAGGTTTTCCATCCATCATATAGTTCTAGATTATATACTTCAATGTACTCATTTCCGCATGAAAACAGAAGTCGAATATGAATATTAAATAGAAATCAAAATGAACTGATTACTTCACATTTTTGAAAATGAAATAGTAGCTCAGGATATTATTTCGTCCTCACATGGTATAGAATTCCGTAATATACTTTTCCTACGACTGTCACAAAAAAACTTCATTGTATGTTCAATGATGATTTCTAAATGTAGTACATTGTAATACTCCTTTTCATTATGCACTAGTTGCTGGGCAACTAGTGCACAATGTCTGAAAAACGCACGGGTAAATTTTCGCAATCTTCGTCACGACAAAAGAGGCGTGGAGTAAATAAAACAAAAGACGCCGTAACCAGGTAACATTGCCGTAACCATACAGACAATATAATCACAAACATAAGTGACAATTCAATATTTCTTTGACAGAACGATATTATAAAGGTATTTCGAAATTAGTTCAGCATGGAAAGTAGTGACAGTGAAAGAAGTTTAACACCGCCAAGTGTTATGGAGGCAGCAAATAACGCTTCATTAAATTTAGTGCCTGAAAAATCTAAAGAAAATACACAGTTTCGTATACCCTATTCATGGACTGGTGCAAAGAACAGAAAACTAGTTCTCGTTCAGAGAATGTTCTGATGGCTTACTTTGGAAATATATCAAATAAATTTAAATCTTCCACTTTATGGGCACACTATAGCATGTTAAAAACGATGCTTAGTATCAATAATGGCGTGGATATCAGTAAATATTTCAAATTGGGGGCATTTCTAAAGCGGAAATCAGATGGATACAGGTTGTACTTATCATGGGAATTATGGGTGCTTGTAGGAGAGATGAGATGTACAAAATGAAAATTCACGATTTTGAGGATTTAGGTGCCGCAGATTTGGTCCACATTCCGAACACTAAAACAAAAACTTCTCAAAAATTTACTGTAACGGGAGAATATGCTAACATTGTGGAAAAATATTGGAATCTGCGACTAAGTAATGTCAACGATGCTTATTTTTTTCTAAATTATCAGAAAGGAAAATGCACTGTCCAAAAAATTGGAATAAATGAAATAGGAAATATGAGAAAACAAATTGCTTCATACTTAATAACTTCCGAATCCTGAGTTATACAACGGCCACTGTTTCCGCCGATCTTCAGCTATAATATTGATAGATAGTGGCGAAGATATAACGTCATTAAAACGGCATGGTGGCTGGCGTTCTACAACAGTAGCTGAGGGTTACATCTAAGAGTCCCTGACTAGTCGAAATAACATAGCCAATTAAATATTAGGGTCGATCAATAAGTTGTCAGACCTTCCATCGACATCAGTTACAGAAAATGTTAATAATGTCAACTTTTCCCTTAAAAAAACGGATTCTATTTCCCCAAAATTTGTTTTTAATAATTGTACCAATGTAACATTGAATATTGTTGATAACAAATAAGAAGATATTTTTTCGCGATTATTGTAGTAGGTGCTTAACACATTTACCTAGTACGTTATTTTTTCAATTAATTAATAAAAGTACATTTCTCGTGTTTGTTGTTTTTTACTTACACTGTAAATTATAACAGTCGTAGAAAAAGTATAGTGTTAAACTCTCACGGAAATACCGTTTTCTACTCGTATGATTTGCAGCACTCGCTTGCAGCTCGTGCTGCAAACTTGCATACTCGTAGGAAATGTATGTCATTCCGTGCTCGTTGTACAATATACTATTATATGAAGTCATTGTGTTATTGTTGGTCATCAAATCAAGTCTCCCATGGAAAGCAAGGAAAACTGAAGACATCTGTCAATTCAGTTTCATCAAAACTTGTCAAAGTTTAAAGGTATGATGAGCAGTGAAATTGACGAACTAACTCCTCCAGACATAATTGCAGCCGCAAATCAGGCATGTATAAACTTGATTCCGGAAGTATCGAAAGAGAAATACGAAAAACCCTACAAATCCTTCACATATTGGCAAAAGGAAAAGGTCACCGCGTCAACTTCAGAAAGTGTATTACTTGCATACTTTGATGAATTGTCTCAGAAATTTAAATCCTCCACTTTATGGAAGCAATATTCCATGTTAAGGACCATGGTAAATATCAACAGAACTGTAGACATTGGCAACTATTCAAAACTTAGAGCATTCCTAAAAAGAAAATCAAACGGATACAGGCCGAAGAGATCGAAAAGTTTATCCACTGATGAAATCGATAAGTTTATAAAAAACGCTCCTGATGACATTCATTTACTTGATGAGGTAAGTTATTATCTTTTTGAGTGAATTGGCTCAGCTTGAGAAAAATCACAAATACATCTTCATTACTTATATCATGTCTGCACCCTCGATGATATTAAGCAAAGTAGCTCAGTGGTACATTACTCGCCCATTTTTCCCTTTTACTCGAAGTTGAAGGTTCGAGCCTACGCAGTGTATCAATTTATTTTTATTCGATAGGTTATAATTAAATTATTTTTTCAGGTCCTTTTATTCATGGGGATTATGGGTGCTTCTAGAAGGGATGAACTTTACAAAATAAAAACAACAGATTGTAGAGATTTGGGTTCCACAGCAATTCTTGTACAAATACCAAATACAAAAATAAAAGTTCCAAAAAAATTCACAATAACAGGTGTTTTTTATGATATTTATAAAAAGTACAGGGAGCTTCGTCCTGGACAGGTTGGACAAGATTATCTTTTTCTAAATGATCCAAAAGGAAAATGCTCAGTACAAAGAGTTGGTATTCATAAAATTGGTTATACAAGAAAACGAATAGCTGAATACTTGAAACTTCCAAATCCTGAACTATACACTGGTCATTGATTCAGATCATCAGCAACAATCCTAATAGACGCTGGCGAAGATATCACCTCACTTAAGTGACATGGAGATTGGAAATCAACCACAGTTGCGGAGAGTTATACTGACGAGTCAATGAAAAATAAATATGACATCGCCAATAAAATTGTGAGTTCGATTAATGAATCTTGAAACCTGCCATCTACTTCAATGTCATATAATTTTGAAAATGAAGAAATATCAAGTGTGCCATTGCAATGCCCAAATGCTTCACAGATCACATTTAATCATTGTAACAATATAACTGTAAATATTGTGAATAAGTAAGTTTGAATCAGAGTATTATGCAGTTATTCAATATGTTACCAATTTGTAATTGTAAATGGAAATGTTCTATACAATGAAAATTGAAGTTCAAGTTTCTGTTGTAAATTCATTTCACTATTTTATGTTGAAGCCGTAGAAAAAGTATAGTGTATAACTCACACGGAATGTTCATTTCCCACTCGTTTGATTTGCAGCATGAGCCGTAGGCGAGTAAAATATAATATAATACTTGTGGGAAATGAGTATCATTCCATGCTTGTTAAACAATATACTATTCCGTAATATACAGACATGGTTTAATGAAGCAGCAGTTCTTGTAGCAGTTCCGCCATGTAGGTGCCTTCGATTGTTGATACATTTTCAATGCCGTTCAATTCGTTATTGATTCTCACATTCATCATTCGAGGGGTGTTCTTCCCACCTACAGATGATTACGAACAATTCTATGAAATTACTTCGGAACCTCGTCTCGTTTCAATCTCCATTCATCTGGGCAGGCGACGATTTGACACGGCGTAAAAATTGTAACACAAAGAAGTAATGAAACGCTATAATGAATCCAAAGTGTCTATGAATATACATATAATAAAATTGGAGAAAATTCGTTTAAGTGTTTCTTAACTCTTTGTGAAGCACGATCCCTAATTGGGCAAAGGACTTCTGCCGCTTGAATGCAAGGGGTCACGAAAATTCGGAGACCTACTGGAAAATTCGGTAATATCCTTGAACTTTGTGCGAACAGAATTTATGAGATATTTCAGTTTTGTTCATGGGATATTACAGGTATTTTGCCAAAACTGTTAGAGATACGATCGATCATTCAATTGCGGCATTGAATTTCCTTTTGAACTTCAATTGAACACATACTTCAGTTGAAGAAATTACAACTATGTGAGCTTGCTGGAAGGTTTCTTAAATTAGAGTATTTTTTTCCTGTTATTTCCAGGATAAGTTATATTTGAAAGTTTTTGTGACCAGAGTACATTGTAAATTTCGTTAGGATAAGGTCCAATAACTGAAACCACTATTGATTGTTTGTCGACGTTTCGAATTTTGTGAAGTCATCTTCAGGGCATCACAATGTAAAATGAGAATATAAAATATATAAATTAATCCGTCAACATTTCATTGCATTTGGATTCTTTTTGTTTCTGTTCAAAATATTATTCTGAAAATGTGCAGTCACATTCTGTTTGAGCACACTCTGAAAAAGTACGTTCTAGAAAATAACAGTTCCGAATCGCGCAGTCGGATAATGAGATGTTTTTATATTTTCTGGTGGATTGCTGTTGTGTTGAAATACATTCTGACATTTGCATGGTATGATGCAGTACGTTGTGATATTAGCAGAGTATGGTGAAGTACGTTCCGAAAATCTCAACTCAAACTCAAAATATACTTTATTGTCGAAGATATAATCTCATTGACAAAGCGTGGCTATACTCTAATTTAAAAATACAAAAAAATTTTTTAATTAAAATTGGTTAAAAAAATAATCATAAAAATTTAACAAGTATTAATCATTGTAAGACATAAAAAGAATACAAAACACATTAACTCGCAATCAGTATTAATATGTTCTGTCCAAGAATCAAAAATTATATACTGTATTGTCAAGGAAAAAGTCTTATTTACAAAGCGTATTTAAAACTAGAACTTCTATGTATTATCACAGAATAGTACAGAAACAGGCAATAATAAAAACAGATGTTTAAAGAAATGAAAGGATGTATAGGTAGGAATACAGGGTGATTCAGAAGTTCTTTGACAAACTTCAGGAGGTGATCCTCACAATATTCTAATATGAATTGCTGCAATACACAGCCACCTACTAGATTTTTTCGATTCCATTTACAGAAGATCCGTTTATGCACAATGTTGTATTTTATTTTTTATTTAGGAAACTATTGCTTTTACGGACACATTACAAGACTTGAAAAAGTTTTGCAATAAATCGTTATTTTCAACACATATTTTTAAATTGATAAATTTTGTTTCGTTAGAAGGTTCTGGTAAATAATGGAATAGGTAGCCTTTTTATTGGTAGAACATGCCCATGAAATGCCATTTCTTCAACTCTTCAGCAATTTCAAGAAAAACAAAATTATTTTTTTCTCGATTTGTTGAAAATATAAACAGGATGTTCATAAAATCAGATGTGGAATCATCTGCGACTGAAAGAAAAACTTTAGTCACTATCTTCCGTCGTTCAAGATAACCTCTTGTGGGGTATTCATATTGAAAACGGAAACATTCTCAATTGAATATTGATAGAAATATTTTTCTGTGAATTGAAAAATCCACGATTAAAATTAAGTTATTTTTTGTGAATAATAATAATAATAATAATAATAATAATAATAATAATAATAATAATAATAATAATAATAATAATAATAATAATAATAATAATAATAATAATAATAATAATAATAATAATAATAGGCGACTAGGCTAGCATGGGATACCGTTGAAGATCTTCACTCCAGTGATCACTTCCCGATTACCATTCATGTCGATGCCCCCACAAAATGTTTTTCGACAAGGGAACGATGGCTCACAAAGAATGCAGACTGGGAGAAATTTTCTGATCATGTAAATATCCCGAACCTTTCGAACGATATTGAAATAGCAGTGGACTCTATCTCCTCCGCTATTCTTAACGCAGCTAAAATTAGCATCCCAATATCGAAACCATCAAAAACCCATCGTCCAGTCCCCTGGTGGAATGACGAGATCAAAATGGCGATTACCAAGAGAAAAAAAGCATATAATAAATTCAAAAGGTATCCCACTCTTGAAAACTTGATAGCTTTCAAAATGACTAGAGCGACGGCAAGGCGACTCATCTTGAATGCAAAGAAAACTTCCTGGGCAGAATACATCTCGTCGATTAATCCGAGGTTGGGCTCGGAGAAATATGGAAAAAATCAGAGTCATTGCTGGGAAAACACTATGGATAGTCCTGTCTCTCTCAACTATGATAATCGGGTGATCTCGGACCCCGTGGAGATCTGCGAGGCTTTTGCAAACCATTTTGCACAGAACAGTTGCTCAGACATCTATGAGGAAGATTTCATGAACGTGAAAACATATGAAGAAAGAAATATCCTCAATTTCAATACCCCACATATCCTGCACTATAACCTCCCTTTCTCCGTCAATGAATTAGATTTCGCTCTCGAGAACTGCTCGGAAGCTGCAGCGGGCCATGATAATATCTTATATAGTATGATTATACACTTGCCCATCAATGAGAAACTGAAACTCTTAAGCTGTATAATAAAATCTGGGATTCTGAACTTACCCAAAAGGGTGGAGAATCGCCATAATAATTCCTATTTTGAAACCAACTAAACCTCCTATGGATCCCAACAACTACCGCCCAATTTCCCTAACAAGTTGCATTGGTAAAGTTTTTTGAAAAATGGTTAATTTGAGATTCTCGTGGTGGATTGAATCGAACAACTTGATTTCCCAGTTCCAAGTCGCTGCCGCAGCAGACGCTCAACAACGGATGCCCTGGTTTTCCTCGAGAGCGAGATACAGGATACCCTTTGCAACAGAGAACACTTAGTTGCAGTGAGTTTCGACTTACAAAAGCCTACGATAGAACATGGCGTTTCTCCATTATGCAGCAATTGCACCGGGGACTGAGAGGCAACATGGCCATTTGTATACAAAGTTTTCTACAAGATCGAACCTTTCAGGTTCGGATAGGACCATTGATTCCTCATATAAACACTCGATAACGGAATCCCTCAAGGCTCAGTGCTAAGTGTATCCCTTTCGCAGTGGCCATTAATATCCTCCTCGAAAAAAGTCAAAATTATGTCAAAAAAGTATTATACGTTGACGACTTAATCCTACTCTACAGACACAAGTCCATGGAAAACATTAACGAACATTTGAATAATGAAATACTTACCCTTGATAAATTAGCTAGATCAAGAGGTTTCCTGTTTTCGAAAGAAAAAACAAACTGCATACACTTCTGCAAACTGAGATTAGCCACCCAGATCCAGTACTGTTTATCCAAGGTCACCCAATAGCGTTCAAAACTCGATTAAATTCCTAGGCATAATTTTTTGATAAGAAACTGAACTGGGAAGAACAACTCCATCAATTAATTTCAAAGTGTCAAAAGCTATGAACATCATGAGATGTATGTCAAACATTAAATGGGGTGCAGATAGAAATTCTTCTAAATTTATACAAGTCGGTAATCCAAGGCCGAATGGATTATGGTGCCATCGCTTACAATTCTTGCAGGCCCTCAAGGCTGAAACAATTGAATAACCTCCAAATGACAGCCCTAAGATTGGCCACTGGTGCTTTCAGAACCAGCCCTGCAGTTGCAGTGCAATGCGACTCAACTATACTCCCTCTTAACCTGAGAAGAGACCTCCAAACGATAAGCTACGCAACCAAAGTTCAATCTCAGCCACTCCATATTAACCACTCCAGCTTTTCATCCCCCGATGAGCACGCTTTCAGACCAACGGCAACTAGACCAACTCGAATTCGTTTTCATGAAGCCTGCAGAAAATACTCTACAGACGTTTCTCCATTTTAACCAATAACGTTCCTTCTGTCCCGCCATGGCAATTCACCTTACCAACCTTTAATTACGGGTTATCATCATGGAAGAAAAGCGAGACACCTAGCTCAACTTACAGAGCTCTTTTCATGAATGAAATAGTTTCGTACACAAATAGTCTCATCATTTACACCGATGGATCGAAAACAAGTGATGGAGTTGGCGCTGCAATTGTGATAGGAGAAAACGAGCACTTCTGGTCTTTGAATCCTAGTTGCTCAATTTTCACTGCGGAACTATACGCCGTATGGCAAGCTCTTCTTTCTTTTCGTTTCAACCCACCAAAGTTGCGTAGTTTGTTCTGACTCATTAAAGTGCAATTCAGTCATTAAATAACAGGTTCACAAAAAAATTATTGCCAAAATATCTTAGAACTAGTTACTCATCTAGCGTCAGAAAAAATGCACCATTCTTTGGACTCCTAGTCACTGTGGCATCTCTGGTAACGAGGGGCAGATCTTGCAGCGAAACAAGCAACACGCACTCCAGAAGATGAAGGAATCCCTATTCCTTATACGATATGAACACCAAATCAGCTCAAAATTTTTAGTACATGGCAAGAAAGATGGACATCCCAAAATACTCAATTGAACAATATTAAGCCAAAAACGAATAAATGGAGATACCCAATTACTCTGAACAGACGTGAACAAGTGATTACTTGCCGCCTCAGAATCGGACATACCCATCTCACGCACTCGTATCTCTTAGTGGGAGGCGCCCAGACCCCGATGCGACCATTGCAATACAAGACTGTCAGTTGCGCATATCTCTCATGCCCGATGTACACGTATCTCAGGCACAATATGAGAATGAACCCCGAATTTGAAAATACTTTGAATAATACCGAAAATATTAGAAAAGCTCTTACCTATATTGATCATCTCCGTTTAACCAATAGAATTTGAATACCATACTGGCAGCTAAATGATCATGGCAATCGAATGCTGCCTAATCCAAAAAAAATAAAAATAATAATAATAATAATAATAATAATAAGCAGGGTAGGTCAAACAACACCAGCAATGACCTTGGTGAGTGGCGCCACCACTTAACCCAGCCTAGGATGCAAAATCGGACCGGCAGCTTAAGCGCATCCGGGAGGAAAAAAGCAAACACTTCCTCTGGTGTCGGCCGTGTTCCTGCTAGGCTAACCCCCTCGCAGGATCATACTCTGGTTCCTAGAAGGAGGAGACAGGGCCCCCACAACCGACCTCATCCGGATGGAGGTCAACGGCAAGGTGGTGGGGCCCAAATCGATGGACAGCCTAATGACGACCTACGCAATGGACAACGTTCTGAGTGGACAGACGAAATGAGAGACGGCCTTCTGCGTTGCTATGAGAGTAGCGAGCCCGGCCGAAGGGGATACATGGCGCGAATGCATGCTCTGTGGTGCGTGGCACACCCAGAGTATGCCGCATTTTCCTCACAAAATCTACGGGATTATGTATCTCACCTTCGTAGCCGTGGCTATGTGAGACCGCCTCCTAGGCAGGTTAACGAAGTGGCCGAAGTGGCACGAGTCGAACCAGCCGAAGAGGTGGCAGGTATCAATATTCCACCAACAGAGAGTATCAGAACACGCAGGGTGCTCCGCACTCGAAGCCACTGAAGCCCCAAGACCTGGCTCGAGTGGATGCGGAAATTCGTGAAGCGCTTCCAGAAGAGGCTGACATCTGGCAAATCAACACCGCCGTATACGATGCTGCTCTTATGCTTTCCCGTGCGAATACGCAGAATAATGCGTCTTCGACTAGAAAGCATGAGAGACGCATACAAAAGATGGAAGCCAAAATCAAGTCGGCGAGACAACACGCATCTCGTATCCAATGTGTGATGGACTACGTAGTGGCCAATAGGCCATTTACGCTAACGGTGCGGCGAATCGCAGCTAAGTTGCGACGAGTCCATCACACATTGAATCAAGGAGTGCTGTTAACCATTAAACAACACTGCCTTGATAGGATACGAATGCTAGTGGCTGCCAAAAAGTCACTAGTACGGCGAGCGAGAGGAATCGCGGAAAACAAACAGTTCCGCGAAAAACCCTCCCGCTTATTCCAGCAACCGCCGCTTGTTGTGGAAAACCCGCCGACCGCTGATCAGGTGGAAAACTTCTGGAAGGAGATTTACGAATATCCGCAGCCACTCAACATAGACACTCCAGCCCTGACGCAGTTTGGAGCCTTCTGTAGGAGGTTTCAGCAACCTCATCCCATTGAACTGCGCCTACCGATAACCCCGGAAGAAGTTTGGAAAGCTCTACAGGACTCGAAGAACTTTGCTGCTCCAGGCCCAGACGGGTTGTGCAACTTGTGGTGGAAGAAGTTCCCCAGTACCCACCACCACTTAGCCAGAGTTTTCAACTCGTGGCTTAGTGGAGAGCAGCAGATTCCGGCTTGGTTTGTCGAGGGGCGAACCGTGCTAATCCCCAAGAACGGAAATTTGTCTGATCCCAAGAATTACAGACCGATAACATGCTTGAACACGTGTTACAAATTGTTTACGCGCATTCTGTACACGCGAATAATCCTCGCAGTTGACACGGTGTACGAACGGATATATGAGCAGAAAGGGTCAAAGAAAGGTGTTGCTGGCTGCAAGGAGAACCTGCTGATCGATAGATGTATCACGCAGGACTCCGTGCAGTATAAGCGCAACCTTTCGATGGCCTGGATCGATTACCGCAAGGCATTTGATTCAACATCGCATGAGTTGATCTTGCATTTGCTCAGATGCCTTGCGGTACCCGATCAAATAGTGAGATGCATTGAACAGTTGATGCCACTCTGGAGGACTCGCTTCACCATAACATCAGGTGGAGCCAAAGTCCAAACGGAGCAGGTTATCTTTAGGAGAGGTGTGTTCCAAGGGGATTCCCTCAGCCCCCTCCTTTTTGCATCTCACTTATGCCATTATCCGTTGCGCTCAGAAAAAACCCGTGGTTACAACTGTGGCCCCCCCGGAGACCGAAGGCATAAGGTCACCCATTTATTTTATATGGATGACCTGAAGCTTTGTGCCTCGGGTGAGGGAGATCTCCAGCAATCTCTGAGGGTGGTGCAAGAGTACACGCATGCTATCGGTATGTTATTCGGGATGGATAAATGTGCACTGGTTCATCTCAGAAGAGGACGATGCGAGGATTATGGAGAAGACGCGCAGCTGGTAGATGGAAGCATCCTCCGCCATCTGGATGCCGGAGAGGCGTATACCTACCTAGGAGTGCAACAACGTTGCACCCAAGAGGTAGTGGCGGTTAAAAACGCTCTCCGCGGCAAGTATCAGCAGAAACTCCGGCAGATCTGGTCATCAGAACTGTCGGGCATGAACAAAGTTTCTGCCACCAACATGCTTGCCGTTCCGATACTGATCTACTCCTTTGGGGTAGTGGAGTGGACCCTGGAGGAGCTGCGCGGAATCGACGTGAAGACTCGCAAAATGATGCACCTACATCGTAGTTTGCATCCGAAATCGTCCGTTCCACGGTTGTACCTCCCCGAAAACAAGGAGGCCGTGGACTTCTGAGTTTGGAGTGTCTACACAACAGGATGGTGCTGGATGGAGCCTGTAAAGTCATCAGGAGCTTGGATCCCTTTCTGCATGGTCAAAGACCATGAGATCGCAGGAAACGAGCGTTTCTTTTAAGGCAGCAATCCGTGCAGCCGATGAACTCGGTCTTGTATTCGACACCGAGCGGGATATCCAAGACTCTATCACCGAGTTGGAGCGCTCGAAGGAGAGTCCACATAAAAGCTGCAGAGAATACTGTACATCTGCAGCTCCACAAGGATAAGCCGATGCATGGAATCTTCTACAAACATATTGAAGACCACGGCTTATCCGAAAGGCTGACCTTTGCTTTTCTTAGGTCAGGTGGACTCAAGTCGGAGACTGAGGGATTCATCATGGCTTGCCAGGACGGTGTTTTCAACACTCTCGTCTACCGAAGCCGCGTGATGGGTATAGAGGTCCCTGACACGAGATGCAGGGCCTGCCGTGGAGCGCCTGAGACCATCATGCACTTGCTGTCAGCATGTACAGCATATGCGGTCTCAGCCTATATCCATCGTCATAACGCGGCGTTACGAGTGCTGTATTATCATTTACGACACTCGTACGGTATTGATGAGACACCGATGCTGCCCTACGCTCCGGGGGATATTGAGTCCGTTGTGGAGAATGAGAAGTGCCGAATTTATTGGAACTACTCATTCCCCACCCTCAGGCAAATACAAGCCAACAAGCCTGATGTAGTCCTCTTCGACCGCGAGCAGAAAACGATATACGTCATAGAGTTTTCGGCTCCGGGCGAGACTCATATCGTGCGAAAAGAGGACGAGAAACGGACGAAGTATCGAGATTTACTCTTCGAGCTCCGCAGATTCTATCCAGACCATTCTGTAAAGATAGTGGTTCTGATTATAGGGGCCCTTGGTGAATGATGCCAACGCTACTCTCAAACCTGGAAATTATACCGGCATGCCGTAAATCGGCAGAATCTCTAGCCGGCCGCATGCAGAAGGCAGTCATTCTCGGATCGTTACGTCTGCTCAGGACACATGATTCTCGGACCCAATGATCTCTCACCTCACGGGTGTGGGGAGAGGTCATTGGTTTATGTAACCAGCGCGCCCTTCCGAATGGGTCGGAGCTTCGGAAGTAAGGGCCTGACTGGTAGTGTTTGAAACGAAAATAATAATAATAATAATAATGATAATAATAATAATAATAATAATAATACTAATAATAATAATAATAATAATAATAATAATCGTTTTTATTGATAGTAAGTGAGACATAATTCATACATGAAATGTGATTCTAGTACTATCAAACGGCAGAGTTAGCGTTTACCCATGTGTTAGATGGGTAAGTACTTTCTTACAGTAATGGAGAATAGAAATGAAAAAAAAAGCTGAATTACAATATCTAGCAATATATCTATATGATAATAATGTGTAAGGCACAAAAAAGAACAATGTAAGTAATGATATGTTAGTATATCAGAACACGTAGAATAGGGATAGAATAAACATGGATAATTATTTTATTTAAAAGTGTAGATATACAGCGGGAATACTTATAAATGTATATCATCCATCAACAGAAGTTTTTTAATTTTTTTCTTGAACAGTCCAATGGAAGTATTTTTTAGAGCATCTGGTACCTTATTGTATAGCCGTGACATCATGTAGGAAAATGAAGGCTGATAGAGAGAGAGGTTTTATGCAAAGGTGGTGTTAATTTGGACTTGAATCTGATATTAATATTGTGAACGTCTGTTCGGAACGATACTTTTTCAAATAAGTATGGTGGCTTCTTCTCGAGGATGATTTTATGATACAGCACAGATGAATGCAGAAAGATGCGTTTTTGAACACTTAGCCAACTCAGTTCTCTCAAAGGGGTTGATATATTATTTCGTTTCCTTAAACCACAGATAAGACGGACACATGAATTTTGTACCAGTTGTAGTCTGTTTATATCCGATTTGAGTAAGGCTGGGTCGAAGACAACATCTGCGTGATTTAAGTGAGACAAGACTAGGGCTTCGCATAAGATTATTTTAGTTTTTTTGTCTAGAAAGGATCTGTTAGAGTAGATAAGTTTCAGATTGCAAAATGCTCTTCTGATGACAGTATTCACATGTTTCGTGTACCTCAGAGTATAGTCCATAAATGAGCCTAGATTTTTAACGGTATCTATGAATGGAATGAGTTCGTCATTGACTCGGAGGTTGATATGTGGTAAACACCTAATTCGGACGTCTTTGTTTCTGCTGAACAGTATGGCATTTGATTTTGAAGGATTGAGAAAGACATAGTTTGCTCGACATGTCGACTATAGCAGTCATATGCTGAACCGAGAGGGCTAAGTTACTTTCGGTTGAGGAAAGATATAGTTGAACATCATCTGCATAAAAATGACTACTGGAATAATTTAAAGTTCTGTGTGAATCAATAGTGTACAAAATGAAGAGCAACGGGCCTTAAATTGACCCTTGTGGTACCCCATTTTTGATGTGTACGAAATCAGACTGTTGGTTATCGAGTTTGACTGTTTGAAAACGATAGTATAGATAATTTTTGAAAAACATAACAGAAGAATCACTGAAACCAATATAGTGTAGTATGGCTAGTAATAGGTCATGTTCAATTCTATCGAATGCTTTGGTATAGTCTAGAAATACAAGTAACACCAACTTTTTATCGTCTAAATATTTGAGAATATCGTCTGTCACCTTCAAAAGTGCTGTGTTACAACTATGATGAGTCCTGAATCCTGATTGGTGCGGAGGTAGGAGATTATAATCTTCTAAGTAGATTTTCATTTGTGCATGTATGATCTTCTCAAAGACTTTGGACGAAACACATAGAATAGGTCTAAGAAATTTGAGTTCAGTGGGATTACTGATTTTTGGTAGAGGGAGGACAACAGCATGTTTCCAAATAGATGGGTAGGTATTTTTTTCTATACAGTAGTTGAAAATGTGACAGAGATGCTCTAAGACAGATGGACAAGCATGAAGAAGCATATTCACACTTATAGAGTCCGCACCAATAGCTCGCGATTTGATAGAAAGAAGGTGCTTATAGATGTCAGTTTCACTGATAGGTGTGAATCTAAATAGTCCTGCACCGGGCAGATTGTTGTTGGAGTAGTGGTTGATAGTATCAGATTCTAGTTGTAAGTCGCTCTGTGAAGAGCTGGTGAAATAATCATTTATAACTTGAGTATTTTTCAAATTTGCTGGGACTGTTACGTTTCTGTTTTTAGAGTGTATATTCATTTTGTCGAGTTTTCTCCATAGTGACTTACTGTCATTTCCACAATTTCTAGTTCTTAATTGGATATACGCCCTTTTTTCGCGAACTATTGCATGTTTAGTTAGGTTCCTGAGATCTCTATAGTAGTTCCAAACACGATCTAGCTTGGTACGCTTATTTAATCAATGCTTTATCTCGAAATGACATCATCAATTTGATTATATCAGTGATCCAAGGTGCTGGTGGCCTGGTTACTTTGACAGTTTCAAAAGGTGCATGATAGTCAAATAAGGCTATGAGTGTATTATTGAAGCATTCTACTTTAGAGTCAATATTTTCAAGGTGGTAGATTGGGGAGAAATCAGTGTGAATCAAATTAGTTGTAAAAGAGTCATGATAAAAATTTTTGAAATCGCGAAATGTACGTAGATTGGTTTCAGAGGACACGTCGCCAGTACCGATCGAACAGGATACAAGGCAGTGATCAGAAATGTCAGAGGCGTCACTGATCAGTACGTTGTTGACAAGGATAGATTCAGTGCATAAAATTAAATCGATGGCTTTGGCGCTGGTTTGGCAGAGTCTAGTTGGTTCAAGTATTAAATTCTTGAGATCATAACTTGATATGGTATTGCTCAAAAGTATAGTAGCATTACTTCCTACATCCAACATGTCTATATTGAAGTCCCCGGCACATAATAGGTGATCGTATTTGGGAGCAATCATACTCAAAGAGTTTTCAAAATCATTCATAAATTCGTTTATATTTTGCTTGGGTGGACGGTGAAGAACGACAAGTGCGTATTTGACATTTTTCACGGAGAACGATACCCATAATTGTTCGGTGTTACTAGGATCTAATCGCACAGGAGTTTCTTTTGAATTTGATTTCAAGTATATTGCCACACCACCACCTCTCCCTATCAGACGATCTCTTCTGTACAATAAATACCCATTAAGTGCAATCAGGTCGTCTGGTATTTCTGCAGAGAGCCATGATTCAGTGACCAGTATTATATCAAACTTCAGATAGACACAATCTTTAAATTGCTGAAAATGTGCTACTAGCGATCGCGAGTTGATATGGCAAATCTTGATTATCATACTAGTAAGCATTTAATGTAAGTATAATAACATCGAGATCACAATAAAAAAAATGAGAACAGGAAAAAGCAAAAAAAAGTAAAGAGTAAGAGCTACCTGCAAGTACAAGTTAAGTTGGACGTAAGTATTGCGAACGGAGTCTTGTTCTTGGATTTTCAAGGAAGCTGCTGGCAGGCGAGTTTTCCAACTTCCTCTTTCGCTCTTCTGTTTTTTCACTATGCTTGTCTTCTTTGAGTAATTGTTCATAGGAGTGAGATGTACCATCGATCAATAATTTATTATTGACAATTTTGGCATTAGGGTTAGTGACTTTAGCCAGTTTAAGTTATTCGTACATACATTTACGCTTCATATAATCTTCTTTGGCATAGTCTTGAGAAAACAGCACACCTAGTTGTTTCAAGTTGGCGTTCTTGTTTCGAGAAGAGGTGAGTATTTGGGTTTCCAAAGTGAAGTTAGTTACTTCTGCAATGATTGATCTTGGTTTGTCACCCTTATTTTTTCCTATCCTGGTAATGAAGTGAAAGTCGTGATTATGACAGACAATACTCAATTCCTTATTGATGCATTTCACCAGATCAGATGAGGTGTTGTTTTCTTCAACAGCTAATCCATGGATTAAAATATTAAATTTTTTTGATCTTCTTTCAGTTTCAAGGAGGCGCTGTTTCAAAGTTTCATTCTCGCCCTCCAAGCATTCAATTCTGGTCCTGAGTGTCACGAAATCAGCACTGATGGTGGTTTTCAGCTCTGATATCTCTTTCTTAATTTCCTGGTTGCTTTTCACTATTAATTCGAAAAGGTCTAACAGAAAACAACTACTTCCCCGGCTAAAGCCACGCTGGACATTGAACTACATCTGATAGATATTCTGAAAAGGCCCTAACACAAAAAAAAAAATCTGTTATTGAAAACTTGCATTTTCATTCAGATAGTTATTTGATTTTCTATTCCAGTCTTAATTAAGAACTCATAAAGATGAATGAGGCAAAGAAGAATGTTTTCCAAAAGAGAGTACTTACCAGAAAGCATTCGTAACATTGACGCAGGAGAGACATCGCATTCACTAGGTCTCCAATAAATTTTTGTCGACGAAAATCTATTTCACGCTTCCACGATCATCAGGAAGACCGGAAGAAATGGGAAACACATTTTCAAGCAATCTCACTTTGCAAAGATGGAAAAAGTTAAAGTCATTTCTTTTGGAGAGACACTTTGAAATTAGTGTTTTCTGACATTAAAACCTGTCATGGGGTATAATAGATTGATTTGTTGAAAATATAAACAGGGTGTTAATAAAATCAGATGTGGAATCATCTGCGACTGAAAGATAAACTTTAGCCGGGGAAGTAGTTGTTTTCTGTTAGACATTCACAAAAAATAACTTCATTTTAATCGTGGATTTTTCAATTCACAGAAACATATTTTTATCAATATTCAATTGAGAATGTTTCCGTTTTCAATATTTTTTTCTCATTTTTGGAAGCGTATAACTTTCCAAGGAAAGGCCTAAGAGCTTTTGTTTACATAAAATACCCCCTTTAATTTTCGACAAGGAATCACCCCCTAAAAACTTTTGCACTTATTTGGTAACACCCTGTATGTACTACATTTCCATTCAGTTCCACCGACTCTCGGGTTTATTTAAAAAATCGAAAGAAGGCTTTGTTTCCATTGAAATCGAGATATTATCGACGAGTTTATTACCTCACAAATTGATACTGCATGAAAGCAAATGAAATCCCATGAGACGTTCCCATAACAGTCCATTTACTGAAGCAATTTTCCAAATGGATCAGAATATCGTTTTCCGAACCCAATATGAAACTCACTTGAACATCAACCCGAAGAATCGTCAGCCGGTAATCCCGCTGAGGAATCATTATTGGAAAGTATGGATTATTTTAGATAAATTGTGGTCCAAGCTATTGTGTGCACATATGTCGTCGTTCATTGTTGGGGTGATATTATCGGAGAATTCGTGTGACCATTAAAGATAAGAAATGGATTCTATTCGGGGAGAGATTTATGTTTCAGGTCCCTTTCCAAAGATACTTTGCGCCGATAAAAATAAACACACACCGTGATTCCACAATCGGAGAATACTGTATTTTGTTTCCTCATCCATTGTGAAATATGTGACAGGTATCTATTAAACAAGGACAAACAAATAGGTTTTCTGTTAGATTTTTTTTGGTTAGTCGATGAACCTGGATTTTCTTCTCTTTAACAGAAAAGTCATAGGATAAAAGAGGATTTCATCTCCAGTGTTCTGATTTGTTACTCTTCTTTTTTTGGAGAAATTTTTCCGGGATGATATTTGGTAGAAATGAAAACGTACAGAAATGATTTTTGGATTTCCAATGAAGTCCATTTTTTCTGATACTGAACGAATATATTAAATAAATTAAAAAAATTATTTCTGGGTCAATCTATTATAAATCAACTTGTGCTTATAAAAAACGGGAAATATCCTTTTTTTTTTCTGATGCATAAATTGTGAAAAAACACCTATACAGTGCTTCTCAGAAGTCCCCTCCCCCCCTCTTATTTTTGGAACGAATATACATAAACGAGTGAAATTTGGAAACTGAATATTAAAGATTGTAAACTTCCCTACTAGTGATGATAGATGACGAAATCGTCAAAGATGACGTCACAAGGCCATTGTGACCAATAATTTTGAATGAAACCCTACGGCAAGCGACACCTCTTCTGAAAGGTATCGAAAAGACCCATTTAATGATACCAATTTTGTTTGTGTTTATGGCAGTTTTAATGGCTCATTGGTAAACATTAAAATTTAAATTCCATTCAGTATGATATTAATTACAGATTTAAGAATCAGTATCTACTTTGAGAAATTGCTCGAAGTGACCTTCACTTCCTGACAGTGGAATATCCTATTTTTGAACTCTTCTCGTACTTTTGCAAATGTGTCTGCGGAAACAGCCTCACATTCGCAACAATAAGTTGTTTTCAAACGTCAATATTGTCAGGTTCAGTGGCGTAAACCTTCGATTTAAGGTACCCCCACAGAAAAAATCCAAAGGTGTGAGGTCCGGTGATCGAGCTGGCCATTCCGTTGAACCTCGTCGTGCAATCCATCTACCACGATACTCCTCATCCAAATACCGTCTTACTGCTCCGTAATAGTGTGGACCATCCTGTTGGAATGTTATTTCCAAATTACCGAATTCATCTGGATTATCTTTCA
This sequence comes from Gonioctena quinquepunctata, assembly GCA_018342105.1. Taxonomy (NCBI): domain Eukaryota; kingdom Metazoa; phylum Arthropoda; class Insecta; order Coleoptera; family Chrysomelidae; genus Gonioctena; species Gonioctena quinquepunctata. Next base: position 525,112 of record JAFIRS010000418.1, on the reverse strand, counting down.
AAATTTCAAGGATTAACGGTTCTATTGCGTTTTGCAACAGCTCCAGATAAACCTCACCAGTTAAATCAGTAGGTATTTGAAAAAAGAGGCCCAACGATGTGGTTTCCCAGGATACCTGCCCAAACATTCCCCTTCTGGGGAAATTGGGTATGTGTTTCACGAAACAGGTGAGGATTTGCGTCACTCCAATTCCTCACATCCTGTGTATTTACATTTCCATTCAGATAGAAAGTTCTTTCGTCAATAAAACAAATTGTTTTGACATAGTCTGGCTGTTGGTTAATTTTAGTTTCCATATTTTCACAAAATTCTAGTCTTCGGGCTGGGTCGTCGTCGGAGAGTTGATGCACCATTTTTAATTTGTATAGATAAATTTTTTTTTTCAACACCCTGTGTACTGTATTTCGACTGACTCCACAGGTAGATGCAACGTGAGTTGTTGAAGAAGTAGGATTAACTATTACTTCTGCCAGTATATTAATTTTTTTCTCATCAGAAATTTGTGGTCTGCCAGATCGTTTCGCATCATTAATACTACCCGTTGTTTCAAACTTACGAAGAAGCTCCCTTAAATGAGTCGTCGAAACGGGGCGATCGGAAAACCTCTCATTAAAAATGCGTTCTGCTGCATGAATATTTTGTCCAGTTTCACCAAGAATTATGATCGCTGCTACTTTATCACCTAAAGCACGTACCATTTCACTTCTTGAAGCACTTAAACGTTCGGCTCACAACAGTTTAACAAATTATTAAAATGTACAAAAATATTAAAAGTACCAGAAGCTGCTAAAACAGTTAACCGTTCGATCAACAATACACAAATTATTAAATGTACAAAAACTTGGACAATTACAAAAACGTCGAATTAGGGAGACTAACAAAAACGTCAGCTTATTTGACAACTATCCAGAGGCGGTGCTTGAATTTGGAATTTTAGTATTAACTGATTTAATTCATCACAGCTTTGCGCTTTTTAAAAGCGAGTTGCCAGAACTGCCATAAACACAAACAAAATTAGTATCATTGAATAGGTTTTTTCGATACCTTTCAAAAGAGGTGTCGCTTGCCGTAGGGTTCCATTTAAAATTATTGGTCACAATGGCCTTGTGCGTCATCTTTGACGATTTCTTCATCTATCATCACTAGTAGGGAAGTTTACAACCTTTAATAGTCAGTTTCCAAATTTCACTTGTTTATGTATAATCGTTCCAAAAATCAGAGGGGGGGAAGGAACTTTTGAGAAGCAGTGTATACATTGGTCATAAACTCAGAAATGTGAAATAATATTCATGTACATATATTTTCCTCAATTTCTTGACCACATATGTTTATTTTCTCTCGGAATAGGGGCCTTAGTCAGTCTATGTTTCATTCGATACGACGTTTCGACATTGTTTATGTTATCTTCAGGTGATTTCTTAAAAATATTGTAAAACATGTAAAGTTAAAAATATAATACGTTACATAACATCAAACAAATACTATGAAAAAACTTCCAATATCATTTGAAAGGTATTCTTTCATTACTTCGTGTTCATGTTTCAAGATTGGAATGAACGTTGTTGAATGTTTGAGATGGTATCGAGCTTGTTTTATCTGTTATCGTGTTTTTCCCTTCTTTTAAAATACATTGGAGTGTACGATATATTCATTTATAGTATATGGGCTCTATTGTTATAATTCATGCAAGACTTTTCCGTGTAAAAATGTAAAGATTAGTTTATTTTTACTTTTATATTTTTTGTTGTGGAATGAGTGTTTAAAATAAGTTATTCTAGATTTGACTGAGGTTTTTGATGTCGTTCCTATTGTTAATACTGTTTTTTTTTGACTGAATCATTTTGATGAAATTTTTAACTTTTGGAATTCTTTCTTTTGCCAAAATTTCGACCTTGTCAAAATCGAATTTATGTTGATTTTCCTTTTCATGTTTAGACAATGTTCTTATTTTCAATCCAGTCGCAAATAAATTAGTATCGTTAGATTCGTCAAAAAATCCTTTTTTCTGAAAGTGCCTTGTCACAAATGGACGCTATTCGAAAAATTATAGTTAGACACGAAAATGTAATTTTTCCAACTTGTCTTATTCCCATCATACTAGTCAGTAAAACTTTGCGATTGTAATCTTCTGTTCTCAAATTAGTTTACGTCCGATCATGGCCACCTAGATGAAATATCGAAAGTCACTCTAAAAAAACGAAGTAGGCATAAAAACATTTCAAAATGTCACATTCTGATCCAGAATTGTCTCATAAATCCAAAAATGTTACAATATACAGAAAAGAAGGGAATTTTGTGGCATAGTGGACAAATTATTAAATTAAAGAAAAACAGCATCCTCAAGTGGGAGTCGAACCCACGACCTTATGATTTCTAGCCATACGCTCTACTATGGCCATTCGAACATAGGAATCGACACACACTCGTGAATCCTTTCCTTCCATAATTTAATGTTCATGTTAGAAATTAATCGACGGCCATTGATAAGTACGTTTGATCTTCGATTCATTTCAAACATGAACATTAAATCATGGAAAGAAAGGATTCACGATTTCTATGTCATCGAATGGCTCAGATGGTAGAGCGTATGGCTAGAAATCATAAGGTCGTGGATTCGACTCTCTCTTGAGGATACTTCTTTCTTTAATTTAATAATTTGTCCACTATGCCACAAAATTTTCAACTCACTTGTATTTCTTTCGGACGCAATTTTTCCACTTTTACAAATATACAGGATGTTCTATTTAAAAATTCAAAACCGGAGCCATTTCCGGTGAAACCGGAAGTGACCGGAAAGTGAAAAATACGAGAAGTTATGACTTGTCGAAGAGATTCGTTGACACCCGGTATAGGCCAATCCAAACAATACCTACAGAAACGAATTCAAACCTACAAATTCTCAAATGTATTAACATGAAGAATAAAATCAACATAAATTCGTTTCTGACAAGATTGAAATTTGACAAAAGAAAACAAAACAAAAGTTAGAAATTTCCTCGGAAAGATTCACATAAAACCTACAAATTCTCAAATGTATTAACATGACGAGTAGACGATGTTTGATATCAGCAACTTCAACTTATCCTTTTAACACTCAGTTTCGTAAAACGATAGGAAGTTCAAAGTAATGAGTTGTGAAGTTTTATCTCAAGTAATGCTAATCATACAAACTGAACCATACCTACTAAAGTGAAATATATCAATATTATCTACAGACTAATACCAGGCCATAATTGCAATACTTTCAACGACCAATGTGAAACACAGACACGACGTTGAAATCAACAGACTATAAAATTCTAATTCAGTCGGCGATTCAGCTATTTTTTGTTTTGGTTATCAGTTAATCAGTTTGTCCTAAGTTAGAGGAATAGGTATGCGCGGCAAATGCATCTACCTCAGACAAATTTCGAACTTCGCTCGCAAAGAATGCTTCAACTGATTTGTTACGAGTCCAGAAAAACAAATTATCAAACAGGTATCGAAAATGTATTGCTAGTATAGAGTCGAAATTTGACGAACTTTACAGACTTTTGGGATATGTTTCAATAATACTAAGTTAAAAAAACTAGAAAATTAGCCAGCTAGACCTTAACGTCTTAAGATATTGAATAATATATATATAGATGCTCATATGAAATGTTTCGTCGAATGAAGTTCCTCTAGTGCAAAATTTAGGCAAATATCGAGCCTTTTTATAGTTATGAGAATTAAACGTCGCACAGGCCGATATAGAACATACTTACAGAATATCAGATAAAAAACATATTTTTAAGTCTAAATCCATATTGAAAGGTACTAACTTTTCGATAAAAGAAGATCTTACGCCCCAACGCTATCAATCAGTCATTGCACTGGCTAAAAAATTCGGCCAAAAGAATGTCTGGACAATCGACGGGAAAATTCGTGTTATTATCAAAGGTAGGATAATGAAACCCACCATGGATGAAATTCAAGCCCTGATTGAGGAAATGGTAGAAGCACACCAATCGTCATGAAATTTTGAAAACACATTTGATTCAAGTTACATTATTTATGGAGGCCTGAATCTTCACTTATTCTTCACATTGTTTTTGCCACGATATGTTTAAAATTTTTATGCTAAATTTTTGTTTTTTGTTTCTGTTTTTATGAAAGTTTCGTTTCCATTTAAATTATTTTTTGGGAACTCTGATTCCGCAATCTCTCTTTTTATTTTTATTTCATACGAGATAGGTACCCACGTTTTTGTCACTGTATAATGATAAGGTGAAATAATTCATTTGATATTATATTAGGCTGATTCTATGAGAGTATTAAATTAAATGCACTCTCTTTCTTTGATCGTTTTGCATTTGTTACCTCTTCTTGACTGTAAATATTCTTTCAATAATTAGAATATGTTGGAGGTAGGCATATTCATTACTATGATTATTATTTTTTATTATCATTGTTATTATAAATGTACATGACATTGTTAATTTGAATCACACTTGGTTGAGTGGAAGAATAGCTATGAGCTAAACTCCGCCAAGTAAAATAAAGTCCATTTATTATTATTATATTATTATTATTAACAATAGAAACGACATAAAAAACATCAGTTGAATCTACAATAACTTATTTTAAACACTCACTCCTCATAAAAAATAAAAATAAAAATAAACTGATTTTTACATTTTTACACGGAAAAGTTTGCCTGAATCATAACAAGAGCCCACATACTATAAATGAATATATAGAAAACTCCAATCTATTTAAGACAAGGAAAAAACGATAGCAGATAAAACAAGCCTGATACCAGCAACCTCAGACATTCAACAACGCTCATTCCAATCGTAAAACATGAACACGAAGTAATGAAAGCAGAACTATTAAATTATATTGTAAGTTTTGAACAGTCTCTTCGAATTTTAATCGTATTTGTTTGATGTTATGTAACGTATCATGTTTTTAATTTACATGTTTTACATAATTTTTAAGAAATTACCTGAAGATGACATAAGCAATGTCGAAACGTCTTATCGAATAAAAAATACATAGACAGACTAAGGCCCTCATTGCGAGAAAACAAAGAAATATTTATATATATATATATATATATATATATATAAGGAAATAAAATGGTGTATTCGTCTTCGATATGGAATCTACACTGCAAAATTTTAGGGCAATTCGAGGTTATTTATTAGTTTTATGCACGACCGGGCGTAAAGTAGCACTTTAGCGCCCGGATTTGCGGGCGTAAAGTAGCACTTTAGCGCCCGCGGACTACTTTATCGCCCGGCGGGCGATAAAATCGTTGAACAGGCGCTAAAGTGAATTTCAATCTCATATCAATGAAAATCTATATTCCGATGGATCATATAATCAAACCCAAAACATTATTAACAATAATATGACGAAAACAATGAACATAAATTAATTTAAAAAATAAATTATAACTTAATATTGACAATACAATCAGAACAGTTATTTATGGAAATATTTGGTGTTTTCTGTTGTTGCAGATAGTTACTGATTTCAACTGATTCCTCATTACTAGAAGTCTGAAGGGAATGAATGTTATTATCTGGTGTTTCAGAGTAGTGAGCAATATTTTCAGATTTTCTGCAATGGCTAGTAGAAGGCTCATCATTTTCAACAATTTTCTTAGCAATCTTCAGCTTATTTGCAACTGAATTTTCAATATAACCATCCACAACAGTCGTCGACTTCCACCCAGCATGTCTTTTAATGTTGATTATATCCTCGCCTGCATCTGCTAACATAGTTGCTGAGGAACGTCTGAAGCAGTGACCAGTATATTCTTTCGCATCAGAAATACCAATGGTATTTGACCGAATATATTTTTTCCGATAACCTGTCTCGTACACTTGCCATTTTTATAATATAAAAAAACCGCTTTGATCATTCTGATCTCGCAAGGAAGAATATTTTCTGTAAATATCCAAATAACTTGGCAATTTCTGTTCTTTATCGATTACAGTAAATACTCGATCTATCTTCGTTTTGGTTTCTCGTATAGTTATGAGTAAGAATGTCTCGAAATCTTGAATGTCGTCCACTGTGATATTTGCCAATTCTTCGCGGCGACATGCTCCACAAACACCAAGAATCAGTGCTACCTACAATAAATTCTCAGATTAACATACTGAACATTGAGAAAACATTAGATTAGAACTTACTTTCATCATAAGATACAAATCGTCTGGTGCTTCCCTCAAAAATAACTCGATTTCTTCTCTGCTTAGAATCTTCGATTTCTTTGGTTTATAACCATCAAATTTTCGTTTCAAAAAGCTATCAATCTTGCGTATCTACTGATATCTATATTATCATGTACATTTAAAGTAGCTTTCAGCATGGAATAATATGACCACATGGTAGAGGGCTTACAATATTTGGATTTTTCCAGAAAATAGGCAAGAAGTACAGTTTCTGTGTATTTCTTATTTTTTACATTTTTCCCGTTGCACCACCTCACGAATTCTTCATACACCTTGATGTATATTTTTTTGGATTTACTTGGCAATAAACTCAATTTCGCATCCTCAGCTGCTTTACTTATTTCTGGTAGAGTACAATTCACACTTTCTTCGTCGTTTGAATCCATTTCAAAATCAGTAATAAATTATCTGTGGTCACAAAAATTGACAGCAAATATGGCCCAATACTGTAGCCTATATAAATCTTACTTTTTTCCAAGAAAAAAATTGACATGGTAGACTTGCCTATGGTAACATTCACTTCCATCACTTCTTGAATTTATTCTGTTTCCGATATGATATGAATGCGTATACATCCTCCGGTTAGTGGTCTTGATGTATATTTTGTATCATGTTCTCGAGATAAATTAAATAGTAGGTCCATCATATTCATGACTTCTAGATGACATCAAATAATACCGTGGTCGATTAGCAGTATAAAATGGTTGCTAGTGAACCTACTTCTTCCGGCTGACGTATTACTATCTGCATTTCCTATTATGGAACATTCATGAGGCCGTGACATTTATCTAATAGTGAATACCTCGCGCTGATGATATCAGTCAGATTGGCTATTGACATTATACGTCTGCATTGGTCCACTAATAAAGCCCTATTCCTCGCCCATAAAGATATCATAAATAACTAGTTTTGCATGGAAACCTACAGCGATACGTTAGTAAATACTGCTACCAATCCCAACGTAGTAGAATTCTGTGGGTTAGGAGGTGAATAACCTACATTGTGATTGCGAATTCGGTGTGAATTGTATCGTTCGTAAACTAATTTCTTGGATTGATACCAGTGAAGCCAGTGCGCTGGGATACTCTTTTATATGATTATTACATTCTTCAAACGCTATTTTGATGACTGCATTGAACATAAAAGAAGAAATTTTACAAGCCTTCAATTCCTTCCAACCCATAATACAATTTATAATGGATGAAAAAAATTACATGATTAATTTCAAACATAATATTATAACCAATACTGAAAAAGGTTATGACCAACCAAACTAAGGAAAATAACCAGAAAATATACAATCCCACACAATCAAGGAAATTCACTACGAGGAAAACTAAAAACAAAACAACATGAAACACAAAAAAGCAAAAAATAAAGAGAAATATTTTAATTCGTAATGAAAAATAGCATGCAAGTCTGTCAAGGTACGTCATCAGTTGTTTATTGATATTATCATAAAATAGATTTTCATTGAATAAAATGGTATTCCAGGAATAACAAACTAATATTAAAAATTGAAGATGTCCCTAGCCAGGGACGAAACCTCGTCTACAAACTCATAGTCCTTTTTATATGAATCCGAAACTAGAATGAAAAAAACATAAGTGAATAAATATGCGCATACAACGACATGTGACAAGAAATGTTACATGCCACCTACTCCTCTTGCGATGTTGAGAGTTTACAGTAGAATTGCTTCAAATAGATAACCAGAAAAAACAGACGGGCTCCGCGTCTCTCCTCTTCCACGATTTTGGATCCAATTTCCGAATAATTCAAACCCCTTCGAGTTCCTCCAACCTCCAACCATTATCACTGTAAGCGGTTGGAAATTCGCCGGAAAAATTGGAAAGTGCCAATAAATAAGGAATCATGATCGGGAATCTGCAGTTGGCACGGAGTTCGCTTACGCTTTGGGGATTTGGGGGATTATTAGGACGCGTTAACTCGTCAAAGTAGGCTCGGCGATGTAAGATCAGCCCCCCGAGAATATTTCAATGTGTCCCCTGCCGAAAGTCTGGGGTAGCGACGCGATATTTGTAGTTTCCTTCGGGTGTCAAATTAGGCGAGAGGCGCGCACCACATTTACGCCAATTGGCCTCAAATTGAAGTGGAAAAGTTATCTAATGTCTATTATATGACATTTCTGTTTTATGAAAGTACAAATATCGTACTTATAAGAGAATAATAATATAGCTTTATTCACGTTAAAAAAAATACATTGGTAATAAGAACATGAATAAAGCAGCAGAAGCCGATACGTATGAGAACACTTGTTTCAGCATTGGAAGTGTGCGATTGAATATTGTTATTTTAATATATAAACTACTTACTATACTTATGAGAAGGTGAATGTGGTAATATTAAATTAGACTATACAGTGATCATGAATGATGAGTAAATATACCCGGTAAGTAAAATACTTGTTTCGAAAATGTGTAGTAAAACTTAATTAAAATATGTACACATATATACATACACATTCAATTTTAACACATACTAGTATACTATCAAGTTCAAGTGTGGCTGGGCAATCAACTGGTCCCAGAAGACTGGGGTTGGAAATCAATACATCATACTTTGGAGCCAATTCAAACGTTACTTGCACCTGCTCCAGAAAAACTTCCAATTGTCAACGCCAATCTTGCTCCAATGTTGAATCAAATGCAACATATGAACTTAGAACAATTTACAAATATCCAGCAAGAAGAACACGAAGAAGAAAACGAAGAAAACATTATTGTTGAAGTACCATTTGAGGATTATCAGTCAGACTAAAATTTTCCCAAAATCAACAATAATTTGTTCCACTTTATCCATTTCCAATAGTACCATTTCTCAATCAATAGAATATTAAACAAGTGTGGAAAGCTGAATACACTTGTGTAGAATTGAATGAGAATTTTTTGTATAAAGTGTATATTTTCCTAAGTTTGCAAAGCGCTCTCAGTGCTTCCTGAAAGTAAATACTCCAGTTCACTAGTGTGAGAGACTTTATAAATCGAAGTTAAAATTTGAAAAAGATAGGTTAAGTTTTTTTTAATATTAAATTTTTGAGTACTTACAAGTCAGGTGCAGGAAGAAATACAATAGGGGAATACATCCTGTTTATTGAGAAATCAATATACCAGAGCACACAGTTACCTAGGACCGAAAATACTCAATGCGATACCAGAAAGCCTGAGAAACGGGTAACAAATCAAAAAATTCAAAAAACAAATTAAGAAATATATCCTCGAAAATCCTCGGCAAAAAATACATGAAATAATAGGTATATAATAATGAGGATAATAATATCTTATGACTATAATGAATTTAATAATACATACATCTACATATACACTTTTTCAAATATATTAAACATTCTGAATTCTAAAAAATGCTACATATCTACATTGTACCTCCTCCACAATTCAATTTTTAATTTTTAACGTTTAACTTTTAAATTTTAATTTTTAGATTTTAACTTTTAGTTTAGGTTTAATTTTAATTTTAAATCATGTAACCCTTATTCAATTGTGTCCTCATATCCTATAAGTGTATCACATATTATAGAGATTTTACATATTTCATATTGTACATTTGGATTTATTATAATTTATACAGTGTGACCCATTTAAAATGGAACTTAGAATACGATTTTTCAATCAATCTAAAAAACTGTATCTTGACACAAATTTTCATAACTTTAGTTTCATTTCCAAGGCACCCTATGGTTTTTTTTTGTCAAAAACGGCAAAAGTTTATTAGGCAATTTTTGTTTTCAAGTTTGACTACACTGCTAGACTCCATCAAAATTTCATAAGGAAATATTGGTTAACAACGAAGTTACAACAACTTCAATTTTGGAAACAAAGTATTTGACTATTATTTTTATTAAGATTATAGACATATTTAAAATCTGGCAACACCGTCGATACGAATTAGAACACCAGTGAATTTGTACAGTGCAAATCCGAAGTCAATAGCTCATTCCGTTCTACAGTTATAAGAATGGTAATGTGAGCGATTTGTGGTGGAAGCGATTTTGTAATCAAAATCTGACTAGGCGACTGAATTTGTGAATTATATTCCCTTCAAATCATTTATTTAAGTGTAGGTTATAAGTGTATTCGAAAAAAAACAGAAAATTTTAAATTAATTTTCAAGTTATACAGTAGTACATTCTTCCATAGCCGATGAAAACGAAATGAACAGAAACAAGTTTTAAAGTATTTATTCAACAATAAAACGTCATTAAGCAAAAACTAAAACCAAAATAAACATTACTATAAAATTAAATATTTGAATTTTTGTGGCTACTACCAAACCTCCATTTAGTTCGACACATATATCGTATCTCTTCCGAATACTTTTTGCACAATTTCTTATTTGTTGAGGTGTAATTTCGGCACAATTCCAGTGGCGTAGTCAGATTTTTATTACAAAATCGCTCACATTACCATACTTTCAGAAGTTATAACTGTAGAACGGAATGAGCTATTTGCTTCGGATTTTCACTGTACAAGTTCACTGGTGATCTACTTTATATCGACAGTGTTGCCAGATTTTTAATATGTCTTCAATATAAAAAAAACCATAGCGTACCTTGGAAATGAAACTACAGTTATGAAAATGTGTCAGAATACAGTTTTTGATGCTTAATATTAAAAAAAAATTTTTTTTGAGATTATTTGAAAAATGCGTATTCTACAGGGGTGGTTCTATTTTAAATGGGTCACACTGTATATTAAGTGAATATGAACCTAGCTTGCTTTTATAAGATTAGTAATATAAGCAGCACTGTCGAATACGTCCACAAACAAGCAGGATCTACTGCTTCTTGGTATATTCTCTATTCTCCACTGTAATACCCTTCTGTGAATAAATGTTATTATTGGTAATCAAAGGATAATAATAATGGCCTATAATCTAACATATCACATGTTGGAATTCAAAGGTCAGGTGGATATGTCAATGAATCAATGACAATTAGTTTGATTTTTAAATGTCAAATGTCAATGAGAGGTAATACCAACGAAATAAAATGAGAAAAATTTGCCAGCTCAGTGAAAAAGTTTTTAATAGAAAGGGCTGTGAAATTTTTGAATTTGATTTTAGTTATTAATCCTTTTATGAAGGGGCTAGAAATCTCTGTTTGAGTTAACTTGGGTATTCAGACAATAGACATCATTGAAATCAATCAATAATCATAATTTTAGCCCCAACAGGAACTCAAAACTATTACATAACATAGACAAAAAAATTATTTGACATTGGACTTGTTTGAAGAACTTTCCAATAATGACTATTGTCTGAATACCCAGAGATTTATATCCCCTTCATGAAAGAATTATTAACTAAAATCAAATTAAAAAATTTCACAACCCTTTCTAGTTAATTTTTTTTACTGAGCTGGCAACTTCTTTCTCATTGTATTTCATTAAGTTGGTATTACCTCTTCCTCTCAATGACATTTGAAATTTAAAAATCAAACTAATTGTCATTGATACATTGGCATATCCACCTGGCTTTTGAATTCCAACATGTGGTACGTTATCATCCTTTGATTAGCAACGTATTCATCTATTATATAACTTCCTGCACCTGTATGTACTCAAAAATCTTAACCTATTTTTTTTCAAATTTCAACTTCAATTTATAAAGCCTCTCACTTCAGTCAACTAGAGTATTTACTTTCAGGAAGCACTGAAGATGACGAAAGTCGAAAGCGCTTTGAAAACTTATGAAAATATACACTTAATACAAAAAAAACTCATTTAACAAAAGAATATTGTGTAATAACTCTGAATCACAGTATGCCTACCAAGGAAACCACGTTAAAAAAATGCGCCAAGTACACTTGCTCACAGGTGGTGCAGAAATATGGGCTATTATGTAGAATACGACTTCTTCAACTTTTGGAATCGCAATTTCTCAAGATTGGGATCCGTAGGAAAAAAAGTGTGGATACCAATTTTTGAAGACAATTGGAATATCTGATCTATTGTCACGATAACATTTACCGTCAACGAGAAACATTGAAAAAACCCATGCTTTTGATCTTTGACCTTGGATAATTTTTTAGCAGACGTAGGATTTTTGGTATTTTATATGTGGTGTACCTAAGACCTGTACCAATTTCCAGCTCTATGCGAATTATTATTAAATAAAATTTTTATTTTGACTGTGGTAATGAATCTACTTATTCAAAAATTCCCGTATTCTTCTCAAAATATACAGTGCTAGTCAAAAGTCCCCTCCCCCCCCTCGTATCTTTTGAACGTGTATACTTATAATAATGAAATTTGGAGGGTGGAAATAAACGGATGTAGGCTTCTCAACTGGTCATAACAGGTGACGCAATAGTCATAAATGACGTCACAAGGCCACTGTGACCAATAATTTTAAATGGGACCCTATGGCAAGTGACAGCTCGTTTGAAAGGTATTGAAAATACCTATTCAGTCATACAACTTTTGTTTGGGTTTCGGCTGATTTTGATTGATAAATTGAAGAAATACGAAAATTATAGTTTCGCATTTAATTAATAAAGATTTAAGAACCAGTTCTTATAATAAGTGTTCAAAGTGTGCTCCATCTACTTCCTGGCAGTAATGCATCCTATTGCTAAACTCTTGTCGTACTCGTCCCAGTGTGTCAGCGGAAATTGCCCTACATTCTTCAACAATTCGTTGTTTCAGAATGGCAATACTGTCAGGTGCTGTAGCGTAAACCTTAGATTTCAAGTACCCCCATAGAAAAAAATCTAATGGTGTAAGGTCCGGTGACCGAGCTGGCCATTCGATCGAACCTCGTCGTCCAATCCATCTACCACGATATTCTTCATCTAGGTAACGTCTTACTGCACCGTAATAGTGTGCAGGAGCACCATCTTGTTGAAACGTTATTTCCAAGTTGTCGAATTCATCTGGATTATCTTCTAGAATTTCAAGAATTAACGCCTCAATATCATTTTGTAACATCTCCAGATACAATTCACCGGTTAAGTTAGCATTGAAAAAAAGAGGCCCAACTATGTGGTTTCCCAAAATACCTGCCCAAACATTTACTTTTTCTGGAAATTGAGTATGTTTTCACGAAAGATGTGAGGATTTGTGTCACTCCAATACCTCACATTTTGAGTGTTAACATTTCCATTGAGAAAGAAAGTACTTTCGTCACTAAAACAAATTGTCTGTATGTAGCCTGGTTGTTGGTTCATTTTATTGGACATAGTTTCACAGAATTCTAGTCTTCGGTCGGGGTCATCATCTGAAAGTTGGTGCACCATTTTTAATTTGTATGGATGAAATTTGTTTTTAGCCAACACCCTATGTACTGTCCTTTGACTGACTTCACAGATAGACGCAACTTGGGCTGTGGAAGAAGTAGGGTTTACTACCATTTCCCCAATTATGTCAATTTTTTTGTCATCACTAATTGTTGGTCGACCAGATCGTTTGGCATCTTGAACCCTACCTGATGCTTCAAACTTCCGAAGAAGCTCCCTCAAATAAACCCTCGATATAGGGCGATCGGGGTACCTCTCATTAAACAGTCGTTCCGCTGCATGGAAATTGTTTCTACATTCACCAATTATTAAGATAGCTGCTACTTTGTCGGCTACAGTACGTACCATTTTGCCTATGTAAACACTTAAACGTCTCGTTAAACAATAGCTTAGGTAAATTTTCAAGGTATAAACACTTTTGACAAGTAGAGAATTCAAAAACGTCAACCTTTTTGACAATTAACCAGAGGCGTACTTTAAAATCTTTATTAATTAAATGCGAAACTATAATTTTCGTATTTCTTCAATTTATCAATCAAAACCCAAACAAAATTGCTATGACTGAATAGGTATTTTCAATACCTTTCAAACGAGCTGTCACTTGCCATAGGGTCCCATTTAAAATTATTGGTCACAGTGGCCTTGTGACGTCATTTATGACTATTGCGTCACTTGTTATGACCAGTTGAGAAGCCTACATCCGTTTATTTCCACTTTCCAAATTTCATTATTATAAGTATACCCGTTCAAAAGATACGAGGGGGGGGAGGGGACTTTTGACTAGCACTGTATTGTTCATAACAATTCGTTCACAGATTTTCAAGCTTTTCGAGGGTGTGCAGCTGGGCTACAACTCCTCTGAGGCGGCTTCAATAAATTTGTTATTTCCTTCGAGCGACAAATCTATAAGTCGCTCTTTACCGTTTTAATATTTTTCCGATTATCCTCTTTGAAAAGCAGAGATTGCGAATAGAAAAAGACGCGGCTTAGGTTTCAATGAAAGGATCACGCAAGGAAAATCGATTCGGGAACATCCTTGGGATTTCAACTTTCGAGTTTAAGTACAGGAAAAATGTTGACCGTTTGCAATCGCATTATGATTTTGTTAACTGACTCCCATAAACAGTATTCACATTAGCATCACGATTTTCATAATATTCAGCAGAAAATTATGTGGAAGAGAGGGGTAGTGGACTTCGTAAAAATCTGTAAGACAAATCAAGATGTAAATATTAAACATAAATATATTTGAGTGTAGTTATTCTTACTCCAGGGACAACATGGTAAAGGAGATAAATCAAGAAACATTGAAATATGACCTAACTCTTTTATAATAATAATAATTTATTTTCTCTTGTTTAAAAGTATGAAGTAGAGAACATTCTATAAATACAATAACAAGGAAAGCGTCAGGAGATACTTAATATGTATTATGTGGTAGAAATAAATAATATATATTATAAATATCATATCACACCATAACGTATCATATCATGAGGAAAACAAGTACCTATATACACATACACACACATATACATATATATCACGTCCAAAAAAACAAACATATATCATGAAAATCTGCGAGACTCTAAAATTAAAGTTAAAATTCATCGAGAGTGTAGCAATTTTTTTCGACGAGGGCAGTCTTTAGTCTTGATTTAAAAACATCGATATTCGGCGCAGTTTTGATGGAATCATCGAGCTTATTATGAAGTATGAGCCCTAGATAGGGATGGATTTTTTTATATAAGTAGTTCTGTGCGTTTTGGGTATCAGTAGGTCTCTAGAACGTGCCAAGTACTGATGCTGGTTAGGTGCGAAGTTGAGTCTATTCTTATATACGTGAATGCGAAGTCCGTTGATATAGATGCTAGCAATAGTAAGTATTTTTAATTCTCTGAATTTATTTCTACATGATTGTCTCCATCCAATTTGTGCAATGATTCTGACTGCATATTTTTGTAAAATAAAAACTCTTGACAATGACAATGTATAGTCGCATAATACAGATTTAGCAACACTCCTTTACCACAGTGCGTCGACATGAAACTCAATGCGTAACAATTTTTACGTATTTTTTCGCATAGGGTTTCAATGTAAGCAGTCCATGTAAGTTTGTGATCTAATGTAAGACCCAGCATTTTTGTTGTAGAGCATGATTCAACCTGTAACTCGTCCTTTTCATGGATTTTGAAATTTTCTGGAATGTTACGCAGGGTGAATATTATCAACGCTGTTTTGGATATGTTGAGAGTCAAACTATTTTTGTTTGCCCATGTTATAACTTTGACAAGAAAATTTGTGTCATCTACGTAGGCGATTACATGAGTTTCTGAAATATTATTAAAGTAATTCATCAGATCGTTAGCGTATACAAGGAAAAGTAAGGGTCCCAGTATAGAGCCTTGAGGGACGCCCTGTTCAATAGTTCCAGGTTGGCTTTTGGAGTTCTGAATCGATACTCTTTGGGTCCTGCCTATTAAGTATGATTTAATCAAACTCAAAGCTGTTTGTCTTACACTATATCGTTCCAATTTTTGCCCATGGTTAACACAGTCAAAAGCTCAGGAGAAATCAATGAATTGTCCACAGATGTGTAGTTTCCCATCCAGAGCATTTATTACGTGCTTGTTGAATTCTTATAAAGCTGTATCAGTGCTCTTGTTTTGTGTGAACCCATGTTGATTTGGCGAGAGGATTTTATGGGCAAAAAATGACACCAATTAGTTCCTAATATTTAGCTCAACAATCTTTGAGTTATCGTAAAGATTTGAGTCACCTTTTTTAAAGATTGGTAAGACAAATGCTGTTTTCAATTTATCTGGAAAGATTCCTTGTTCCATAGACAAGTTCACAATGTATGTTAACTGAGTTGACAAGCACATTTTTTCAGGATATTATTTGAAATGTCATCATGGCCAGTTGCATTTGAATTATTTAGTTTTTTCACATAATCATTGACGTCATTCTCAGTGATTGTATGCAAGAAGAAAGAGTTGGGACATGTTTTGATATTCCTATCCATAAAATTCAGATCGATTTCTTTTTGCTGTGGAACTTTGGTAAAGTGACTATTGAAATTATTGCCGATTTCAGGGACTTCAACGTTACCTTCACAAATTTTAATGATATTGGACTTGCTTCCCTTTTTTTGAATTTGGTTCACGATTTGTAGTTTTCTTTCAGTTTTTATTTAACTGGGATTCATTATATAACATCACAGACATACAAAAAACAACATTAGAGAAATGAATCTTTTGATATAAAAGAACACCTTAATTTATTTAAAAAAATAAGTATATTGAATAGAGAGAATGATTTAAAATGGGGCTGATGAAGTCAATTGGGAAACGTGACAAACATTAGGTGAATGGCACAAAGATAAAGAAAATTTACCACTAAAAGATAACTTCATAAATTATAGAAATCTCTTCAATGAATTATTTAAAGTTTTATGAATACTTATAAAAACTCAAGAGAGAAGGTCTCACTGTTGAACTTATTCGCTGCAAATGTGACGAAACTTTCATTGAAACGCTAAAAATATCATAATATATTTAATTCGACTTGAAAAACTTATGGATTCCGGAACCAGAAGTTGAACTTGGTTAGAATGTATCAACATCTAGTTCTCCTGGAGCACGATCCTTACCTCCATTAATCATTACCTCCGTAATAACCTCTTCAGTCCAGGCGCGATGCCAGATCAGTGATGCCTGTAAAAAGTTGAGTACCGCAGCGAACATTATCCAAAAAGACAGAGGGTTCCTCTCGATATGAAAAAGCCCTCTTCACTAGTCTCCAGTGTACTTGATACCTCTCTCGGAATCTGTGGAACATGCATGTTTTGTGACAGCGTGGATAGATCAAGGGTGGGATTGAACCTCATCGAAAGTTCGCTGGAATGCTGATACCATTTCGTGACCGTGGGCAACAACGAATTGTAGGCCGATAGAAAATAATTGATGGGGATTTTGGAACTAATAGTATTAAAAAAAGTCGAAGATATCATGGTACATATGTTCCTAAATACAAAATATAACAATCGTAAACAATGGTTTGTTTAAATATTTGACGAATGAATGTTCTAAGAAGGATAAATAGAGACGAACCAAAACATAGAGGAAAAAAATCGTCTTCAACTCCGAATGTAATTAATAATAATAATATAATAATAAGTTCATTCAGAGAGAATGGGCTTACAATAAAATGTATAGATATATGTGAATAAAGTTGGTTAGCGATAAGTGCTGTAGATATAGACATGTATCATAAAGTAAGGAGAAAGCGTTATGCTCTCTCCAGGCGACTTCCTCTCTCTCTCTCTCTCCCTGTATCTGTATTTTTTTTCTATCATTTTTTCAATGCAAATAATGGAAAGTAAAGAATCAAATCTGAAAGTTTCATTTAATATTTTATTTATTAAAAATTAGATATAAAATAGTGAATTATACATAATATCGAGGTAGCAGAATATGTTGCCATCAATCTCATGTATCCACCACTCTGTGTTTCTTTTCACCAGCTTTTATTTCACTTGCTTCGTTCGTATGTCATTCTGTCATTGTCATTCTTTCCGGTTCAAAATTTGTAATTCATTGGAGCACTTGCAGACATCCGATTGAACTGAAATTTGGCAGGTGTTCATAATTCCAGTGACAATGCATAATGAAATTTTTGTTATATCAAAAAAACAATGGCGGCTCCAAGATGGCGGACGAATTAGGTGATTATGGTACGATTCGATTCAAATTTGGTATGTGGGGGTTTTTGGGGACGGAGATGGAGAATTATTTGACAAAACTCAAAAATTCAAGATGACGGCTCCAAGATGGCGGACAAGTTTTGTGATTATGGTCCGATTCGATTCAAAATTGGTATGTGAAGGTTTTTGGGGTCGGAGATTATGATTTGTTCGTCAAAATTTATAAATTCAAGATGGCGGCTCCAAATTAGCGGAGGAGTTTTATGATTATGTCCGATTCGATTCAAAATTGTTATATGCGGGTTTTCAGGGTCGAAGATGATGAATTTTTTTCCAAAATTCAGAAAATCAAAATGGCGGCTCTAAGATGGCCGATGATCTCTGTGTTTATGGTCCGATTCTATTCAAAATTGGTATGTGGAGGTTGACGGGGTCGGAGATTATGAATTCACGAGTTCAAAATGGCGGACGAGTTTTGTAATCATGGCTAGATTGGATTCAAAATTGTCGGGGTTTTAAGGGTCGGAGATTATGATTTTAGTCAAAGATTATTGATTTTTAGTTAAAATTCATAAATTAAAGATGGCAATTACAAGATGGCGGATGAGGAAATCCATACATGGTCTCCTCATTGAAGGAGTAGATAGCTCAGAACTTACAAGAAAAAGGCCTCATAATTATGATGCTTTAACAAAAATGCATAGATAGAATTTATTCAAATGCACTGAAAAATAAAAAAATATTGCTTTGGATGTGTGACGTAGGTTATTCCGTGAGTTATAGATTCAAAAGCTGGTCGCTTTTGTATTCGGAATGGAAACTTTGCGCGACAAGCCTTTGAATCTATAATTCACGGAATAACCTACGTCACACATCCAAAGCAATTATTTTTTACTTTCTAGTGCATTTGAATAAAAGCTTGTGTTTAAAATGGTGTTTTATTAATTATTTTATTTCTCAATATGTTTCCCTATGGTAGAAGAGAGAAAGAGAGATAATATACTCTATTGTCATAAGAGTAATCTTGTGGACAAAGTTTCACTCAATCTATAACGCAGTTTATATGTAAAAACAAAATTAATTTAAAATAATCAATTTTTACTTAATACATAAAGTCAGTTTTTATATATAAAAACATATAAGTCGTACAAAATACTGGTAAAAATAAACAAGTTTGTCTTAACCCATAAAGTAAATTAATATAAATATAAAAATAATTAAAATATATAAGTCACATTGAAATATACCCCAAATAAATTTTAAAATCACATTATTGATTGGTTTTTTAAAAATTATCATTATAAAATTCTTGTATATTATAATATGGTCACTTGGAAAACATTTCACAGCCTTCCTGGAGCATTGTAAAGCTGTTATTTATATTACATTGTTTGGCAAATGGTTGAACATTTTACAACCATTATAGACAATGGGTCGTTATGAGTAGTCAATTTTTCAGTCATTTTTTTTACAACAGAGCTGTA
This sequence comes from Gonioctena quinquepunctata, assembly GCA_018342105.1. Taxonomy (NCBI): domain Eukaryota; kingdom Metazoa; phylum Arthropoda; class Insecta; order Coleoptera; family Chrysomelidae; genus Gonioctena; species Gonioctena quinquepunctata. Next base: position 505,438 of record JAFIRS010000418.1, on the reverse strand, counting down.
ATATTCGTTAAGAACGTTTGGTGAAAGTGGAACTTCATGTACTTTATTAGATTCACCTCTTAGGTCATTAATTACTTGCCAAGTCTCTTTCGATTTGTTTTCAGCATGCTCGAATCTATTTTTATAGTAACTTTCTTTTGCTTGTCACACAACCTGCCTATGAATACTGCGGTATCTACTGGAATTCCATGCATTTTATTCAATTATTTTATCAACAGCTGTCTTTGCTTTTATATTATATTTACATATCATCGTTTTTATGCTATACTATATGCCTTCGTTTTTAAGGTAGTACCGCCACGAGACAGTTGAATTAGGAAATTATTAAAATTTGGCATACGTATTGTTTAACATGTGAACAACACTTCTATAAAATTTTAACAAGTTTCACCATCCCGAACTCGAGATATATATAAATATATATATATATATATATATATATATATATATATATATATATATATATATATATATATATATTTGAAGTACACTCAATTAACACGTAACATATGGACCATGCATAGGCAAACATCACATTATTAAATCTACCGTTAGACTAACATTAAGAAGTTTATGAAAAACCTGGAGGAGCTACAGCAGGATATCACAGATATTGTGGAAAAAAATCAAAGTGATTGACCATCTAGTTTGACAGATATAATCAAAACTACTCTCGGTATTCAAAATAGTCCACGGGGAAGCGCACAGCCTAAAGAGGGGGTCGTAGAGAAATGCAGATTCTGCCAGGGGACTTTTTAAAGAAGGACGGGGGACCATTTGAGGGTCTGAACGCGAAAAAAAAACTCCTCCCAGTTGACCCCATCGATTTTGACGATACTCCCCTTCCCCCCCAAAAAAAAAGTTCAAAAAGAGTACTACAAAAAAGTACATTGAAGTTATATCGAAAAACGATAATGTTTCCCCATGACGTATGATTTCTAGTGAGGGATAGAGGGGCGGGGGGCGGGTCTGAATTTTTTTTTTGCTGCGCTTTTCAGGGACATCAATGTTTTGGGTCGCCAACTTTCTATAACGAAGAAATTTTCTAGAGTCGATTGGAGGGGCAAGTGCCCCCCTTCAAATTTTTTTTTTTTGCGTTTCAAATCGAAAAGTCTTTTGAAATTTTTCGATTCCGTCGAAAATAATTTCCTAATTCAACTGTCTCGTGGCGGAACTACCTTAAATTAAATTATACTTACATGTCTCATTTCTAGTATTAATCACACACAATGTTTAATGCTCACACATTTTAGGCTTGAGATAGATTTAATTTAATTTTAATATTACATAACTATCCCACTGATGATTTCTATACTTGTACAAGTCCTATGAAATAAATGCTTACTTACTTACTTACTAATACCATTGAAAAAAAATATCATCATTAAACTTCCGAATATAATGCAGCGATCGCATATTATTTGCTGAAATTTTTATGCCTCGAGTAATCCACTGTTTTATGTGCTTGATTTTTATGTTTTGAATCGGAAATGAACTATTGAAAATATTCACCAAATGATTGTAAACATTTTAGAATGAATCCTGGTAATTGTACACCATATCCCAATCGGTATTCAGGCATGCATTGTAATATCTTTTATAGTTTTTTTTACTGTATAATCTACCAAACCTGAATTTATTGCGGTTTACTATAAAATTCACTTTACAGCAGCATAATATAGCTTCATGGTATGAAAGTTGATGTTTTCTATTCCATCACATTTAATTGTCATTATACAATGCAATACTATACCTATATATCCTTTTTCCAAACTCCTCCGCCACAGTAAAAGGTATTTTATCCCTGATAGTACTATTCCTTATATCAAATTGACGTGCCACATATTCGATGTAAACCATTAATCCAACTTCGGCATAAAAAAAACATAAGAAATTATGTCCAAAGAAGGATATGATCATCTTAACACACGTTATATAAAAAAATTAAAGGAACAAAAATATCTTCCACGTATTACCACTCAACCATAATATCCGATTTGTATTATCATACATATCCTACCGCTCATGTATCATTTTAAATTTCCCGCAAGCAGAACAGCAGTTTGGATGGTTTCGTACACCTTGGGAGTCATATGAGCAAGGGCTCGACGCCTGCCACGTAGACTCGTATATAATAGAAAGAGACAGAGAGAGAGAGAGAGAGATAGAGAAATGCGCATGGATGGGTCATAACGCTTTTTTCTTACGTGGCGATTTCTACCTATCGAAAGCCGCATAAAGGAACTTCGTTCCAATGAAATCAGTGAGGAACATTGGTATAGATTATATTGTATATCATTCTTGAAATATATTGAATCAATTTATTCATTCATAATATATGTTCACATACAAGTTATTACATGAACACATCACAGTATTGCCGTCTATTATAAGTGTATTCATTTGTATATTACGTTATCAATAATACCTTTTCTGATGGATATTATAGATACTGATACATCACACAGGAGCTATGTGATTTTTTCCCCATGTTTCTTTCAAATTTTCATGTTTGGTTTCTTATATTCATTCTTCTATTATATTTTAGAAAATTTATGAATAAACATTATTATTATTATCATTTCGAGAATACTCTTTTTTTGGTTATTGTTTTCCACTGCTAAAATTATTGGCTTATTGCCAGAACCAAACTGATTCAATTGTGTATTATGTTCAGCTAAGGCACAACAGTTTCATTTTGATAATACAATCACCCCTATGAGAAGCTTTTCGTCTTGCTTGTTTTGTTCTAGTTTGACCAATGTATTTTTTATCGCCATTTGAACACCGTGCCGTTGGTTCGACGAGTCGATTAAAAATAGCTTCATTATGGATAAAAATAAGTTTCAAGAATATTCTCATACCAACTTTTGTTCAAAAATCAATATTGTTTGCATACTCTTTATAGGTAATTATTATTTTTATACTTAACTTGCTTTGTTGCTTGTCTATCTTAATATTTGCAGATCCTTACAACTACTTCCCTGGCAATGCCTCGACGGACGTTGAATTACATCTCGTATTACGAATTTTCAATTGTTTCTGCGGCGCACAGTTTTATTTTTATTCGATCAATGTCGTTCCATATGAAAATATATTTTATATAATTTTAATGAACAGCAGGCCGAATTACAGATATAGAATTAATATTCTAATTACTATACTCTCCACACTGCCATTACAAGTAGTTCTATTAACAAAACAGAGGCAGAGAAAAGTTCATTTGAGTTTGTCTTTAAGAAATGATTCTTCGAAACGTGTCTTCCGGATCAAAAAAAATTGCGAGACTCAGGATAATAATTTGTTTTCAACAAGGAAAATGGGTAAAATTAAATTATATTTTTCATGTTGCTATTCATTTCCATGAAATATTCACTCCATGATCTCTTTTGACCTGATGATCTTTTGCGTTTACCCATTTTCTCATTTGCATAATTGCACCATTTTGCCCCTCAAAAAAGCGATATAATTTTAATATAGCTGGAGTATCCGACAAAAAAATCTAACTCAACACCCCACGAAATCCTTTATTTCCCTCTGCGGAGAACAAATGAAGACAAATGTTTACGATAATTTCCAAATCCCACCTTGTACACCAATTAACACAAAAAAGGGCTCGAATTACCTTGACCCATTAATTTTTTCCTGACAGAACCTGACCGCTTAATTACCACTTTAAGTTTGTGAAATATGCTATACAAGGGCAATTTCGCCGAGGGCCAAACAACGCAGGTAGAAGGGCCCACAAGGGAGCACCTATGACGAGATGAAAGGGAAGGCCACCCTGAACAAACTAGACTTTGATAGGCGGGGAATTTATTTTTATCTTGGCATAATAAACAACCAAACTCATATATTATAAAAAAATTATATTCCTTTATGATAGGATATAACATTTCAAAATACCTTCGCAATTCATCAAATGACTAAAAAATCGATGGCGCGGCCAGTCGGCAACTAAGATTTCATAATTTATTTATTGATCCTGAGGGTTATATTTCAGGGTACGTACTGAGGAAAGATTTTCCAAAATGTAAATACCAAGTGATTAAAACTAACCCCTGAATATTTCAATAATTTTTATCTATAAAACTGGAGAAAAGTTTTTTGCCTGGGAAATTTTTTTTATGTCTGAATTTTGCAACCCATGTGTTAAAAATTACCACTAGTATAAAGCACGTTGGGAAATAGGAGAATTAAATTTTGCAGACGGATTTATGATCGGATGTAAAATTTCAAAATTCCTTCGGAATTCATCGTTCATCATGAATGACTAAAAAAATCGTTGGCGCAGCAATTCATTCTGAGGGATATATTTCAGGGAACGTACCGAGGAAAGATTTTCCCAAATACCAAGCGGTTCAGACTACCCCTGAATATTTCAATATTTTCTAACTATGAAACTAAAAAATAATAAAAAACCCGATCTTGTCATTAACTTTTTTTGCCCGAGGAGAAATTTTTAGTATAAAACAGGTTAGGAAATAGGATAATGAAATTTTGCAGAAGGTTACATTTTTAGGAGAGAAGTCGTACTGAGGAAGTATTTCATAGTATTTGGATCCAATCTGATTTTTCAACCGACGGAACCAAAAAGGAGGAGATTCTCTAGTCGACGCGGATATTTTTTTTTTTAGTATGATCACGCATAACTTTTTACTGTGACGTCCGATTCCGATAATTTTCAGTGGATAGGGTGTACTTCACAGTTAGTCCCATTTGGATTTAAAATATGAAATCCACCCCCTAAGGGTAGCAAAATGAAGGATATTGATCACTCACCCTCTGAATTCTGGTCCGTTAACCGATTCTATCAGGCATAACTTTGTACTGGGTTCTTCGATTTGGATGATTATTTTTGTATTGGATAGGGTATACCTCATATTTGGATTTCGAATGGAACTATCCACCCTCACGGGTGGAAAAATAGGGGATAATTGATTTTTCACTTGTGAACATTGGCATACATATGTAGTTGACAATGACAGATCGCTATTGTCATTATTTTTGTTCTCCCACATCCGTCACAATCATTATATTCTATGAGAGGATGGAATGATATACAAAGTAATGAAATAAACTAACCAGAACAACAAAAATAATTTATATTACAACAAATAGTAAAAGTAGATAATATTATTTAACTGGTAATAGTTGAAGTAAGGTGGATAAGTAAGTATTTTCGAAGTAATAAAAACACAAGTAGATAGTAATTAGTAGACTTCAGCCAAAAAAATTGAAAAATAAAAACTTTTTAACAAAAATTTAAACCGGCAAAATACGGAACTGAAAAGTAGAAAATAAAATAAACCTTCTTAGTCTCAATAACTAAGCTCCTAAACTAATGAAAGTAACTAATTTTGAGTCGGCGCCAAACGAACAATCAACGAAGATCATTAAATTACTTCAAAAAAATTATCAGAATGTCACCGCGCAACTCGATGCCATCATTTTACGCCTTACCTAATTCATTTGCTTGTTTGTTTGGCGCCGACTCAAAATTAGTTAATTACATTAGTTTAGGAGCTTAGTTATTGAGATTAAGAAGGTTTATTTAATTTCTTACTTTTTAATTCTGTAATTTTTGCTTTTCGGTTGATTTTTGCGTCGCTTTAATTTTTTGTTAAAATGTTTTATTTTTCAATTTTTTGTAGCTGAAATCTATTAATTACTACCTAGTTAATTTTTTATTACTTCCAAAATACTTACCTAGCTTACTTTGACTATTAATTGTTAAATAATATGATTATATACTTGAACTATTTATTGTTATATAATATAAATTATTTTTGAATGTTCTAGTTAGTTGATTTCATCACTTTGTATATAATTCCAGCATTCCATAGATGTATGAGGATCTGTCAATATCAACTACATGTGTGCCAATGTTCACAAGTGGGAAATCAATCATCCCCTATTTTATACCCATAGGGGTGGCTTATTTTATTCCGAATTGCAATATGATCAACTATGAGGTATACCCTATTTAATAAAAAAAGAATCATCCAAATCGGAAAACCCACTACAAAGTTATGACTGATAGAATCGGTTAACTGACCAAAATTCAGAGGGTGAACGACCAATATCCTCCATTTTGCTACCCTTAGGGATGGATTTTTTTGTTCAAATTCGAATGGGACCAACTTTGAAGTACACATTATCCAATGAAAAGAGAATGATCGGAATCGAACTGCTCTGTGGAAAGTTATGCATGATCATACATGAAAAAAATATACGCGTCGATTAGAAAACCTCCTCCTTTTTGATTTCGTCGGTTAATAAAGACATTTCATAATAATCATTAGTATTATCATTAAAACTGAACAAGTTGTTCTTGATACTTTTTCTTAAGGATAAGCATCCCGCCTATTCCTGTTATAATATTACGGGCCACCCCTGAACAAACTAGCACTTTATTAGGAACTATATTACGGACTTGGTGGCTCCTATGAAATGGGTATGCATCACTTAAATGAGTTGTGTCCCGAGTTGAGACATAAATTTGGCAAAGATTCTAGGAGTCATCGCGCTAGCAGGTGGTACGAACATCCGAATAAGGTCAAGACTTCGTGTAGTTAAAGTAATAAATCATTGTTTACGTTGAGGAAGGTTTGATAAATTCGTGGTGTTTATGGGTACAAAAATGACTGGAATTCATCATGTCCTATTCCCATTTTATAAGACGTTGGACACATAAACAAAAGTTCTTATTGAATTGAATAACTATGGACAAACCAGAATAAAAAAAAAGAGAAGAAAATAATATTGAGTATACGCTTTTGTCGTTTAGTATGTAGAAATAAGTGATAAATCTGAAAAAGTCCCCAGGGATGAAACGTCGTCCAAAACCCAAGAAAAACCCGGCCTGTGTTCTTGGACCTAAAAACGTCCGATTTTACGACGTTTCGGCAAATTCACATTTGTCATCTTCAGGTGATGTATAGAAATTCGATTGTTTCGAACTCGACTGATCTTCTCGTGTGGTGCTCCTGAATTTGTAATGGTGATTAGTCGATTACACAGGCCAAAATGTTTGCCACCTGGGTGGAGTCATAACAGAAAAAAAGCAGGTAATATTTATGGAAAAAGAAGATGGAATATAGGTTGGTTATTTCTCCAGCTTGTTTATAAATCAGTTATTAATGAGGTAACTCACCAAAAACATCTCATGCGGATTCTCTTGTTTCTTACCTGAAATCAAAGAAAATGGAATTTTACCACATATTTCATCGAAAACAATCCAAATAAAAATCTCATCGGAATGGCCACTAAACAAATCATGAATGAAATAAAACTTGGCACGCTTTTCCTGCACTACTCTAATCCCATGAGCCGAAAGCGCTGGTCTATTTTCAAATGTCACAATAAATTACCTTCATTTAACGCCCGACTTAATTAGTTCTTCAAATCTATTTTCGAACACAACGATATGTATGATGTTTGTCTCGATGCTCGTCTAGAAAAACATGATGAATTCAAGCGACGAGACCAGCTTATTTTATAAATATGTCAGGAGTAAGCTGTAACGTTTTGCCAAGATGAATAACTTTGCAGTAACATCTTTGAAATATATAAATGCGGTGTTGAGGGATATGGCACTGCAGATCATGTCCCTACAGTTTTATTTCATGCGGCAGATCTTTTCAGTATTATTTGAATGGGTCACGACATTCATCATTTTATGTAGTACGAAAATATGATAAAAAATACATCTACTTTGTCGGAATATTCTTCGATGGGGACAAAGTTCTTTATATTAACATAATGTACTACCATAATAAAAATAATAACGTTTATTCGCACAATAATAGACAAGATACATATACAAAGTAGCAAATAAACAAAAGGAATCTGCAAAGCCTAATGGCTGTGTGCAGGAATAAGTAATCACTCAAATAAAATAAAAATCTACTGCAATCAATATTCAAACCATACAATAATACTACAACAATAATAATTGGAAAGTGAATAAAATGAATGAATAAATGATAGTGTAATCCCATAAAAGAAGCCTTGTGCATGGTAAACACTGTAACATTGATCCACACCGCGTAATCACATATTATGGTGACAGTTGCATAGTTTTTTTGGGGGGGAATTTATGAAGATGGAGTTATAGAGCAAAAGTGGTGTTTTGGCTATTTATAAATTGGTGTATGTCTTTTCTAGGAATGGATTGGATCCATTTTTTCATTTTATTCTTGAACATGTTGAGCGAGTTCAATCTTTTGATTACATTGGGTAATTTGTTATATAATTTGGGACCAAGGTAAGTGAAACAACTCAAGCCTATAACTTTTTCCGGCGAGGTACAATCATCCTTCCATCGTTGTTATGTCTCGTGTTGTACACATGGTCAGTATGCTTTGAAGTATTTCTATCTTTGTGTTGTTTCAATAAAATAATTCTAGTATAGTGTTGATGTCGAAAATTCTAGTTTCACTGTATAAAATATCTGTTGAGTATTGGCGAGGTTTTTTGTAAATAACTTTCAGTATATACTTCTGTATTTTATTTGAAATTAGTTGACGTTGCTCCCCAGGCTATAATACCATACGTTAGATGGCTTTCAACTAGAAAGAAGTATAATGTTTTCAGTAAATTCAGGGGTAAAGTGTTTGATAGTAATTTAAATCTGTATATCATTGGTCTGAGTTTTTTTATCACATATTCAATATGTTTGTCCCATCTGAGGTGGTTATCTACGTAGATGCCAAGGTATTTTATATTTTCAGCAGATTTCACTGTTAGGTTCTCGTTGGAGTTGTTTTTTATGTGCAGCTCTTTGTATTCAGGTAAGTATCTGGAGTAAGAAGAAAAAGGTACAAAGAATGTTTTTTTTTTAATTGACGGTTAAAAGTTTATCATCAAGATAGCTGAAGATGAACCCTAAATCCATCTCAGCAATCTGTTTCAGCTCTTGCCAGTTTGCTGCTTCATAAAAAATTGCTGTGTCAACTGCAAATGTTGTTATCTTTCCTCTGATGTTTAGCTGGAATATTGACTAGAAGGGGACCTAGGATTGTGCTTTGGGGTACTCCATATTCTACTGTTCGCATAGCACTCAGCTCGTCTCCAATACGTACGCACTGTTGCCTTTTTTGTAAGTAACTTGTGAACAATTTGTGCGAGTTTCCTCTAATTCCAATATTTTCCATGTACTGGAGTATTTTGATGTGGTCAACAGTGTCGAAAGCCTTAGCCAGGTCAACAAAGATACACATAGAAGATAGCTTTTTATCAAATGAGTTGTTGATAGTACTTATTAACCTGGCTTTAGCATCCGATGTTGACCTATTTTCTCGGAATCCAAATTGTACATCAGAGAGTATATGAAACCGGTTCAGATAACTATCAAGGCGATTTTTTATAATTTTTTCGAAAACTTCCGCTAGACTAGATATTATCGATATCGGGCGGTAATTTAATGGGTCTGTGTGGCAGCGATTCTTGTAAATGGGGGTGATCACACCCACTTTGAAGACTTTCGGAAAAATACCCTCAGTGATTGCCTTATTTATTATATAAGAAAGCGGTTTAGATGTGGTGTTTTTTAAATATTTCAACGTTTCCGACCTGATACCGTCTTCTCCATTTTTTGTCTTTCAATGTTTCAATTGTTTGAACTATTTCAGTTTCAGCAGTCTTCATCATAACTATAGAGTTGGGTATTCTTTCTAGTATTTGTGGTTCTTTGGATGGTCTGTTCTTTAATTTACTTTGTATATCGTCTGCCAGAAATGTACCTATACCGGAGAGTTTTTTACAAAACACATCTGCTATTTGATTTGGGTTGTTTACAATTTTTCCATCACTCTTTATTTCTGTAATTATACTTGTTGGTTTTTTTGCCTATCATTTCATTCAAACTGTCCCATAGAGTTGTATTATTGTTTTTGTTTTCATAAACTATTGTCGAATTGTAATCTTTTTTTGTTTGTTTCATCAAATCATTGAGTTTATTCCTATAGGTTTTATAGATTTCAATATTTTCTTCACTACTTTAAATAGTTCGTATTTTTTGTTTATGGATTTGTCCAGACCTTGTGTTATCTATGGACTTATTTTCCATGTTTTCGAATTATATTTGATAGTGTTCGTACACTTTTCTTCCGCTAGTTTTAGTATATTAATGAACGATTTGGTGGCTTGGTTAATATCCGGTGTTGAGTAAACTTATTTTATAAGTTTTAGTGAACGGCTTAAATAATTGTGAACAATTTGTGCGAGTTTCCTCTAATTCCAATATTTTCCATATACTGGAGTATTTTGATGTGGTCAACAGTGTCGAACGCCTTAGCCAGGTCAACAAAGATACACATAGAATATAGCTTTTTATCAAATGAGTTGTTGATAGTACTTATTAACCTGGCTTTAGCATCCGATGTTGACCTATTTTCTCGGAATCCAAATTGTATATCAGCGAGTATATGAAACCGGTTCAGATAACTATCATGGCGCTTTTTTATAATTTTTTCGAAAACTTTCGCTAGACTAGATATCACCGATATAGGGCGGTAATTTAATGGGTCTGTGTGGCAGCCATTCTTGTAAATGGGGGTGATTACACCCACTTTGAAGACTTCCTGAAAAATACCCTCAGTGATTGCCTTATTTATTATATAAGAAAGAGGTTTAGATATGGTGTTTTTTAAATATTTCAACGTTTCCGACCTGATACCGTCTACTCCATTTTTTGTCTTTCAATGTTTCAATCGTTTGAACTATTTCAGTTTCATCAGTCATCATCATAACTATAGAGTTGGGTATTCTTTCTAGTATTTGTGGTTCTTTGGATGCTCTGTTGTTTAATTCACTTTTTATATTGTCCGCCAGAAATGTACCTATACCGGAGAATTTTTTACAAAACACATCTGCTATTTGATTTGGGTTGTTTACGATTTTTCCATCACTCTTTATTTCTGTAATTATACTTGTTGGTTTTTTTGCCTATCATTTCATTCAAACTGTCCCATAGAGTTGTATTGTTGTTTTTGTTTTCATAAACTTTTTTCGAATAGTAATCTTTTTTTGTTTGTTTCATCAAATCATTGAGTTTATTCCTATAGGTTTTATAGATTTCAATATTTTCTTCACTACTTTAAATAGTTCGTATTTTTTGTTTATGGATTTGTCCAGACCTTGTGTTATCTATGGACTTATTTTCCATGTTTTCGAATTATATTTGATAGTGAGAGATAAGTGCCATGTGAAGTGGAATGAATAGAAAAATCGAATTTAAACGGTTTTCTTCACATAAAGGATTCAATATAAAATTGAACCAGAGAAAGGTAGATCTCAGGTGAAAAACAACTACTTTCCTGGCAAATACCACGCAGAACGTTGAATGATATTCACCTGAAAATCCATGCATACTTCCATAAAATATCAATGGACATTGAATGCAAATGTTTCTTTCTGATAAGCTCGATTATGTTTAATTTAAGTCGTGTTCACCTAACAATCCGCATACCGGTTTCAGGCTTCTTGGCCCTCATCAGTACGGAGTAGTCAACCAGCCAAAAGTCCAAAGAACTCTGGCTGAAGTGAGACACAACGTAAACAAACCATCATCGATCTTGTAACACCTATAGGTACGCCGGAAAAGATAAACTTTAACTGGCGGTACCTAGTGACAGAAAGAAACACTCCGAAAATCTCCCACCTCGATAGGTTTCTAAATAAAAGATTCCTTCTCAGTAGGAGTGGCAAGCCCGTCTAGCATATAGTGAGAGATAAGTGCCATGTGAAGTGGAATGAATAGAAAATCGAATTTAAACGGTTTTCTTCACATAAAGGATTCAATATAAAATTGAACCAGAGAAAGGTAGATCTCAGGTGAAAAACAACTACTTTCCTGGCAAATACCACGCAGAACGTTGAATGATATTCACCTGAAAATCCATGCATACTTCCATAAAATATCAATGGACATTGAATGCAAATGTTTCTTTCTGATAAGCTCGATTATGTTTAATTTAAGTCGTGTTCACCTAACAATCCGCATACCGGTTTCAGGCTTCTTGGCCCTCATCAGTACGGAGTAGTCAACCAGCCAAAAGTCCAAGAACTCTGGCTGAAGTGAGACACAACGTAAACAAACCATCATCGATCTTGTAACACCTATAGGTACGCCGGAAAAGATAAACTTTAACTGGCGGTACCTAGTGACAGAAAGAAACACTCCGAAAATCTCCCACCTCGATAGGTTTCTAAATAAAAGATTCCTTCTCAGTAGGAGTGGCAAGCCCGTCTAGCATATAGTGAGAGATAAGTGCCATGTGAAGTGGAATGAATAGAAAAATCGAATTTAAACGGTTTTACAAAATTCAAAAAAATTAACCAGGGAAAGGTAGATCTCAGGTGAAAAACAACTACTTTCCTGGCAAATCCAGCAGAACGTTGAATGATATTCACCTGAAAATCCATGCATACTTCCATAAAATATCAATGGACATTGAATGCAAATGTTTCTTTCTGATAAGCTCGATTATGTTTAATTTAAGTCGTGTTCACCTAACAATCCGCATACCGGTTTCAGGCTTCTTGGCCCTCATCAGTACGGAGTAGTCAACCAGCCAAAAGTCCAAAGAACTCTGGCTGAAGTGAGACACAACGTAAACAAACCATCATCGATCTTGTAACACCTATAGGTACGCCGGAAAAGATAAACTTTAACTGGCGGTACCTAGTGACAGAAAGAAACACTCCGAAAATCTCCCACCTCGATAGGTTTCTAAATAAAAGATTCCTTCTCAGTAGGAGTGGCAAGCCCGTCTAGCATATAGTGAGAGATAAGTGCCATGTGAAGTGGAATGAATAGAAAAATCGAATTTAAACGGTTTTCTTCACATAAAGGATTCAATATAAAATTGAACCAGAGGAAGGTAGATCTCAGGTGAAAAACAACTACTTTCCTGGCAAATACCACGCAGAACGTTGAATGATATTCACCTGAAAATCCATGCATACTTCCATAAAATATCAATGGACATTGACACTCCGTACTGATGAGGGCCAAGAAGCCTGAAACCGGTATGCGGATTGTTAGGTGAACACGACTTAAATTAAACATAATCGAGCTTATCAGAAAGAAACATTTGCATTCAATGTCCATTGATATTTTATGGAAGTATGCATGGATTTTCAGGTGAATATCATTCAACGTTCTGCGTGGTATTTGCCAGGAAAGTAGTTGTTTTTCACCTGAGATCTACCTTTCTCTGGTTCAATTTTATATTGAATCCTTTATGTGAAGAAAACCGTTTAAATTCGATTTTTCTATTCATTCCACTTACATGGCACTTATCTCTCACTATATGCTAGACGGCTTCCACTCTACTGAGAAGGAATCTTTATTTAGAAACCTATCGAGGTGGAGATTTCGGAGTGTTTCTTTCTGTCACTAGGTACCGCCAGTTAAAGTTTATCTTTCCGGCGTACCTATAGGTGTTACAAGATCGATGATGGTTTGTTTACGTTGTGTCTCACTTCAGCCAGAGTTCTTTGGACTTTGGCTGGTTACTACTCCGTACTGATGAGGGCCAAAGCCTGAAACCGGTATGCGGATTGTTAGGTGAACACGACTTAAATTAAACATAATCGAGCTTATCGAAAGAAACATTTGCATTCAATGTCCATTGATATTTTATGGAAGTATGCATGGATTTTCAGGTGAATATCATTCAACGTTCTGCGTGTATTTGCCAGGAAAGTAGTTGTTTTCACCTGAGATCTACCTTCTGGTTCAATTTATATTGAATCCTTTATGAAGAAACCGTTTAAATTCGATTTCTATCATTCACTTCCATGGCCTTATTCTCACTATAGCTGACGGGCTTGCCACTCCTACTGAGAAGGAATCTTTATTTAGAAACCTATCGAGGTGGAGATTTCGAGTGTTCTTTCTGTCACTAGGTACCGCCAGTTAAAGTTTATCTTTCCGGCGTACCTATAGGTGTTACAAGATCGATGATGGTTGTTTACGTTGTGTCTCACTTCAGCCAGAGTTCTTGGACTTTGGCTGGTTGACTACTCCGTACTGATGAGGGCCAAGAAGCTGAAACCGGTATCGGATTGTTAGGTTAACACGACTTTAATTAAACATAATCGAGCTTATCAGAAAGAAACATTTGCATTCAATGTCCATTGATATTTTATGGAAGTATGCATGGATTTTTCAGGTGAATATCATTCAACGTTCTGCGTGGTATTTGCCAGGAAAGTAGTTGTTTTTCACCTGAGATCTACCTTTCTCTGGTTCAATTTTATATTGAATCCTTTATGTGAAGAAAACCGTTTAAATTCGATTTTTCTATATTTGATAGTGTTCGTACACTTTTCTTCCGCTAGTTTTAGTATATTAATGAACGATTTGGTGGCTTGGTTAATATCCGGTGTTGAGTAAACTTATTTTATAAGTTTTAGTGAACGGCTTAAATAATTGTGAACAATTTGTGCGAGTTTCCTCTAATTCCAATATTTTCCATGTACTGGAGTATTTTGATGTGGTCAACAGTGTCGAACGCCTTAGCCAGGTCAACAAAGATATACATAGAATATAGCTTTTTATCAAATGAGTTGTTGATAGTACTTATTAACCTGGCTTTAGCATCCGATGTTGACCTATTTTCTCGGAATCCAAATTGTATATCAGCGAGTATATGAAACCGGTTCAGATAACTATCATGGCGCTTTTTTATAATTTTTTCGAAAACTTTCGCTAGACTAGATATCACCGATATAGGGCGGTAATTTAATGGGTCTGTGTGGCAGCCATTCTTGTAAATGGGGGTGATTACACCCACTTTGAAGACTTCCTGAAAAATACCCTCAGTGATTGCCTTATTTATTATATAAGAAAGAGGTTTAGATATGGTGTTTTTTAAATATTTCAACGTTTCCGACCTGATACCGTCTACTCCATTTTTTGTCTTTCAATGTTTCAATCGTTTGAACTATTTCAGTTTCATCAGTCATCATCATAACTATAGAGTTGGGTATTCTTTCTAGTATTTGTGGTTCTTTGGATGCTCTGTTGTCTAATTCACTTTTTATATTGTCCGCCAGAAATGTACCTATACCGGAGAATTTTTTACAAAACACATCTGCTATTTGATTTGGGTTGTTTACGATTTTTCCATCATTCTTTATTTCTGTAATTATACTTGTTGTTTTTGTTTTCATAAACTTTTTTCGAATAGTAATCTTTTTTTGTTTGTTTCATCAAATCATTGAGTTTATTCCTATAGGTTTTATAGATTTCAATATTTTCTTCACTACTTTAAATAGTTCGTATTTTTTGTTTATGGATTTGTCCAGACCTTGTGTTATCTATGGACTTATTTTCCATGTTTTCGAATTATATTTGATAGTGTTCGTACACTTTTCTTCCGCTAGTTTTAGTATATTAATGAACGATTTGGTGGCTTGGTTAATATCCGGTGTTGAGTAAACTTATTTTATAAGTTTTAGTGAACGGCTTAAATAATTGTGAACAATTTGTGCGAGTTTCCTCTAATTCCAATATTTTCCATGTACTGGAGTATTTTGATGTGGTCAACAGTGTCGAACGCCTTAGCCAGGTCAACAAAGATACACATAGAATATAGCTTTTTATCAAATGAGTTGTTGATAGTACTTATTAACCTGGCTTTAGCATCCGATGTTGACCTATTTTCTCGGAATCCAAATTGTATATCAGAGAGTATATAAAACCGGTTCAGATAACTATCAAGGCGATTTTTTATAATTTTTTCTAAAACTTTCGCTAGACTAGATATTTTCGATGTAGGGCGGTAATTCAATGGGTCTGTGTGGCAGCGATTCTTGTAAATGGGGGTGATCACACCCACTTTGAAGACTTCCGGAAAAATACCCTCAGTGATTGCCTTATTTATTATATAAGAAAGCGGTTTAGATGTGGTGTTTTTTAAATATTTCAACGTTTCCGACCTGATACCGTCTCCTCCATTTTTTGTCTTTCAATGTTTCAATTGTTTGAACTATTTCAGTTTCATCAGTCATCATCATAACTATAGAGTGGGGTATTCTGTCTAGTATTTGTGGTTCTTTGGATGCTCTGTTGTTTAATTCACTTTGTATATTGTTCTCCAGAAATTTACCTATACCGGAGAATTTTTTACAAAAGACATCTACTATTTGATTTGGGTTGTTTATGATTTTTCCATCACTCTTTATTTCTTTAATTATACCTATTGGTTTTTTTGCCCATCCTTTCATTCAAACTGTTCCATAGAGTTGTATTGTTGTTTTTGTTTTCATAAACTTTTTTCGAATAGTAATCTTTTTTTGTTTGTTTCATCAAAAATTGAGTTTATTCCTATAGGTTTTATAGATTTCAATATTTTCCTGTGTATGTTTCTTCATTACTTCAAATAGTTCGTATTTTTTTGTTTATGGATTTGTCCAGACCTTGTGTTATCCATGGACTTATTTTACATGTTTTCGAATTATATTTGATAGTGTTCGTACACTTTTCGTTGCGAGAACTTCCTCTTACCCCAATAAAAATCAATCAGGATTCCCTTTCTAGAATACCATACTGATTTTTTTACATCAAGCGAAAATAAAAATGAGAATGGAAAAAATACCTGTACCATATTCGAGAATTGAATATTCTAGGCGAAAAAATTATAATATACACTTATTGAAATTTTACAGCTCAACAAAAACATTTGACAATTTATGAATCAATTACACAGGACAACAGAATAAAACTTTTATTCGCTCATCCAACACGATTCGTTACTTCTCCAAGGACAGTCTATAAAACAGCATATTCCTAGGTAATTGTAAGAACTGAATTTCTGAACATAAACAAAATACTATTGTCCATCAAAATATGTATGGGTGTTAATGAAACAATAAAGAAATAATGTTTAAGAGGGATTAAATCACAGAAACGATCCTGGTTGAGGTGGAATTGCTAATTTTATCATTGGAAAATATAATCAACAATTCAATTCACCTTGGCAAATTCTCTCAAAGGTGGTCAAGTTTGATGGGAGATTTCTGATAAAAATGTTCTTCAGTTATACAGTGCGTTCGTAAAGGTGGAAACGCTCGATTATCTCACGAGTTAATTATTTCAGGAGGTAAAGCTCAATCAGGTCGAGTTTTTATTTTATTTTAACTTTTTTTTAACAAAACAATAATTTTTACCTCACAAGACATGACGCCATCGAAAAAAATTAAATGTAAAGGGTATATTTTTATATTAAAAATTAAAAGCCCATATTATTCTGAGTTGAACCATACCACATACGTCATATGTAAATTTCAAGTAATAGTATACTAAGTATTGAGAAAACAGGTGCTAATATTTCATATTCATTTCATTATTTATTTTGCAATGAAAATATTAAAAGTAGTCAGTGCATAATAATAATAATAACACATTCATAATAAATGCTCGAATTGAGCTCCTTGGGTTGGGGATATTGCCAACTAATATGTGATGAATTCGTGGGTTAAGTTTGACAACATCCACAATTGACAATTCGTTGGATTTCAGTTCGAGTTCTCTCTTTAAGGTCTTTCAAATTGGTAGGTCGGTTTATGTATACTTCACTTTTCAAGTAACCCCAGACAAAAAATCCATAGGAGTTAAATCTGGGGACCTACCATGCCATTCAATGTGGCATCGTACAATCCAGCGATTGGGAAAGGTTTCATTCAGGAAAACTCTAACTACTAGAGCATAATGTGGACCAAATAGTAGAATCTATTTGACCAGGATGATTAATGTCTGGAAATGTTGCAGTTAAATAAGGAACTACATCAGTTTGCATTATTTCTGAATACTTTTCACTCGTCACAGTACAGTCAACAAGAAGTAGTCCTACAATGGTATTCCTAAGAATCCCATTCCACACAGTTACTTTTGGAAGATATTGGGTATAAGCTTCCGCATCGTCCAATTGGAATTTTATGTTGCCCAATAACGACAAATTTGCGTATTCACGGTACGTTTATACAAGAAGTTGATTCGTCGGAAAATAAGACATAAAACTCAAAACCATTATTGTGATTACACACTTCTTGCATATTTTTATAAATACAAAATCAAGAAAAAATTTCTATTGAAATTTCTATTTTATTTTGAATATAAATATCATTCACGTTTCACGTAAAAGGTGAAACGAACTTTTTGTAAGCCATAATAAAATAATTTGAGAAAAGTTAGGTTAGTTTTCGTCATCGCGTGGACCAATCCACGGTCACTCCCATCGAGAGAAATTGTCTATTGAAAACGCACAACCCATTTAATTTTAAATAAATATCATTTACGTTTTACGTAGCAGGTAAAACAAACTGTTTGTAAGCTACAATAAAATCATTTGAGAAAAGTTGGTTAGCTGTGTACGTTGGTTGGTATAGTGGTAGATTTAGTGGTGATGACGTAATAACCACCGAGTCGTAGTTGCAATATCAGTTTCCGTCACTATGATCCTGCTTGGGCACTGATGTCAAGTCTTTCGAACACAGGTTCGTTAACGGCAGTATATTGAGGTTTTTGAAAGTATATTTGTCCCAGTGGATCTGCTATATACTCACCCCTTCATACCCTTTCATTTCACTCTCGTGTGTATGGTTCTTTGTACTTTTTATACTTACTTATACAATAAAATACTATGAACTTGATTTCTGCTCACTTAATTTCACCTACGATACTTTTATTCTCAATAAAAATATACAAAATAAATTTGACTAACCTATTTTCAAGTCCCTAGAAGCAATTTTTCCGAAAGATTTATTGACAACTTTTCCAGCCGTTCTTCCAGAAATTTTTTTTCATTCAACCATAAAATGGCTCATTTTTGAAATTTTGGCAAAAATCTAAAAAAAATTGTTTTGATTTTTTTTATATTACTGACTCGCTATGTTGGAGAACTTTTCAGGGTATCAATCTACACATTTTTCCGAAACAATCAATGAGAAAAAAAATTCTCGTCCAAATCATTCTGAGCTTTTACTGGAAAATTTACTACAATGACTGGCTTAGAAAACTATCACTAACATTGTCCTACAATTTAGCAACTGTCAAGCTAAGTCAACCCAATACTGTGAAAGTTAATTTATACCTCATGCGTCTATTGAAGTCGTCTTCATTGAGTTCATGTATAAGTTTAACTTTATATGGACGCAATTTGACTGCTCACCATAACGACACATCTCATTGTTGCCAGATAAAGTTGTAATTCACCGATGAGGATTTTTTTCAATTCCAAGTAATACATTTGATTGAGTGTCATCGGTTACGGTAGGTCTACCACTAGGCTTATTCTCAACATTGCCAATTTCATTTCATTAAATTTGTGCAATATTTTGCTTAATGTCGATTTGCTTGGTATCAGGCGATTTTATCCCCGGACAAAATATCGAATCTATTTGAATTGGGAATACGTTTCGTAATCAAAGAAATCGTGAAAAGCCACGATTTGATATTTCGTTATGGAATTGCTATCTAGCAGTTGTCAATGTTTTGTTGCGAACTAATAATCCTACGGAGGGTGGCACAATCGTTTAAATCGCAATATTGGTGTTAATCATGCTTCCATCGGCGTCTTTTTAAAGTCTATCTAAGACGAAAAAGTCAACACTGAATTGAATATAAATCAGATTGATACTGTTGTAAATTTAATTTGATTATGTGTGTTTTGTCTCAATGTTTATTTTATTCACATGATAACATTTTTATTCAATTAATTGGTATTTCTTTCATTAATTTGAAAGTATTTAGAAAAATTTTACACTTGCTTATTTGTAATTAAAATTTTGTTATATTATGTTATTTTTTTCTAATGAATTTACAACTGAAAATAATTATTTGTCTTGTGTGCGGGTGTACGTTTGTCCAGGAATATTTCGTCTTGGAGATCTTATGTCTGGGGATGTTTGTCTTGGGGATATTATGTCTTGGAGATATTTTGTCCAAGGATATTTTGTCGGGAATATTTTGTCCGGGGATAAAAACGCATGGAACCATTTGCTTATTCGTTCTCGATCAGGATATTTTTTTCATTGAAGATGTCGCACACTTCATTTACGATCGCCGCAACCTAAGATCATCAAAACTTTTATTCGCTGTTTTTCTAACAGTACCTATATGGTAATTTCAAATATTTCTTTCAGTGTAATATTTTTCAGAAAGATATTGAAGACTTATAAATCGATATGTTACACAACAAATCAATTTAATAATGACATATGCGCAATGGTAACTACGAACTTATTGTCGGGTTGCTAAGGGCTTTCAGATGTTTTCATAGCCTACTTGAGGTTTGGAAATATACTTGATTAATTTTCAGGTATTCATTGAAAATGAATGATGGAATAAATATTAAGAAATATGAGCACCCTGTTTCCTTCATACAGTGCTCGTCTTGAATAGGAGATGAAAACCAATTTTTTCATTAAAAAATCACAGCTAAAAGTTTTAAAATGGCGGCTGAGCGCCATTTTCGTTTTTTTTAATAGATATATTATTCCATTTTCGAAATCTGCTTATAATTCCCAACAATTTTCTCTTTCATACTTTACTCCTAAATTCAATTGTTTTTGAAATATTAACGTTTGAAAAGTGACATTCCGGTTTGAAATGAAGTATGGATTTTGGTCACTCCCGGTAAAACATTTTGCTAACTAAACGTTGTTATTAATTTTTAGTTGAATCTCTTAATGAATTCGACTAATAAGAGGCGTAAAGAGAGTTTATTAAGGATAAACAGTACCGCTTACAGGGAAATCTCGAAGCCTACGAATGTGTTCTGTAAATTCACAATCAAAACCAATTAGTTAGCTAAATATAATAATTTATTTTTGAATAACACTTTTATTCAACCCCAACAATTATTTCATCAAGTGTTCAATGTGGCCTCCTCCTGAATCTTGACAATAAAGTGCCCTATTATAAATAGCTTCTCTCACGTTGATGAAGGTCTGTTCATCTATTTCTTCACATGTATCTATTATTCTGCGTTCCAACTCTTCTATTGTTTTGCATTCAGTGGCGTAGATTTTTGACTTCAGATACACCCAAGGGAAAAAAACTAGAGGCGTAAGATCCGAAGATCTTGGTGGCCATTCTGTACTTCCCCTGCGACCTATCCATCGCCCAGGAAAGTTTGTGTCGAGGAACTTTCTAGCCATGCGATCGAAACGGGGAGGTGCCCCATCCTGCGAAAATATGATTTCACGATTTTCAAACTCTTCCTGATTGTTTAATACAATTTGTCTTATTCGAGGTAAAGTCCTCCTGTAAGATTGCCTCTGATGAAAATCGGTCCAACAACGCGATTGCCCAAAATCCCCGCCCAAACATTCACCTTTTTAGGAAACTGGGTATGTCCCTCTCTGAAAATATGCGGATTAGTATCGCTCCAGTATCGTACATTCTGTTTCTTGACTTTTCCATTAAGAAAAAACGTGCATTCGTCTGCGAAACATACACGTTTTAGGAAGCCCCGTTCTCCTTAAATTGTTCTTGTTAACCACTCACAAAATTCAACCCTCCGGTCTGGATCATCCTTCGTGAGAGCTTGCAGGATTTTCATTTTATAGGGATGAACCTTTTCTTTTTGTAGGACTCTTTGGACACTTTTTGAACTTACTCCACAGGATTCAGCAACTGCAGACGTCGACTGGGTCGGATTGATTACCATTTCAGCAACAATTTCTACCTTTTTTTCTTCTGAAAGACGCGATCTTCCTGATCTCGGAGTATCTTTCAGCGTACCAGTTGCTTGGAGCTTATAGGATTCTCGGGAAATCTATCATTGAACATACGGACTGGTAGATGATAATTTGTTCCAGCTTCTCCACACATCAAAACTGCTTCAAATGTATCGTCTGAACTACGAGCCATGATCACACTTTTCATAAAAGGATTTAGGCGCTCAAAGGACTATTTGACAGTTAGCAGTTCAGTTTGACAGTAAACAAGATGTTACCGCGACAACGATTTTTTCCAATGCAAACTTGATTGAAAGCAACATTGGTGTTTTTGGTTGGGTTTGAAATGACCAAAATGTCACTTTTCAAACGTTAATATTTCGAAAACAATTGAATTCAGGAATAAAGTGTATTAGAGAAAACTGAGCAGATTTCGAAAATGGAATAATATACAAGGTGTTCTATTTAAAAAAACTATTAAAGATGGCGCTCAGCCGCCATTTGAAAACTTTTAGCTGTGATTTTTTCATGAAAAAGTAGGTTTTTATCTCCTATTTGAGCCCTTCGTTGCGATATACCAGGTGGTTCAAAAATCAATAGGGGGGAACGGACTTTAGACGAGCACTGTATGTGGTAAAAAATGTGGTATGGTTGAACTCAGAAAAAATATGCGCTTTAAATTTTTGATATAAAAATATACCCTTTCCCTTTCAAAAAAATATCGATGACGTCATATCTTGTGAGGAAGTGGGGGTAAAAAATATTTTTTTGTTAAAAAAAGTAGAAAACTAAAATTAAAAATCGATCTATCCGAGCTTTACCTCCGAAAATACTTTATGAACGCACTGTATAACATTTCTACTTGCATTATTACTTATACATTTTCGAGATGTTTCTGAAGTCTGGTCGGAGAAAACGTTCGGAATGGCCAATTCCCACATTCGCCGTTCAATAACTATTATATTCAAGCCAACTCCGCGTTCCAACCAAACTAATGAATCTCATAATGCCAATTATGGAATTCCGCCTGGTATATCTTTTCTATCAATCGGTGTAATCAAGCAGAATGTTTTGCTATCGAAATTGGTAGTGCACACAGCATTAAAACCCTTTGTAACGGATCGCACGGGATTAAAATAGGTGATCATCTGTGAGACCATTGTTGTCGAATGTGGGTCTATTAAACAGTATGTTACACCCCAGATAATAACATGCTGATTGCATGGTGTGTTGAGCTGTTGGGCGTCTGCCCAAGGGTTGGGCTAATCTGGTCTTTACAGGGTGGATCATAAATGAAACATAGTTCTCACGAGCAGAGTGTGCCGATAGTTATGAAGCAGAATAAGCATTGTATTTCAGCAGGCAGTCACTAATAACTAGTTAGTCTGCCACTGCTCAGTTCGCTCCGCAAACACTCCCCTCCCGGATTCGAATCCAATCGAAATAATTTGGTGAATAGTTAAAGGCGATATAGCAAAACACAACATGACATGACATGATGCCAAAACTTCAACAGAAAATTCTTTAAACCGTGTCCGTATATCCTCATGATAATAATGCATGAATCAAAGAGTCGACGTCCATTAAGCTGGCATTGTCAACATAGCGGAATCGAATTTAGAATATGTAATAATTTGTTGCTTTTTTGTTGCTAATTTGTTACAGCAAAACTAATTTTGTTGCTTTATCAGTAAAAAAAAAGAACAATGCCAGCTTTCAATCAAGTTGGCATTGTCACGAAAATTATCGGCATAGAGAGTGGATCTGACTAATTTTAAATTAGTTGCTGACATTTTGAACAGTTGAAATGAAATTTTTTTGACAGTTCTAACCATTAAAATTTTGTCATTTTGTGTCATATGAAACAATTTCACCCAATCATGTCAACATTACACTGATAATTGCATTCAGTGCAATTATCAATCACTATGACAACACGATTGAGTTTGACAACTTCATTCCAAATAAATTTCAAAATGTCACGTTTTGGCAATGCGAATGTTCAAAGTATAAATGCGCTAATCAAAGAAAAAATTCCCAGAAATACAACCTACAGTCACAAATATATTTTGTGATGCCCGCGATGCAATCAGGAAGAAACTACAAGCAGATCCATGTAAACATAAGTCCAGTCCAGTTTCGTTAAATTTGTCTGAAGTTAACAAAATAATATTGCTATGGGATGAAAATACTCCTGAAGGTCTTATGCGTAAATTTCACCATATTGCTGCTGTAGAATTATCGTGGCGAGGAGGAGAGGCAGTTGCTTGTCTGGTGGATTTTTTTCAAATCGAGAAAAATAACGATGACTCTCCAACAAATCGCATTGAATACAATCCGGTGTTCACTAAAATGTGTCGAGGTGGTTCTAAAAGCTGTACAAATAGTAAATTGTTGGTTTCCAATAGTGAAAGACAAAGCTGCCCTGTACGTCTTTTTCATAAACTGATATCAAAACGAGGCGACAATATTACCTCACCACGACTGTTCTTAAAACCAAATCGACACTGGAAAAATGAAACTGACAAATGGTACGATAATGTACCTGTTGGAAGAAATACAATAAATGAATGGACTGAATCTGCTGCTGAGGCAATTGGCTTGAATGTAAAGGACAAAAAGATAACAAATCACTCGAATAGATCAACTGCTGTTAGCGAATTGGCAAAAAGTGGTGTAGAAGAACAACAATTGCTGAAAATTACTGGTCATAGCATTCAAAATTCTATAAAACCATATTTGAATCTCGATCAAGAACACCACAACAAGATCATAAATATTATGCGTGGTAATAGATCTTCTATAGTAGAGAACAGCAACGAATCCAATGTCGAGATAAATTTCAATAATTGTACTTTTACTAACTGTACTTTTAATAAATAAATAAATGTTTCATTGTGTTGAGTTATAAATTTTTTTGTCAAAACATGTTCCGCCGAATATTCCTCGGACATTGACAAATGCCTCATAATTTTATGACAAATTTCTCAAGTTCGTTGCTTGGTATAGTATTTCTAATCCCAATTGGAACTGCAATAAAAATAAGAGCACTACGAGGAGTGTTCATATGAACTGCCCGGCAAATGGAAACTTTATATACTACCAGTGTTCTTACTTTCAAAGCGTTCCTGGTACAATCATAAAAAAGTTCTGTCGGGTGGAAGAGAATTCCTTCTCGAAACTGCTTATGTCGGTCCAATTTGGGATTAGAAATACTATAACAGCACTTAGCCTTCGGCTTCGGGCTGTCACCAAGGAACGAGCTTTCGATTGTCATAAAATTATCTCATCTATTATTAATGTCCTAGGGATATTACTACTGATAACAGATCCAAAACTTCAAAAAAATTTTGACGATAAAAGATTGCAAAATAGATGCGGGAAATACAAAAGCTAGGAAATGTTGAAAAGGGAAACATTCTCAATTGAATATTGAATAGAAATATTTTTCTATTCAATATTCAATTGAGAGTTTTTTCCTTTTCAACATGAATACCCCACAAGAGGTTATCTTGAACGATGGAAGATAGTGACTAAAGTTTATCTTTCAGTCGCAGATGATTCCACATCTGATTTTATCAACATCCTGTTCATATTTTCAAACGAATCTAGGAATAATATTCGGCAATTGATATTCGATTGCTACAGCTTGATAATATTACGAAATTTCACATGACGAGCTTTTATTTTGAAATAAAAGCTTGTCCAATGCCAGTTGAATATACGCCCACAATATTTGATTTATATTCACTCAAGATAGAAATGATTAGAATTACTTACACCTATGAGGGAAGCGCCCGGTAGATGGCCGTTGATTAGTATCTAATGCTGAACCGCATTATTACTGAAAAAGCTAGTTGAGAGTCGACACAGTATTGTTGGGATGATAAATGATAATGAGAGCTATACAAGTCCACAGCACTCAGCAATAAGTTGCTGACCATGGGCAACACGTATATACCCAAAAGTTCATGTCAATGCTAGTTGAGAATCAATTCAGCATTATCAGGGTAAGAACAAATGATAAAAACGGCACAAACTCACTGGAGTTAATTCTCAATTAGTTGCCGACCCTGGACAACACGCATGTCCAAAAAAATCCATGTGAATGTCAGTTTGTTGTCTACTTAGCATTACCAGGTTAATAATTGATGATAACAGCTGTAAAAGCCCACTACAGTCAATTACCAATTAGTTGCTGACCATGAGCAACAAGTATATCAATGCTAGTTGAGAGTTGAGAGTCAATTCAGCATTGGCGGGGTAAGAATGAATGATAACAACGGCACAAACTCACTTGAGTTAATTCTCAATTAGTTACTGACCCTGGACAACACGTATGTCCAAAAAGATCCATGTGAATGTCAGTTTGTTGTCTACTTAGCATTACCAGGTTAATAATTTTTTTTTTTTTTATGTTCTGGTTCCCACGAAAAGGGATATCCTGTAATGTTCAGAGAACATCGTGGGAACCAAGGGAAAGAAGGTAGGAGTTGGTGATGATAACAGCTGTAAAAGCTCGCTACAGTCAATTATTAATTGGTTGCTGACCATAAGCAACAAGTATGTCAATGCTAGTTGAGAGTTGAGAGTCAATTCAGCATGGGAGGGGTAAGAATGAATGATAACAACGGCACAAACTCACTGGAGTTAATTCTCAATTAGTTGCTGACCCTGGACAACAAGTATGTTTAAAGAAATCCATGTGAATGCCAGTTTGTTGTCTACTTAGCATTACCACGTTAATAATTGATAACAGTTGCTAAAGCTCACTGGAGTCAATAATTAATTAGTTACTGACCAAGAACACAACGTATGTCCAAAAAAATCCATGTCAATGCTCGTGAAGAGTCAATTCAGCATTGGCGGAGTGAGAATGAATGATTATAACGGCACAAGCTCACTGGGGTTGATTATCAATCAGTTGCTGACCCTGGACACCACGTATGTCAAAAAAAATCCATGTGAATGTCATTTTGTTGCCGTCTTAGCATTACCAGGTTGATGATTGATGATAACAGCTGTTAAAGCTCACTGGAATTATCAATTAGTTGCTGACCATAAGCAACACGTATGTACCGAAAATTTCATGTCAGTGTTCTTCACTGACAATGTTGAAATGACTCTCAACTGGCATTGACATGAACTTTTGGGTACATACGTGCTGCCCATAGTCAGCAACTAATTGCTAACTGAGTGCTGTGAACTTGTATAGCTCTCATTATCAATTATCATCCAGACAATACTGTGTCGACTCTCAACTAGCAATGTCAGAGCTTTTTAGGTAATAATGAGGCTCAGTGTTAAGAACTAATTAACGATCACTTCCCTCATAGGTATAAGTAATTCTAATCATTCCTATCTTGAGTGAATATATAAATCAAATATTGTGAGCGTACATTCAATTGGCATTGGAAGTGCTTTTATTTCAAAATAAAAGCTCTTCATGTGAAATTTCGTATTATTATTCACCTGTAGCAATCGAATATCAATTGCCGACTACTATTTCTAGCTTTCGTATCTTCCGTATCTGTTTTGCAATCTTTTATCGTCCAAAAAATTCTGAAGTTTTGGAATTGTTATCATTTTAACTGTTCAAAACGTCAGCAACTGATTAGCAACAAATTTAAAATTACTCAGATCCACTTTTTATGTCAATAATTTTCGTGTCAATGCCAACTTAATTATAAGCTGGCATTATTATTATAGAAAAGTTATTTTCAGATTGCGCTTCGATGATTTTTCATTTGACATATGTCAAAGTCGACCGGTGCGCCATCTATGATTTCTCTCGCCGTTATCTCGGTTTTTTAGGATTCACGGTGAATCTGTCGGATTGAGATACCACATATGCTATATTTATCTACGCGGCATTTCCCACATCTTGGTTCAAACCGGAGATCGATACGACCACTTTGGTTTTTCGAAGGAATTTAGGGGTCTAGGCGTTGTTCGAAAATTTGACTTTTCAATTATTTTGTCCGTATCGAAACGAAATTATGTTTCCAGACTAATTAAGCCATTCTGAATCGATTGGTTTTCGCAGAATTGCTCTATCTTTGACCGTTCCCGAGTTAGAAAAGAATATCCGAACTTCCAGAAAAAACCGGAAATAATTTTTTTCCCGAAAAAACAAACTCAAAATTGTTTTCTTCATAAGTTTCCAGAATTTCACACCGATCGATCTGTCCCTGATCTTTTTGCGATTCTCCCAACAGAAGTCTGCACCGGTGCCTGAGAAAAAATAACTTTTTTCACTTTTGAGCGGAAAAAATAATTTTCCGTACTCCGATTCCATCGTGCTTCTTGCCATTCGGAAGGAAATTCTGTTTTCTACAAGGATAGGGAAGTTTGCCTCGATATCTGCATCCCTGATTTATTTACGATTATTCGAAGAGAAGTCTGCACGGTTGCAGCATGATAGAACGCATTTTAGATGTTGACGATCGAAAAACGAAATGAGAAAGTAGCTAACCGGAAAGTTTTTCAAATTTGATCAATTATGATTGGGAAAATTTATTATGAAAATGTAAATTTTTTATACTTTACGTAGAATGAAGGAAATAATGTCACATAATGTTCAGGAAGTATTTTTCAATTTATTTTACAATTAAATTAAATGTTCAGAACCAAAAGCAAGTCGATCTTGGAATTATCGTACATTTTGTAGGACCTCAGGGTTATATTGTTAATTTCTTCCGTTATCCTAACTTCTAAATCTGCAATATTGCCTGGTCTATTGAAATATACTTCTGAGTTTGAAACACCCCAAATCGGGGGATCTAGGCGGTCATTCAATCGTTCCACGTCTTCCAATTCACCTGTTGGGAAAGACTTCGTTAAAATAATCTCTAACAATACGTTTTTAAACCGTCTTGTTGGTACCAAATCGATCTATCTATTGCTTTTGGATCATTAACAGCAGGCATAAGTCTTTTTAGTACAGGCTGTAGGTAGTGTGCCTTCAGAAAAACAAGTGCCACTAATTTTGTTGTTAATGATACCAGCACAAACGTTAACTTTTTTAGGATATTGTGTGTGATCCTCACCAGGATTTTCTCTGCTCCAATATCTACAGTTTTGTCTATTAACCGTTCCATTTAAATGAAAAGTATTTTCATCAGAAAAAAGAATTTTGTTTATGAACTGCAAATCTGCTTCCATTCTGTCCATCATCAGTTCACAGAATTGTTGACTTCTATCAGGATCATCCTCATTTAACTCCTGAACCAACTTTATAATGATGGTATTTTTCTTTATGTAAAGCTCTCAGCGTTTCCATGGAAGGGAGTTTGTTTCTCTTCAGTAGATCCAACACGATGTGCTGAGACAATTTCTGAAATCATCATGTTGGGGATGCAAACTTACATACCGAATACCGAAAGAAGAACATCATCCGATAAGACCTGGTTTAACAGAAACTGCTCTAGAGCTGTGGCTTCCAAACAGGCAGCATACCATCGATGGCTAAAAAAATCCGGGCCCTGAGACCAGAGCAGCATATGTCGAGGCTAGAGGCATATGCAAAGAGACAATAGAATGCTCAAAAGATGCCCACAATGCCAAAATAAGATCAAAACTTGCTGAATGTCCTAACGGATCCCGTTCATTTTGGTCTTTCGCCAAAGCTGTGGGAAGAAACTTCACTTTCAGCTCATTTCCTCCTCTAACCAAAGAAGATGGAATACTAGCAACAACTGCCCAGGAAAAAGCCAATATCTTTGCGCACCTATTTGCTGGCAATTCCACTCTGGATTCATCGGGAAAACAACCCCCGAACATTACACCTATTGACAGTCACATGCCCGAGATCACCTTTCGCCAACGTACTATCAGAAAGTTTTGCTGGGTCTCAACACCAACAAAGCCTGTGGATCTGACGGAATCCCGCCGATTGTTCTCAAGAAATGTGCCCCCGAACTAACACCTGTTCTTTGCAAGTTGTTCATCCACTCTTACGATTTGGGGGTATTTCCGTCCAATTGGAAAATTGCAAAAGTACAGCCAGTCCCTAAAAAAGGCAAAAAGGCCCTACCTAGCAACTACAGACCTATCGCACTGCTATCTATTATTTCCAAGGTGATGGAAAAAGCCATCAACATCGAGCTCATGAAATATCTGGAAGACTCAGGAATTGTCAACGATAGGCAATATGGCTTTCGCCATCAGAGATCAACTGGTGACCTGCTCGCTTACGTCTCACATATATGGCAGCTATCTATTGAAAAGTATGGAGAAACTTTAGCTGTGGCATTAGATATCTCCAAGGCGTTCGATCGAGTTTGGCACCAGGGACTCCTCGCCAAGCTTCCGTCTTATGGCTTGCCCCCTCAGCTGTGTTCTCTGCTTGCTAGTTTTCTCTCAAACAGGTCTCTCCATGTAGTGGTCGATGGAGTTTCATCTGACACTCTACTCATAAATGCTGGTGTTCCGCAAGGATCCATTCTCGCACCAACACTATTTCTACTTCACATCAACGACCTGTTGAAAGCAACTTCATGTCCAGTACACAGCTTTGCCGATGATAGTACCCTCCATACCGCTTTTTCTTCCAGGGCCCCTATATCAGCCCGTGAAACCAGAAATGAACGAGGAAGAAATGTTAATAATATAAATATGGACTTAGCAACAATTCTCGAATGGGGATCTAATAACTTGGTAGAATTCAATGCAAACAAAACACAAGCATGTCTTTTCTCTAGAAAAGCCGATCTCACTGTGCCTAACATAACTTTGTCAGGAGTAACCATACCACTGAAGCCATCCATATCGATGCTTGGTATTACTATCAGCAATAACCTTTCCTGGGAAAATCACGTGAGGTCCATTGCCAAAAGTGCATCCCAAAAACTTGGTTTTCTGTTTTGTGCCAAGAGCTATTTCACCCCCAGTCAGCTGCTTATGATCTATAAGGCACAGATCCGACCTGTCCTGGAATACTGTTCCCATATTTGGAGTGCGGCACCTAAACATATCCTGAGGCTATTGGATTCTGTCCAAAAAAGGGCAATTCGTCTCGTCGGTGATGCCTCGCTTACAAACTCGCTCACTTGTCTGGAACACCGTAGAAAAGTTGGCGATTTGTCTCTATTTTATAGATATTTTCATGGGCGATGCTCTTCTGAAATATCAACAATCGTTCCTGCTTTGGCAGTCTCTTCGAGACTAACCCGTCAAGTTCAGTCATCACACCCCTTCGTGGTCACTTTGGAGACCTGCAGAACATCACTTTCCAAAGACTCGTTCATCCAACGAACAGCGAGGCTTTGGAAATCATTGCTTAGGGAGGTGTTCCTCGAGGCATACAACCTTCAGAAATTTAAGAAGAACACCAACTCCTACCTTCTTTCCCTAGGTTCCCACGATGTTCTCTGAACATTACAGGATATCCCTTTTCGTGGGAACCAGAACAAACAAAAAAAAATATTGATGATACTTACATCATTGTCAGCGGCAAGTTGTCTACTTGTCATTTGCGGATTTTCCTCAATCGCTAACAGAACATCTAACTGTTTTCCTCATCCAATCTAACATTCCAACCTGGTTTTTGAATAGTTTTTACATTTCCAGTTTCATGAAATTTTATTTTTATTTTGCTAACTGTAGACTGTGAGACCTGTTGACCAGGGTAGTTATTATTGAACATTTCACAAACTTCCTTTTGAGTTTTTGTTTTATTACCGCATCCAATCATAATTAAAATGTCTATTCTTTGAATTTCGGATATATGAGCTATAGTTGAATCAAAGATACACACAAATATTTTGCAATACACTGACGTGTGTCAGCAACTTATAAATATCAAAATAACTAGATTGACATTACATTATTTATGTGGGTTTTATGAATAATTTTTTGGTGTCATGAAGAATTTTTTCCTGACGTTTAGCAAAACAAATAAAAAAATACCTGATAATACCTTATGGGTTTATTTAAAATCAGAAGTATATTTCAATAGACCAGACAATATTGCAGATTTAAAAGTAAAAGAAATTAACAACATAACCCCTGAGGTCCTACAAAATGTTGTACGAGAATTCCAAGATCGACTTGCTTATTGTCAAGAAGTGAATGGTGGTCATTTTGAACATTTAATTTAATTGTAAAATATATTGAAAAATACTTCCTAAACATTATGTGACATTATTTCCTCCATTCTACGTAAATTATAAAAAAATTACATTTTCAAAATGAATTTTCTCAGTTATGATAGCACCAAATTTGAAAAACTTAATATTGCTGAACAGAGGATAGAAATCCCTTGTTCGAAAGGGATCCCCCTTCTCATATTTTTTTTTGAGAGGGTGCTCACAATTCAGAGAAGGTGCAAGAAGGGGGTGATATTTTCATACTGTGAATTGTCAAATTGACAATAGAAATCGACTTGTTTCAGGTTTTTTTTAAACAAATACATAATAGCCCTAAAAATGAATTTATTATATACCTATGGACCGCACTGTATAATTTGAAACGAGTATGACTGATGAAATATTTGAATGACAGCTCAAGGAGATTCAACGTAGTTACTCCGCTGTTGCCGTATCTTCAATCTATTCAATTTTTTTGCAATGTAAAAAGTACTGGGGCATACGCAATCGGTATGCCATCTTTTTTCAAGCACTTTTATAACAAGAACTTGAATACTTATCAGTGGCAGCCTGTTCAAAAACGAGGAAAATTTTCTTATTCAAATTCAAGTTCACGTGACCATACCAGCCCTTTGGGCCCACCCTAACGGTATTCCAATGATTTTCCAGGGATTGGTTTTTTGAATTTCATTACAAAACACAAGACAGCCTGATTAAAATCGTACCGAAACACAAAATTTTCGAACAAATGACCAATAATTTTTTAATATGAAAAACTTAGGACAACTCTTTGATTCATGCATTATTATCATAAGGATATACGGACAATATTGTAGTCTGAAAGTCATACTCAGTAAAATCGTATCCCAAAATCTGTCACTATCCCACGATCTATTTTGCAAAAGTGACCGAAGAAACTTGGAAAAAATTATCTTTGGCTCAAGTAACATCTCTTGACCAAGTGAGGACAAGATTAGAAGGTCCTCTGTCATCCTTAATATAAAGCATTACACATTACGGTAGGCCGTATTGTATCAGAATGAACAATGTCAAAACATAAAACACGGTCAGAAAGTAACAACGCAAAACATAACAGGAGCAGAACGGAAAAGTAAAACGTTTCAAAATTAAAGCAGAAAAAACTTCATCAGAATGAATTTGTATCAGAACTGGACATCATCAGAAACGAACATTGTCAGAACCGGACATTATCAGAACGAACTTCTGTCAGAACTGAACTTCATCAGAATTAACATAATCAGAACCGGAAATCATCAGAATTGAACATTGTCAAAACCAGACATTATCAGAACCATACAATATCAGAACCGCACATTATAAGAACAGTATATTATCAGAAACGGACAATATCAGAATCAGTCCGCATTGTCATTCGGAATTCAAAGACAAACATTACTTCGTCATAGATGTATTTCTTCAATAAATCAGAAAATGATTCATCATAACTGTGGTACAGGAAATTCATTGTCAAATCACATACGATATTTCGCATATAGCATCATTTAATATTTTAAAAAACTTAAAATTCAGTCACTGCTGGACATGGTATAAATGACATCTAGGTACTGTTGGATTACAGATAAATCAAAATCAGTCGTAAATACCCAAAACAAGTCATCATTGCGTCGGTTTGATCATTTAAAGCGACTTTTTTCGATCAGAAACATAATTTTCGTTGTGGAAGGTGCGTTAGAGTAAACAGTAAACGTTTGTGCCAAACATACGTGTGAATATATAGTTAGTTTCAGAGTCAAGACGATACAGTGTTGCAAAAAAGCAACCTAGCAAAAAATAAAAAATACCAACCTGACAGATCCACCTCGGTTGTAATAGTTACACTGAATTTTTGGAAATGGAGAGAAAAAAT
Source organism: Gonioctena quinquepunctata (assembly GCA_018342105.1). Lineage (NCBI taxonomy): Eukaryota > Metazoa > Arthropoda > Insecta > Coleoptera > Chrysomelidae > Gonioctena > Gonioctena quinquepunctata. Next base: position 471,766 of record JAFIRS010000418.1, on the reverse strand, counting down.
ATTCAGGTGTTTCGAAAAAGCTGAAATATTGTGAATCGCTAATTCAGTACCTACTATTAAAATTTAATAAAATATAGACTTTGGTGGCCCACCCTGGTTCTGACAGCTACACTGAATTTTTAAATATGCAGAAAAGCTAAAAAAATTTAATCGAGAATCTTGTACTATTGAAATGGACAAATACCGACCTGGCTGACCTACCCCGGTTCTGATAGCCACCCTGAAAAAAAATTATCATACCACTATTATTTCGTTATCTTGTGAACTATTGAGTTTATAGAAAAACTCCAGAGGTTTTCCTGAGAAAATGGAAATGATCATTTTGCGTCCACAAACCATTTTGATTATGTCCACAGTTTACTAGAAATTGGGGATTTCCTTGGTTTAATTTGTTAATTTTTTATTATATTTCCTCTACTATTGAGTTAAGAAAAAAGCTGTAAATGGGGCTAGGAGAAATTATTTTGTACTTTAAGTCAGTTTCATTTAACCATATATAACCTATCATTAACATATGCCAAGTGAAGTTTTTATTACAATATATTATGTAGTTTTACTTGTCCCGGAGTCTTTCTGTCTGTAATCAAATCGTGAAAGTTAAATTTGACCCCCACTTCTAATCTTCCGATTGATTTGAGATTTAACAGGTGTACATGATTCCAGTGACAATTTTTGTTAGGGAAAAAAAACAAAACGGCGGACGAGTTTTGTAATTATGGTCCGATTCTATTCAAAATTAGTATGTGGGGGTTTTTGGGGTCGTAGATTTTGAGTTTCACATAAAAAAGAACTAAAAAGTTAAAAATACAAATAATATAAAAAAAATAATTTAAAGACAAGCTTTTATACAAAAGCAGTGAAAAATAATTAATTTCATTGTTTGATCTAGGCTATTCTGTTGAAACTATATATTCACACGTATTTGTATAAGAAATATCAATTACCAGAATAGGTACTCTGCTTCATATCACGTTAACGGTGGGTTGCACAAAAAAATATGTTGAACTTTATATGTAGAAAGTTGAGAAAATTCATTATTTTCTTATTCGCCTTGATTGGCCTTTCATACATGTGGTTTTACAATGATTTTTCCACACCACTTCTGCTTTATTGAAGAGGTAACACCATCTATGACAAAGTAGGGTAACTGATATTTGTCGTTTGAATCCCTGCTTTCGGACGATTACTGATTCTGATATTGTGCGGTTCTGATAATGTACGGTTCTGATAATGTAAGGTTCTGATAATATATGATTCTGATAATGTACGGTCCTGATAATGTGCGCTTCTGATAATGTCCGGTTCTGACTCTGTTCATGTTTGTTCTGATAATGTGCTTTTCTGATGATGTCCTGTTCTGACCATGTTCGTTTCTGACAAAAGTACGTTCTGACAAAGTTATATTCTGCTATTGTTAGATTCCTATGATGTTATGTTTTGTCATTGTACGTTTCTGATCATTTCCGATTCTGATGCAATTTCATTGTATGGAGTTCTTTCTGATGTTGTTAATTCTGATCAAATACGTTTCTGATGTTTTCCGATTCTGATACTGTTATGTTTTGACGTTGTTATTTCTTAGCTTTGTGCGTTCCGATAGTTTTATATTCTGATCATTTACGGGCAATCCACATTACGGGACTTGTGACTCAGTGGCACGAGCGTTGGTTTTGTGTCCACAGTTTCCACCCGGCAAGGGGTTCGACTCCCGCAACTCGTGAAAAATTGTTCAAGAACCCAAGAGTGGTTTCGGATTTCACTATAAAAGGAAGGTCCCCGTGATCCTAACTCGAACAAGTTTTCATTAACTTCTAAGGGTTGGTCAAACAATTAAGAAAGCGGTTGAAAACAAACAATTTTTTAGAATTTATAGGTTTGGCAGTGGTCCACTCTGTAAGAGGAACATAATCGGGTCCATTATATCAAACGACACAATGTCTCGCCGCGCTCGTTCTGGTCTCGTTCCGGCCCTATTTCATTTTTATTTTCTTACGCCACTTACCTATTCAGAAGGCGTTATTTCCAAACATAAATATTTTATTTCGTCTCTGGTTGAACGTCTTCAGACGCTGTGACAACAAACAAAGGCAGCGCAACGATGCACGTCCACCAGGATTGACTTAAATGGGGCTCAATGGGGCGGCATGAATAATTGTCTCTTATGATGAGGATGATATTCTTCGAGTGAGTATTCAAATTTTGTTGTAATGCATTATGCTAATGGTGTCCGACTAAATAAAGATTTTTTTGAGACGAGCTCCTATTCTACAATTTCAACAAGTTTCAAGAGACAAGGGAAAGTAAAACAAAATAAATGTGATCCTTGACAAATATGTCAAGACAGCATTTACCTTGCGTGGGTCCAATTGAAAGCCTTCATCATTTTCGAAAAATTTCGATATTAATTATAGTAATAAACTTTATGGAAAATAATAACAAAAATAAAAATGTAAAAAAAATGCAAGATAAGTTCTTATATTGAAAAGGGAAACATTCTCAATTAAGACTGGAATAGAAAATCAAATAACTATCTGTATGAAAATGCAAATTTTCTATTTCAGATTTTTTCTTCCGAGTTAGGGCCTTTTCAGAATATCTATCAGATGTAGTTCAATGTCCAGTGTGGCTTTAGCCGGGGAAGTAGTTGTTTTCTGTTAGACATTCACAAAAAATAACTCCTTTTAACCGTGGATTTTTCAATTCACAGAATAATCTTTCTATCAATATTCAATTGAGAATGTTTCCCTTTTCAACATGAATACCCCGCAAGAGGTTATCTTGACGATGGAAGATAGTGACTAAAGTTTATCTTTCTGTCGCAGATGATTCCACATCTGATTTTATGAACATCCTGTTTATATTTTCAACAAATCAAGCTCTTATACAAATGCACTAAAAAGGAAAAAATAATGTTCTTGATTGTTTGACCTAGATTAGTAGTGTGAGTAGCAGATTCAAAATCTTGCCGCGCAAAAATACCTATTTTATATTCGCGGCAAACTTCAATTATGTCAAACATTTAGAAATTATTTTTTCCTCCATAGTGCATTGGTATAAAAGCTTGCCTTATTTTTTTTTTAATTTTTATTCATTTCTTTTTAGTCATTCCTGAAATCCGTCATCTTATTGAACTCTGACAAAAATGTCTTATTGAATTCTGACAAAAATTTCTTTTTGAATTTTGCCAAAATTTTTATAATCTCCGACCCCAAAACACGTCGCTATCTTGGAGCCGCCATTGGAATTCATGAATTTTGAAAAACATCATGATGTCCGACCCCAAAAACCCCCACACACCAATTTTGAATGAAATAGGGCTATAATCACAAAACTCGTCGCCATCTTGAATTTGTGGATTTTGACAGAAAAAATCATGATCTCCGACCCCAAAAACCCCTCACATACCAATTTTCATTGGGATCGGGCTATAACCACAAAACTCGTCACTATATTGGAGCCGCTATCTTGAATTTATGAATTTTGACAGAAAATTCGTGATCTTTGTCCCCGAAAACCTCCACATACCAATTTTGAATAGAATCGAACTATAATCACAAAACTTCCATGATGCATTGTACCCACTGAAATAAAATTATATTATACTGACTAGAATGCTCTTAGTCCCATTGCGCATCCATATAAAGTGACAACCCTTGGAGCAGATGAAAGGAGGCACATGAAACTCAGCAAAGAAATACTTAATTGGTTATGTATGAGGGTGCAAGAGAGATATTCAACTGGACGTACTATATGGATTCTGTTATTAATTTCCTATCTTTTGTTTGCAAACACGTCATTGGTGTACAGTGTGGTTAACCAGTTATCTATTGTTCTGTTGAATTCGTTCCCAAGCAGCATTATAGTGACGGAAACTGATACTGCAACTTCGACTCGGTGGTTATCACGTAATCACCACTAAATCTACCACTATACAGTAAGAATAACTGAAATTCTATATGTGTATGGCTGTAGTCACGTAATTCCCATCTATGGTACCCACTCCAGAGTTCTATAACTTATTAGTGTCGTTTGAGGTGTCTGAAACATTATGGCCCCTGAGCAAATCACTTTAAAGGTTTTCAAACTTAAAAGGGGAAAATAACCGTTGCAGTAACCATCCTGTACCACTTAAATATCACTTGGAAGTCACAGTCACTTTCAAGAGAGTATGATAGTTTCGGTGACGTTTTGGTAACTTCCATAAAGCCTTCAATGTGGCAGGCACTTGATTGTGATATGTGGTGATGGTTGCCACGTTCTTGCTATCTCCATAAGTGATAACCTTCAAAATTCACCATTCCGCGCGATGACGAAAGCTAACCTAAGTTTTCTCAAATTATTTTATTGTGGCTTACAAAAGTTTGTTCAGCTGTTACGTGAAACATGAATGATTTTATTCAATATGAAATGGGTTATGCTTTTCAATAGACAATTTTCCTTGATTTGAAGTGACCGTGGATTGGTCCGTGCGATGACGAAAACTAACCTAACTTTTCTCAAATTATTTTATTGTGGCTTACAAAAAGTTCGTTTCATCTGTTACGTGAAATGTGAATGATATACATTCAATATGAAATGGGTTATGCGTTTTCAATAGACAATTTTTCTTGATTATGTATAAAAAGATTAATTTAAATAGATCGGATCTCTGACTTGTGCTCCTGCTTAATATTTATACTTTAATTGTTAATTCTGTTTGCATAAATGCCATCGTTTTCATTACTTGGTAATTGATAATTGTTACTTGATAATTGTTGATTGGAGCTGCATAAATCCACTATACTTGCTACATGTCCTTTTTTAACAATTAATGAATATGTACCCGCAATTTCGAGGTTAAAACTTTGAAGTGGCAGGTTATAATAGCCCGACGTGTTCGCCCCTTTCAAGGGTGAAAGATCTATTGTAATTTTAAGGTTATAACTTTGAAGTGGTCAGTCATGGGCCTGCGACGTGGGTACCACTTTCCAGTGGTGGAAAAGTTCATAATTCAGTTCCACTGGGCACTTTATGATGGGAGGAGCTTTAGAGTGGTATATTTACAATTTCTGCCACTTTAAAGTTATATTCTGCAGAAGCCGCCATATTTAAAGGAATATTTTTCAGAGAAATGATCAAAATATTCAATAAAGATTTATTTGTCATCAGCACTGCATCAAACGTAGCAATGTGTTACGTAAGTATTCGTTTCAACTAACCAAGATTGATAAAACAATGTTTGAGGGATTTAAGTACATAATTTCAGAGGCGATTTATTTTCAAAATTATAATGTTTTCCTCAAATAAAGTGTATTCAGATGGCGCGTGCTCACAATCGAGCTACAGCACCCATATTTCACATAAAACTTTCAATCGTTTTAATTTTATCCCGATCAGAAGTATCCAAATTCAATATACTTACTTACGCTTTTCTATGTTTATATGTTAAAGTTGATCGAGTGTTAGAAATGAATCAGGCAAAATGGAAGAATGTGGAACATTTATCACAAAAATATGTTGCTGAACAGAGATCGAGCTACATATCAGTCAGTTGTTTAACGTGTCTAGTGTCGGACACTACATATCCACGTTTTTGGCAGGTGACAACAACGTGGTTGGAATGTGGCTATCTGAGATCCAGGAACGTAGATCGGAACGTAGCACCCACCAAAAAAGTGTTCCCCATTTTGGTAGCCGCCGCGTGATAGAACCGTGAATATTACGTGGCAGTGGTTGTGGCCAAACACTTTAAAGTTTTCCAGAAACGTGGCCGCTACGTTCCGTCCACTTAAAATGCTACTTGGGTTGTGTATTTTTGTCTGTGTGTTATGTTTGTGGACAGTGAATGATTTTCAATGTTCACTACACAACCTGAACTTTATGAACTATCAATTCACAATCAGCTAAACCCCAATTGCTCCGCCACTGTAAAGAGGCACGAAACAAAAATGGCACGGCCCATAAGAAATCCATTCGCGCAGCTTGACGAGCATTCCAGTCAGTACAATATAATTTTATTTCAGTGATTGTACCGGAATTATGAACACCTGCCTTTACGTAAATCGGACTACTAGAAATGGGTCAAATTCAACTTGTAAGATTTGATTATAAACCCACAGACAGACAGGTAAAACTAATTTAAAGCTTGTAATTGCAACGTTCGATGGGAAAATAAGCCTCGGGCTACTCTTAGGCTAGACACTAGAAAAGAGGGTCACCCCTTCCACCCCTTTCTCATTACCTATAATATTTATGAGCGTTCAACCACCATATAAGTTTTCTACATCACGAAGCGAATGACGCCATTTTGATAGTTTTGTATATTCGACATAGAGAATTGTAATTCCAACAGAACGCTATAATAATAAGGGTGTTGACAAAGTCTGCAATGCAGTAAGTGAAACACCGTTTGAAAATTTGTGTGTGTAGTAAGGAGCGATTTCCGGCGAATGTTCACATGATCTCCATTCGTTCTGAAACACAGTTCTCTCCAAAATAAATGTTTCTAACCTTTTGCCATCTGCAAAGTGAGATTGCTTCTAGAAAATGTGTTTTCCATTTCTTCCGGTCTTCCTGATGATCGTGGAAGCGTGAAATAGATTTTCGTCGACAAAAATGCATGTAAGACCTAGTGAATACGATGGCCTCTCTTGCGTCAATGTTACAAATGATTTCTAGTGAGTACTCTCCTTTGGAAAACAATCTTCTTTGCCTCATTCATCTTTATGAGTTCTAAATTAAGACTGGAATAGAAAATGAAATAACTATCTGAATAAAAATGCAAATTTTCAATTTCAGATTTTTTTTTTGAGTTAGGGTCCCTTCAGAATATCTATCAGATGTAGTTCAATGTCCGGCGTGGCTTCAGCCGAGAAAGTAGTTGTTTTCTGTTAGACATTCACAAAAAATAACTTAATTTTTTTCGTGGATTTTTCAATTCACAGAAAAATATTTCTTTTCAATTGAGAATGTTTCCCTTTTCAACATGAATATCCCTCAAGACGTTATCTTGAACGATGGAAGATACTGACTAAAGTTTATCTTCCAGTCGCAGATTATTCCACATCCGATTTTATGAACACCCTGTTCATAATTTCAAACAAATCAATCTATCATACCCCATGACAGGTTTTAATGTCAGAAAAACACTAATTTCAAAGTGTCTCTCCAAAAGAAAGGTTTATAACCTTTTTCCATCTTTGCAAAGTGAGATTGCTTCTAGAAAATGTGTTTCCCAGTTCTTCCGATCTTTCTGATGATCGTGGAAGCGCGAAATAGATTTTCGTCGACAAAAATGTATTAAAGACCTAGTGAATGCGATACCTCTCTTGCGTCATTGTTACGAATTATTTCTGGTGAGTACTTTCTTTTAGAAAAATTTATTCTTTGCCTCATTCATCTATATGAGTTCTCAATTAAGACTGGAATAGAAAATGAAATAACTATCTGAATGAAAATGCAAATTTTCAATTTCAGATTTTTTCTTTTGAGTTCGGGTCCTTTCAGAATATCTATCAGATGTAGTTCAATGTCCGGCGTGGCTTCAGCCGAGAAAGTAGTTGTTTTCTGTTAGACATTCACAAAAAATAACTTAATTTTTTTCGTGGATTTTTCAATTCACAGAAAAATATTTCTTTTCAATTGAGAATGTTTCCCTTTTCAACATGAATATCCCTCAAGACGTTATCTTGAACGATGGAAGATACTGACTAAAGTTTATCTTCCAGTCGCAGATTATTCCACATCCGATTTTATGAACACCCTGTTCATAATTTCAAACAAATCAATCTATCATGCCCCATGACAGGTTTTAATGCCAGAAAAACACTAATTTCAAAGTGTCTCTCCAAAAGAAAGGTTTATAACCTTTTTCCATCTTTGCAAAGTGAGATTGCTTCTAGAAAATGTTTCCCAGTTCTTCCGATCTTTCTGATGATCGTGGAAGCGCGAAATAGATTTTCGTCGACAAAAATTTATTAAAGACCTAGTGAATGCGATACCTCTCTTGTGTCACTGTTACGAATTATTTCTAGTGAGTACTCTCTTTTGGAAAAATTTCTTCTTTGCTTCATTCATCCATATGAGTTCTGAATTAAGACTGGAAAAGAAAATAAAATAACTATCTGAATGAAAATGCAAATTTTCAATTTCAGATTTTTCTTTTGAGTTACGGTCCTTTCAGAATATCTATCAGATGTAGTTCAATGTCCAGCGTGGCTTTAGCCGGGGAAGTAGTTATACATTCACAAAAAATTACTTAATTTTTTTCGTGGATTTTTCAATTCACATAAAAATATTTCTATTCAATATTTAATTGAGAATTTTCTCTTTTCAACATGAATACCATCATGAACGATGGAAGATAGTTTATTTTTCAGTCGCAAATGATTCCACATCTGATTTTATGAACATCCTGTTCATATTTTCGAACAAATCGATTCCTCACTTTACTTTCTTCAGTATACTTTCCACTCAATAGGTGGGAACTACAAACGTAGGAGGTTTCATATTTTTTTATTTTTCCTCGAAATAGCATAGAACCACATTTTCAGAAACCTTTTTTAGATGTTTCTCGTCGCACCATTCATGAAATGTTTTCTCATATACTAACTTGGATTTGACCGGTAACATTTTTACTATCGCATTTGCTACATTGGATATATCCGACGGGAATTTGCTGCCACTACCATGATCAACATCCATATTGAATAAGTGATTCTACTTGTGAGTGGTAGAGAATTTTGAGCTCATTGTTACCGATATATTTTTTTAGATATTTGAAAGTGATAAGCATTGATCTTAATTTTCTTACTTCTGTATTGATGTGAAGGCTCCATTTTGAGTTCCGGAGTATGTTATGGTTTCCACACATCTTAACCCAACAAAATACAATGCACATTTCTGATTTGGTTATATCTAAATAGTCAGTGACCTAGTCTTTGATTTTCATGTTGTTTATGATTCTCGTAATTCTGAGATTCTGAAGTAGATTCGGTCTTTTTCATAGTTTTTACGACCCCAACTAGAACTCTCGAGTTTGTAGTAATATATTTTGGAAACCACTCCGCTTGGTGGAATTTTATTATGAAAGTTGGAAAGTTGAGACGTTATAGTTGTGGATTTTCGAATCGTCTCATTTAACGCCCCAAAACGAGATGAGTTCCATCGATAACTATCGAGATTTCCATCGAAACACGTTACCGCAATCGTCGCCATTCGTTAGCATAATCGAAAGTGACGAAGTTCCAATGTAATGGGGGATGCATTAGCATAAACATCTTCCTTGAAATTCAAGCGCGCGGGATGCCGAATCCCATTTGCATTTTGTACCCGAACTCGCAATGAGCATCGCATAGTTCTGACTTAAATTGTTTAGTGACAAACTTCGCAGAACTCTGATGATGTTGGGTATGATAATGCGACGTTTAACACCAGATGTTGCCTGAACGTTAAATTCGCTTTTAATCTATAAACAAGTTACGTGTAAACCTGGGGCTCATATCATCGTAGGCGAAGAAGTTGTTTCCTTGTAAGATTTTAGGATGTCTAGAGATTCCAGACATCAATGAACAAACTACTTGAAGTTTATCAAGGAAAGCATGTTTGTTTTTGCTTAGATACGGATAAATCTTGTAATCGACTATATTCTGATATTATGCGCTCCAATTAAAGTTTCCTTCCTATTTTGAACTACTTTATACATTCTGGACCAGAAAAGTGAGTGTTCACCCCTTATTTGGCAGGGCCGACTGCTTCCCCATTGTCTTGGATTCCCTTGCACCCACAACAGGGTGACCTGATTTTTCGCAACCTAGACTCACAAGTCTGAGGTTTTAACTTAGGCTGTTTCGCTGCCTAATAAGACATGGAGCATATTAGGACAGATCCATTATTTATCAGTTAGGCTTATTCCGAACAATGAAGAAGCAATTTTCATTGAATGGCGCATCATATCATTTCAGACAGGGTTATTCAGAAGTACTTTGACAAACTTCAGGAGGTGATTCCTCACAATATTCCAATATGAATTGTCCAAATAAATATATGTCTGGAAACGCTTCGTTTCCAATTTACAGGGTGTTAAAGTTTTATTTTTATTTTCGTTTTTTTTAAATAACTTTCTAAATACTGACCTTATTAAACGAAAATTGGTATTGAGAGTTTTTTTGAGGTGTCGAATTCGAACCTGATGTTATTATTGCTCTTACTCGTAGGGGGCGCCACCTACACGTCTTTTTTGAAGATTCTTAACTTTTTTGAGCGTACTTCAAGCACATTTTTCAGTAAAAAAATCAATTCCGCTATCATATCTACGTAAAAAAGCTACCCTTGTTACAAGTCGCTATAAGCACCCATTTTCTAGATATTTGGACTTGAAAATTCCAAGTCGATTATTTGATAATCGATGCGTGTTGAAGTTATTACCATTATTTTGCATTTTTCACAAGAATGCTTAGGAAATGAATTTGACGTTTAAGTAAGTAGTTTTGGTTTTTTTGTAGGGGGCGCCACCTATTCTATTCATTTTTACTCGATTGAAATAGTTATTTTTGTATCAAGGGTGCAAAATCTGTATTTGTTTTAATAAAATTTGCAAGGAAAATCAACATTTTAATTCAAGAAATTTTGAATATGTAGAATAAAATAAAATAAAGGAAACTAAATTGCATTCAAATAAATTGTTCAAAGGGTCCACCTTCAGCGAAGATACAAGCATTCAGCCTTCTAGTCATTGAATTTCGTACCCGCTCAAAAATTATTGGTGTGTTTCTTATTGTTTCACAGGCGTCTACTATTCGGTTTCTCAGATCTTCCTCGTTCGCTACTGGAGTTTTATAAACTAGTGACTTCAAATGTCCCCAAGAATGAAAATCTAGCGGGTTTAGATCTGGGGTTCTTGGTGCCCATGCCTGGTTAGGTTCTTCTACACCCCTACCGATCCATCGATTTGGATAGACAGTGTCAAGGAATTTCCTGGCTACAACGCTAAAATGGGCCGGTGCCCTATCATGCATAAACCACATGCGGATACGAATTTCTAATGGTACATTCTGGAGTAGTCCGGCAATTTATTTTCTAAAAAGTCTCTGTAAAATGTGCCATTCAGTCGGAACGGAAGAAAGGACCTATCAAATAATTATCAATTATAGCCGCCCATACATTTACAGAAAATTAATACTGATAATGTCATTCACTAACTGCGTGCGGATTTTCTAGTGCCCAAACATGGTTGTTATGAAAGTTCGTGATAGCATTTCGGGAGAAGTTTGCCTCGTCCGTGAAGAGTACATATCTCAAAAATTGAGGATTTCCAACCAATATTCTCAAAAACCACTGACACATAGTAATGTGTTGGGGAAAGTCTCGTGGCAAAAGAGCTTGTACCCTCAAAAAGAATGAAAATAAATTTGATTCTTTGTATGAAAAAAAGAATCCTTCATTGAAAAACAAAAATTTTAAAATTCTCAGAAATATTTTACTAGATAATTCTTACCCCAAAAAACTTCTTAATAGAATTATTTTCAATACCAACTCTGATAGACAATTTAATAATGATGACACAAATAATCAAAATTTAGAAAAGAACAATGAAAGAATAATTTATTTTTCAATTCCTTATATAGGAATTCTATCATCAAATATAATTAAATTATTCAAAAATGAAAGTAACATAAACATCTCACAAAAAAATATCAAGACTATTGGAAATTTGAATACGAGGTTAAAAGATCCCACACCAGATTTGAAGAAACCAAATGTTGTCTACAGCATATCATGTAACAATTGTGATTTGAACTATATTGGTACAAGTTCAAGAACTTTAAATATAACCGTATTATCTCTCGCAGAAGTGACTCAACAAGAAGTCATGTGCATTAGCTCAACATGCTATTGAAACAGGCCATAAAATATCATTCGAGGAAGCACAAGTTTTACAATCAGAATTTTTTTTTTCTAAAAGATTATTTCTTGAAATGATTGAAATTAATAAATCCAATCAAAATATGAACAAAAAAACAGATATCGAAAAATTAACACACTCACTGCATATTTATATTTTTCTGACGATTAATCATAGGTAGTAATTTCAAATCCTTCAATGTCACTTGAAACGTCAAAGCTATAACACCATTCCGACAAATATTTACATATATTTAAAAAAAATTTTTTAAGTTAATGTTCATCAATCAACCACTCATATTTCTGTAAGTACTTCCTTCATTTCAAGTATTTTTTTTCTCAATAATGTAATTTACATATTTTAGGACTTTTTCACATTATACATCATACTTCTATCATCTCCTATATAAGTTTCAAAATTGAAACGAAAGCTCGGTCCAACGTATTAAAGAGTTTTTCATAATTCAACACTTGTGCTGACTGAAGATCCCCGTTATTCCCCACTGTTCCTATATATATATATATATATATATATATATATTTGGAAATAACGACTGAAAATTGGTATGAACAGTGGGGAATAACGGTCAGTCAGCACAAGTGTTGAACTATGAAAAACTCTTTAATACGATGGACCGAGCTTTCGTTTCAATTTTGAAACTTCTTCAGGGTCAGTAATCTGAGTGGATGATAAATGAACATTAACTTTAAAGAAAAAACGTAAAATATGTAAAAATTTGTCGGAATGGTGTTATATTTTTGACGCTTCGAGTGATATATATATATATATATATATATATATATATATATATATATATATATATATATATATATACACAGGGCAGCTTTTTAAAGCTCTTGGAATAGTTCAGTCTGACTCTCAGTAATATCTCAATTTTCGTAGCAAAAATAACAAGAATAGATATTGGCCGATAGTTCAACGTTGTCTTTTGTAGTTACAATTTTGCAAATTTAAAGTCACTGAGAAATATACCCATATTAGGCACTCATTTATCAAGAGTGTTAGAGGTTCTAGTTAAAGTGTTTACCGATTCTTTCAGGACTGTAAAATTTAAGTCATAGACCTTCGTAGAGGAATATTTTTAAGCTCAAGTATTACTTGAAGAACCTCATGAATGATTGTCTTGTATAAAAATGTTACAATTGATAGAAAATAGTAATTTTAAGTAGTCAGAACTACTAGTCGAGTTGAGTGGAATGTCTTCTGTCATTTTATGAGCTACTGAACTGGGAACATTGTTAAATTATTATGCTGTTACTGAACTGCTATTTTTGGGGCAGATTTTATATTGCCATCGGATTAAATTGCAACTTGCTTTGTTCATGTTCTTCGAATTCAGTAGAAATCAATCATATGTCATTTTTTCATTACTATAACTTATTTTGTTTTCCGTTCTTCATAGAGGGAATCCTTTTCGACATCACATATAATTTCAAGAGATGATAAAATATTCCTGTTGACTGAACCATTTTTGGACGGTTACTGGACTAACAGATCTTCAATGGAAAACTATATTTTTGTAAATATCGACTAACCAGTTAGCCATATTAACTCGCCATTTCTCTCTGTCAGTCACGGTCCTTCTAGTTACCAGATTGGTATTGCTTACTTTTTCTTGTAGTATCACCGACTTTTGATCCTTCTCTTCGATGTTTGTAATAATATTAACAATGCAAGTAGTTCAGTTATTCATATCTTTTGCATTCAACTACAATTCTACTAACGGTTGAAACAATGAACTTAAAAACCCCTGCCACTCTCTGGAATTAAAAGTCATAATTACGAAAAAAGTAATCTTTCATCAGAATTTCATTCAATAGAACTCTCATCTAAAACTCACGTCACGAACAGCATCCAGTAGAAGAAATGGCCTTCATTTCCATGTCCTCTCTTAATGTAATTCATTAATAACACTTAAAGTTTCTGAAAACGACTGGAATGTGTTAGCTCTGGAAATCGCTGAATTTTCAAACTGAAATGTAGGTACGCCAAAATGACACCAAACTAAATCGAATGGATGAAATCAATAAAAACGGCGGTTGGCGATAAAGTATGAAACTATTTGTCATGATTGATTACATGAACCGTTAGGTGGTACATGGCTGGTGATTGTCTAGTTCATATAGTTTTATAAAAATATGAGGTCATCATAATATTGTTGTATTCAGAAAACAATGTTTCTAAATACAACAATATTATGATTAAGAAAGAAGATGTAATAAAATTAAACGAGATGATATCATAAAGCAATTTCACTATATAGTATGTAAGGCTGTTACTTATTTGGGAAGATATTGTGTAGATACAAATATGTTTTTTTTTTTCGAAATCATTTGAGGTATATTATTATTTGAATAGTCTGCCTGGCAATTGTTTCAGTATATCTTTTGAAATTATTTTTGATCATCTGCATTGAGTTTATTTTTCTATGTAAGTCTTGTAGTTTTTTGAAAATGTGTTATAATTTTTTTATTAAATAAATCAATAATCTCCGACCAATTGATTTTTTCATTGAGTCTATTGGTATGTTCAGTTAAGGTTTCGTTTCGCAGCGATGTTCAATTTTTTCAATATACTGTTTATTATTGTATAAATATATTGCATTATACACGTATATTTGTTTGGGGTCAAATATTATGGTTTCATAATAAAAAACATCTGCAAGTTAGGAATTTTTTTTCCAGCACATGGTTTGTGTTGTTTATACTATCAAATAATTGATTTCGAAAAGTTTTATAATAGAATTGAATGTGTCGAAAGGTTCCATAACATTTTGTTAAATCGATAGGTTACCCCATATATCGTAATACAGTAAACTTCAAAAATGCATATCTTAGAAACGCAACATACAAAGTTGATGAAACTATCGTATATGATAGTAAACATTTTCAAAATATTGTGAGTGAAATATGGTCCAGATTAACGAAACAGTTTTCTAGATATACAATAAAAACATTGTAAATGATATACTAAAAGTAATGCACCCTTTATCTAAATGAAAGGTAATATTGAACAATTGAGTTCATCAGAATGTTACCCAATCTTTTATTCAATGGAAGTAGCAATTAATTCCTGCGGGGTTCTTTTCATTTTTACAAGCTTTTATTTAACTTCGCATTTGTATGTATGTTTAGTTCAAATCTTGCAAGTGAATTTGGACCCACTTCTAGTTGTCCGATTAACGTGAAATTTGGCAGGTGCTCATAATTCCGGTGACAATGCATCAGGGAAAAAACAAAATGGCAGCTCCAAAATACCGGACGAGTTTTGTGATTATGGTTCAAAATTGATATATTCAAGATGGCGCTCCAATATGGCGACGAATTTTGTGGTTATGACCCGATTCCAATAAAAATTTATATGTGGGGGTTTTTGGGGTCGGAGATCATGATTTTTTTGTCAGAGTCCACGAATGATGGCGGCTCTAAGATCACGACGTGTTTTGGCCCGATTCCATTCAAAATGTTTTTTGGGGTCGGAGATTATCAATTCTTGTCAGAATTCACCAAGATGACGGATTTTCTGAATGACTAAGAGGAATTGAATAAAAATGATGAATGAATAAAAATGGATGGTATTTGTCGCCGGGAAAGTATTAATTAGTAATTTCACATAGGCGGGGATAGTTTGATATCGTTTCAGTTGGTGTATGTATGGATTATGGAAAGTATCATCGAAACTTTTATTTTTCATAATTGCATGAAATATGCCATTGAATTATTTTATAGTAGTGATCAAGTCATTATAGAATAAAAAAAATCTGAAAAAAAATTAGACAAGCTTTTATACAAATGCACTATAAAGGAAAATTCAATTGTTCGACCTAGTTTATCCTGTGAGTAGCAGAAACAAAAGCTTGCCGAGCAAGAATACCTTTTTATATTCGAATATGAAATAGGTATTCTTGCGCGATTTTAAATCTGCCACTCACAGAATAACCTACGTCAAACAATTAAAGAAATAATGTTTTCCTTTTTTGTGCATTTGTATGAAACTTTGTCCTAATTTTTTTTCAATTTTTATTTGTTTGTTGTAGGTAGATGGTCAGATTGTCGAGGAATATGTATTCATCAGTCGATGGAGCTTTATAAATGCATGTTACTTTCTCAGTGTCTTTTTTTATTTTCATTTGAACTGCTTTTTCATAACAATATTCACCACTTTACTCATGAGAAAGCGAGAAAGTATGAAACTTTTTGTCATGATTGATTACATGACAAGATGGTATCAAGAATCCACGTGTGAACAGAATCCCCGCCTATACCGAGGTACCGTTAGAAATTAGAATCAGTTGATGGAATGTCGGAGATATGGCCTCGGGGTCGAGGAGTTAGTATTCAAATTAGCGCACTGTTGTCTGGAGATCAAGAACTTTGACATGCTGATAATGGTAATCTCACGCAGGCGGCCGACTTTGATACTGTCGGTGTATCAAATCACTTAGAGAAACTTTGAACAAAGGCCCAGTATATTATTACTTTCGAACATTATCAACGGAAGATATCATCAACTGCTGGTACGTGCGTTCCACGAGAGCCATACTGAATACCACACCAAGAAGTCACTCTCGTAGGATTATACAGTGCTTCTCAAAAGTCCCCTCCCCCTCTCTTATTTTTGGAACGATTATACATAAACAAGTGAAATTTGGAAACTGAATATTAAAGGTTGTAAACTTCTCTACTAGTGATGATAGATGATGAAATCGTCAAAGATGACGTCACAAGGCCATTGTGACCAATAATTTTAAATGGGCAGGTATCCTGGGAAACCACATCGTTGAGTCTTTTTTTTTAAATACTTATTTAACTGGTGAGGTTTATCTGGAGCTGTTGCAAAACGCAATAGAACCGTTAATCCTTGAAATTTTGGAAGATAATCCAGATGACTTCGACAATTTGGAAATAACATTCCAACAGAATGGTGCTCCTCCACACTATTACGGTGCAGTAAGACGGTATTTTGGATGAGGAGTATCGTGGTAGATGGATTGGACGACGAGGTTCAACGGAATGGTCAGCTCGATCACCGGACCTCACACCTTTGGATTTTTTTCTGTGGGGGTACCTTAAATCGAAGGTTTACGCCACTGAACCTGACAATATTGACGTTTTAAAACAACGTATTGTTGCAGAATGTGAGGCTATTTCCGCAGACACATTTGCAAAAGTACGAGAAGAGTTTGAAAATAGGATATTTCACTGTCAGGAAGTAAATGGAGCAATTTCTTCAAGTAGATACTGATTATCAAATCTGTAATTAATATCATACTGAATGGAATTTAAATTTTAATGTTTACTAATGAGCCATTAAAACTGCCATAAACACAAACAAAATTAGTATCATTGAAAAGGTTTTTTCGATATCTTTCAAAAGAGGTGTCGCTTGCCGTAAGGTTCCATTTAAAATTATTGGTCACAATGGCCTTGTGACGTCATCTTTGACGATTTCGTCATCTATCATCACTAGTAGGGAAGTTTACAACCTCAAATATTCAGTTTCCAAATTTCACTTGTTTATGTATAATAGTTCCAAAAATAAGAGAGGGGGAAGGGGACTTTTGAGAAGCACTGTATGTTATCAAGTGTGAGCGCTTATTTTATAAAAATCAATAGATTCCATCTATTTTATATTTTATTTGTTCGAAACTGCATTAGTGAAAATGTTATATATTCAATGAGTTTCCAAACTTTCATATTCTCTTTATCCTCGGATAATATTGACTGATATTGAATATTTTCTTTCTGAATAAGTTGATACATGTTGGACAAAACCCAATGGCTTCTTGAGATACGGACCAGAATGAATGAATTTTCAAATAGTTATTGCAATAAATCTGCTGTGTAAGCTACTGAAAAGATCAATGAGCCATTTGAAATTATATTCTGAGAATACAATCTTTATTGGTGTCAGCCCAAGCGAAAGAAACTTTTAATAAAGTTTCCCTTCCAGTGGTAATTCCTAATATTTCTTGTGGAGTGTTTAGTGCATATTATCTCACAATTATTTGTAGGTGAATAAGTAATTATTTTTTACATTTATTGTTCAGATATATGTGCATAAATGTACATGCCACTAGATATAAACGTCGGACAGTGCACTCAGGTATTATTTCTCTCTATTCCAATTATAAGTAGTAGTATTTTTCAAAGACAACTAATTTCCTGGCTAATACCACGGATAATATTGAATGATACCTGCTCAACATCCATGCAATAATTCACCGGTAAGCGGTACTGTTTATCCTTAATAAACTCTCTTTACGCCTCTACTTACTCGAATTCATTGAGAGATTGAACTACAAATTAATAACAACGTTTAGTTAGCAAAATGTTTTACCGGAAGTGACCAAAATCCATACTTTATTTTAAACCGGAATATCACTTTTTAAACGTTAATATTTCGAAAACAATTGAATTTAGGAGTAAAGTGTATTGGAGAAAACTGTTGAGAATTATGAGCAGATTTTGGGGTGTTCTATTTTAAAAAAATATTGAAGATGGCGATCAGCCGCCATTTTGAAACTTTTAGCTGTGATTTTTTCATAAGAAAGTAGGTTTTCATCTCCTATTTGAGCCCTCCAAATTTCGTTGCACCAGGTGGTTCAAAAATTAGTAGGGGGGGAACGGACTTTAGACGAGCACTGTATATCTTCAGACAATGGTAGCACGTAAACTTGTCAGTATTCACCTGAAGATGATTGCAGATACAAGCATTCGAAACGTCGTGAAAACCTTTTAAATCCTTTAAGACGAAAGACGTCCGAAACGAGAGTAATCGAGTTATATCAGCTTTGTCACAGAACACGACAAGAAAAACTTTTATTTTTGATCAAAACTGGAAGTTTCAACAAGCCAGTCGGAACCGTATTCTATACCAATCTCCCTAATGAAAAACAACTCATTGTCTTCTATAAACAATAGCTCGTATTGCAGAAACAGTCGATCCACCGGCTCCGGTCAAAACCATGTGTTTTGTGGGCGGACACACAAACAGACCCTCCACAACAAAACAGCTATTAATTAGGAAGAATAACAAAGCCCCGCGTTCATCCGCTTCGATTCGTTTTGTGTGATAGAATTACGAATGCAAAAGACCATGTTCTACGAATCGCCTTTGAATTTGACGCTTTTGCTCAGCCTTGAGCTTTTTATTCGGATTAGGAGAGCTCCGGCCGCGGCAGATTAAATGAAAATTACATGCTGTCTGTACGCCTGAATGTCCTGATGCACGGCCATCGTGCACCGGGAGTTATGTGAAGTTTTAATAGGTTTATAATTTTGCCATTGCGGTTTTGTAGAGTGCTGTTTTTTGCACTCGTGTCTGCTTATTCAGCGAATGCGATGAAAAGGGCTTGAGGAAGTGAGAATGAATGGGTCCATTGAGGAACTGAATGTGTTTCCACGTTGCTGTTGGTTTATTTTCTGTTTGAATGCAGTTCCGCACCTAATATTTTTCCGGAGAACTAATTTCCATATTTTTGTCAGAGAACCAATTGACTATCAGAGCTAGAAGTTCGTCCCTCTCCCTCTCTTGACTTGATGTTCATAACACGTATATACAGTGAAATCTAGTCGAAAATATACTGAACGCATATTGATAAAACCCAAATGCCATTTCGATTCCGTAATGCAAGATCAGAATAATTCATTCCACTTCGAAATTGATGAGACCCATCAGATAAAAATCAACTTCATGAAGAACGAACTAGGTACCGCCAGTTAAAGTTTATCTTTTCCGGCGTACCTATAGGTGTTACAAGATCGATGATGGTTTGTTTACGTTGTGTCTCACTTCAGCCAGAGTTCTTTGGACCTTTGGCTGGTTGACTACTCCGTACTGATGAGGGCCAAGAAGCCTGAAACCGGTATGCGGATTGTTAGGTGAACACGACATAAATTGAACATAATCGAGCTTATCAGAAAGAAACATTTGCATTCAATGTCCATTGATATTATATGGAAGTATGCATGGATTTTCAGGTGAATATCATTCAACGTTCTGCGTGGTATTTGCCAGGAAAGTAGTTGTTTTTCACCTGAGATCTACCATTTTCTGGTTCAATTTTATATTGAATCCTTTATGTGAAGAAAACCGTTTAATTCGATTTTTCTATTCATTCCACTTCACATGGCACTTATCTTTCACTATATGCTAGACGGGCTTGCCACTCCTACTGAGAAGGAATCTTTTATTTAGAAACCTATCGAGGTGGAGATTTTCGGAGTGTTTCTTTCTGTCACTAGGTACCGCCAGTTAAAGTTTATCTTTTCCGGCGTACCTATAGGTGTTACAAGATCGATGATGGTTTGTTTACGTTGTGTCTCACTTCAGCCAGAGTTCTTTGGACCTTTGGCTGGTTGACTACTCCGTACTGATGAGGGCCAAGAAGCCTGAAACCGGTATGCGGATTGTTAGGTGAACACGACATAAATTGAACATAATCGAGCTTATCAGAAAGAAACATTTGCATTCAATGTCCATTGATATTATATGGAAGTATGCATGGATTTTCAGGTGAATATCATTCAACGTTCTGCGTGGTATTTGCCAGGAAAGTAGTTGTTTTTCACCTGAGATCTACCATTTTCTGGTTCAATTTTATATTGAATCCTTTATGTGAAGAAAACCGTTTAATTCGATTTTTCTATTCATGAAGAACCTCACAACATAATTTTGAAAACTGTCCTACCCCTGTGAAATTCTTAGATTGTATCCTCATAGACAAGTCAAATTCAATGATGAAGTTTTCTATACCAAGATGAATACATATAAATACATGGACATATATGGTAAACCCAGAGGTATGAGCAAACTCCATAACTTTTTTTCTATCTGAGCTATCGACTTGATTTTTTTCAAACGATAGGTCCCGAACTCTAGTAAGCATTGCTCAGTTGAACGGAAGTCGTCTGTGATCATGTTTTCCATATCATCTGCAGTTGTAGGACGATCTCTGAAAACTCTTTCCTTCACGTACACCCAAAGGAAGAAATCCATAGGAGTGAGGTCTGGGGATCGTGCGGGCCAAGGAATAGTACTTCCTCTGCCTATCCAACGAATAGGATAGGATTGATCTAAAACCTCTCGCACTATCCTCTGGTTATGCAATCCAGATCCATCGTGTTGCATGCAAACACATGGTCCTTCTGGTGTTCAGATCAACTTTTTCTAACATTCTGGAGAGATGTTCGCGAAATAAATATAAATACATTTCACCATTTAGCACATTGTCAAAAAGTAGGGTCCAATAATTGCTCCCCAAACATTAAGTGAGCATCGCATAAGTGATCAACAGCCCTCAACCAGTGAGGATTTTCGATTGCATAATAATGCATATTATGTCTGTTGACAGACCCTTTGTTCTTAAACATTAATTCATTAGAAAACAGAATTTTATTCAAAATATCATAATCCTCGCCAATCATGCCATTTATTTGAATACAAAACGCTACTCTATTTGCAAAATCATTACCATACAATTCTTGATGTAGGTTCAGATGATAAGGGTGGAACTTATGTTTCAATATTCTTCTGCTCACACTTCAAGTCGGAATTTAATTACAAAAAATAATAACTAAATAATAACTAAGAAAACAGAAAAGAAATTGAAAATTAATAATCAACAATTTAGAAACCGCTTGAAAAAAATATTGTGTGACATCCAGAATCTGAAACAGAAACAAATGGTAAGCTGTCTATTTGTGTTATTGTGTTAATCTGGTATATCAGATCTTTTCCAACTATTATTAAACTGAATGGCATTATTCGATTTTCTACGAATTCTCTATCCAAAGTGAAAATGTTTTATATGAAATTTCAATTAACCTATTTGAGTATGGAAAATTCGTTATATTTTTCAAAACATGACTTATGTAAGCCTCGACTTTTGAACTAGTCTAAAGAATCTCCGGTGAATAAAAACTTTTATCACTGCGGAATACATTCCGAAATATTTTGATTTAGTGTTGTGATGCGAAACTATACCTAGAATTATTTCACAGTTTTATTACTGTTTCAAATTGATTTTGAACCCAGTGTGTGTAAAGAATTACCAAATTTCATGAATCATTCATCCAGTTTCGTTGAATGATACGTGCTCATTCAACCAGAATTAATTTTTCATTATTGTTTTATTTTCTCAGTTGGTAGAGTTTCAAATATTTTGTTCAAGAGTATGTATAAGAATTTGACGTTTATAAATTGTAGAACTTTCTTACAATCGATTTGGAATGTTACGTGTTCATTCACATAGTGTCCTTATTTTTTTAGATTCTTAAATCAATAAAATATTTGATATTATATACACTGTGGTTGGAAAAAGCTGAATTTATTTTGTAATCGGTTTGGACAGATTATTTTATATGGAAATATTGTTGTTCATTTTGACATTGTTAGATTCTTGAAATCTCAGTTCCTTTCTACAGGGGCTTTGGAAAATTGATACAACTTACCGTCAGTTGTAACGCAATTATCAATCAGGTTGTATTACTTATTTAGAAACAAATATTCAGTACTATAGAAGTACTGGAGTTGTAATGATTAGAATGTTTCACCATACAGTGTGTAGTGGTTGTAACAAAATAATCTTTTTTTTATTAATAAAGTTTGTTTGTTTTTATAAGTGCTTTGATTATTTGCATAGTATCCTTAACTAGATTGGCGAGGTACATAATTTGAATTCCAGCTCACTCTGAAAATTTTAACATCTATATATTGGGAGGACGATGCTTATCTGTGAATGAGTTTCAATAAATTATTCACATCTAGTATAGCCCTTCATAAACTTGGTAACAATATCTCAACTAAGTAGAATAAAGTATGCAGGGCCGTTTCGTGATAATGGCTAGTCAGTTGTGGGGTTTTTAATTCTCGACAGTCCCAAGTAATATAAACAACACCCTGTACAGGTCGTGATTTAGTGGCGAATCCAAAAATGTTACAAAAATGGGGGATTGCCGTTGAAAAAACAGAACTCAGTTGTGCATCTTATTTTGGGACATCATGTATATAAATAGGAATATTTTAGAATGTGCCTCATTGTCAGACACATCGTTTGAAAAAAAATCCAAAAGTCGAAAGCTGAGTCACCCTGTATTTCTAAAAATATCCTTTTTGTGAGCAGTATACGAAAAATGAATATATCTACGAGTTCCTGTTCATTGCACTACAATCCCATTGGTGGAAATTCGAACCATCAGAGAAATACGACTCTTGCAGCATCCCCGCTAATCAATTTCCATATCGTATTTGTCACATGTATAAACCCATTATTAATGGTAAGTACTTGCTTGAATAGGAAACTTGATCTACCTTGCGATGATCCCAGTCGTCTTCTATTGTTACGCGATGCCGTTGAGTGTGACAAAGAATTCAGGTAGCAACATTACAATAATGAGTCGAATGGATTCTGTTCGCAATAAGTTTCTATAACATGGTTCACATAGGATGCGTTGACGATTTATCGCTCTGCTGGAATATACCATAAATAGTGAACTGTACTGTACGCTTCGAGAAATCCACAAGTTATGTGATATCAATGAAGTAGGATGGTGGCATCTTGATTTATCTGAGAAAAACTGTTGAGAGTTAAAAGTATTTGTCGTGTTCCTAGGAAGCTTCATGGAATGATAAAACAACATATCGGCTTGAATAATAATCCATGGAATCGGCTTTAGAATAAAATTGAACCTTATGAAGAGCTATCTTACGAACCGTAAACAATGTGTTAAAGTAGGGAAAGAAAATAGTGAATACCGGTTAGTTGAATATGGTATTCCTCAGGGAACAATACTTGGAGGCATTGAAATATAATAAATGTAAGATCATTCTGAAAATAATACATAAAATGATGAAAGGGCAGAAACCGACATTGGAAAAAATGAAACAAAAGATAGTGATCTAACCAACGAAGTCACGAGATTAAAAGGAAAAATCAGAGTAGCAGATGTCCAGAAAAATTATCCTGAGTACAGGTGAAAAGTGTTTTCTGATATTGTTATACAGGGTGTCCCATATAAAATTCCACGGGCAAATATTTGGGATATGAAAGATGATATCCATACTTCGTGAAAGCGGATGATCTTGATGTCAAAGGGCCTTCTTATTCACGTAGAGATCCATCACTAGGCGTCATCCGTTAGGGCGTCGCGACACCAACGCCAATTTTTTTAAATGGCATCCTAGATTTTTCAATGTTTTTTGCCATTCTGAATTCAGACATATAGCATACTCATAGTATCCCTTGAATACTGATGAAAGCGTCAAAATAAATGCAATAGTACGAGTATTCATCGATCTGTTAGAGAACCGGTCAGATTTTACGAAAGTGTATCCAGTTTTACGTTGGTTTTTCGTAAAATTGAAAAATGGTAAAATTTTCGAATGCAGAAGAATTGGATATGATATGTATTTATGGTGAAGCAAGAAGGAATGCAAAAGAAGCAGTGAGAATATACGCTAATCGGTATCCCGACAGAAGATTACCGTCAGACAAAACATTCACTAGCTTAGCCCAATCTTTGGCACGAAATGGATGTTTTAATGAAAAGAAGCAAAAAAACCAAAAACGGCTACAGATGAGAATCACACTGTTGCAGTGCTAGGTCAAATGGTATTGGAACCACATATTTCTACCAGACAAGTAGCAATGGATTGTCATATTTCGAAATCGTCAATACAACGTATTTTGTCAAAAACAAATTCCATCCCTACAAAATACATCTGGTTCAAGTACTACAGCCAGGTGATGATCTTCATTGTTTATTGTTCATAACTATGATATATTCCCATAATGAGGAGATGCTGATAGGAGATTGAACGTCAATGCATGGTTGTCCACCGGTATTTATGGTGATGATCAGTTTCTGAATAAAATATTATGGAGTGATGGAAGCCGTTTCCATAACAACGGTATGATAAACAAACATAATTGTCACTATTGGTCTGACATGAACTCTCATTGGATTCAAGGAACGATATATTAGTCTGTGTGGGGGGGTTAATGTTTGATGCGGAATCATGGATGGTTATTTGATAGGACCTCATTTTAACGAATGAATTTTCAATGGAGAGAGGTAATTGCTTTTCTTCCAACATGGGTTACTGAATCTCTTGGAGAATTTATCAAAACAAACTCGACTTGGTTTCAACAAGTAATAATAATAGGATAATTACCCAATATTTGGATGACACTTTTAATGAGAAATGGATTGGAAATTAGGGTCCAACACCATGGCCAGCTCGAAGTCCAGAAATGAATCCACTGGCTTTCTTTTTGTATGGATATATTGAAGGCTAAGTTTATATGCGACGTCCACAAAATGTTGATGATTAAAAAAATAGTATCACAAATGTTTGCGCTTCCATATTGCGAGCTGTCATGAGTCGAGAAATATTAAAAAGGTACCATATGTGTATTAAACGTGAAGAAAGGCAGTTCGAACATTTACTAAAATAATTCATGTTGCACTTTAGTTTTTTCGTTATTACTATCATGTTGGTAGAGTTTTGGTCAAAGTAAAATATTTTTTGGTTATGTGAAACATTTTCTTCAGTTTGTATTGTCTGCGATTTTACAGAAACACACAACAAGATGAAACTGAACAGGCAATGCAATTATAACTGATAGATCAATTTTATTAAACTCGTGTTATTGCTTTTTATTTTGACTTATTCATGGCCCTCTTTATAATATGCAATGAAATTGCAGTTTTTCATCAGTATTCAAGGGAAACAATGAGTGTGCTATATAGCTGAATTCAGAATTTGATGTAGAATCGCAAAAATCATTGAAAAATCTGGGATGCCATTTAAAAAAATTGGCATCGGTGTCGCGACGCCCTAACGGATGACGCCTAGTGATGGATCTCTACGTAAATAAGAGGAATTTTTGACATCAAGATCATCTGCTTTCACGAAATATGGATATCATCTGTCATTTCCCAGATATTTGCCCGCGGAGTTTTATATGGGACACCCTATATAGCACATTGCAGTGTGGGAAACATTGTATAGTAGCGAATACTGATAATTATTGAAGAATGATCTTCTCAAGAAGTCATATTGATTAAACTATAGATGTGGGAATTTTCTGATCATTGACATTAATATATAATTGAACTCAACTGTGTTATAAATGGTGAGATTGAGGTTAACTACCAATTATCACTTATTTCTTATATTTCTCGGTAAAAATAAAAATGTGTGTGTGAATAACCTGATCATGGGAAATTGCACAAATAAAAATTGAATATTTTTCAATTGAACCTTGCCGTTAGGGATGTGTTAATTAATTCAACTGAAAATCGAATTCCACGGATTGATGATGATTCTCATGAATGCAGACATATTTCGTTATCCATGTTGTCTTTTCCAAGGAGGACAATTCGACCCAAATAGTGTTAGCATTGAAATTTATGTACCTCCTCACTGTGTTGTTCAAACGAGTATTATAATATTATGCATGATTTTTCTGAAGAATAACCTAACGAGGAACTGATTACTTATCTAGATCTACATTAAAAGGAAAAAAGTATTTATTGAACAGGCAATAACGCTATAGCTGTTAACAGCCATCTCTCTTGGTTTCATACTCCATCTGTTCAAATTCTGATATCATATTGGCCCAGGTATCCTAAATTATGTTATTTTCCAGAAAAATTATGAATCTGCATACATGAAATATGATTTCCTTCACTTGACTATGAAAATGTTTCGACATTTCAATACGAGTAACTCACACAAAAAACTGACTTGTACGTTTTTATCAATAATACTGATTTAACTGAACATACCTCATGACTGGATGTCAATTAAATTTTAACTCACTTTTATGTCTGTCTGTTTGTCTGTCTTCTATTACCACGTTTTTATTAACTCGCTTTCCTCATGTTTGGTCAGTACAGATTTAAAACTCAGAACTGGATGACAATGCAATATTCCCTCGCTTTCTTGTCTGTCTGTTCGGTACAAATTTTGTAATCAAAACAACTTTTCTAAAAACGAAATTTCGACAGTAATTTCAATCTGTAAAATTGATTTCAATGCCAATCAAATGATGCCTGCGTCTGCGATATTTCATCGCACATTTCAAATATTTCATTCTGCATTGTAAATATCGAACATTCCGTTCGTATTTATTATTCATCTTCCTCCAAGAATTTATATTTTTAATAAGGACGATATAGTAACTGAAGGCTGTTCTCCTTCCCACTCACACTTGTAATGCACGCAAAATATATAAACATTACTCGAACATCAGGGTGGAGTTTGCTTCTTGTTCTCCATTGTTTTCGAAAATATGTGTACCGGCCGTGTGATGTGGGTTTATGGTGTAGGTGGCAACACCATTATACCATGTTGATGGGTATTTATTCTGGGCAAAAATCAATACAGAACAAGAGCTTTTGTAATAAATGTCGAAAAAATGGGCATTGTATGCGAGCCAGTGGGTGTGTGAGTGGATCGGTTTGAAGTTATTTTTACTGGCCATTCAATTGGTAAATGTATCTTTGTATCAGTACAGGATGTTGGACACAGAATGGTTAGGTTTTCACAGTAATTGAAAAAATTACTTCGAGTGTTGAATTTGCGGGAATACGGTCGTTATGATGGAGAAGAGAACTGAATTTTAAATTGTCGACGTTTCGAAACTTCATTGTTTCATCTTCAGGAGTAAGGAATTACTCAGCAATTGGTTCATGAAATCTACCAATTCGAGGAGAATTTCAAATTACTCATCAGAACACTCTTTTAATATAGCCTAGAACCTGATACCAAGGGCACTATCTCTTAGTAACATTCATTTCAATTCGGAAAATTCAATGAAGGCAAAGAAATCCCGAAAGATAATTTCACTATTTTAAATTTCCATATCTGTATGGATCCTCATATGGAATTTAAAAAAATGTATCAACTCATTCTCAAAAATTTACTTTTTACAATTTTGAAACTCAGGAAAATGATTCACGTGGTTAAAAAACAACACCTGAAAACCAGAATATATCAACACAAATATGACTAGAAATAAAAAAAAAAACAGCACTTGCTGCATATTATTTTGATTCATCGTGCAATTTTTATTTCGATTCGGTGAAAAAGACATGACTTATTCAAAGAGATTGTTAGGAGAAATGATTCAAATAATAAAAGATGTTTTTTAATGTCTAACTTGTGCCAATGCGTTTTTTATCGACAGGAGTTTGTATCGACTACCGTTACTTAACAGTTTTATGTCATAGCATACATAAAATTTCTCCCAAACTTTTCTCACTCCTTCTTCCTTTTTACACGCTTTATATTAGCTTCACTTGTATGTTTGTTTGTTTGTAACCGACTCTTTTGGGCGCGATTTTGACCCACTTCCCGACGTCCGAATGATTTGAAATTTGGCAGGTGTACATAATTCCGGTGACAATGCATTAAGAAATTTTTGAGTGGAAAAAAAAAACAAAATGGCGGTTCCAATATGGCGTACGAGTTTTGTGATTATTGTCCGATTCGCTTCAAAATTGGTATCTGAGGGTTTTCGTGGTCGGAGATTATGATCCTTTTGTCAAAATTGAAAAATTCAAGATGGCGGCTCGAAAATGGTAGACGAGTGTTGTGATTATGGTCTGATTCTTTTCAAAATTGGTATGTGGGGTTTTCGTGGTCGAATATTATGATTCTTTTGTGAAAATTGAAAAATTCAAGATGGCGGCTTCAAAATGGCGGTCGAGTTTTGTGATTATGATCTGATTCTATTCAAAATTGGTATCTGAGGGTTTTCGTGGTCGGAGATTATGATTCTTTTGTGAAAATTGAAAGATTCAAGATGGCGGCTTCAAAATGGCGTCCGAGTTTTGTGATTATGGTCTGATTCTATTCAAAATTGGTATGTGGGGGTTTTTGGGGTCGGATATTATGATTTTTTGTAGAAATTGAAAGATTCAAGATGGCGGCTTCAAAATGGCGTCCGAGTTTTGTGATTATGGTCTGATTCTATTCAAAATTGGTATGTGGGGGTTTTTGGGGTCGGATATTATGATTGCCTAATTTGATATGATTATTCCATTTTTTAATTTGCAAAAAAATTATAAAAATAATAATTTAAAAAAAACTAAAAAAACACGCTTTTATAAATAAACCACACTAAAAAGTAGGAAATAAATAATAGTTTGAAAAAACTAAAAAACAAGCTTTTATAGAAAACCAGACTAAAAAAATAGAAAATAAGAAAACAATTTATTTTATTTTTAAAAAAGCGTGGGGTGCATGGTATCAATAATGATATAGTACACTACACACCTATGGCAGTAAAGTAAGAAATGTCTCAGATCACAGGTAATTGTTGGCCAAGACTATACCATGCATCCCACGCTTTTTTTAAACAAAAATACATTTCTTTCTTATTTTCTATTTTTTTAGTCTGGTTTTCTATAAAAGCGTGTTTTTTAGTTTTTTTTAAACTATTATTTATTGTTATTATATCTAAATAATAACAGTAAATAACAGTGAATAGTAATGATTATTTCCTATTATTTTTTATTAACTTCTCCAGGTACAATATAAATAGAGCCACAAAGTATACACTGAGTTAATAAACAAGAGAAGTCACGTAAACTGTTACCAGTTTATATGTGACCGAAAATTAGATCACGATCAAGAAGTAAAATATCATATAGAGAAATACAAACAAAATCATATTTAATACTATATGTTTGCAACATAGATATATACACTTACATTAATATATATGAACAGTTACAGTTCTTTGAATAAAAAATATATTTACGATTTAATTTACCTCTGTATGTGGCAAGCTAATGATGTAGTCAATTAATCGTTTTTGATTTCGTTTTGAATTTTTTTACTTTTTAGAGTATTGAATAATTTGAGACTGAGGTAGCTTGGGCATAAAATGCATTTTGAAATTATTTTGTTTGGTTCGGGTGTTGTATTCTCGGATGTATGTGTTGTGATTTGAAATATTTTATATAAGTATGCATAAAGAAGAACTCTACTGGATCAAATATATTTGTTTCGAGCTAGAGAGCATTTGTCGGTTGAATCCTTTTTTTTTTGGAAAATTATTTTCAAGGATATTTTTTTGTGTTACTAACAGTTATTTCATAGTGTTTTATGTGTTTGAATGAAAGCGAAATATAACGTTTTAAGTGTTTTGTTGTCTTACATATCTCTTAGGACTTTGAAGCGATGCTTTAGAAATTGAAGCTTTCTATTACATAGTTTATATGGGATTCCCATTTGAGTTGGTTATCTATAACCATCCCAAGATATTTAATATGTTTTACAGGCATAATAGTGAAAAGATCGTACACATTGAAGAAAGTTAAAGATGGAGTACCAAACAGAAACATAAATTGGTAGGTAGTATGTTTTGCCGAAATGTATTGTGAGGAGTTTATGAGAAAACCAGTTCCTGATATTTCCAAGATCTATTTCTACTTTAGTCCAGGCGATGTCCTCATGAAAAATGGCTGTTACATCGGCATATGTGGATATTTTTCCTGTTGTTCGGATAGAGAATAAATATTTGGGCTAAATATTGAACAGAATTGAGCCGAGGATGGTTCCCTGGGGCACATCATATTCCATATTCTTGAAGAAGCTTTTGTGTTTTTCAATTTTCAAGCATTGTTTTATGTTCAGCAGGTAAGTTTGGAACAGCTTTATTGTGGTTCCTCTTATAACTACGTTTTCAGCAGAGTACAGTTGTACAGTTTAGCCGTTAGATCTAGAGTAGCATCTTGAGTCGACACACCTTCACGAAAACCATATTGTCTACAGAAGAGGATGTTATATTTCTTGAGGTAAGATGATAGTAGGATTTTTATAATTTTTTCGATTTTTTTTGCCACAGCAGTGATCAGAGAAATTGATCGATAGCTGATAACTTCGTTTTTATCGTCATTTTTACAAGCTTTCATTTAGTTTAATCTGTCCTGGTGTATGTCTGTGTGTCTGTCGGTAATCAAATCTTGCAAGCTGAGCCACTTCTAATCGTCCGACTGATTTGAAATTTGGCAGGTGTACATAATTATGGTGACAATGCATTATGAAATTGAAAAAAAAAACAAAATGGCGGCTCAAATATGGCGGACAATTTTTGTTATTATGGTCCGATTCTATTCAAAATTGGTATCTAAGGATTTTCGGGGTCGGAATTCATTCAATATGGCGGCTCCAATATGGCGGACGAGTTTTGTGATTATGGTACGATTCTATTCAAAATTGGTAGGTGGGTGTTTTTGGAGTCGAAGATATTTCCCTACGAGCTTTTTTTACGTTTCCCCTGTCTCGGTGTCTGTCGGTCTGCGTGTCTGTCTGTAATCAAATCTTGCAAGTTAAATTTGACCCACTTTTAATAGTCCGATTGATTTGAAATTTGGCAGGTGTACATAATTCCGGTGACAATGCATTACGAAATTTGTTAGGAAAAAAACAAAATGGCAGCTTCAATATGGCGGACAATTTTTGTGATTATGGTACGAGTCTATTCAAAATTGGTATCTAGGGGTGTTCGGAGTCGGGAATTATGATTTTTTTGTCAAAATTCAAATAGAAATCAAATATAAATCACTGAACTAGTTATTTACCATAATAAAAAAATAAAAAATAAATAAACGAAAGAAAAAAAATTAAATAAAGCTTTTTTTAGTTGATAATTGAAAAACAAAACTAGGATTACATTTTTCATTTCGGTGGAATCTGTAGGAAATAAAAACATTGACATGTAGTTATTCATATTTTTACTTGGACCTTCATAATTTGGGTCAGCTTTCATTTAGTTTGCTAATTTTTTGCCTATATCAATGTAGTGATCATTGAAAGTATCAACAATTTCAGGAATTTATCCATGGATCTTCCTCCTATATGTATGTGTGTTATTTTATTTATTCCTCTTTTTCATTCCATAGTTTCCCACAATTTTTCTTGATATAACGATAATTGAAAGTAGTAATTGATGAATTCCTGCAATTTTCCATCGCATAGAATTGCAGCGTTTCCACTTTCACAAAAAAAAAATTAACAATATGCTACCCCTGTAACCCTCCAGGATAAAATCATCTGCGAAAGCCACCCGCTATTTCACATTTCTCAATTCTCCGCATGTACGCAAATCTCTATACAGCGGGAGTCGAAGCAAGGATATAAATAAAGAATGATGTTACGACTGATAATGCAGATTCCTTTTGCCACTTTTGTTCCTTTCGGCTGAAAAGGTTGGCCGTAACGAGTTTCCCAGCTTACAGCTGCCTCTCACCATGAATTCCGGTTTTTATACGGTTTATTCTGATCGGATCATAGATTTTTATGTTTTTTCCGGAGGGGTGGTACGCCGAATATCCCGATTCTATATATAACATTTTATTAGGCATCCAATTGAATCCATGGGAGTTTTCGGTTTTGAATTCTAATAAGGGTTTCCAAATGGAATATATACTTGTCTCAATGATTGACTAACAAACAATGCACCGGCAGTTATATTACACGGATCATTTCGAGCTACTTTCGACCCTCCATAACTTAAAAACTATCCAACCTACAAATTTACAATTTTGAAAAGTATCATTTTTATCTCTCACTTACCCAATCATTAAAAACCTATACTCTGTTTCTTAATGTGATAAAATGTAAATTTGCAATGACAGAACCCATTAAACAGTGTGGACAACTTGAAGGATGTATTGTAAACTTGCAATGATAGTTTTAAAATATTCCGTATTTCAGTTATTTAAGACGGACACACCTCGAATCGGTCCTGAATTAGGGTCACCTTAATATGCATAACAATAGAAAGAGGAGTAACTACAGGTAGTTCATTAGAATGATAAGTATAATAATAATTATACATGATTATAATTATAGAGATAGGCAGATAATTTCATACGTTTTTTTCTGGCAATGCTAATTTTGAGAGTTGAAGCTAGTATAGTTATTTCTTAGGTGTTCTAATAATGAATTGTATCAAAAATTTATAGTGATCCACCTGTTAGCCAGTATTGAAAATTAGGGTAGAACACTGGATAGCTCAGTGGAGAAGGGGAGGTTCTTGTACAATAGTTACGTTGAAAATTTCATACCAGTCATTTTAAACCAAGCAGATGCTTTATTTCGACATTGTTACTATGGTAACCATCAAATTTTCTGAAAATGTTTCATTCACATTAGCATGTAGAC
Organism: Gonioctena quinquepunctata; assembly: GCA_018342105.1. Taxonomy (NCBI): domain Eukaryota; kingdom Metazoa; phylum Arthropoda; class Insecta; order Coleoptera; family Chrysomelidae; genus Gonioctena; species Gonioctena quinquepunctata. Next base: position 438,678 of record JAFIRS010000418.1, on the reverse strand, counting down.
GTAGAATTAATGAGTGGAAATTTCCCGGCACATGACAGCTATCATATAATTAGACAAAAATAATATTGAAATAATATTGACAATATTTTTTATTTACTTACTTTATAAGTTGGAAATATTACAACAATTTATCAAGGTGTACATTCTATAATATCATTAATTAATTTTAAATTCTTCAAAACTTCCACTTCTACCTCCTCTTTCCTAAGTGGTGAATAAAACACAGAACCGGCGTTTTTTTTAACATTATGCCTGTGTTTCATGAAATAAAAATAATACTGAGACACCAGTTTATTTCTTTGAGTATTAGATTTGTGTCCAAAAGAAGGCACAATATCACGCAGAATGTTGCCAATCTCTTTAAATACGTTTTCTTGCTCAGGATTTAATCCAGTTTTTCCACTAGGTATGTTAGATATTTTACATTTTTATGGTACATTTTAATATGCTGTGATACTTTGCAAAATCATACGATTGAAAGTTCATTTTATCATCACTTTTTTACTAACTTATGATTGTAAACAATGTTATGAGGAACTCATAATGCCACAAATAAAATATTGATTGACAGGAGTAGTGAATATCAAATCCACAGCTAACTTTACAAAATATTTTTTTTAGCGGCAACATACGCCAACAACATTCTATTTAGAATAAAGCATAAAATATACCGATTTTCTGAATTATTTGAAAAACAAATTATTACCGCTAATATTGATTTTTCTTTGAATTAAACCTAAAAGAATATGAAAAATAAATATTTAAGTATATAAGTATAGGTATAGTTATATATTTTTTGCTGTATATCACCTCTGTTTGTAGTCAATATTGACATTTCCCTGAAACCTAGTAGGAAAATTATATGAAATCAATTATTTTTATATAATAATGTATCTGATATTATAAATTTCATTATACTAGGCCACGAGAAAAATTAAAAAAGAATAACCCGCAATACGAACATCCACTTTCATTTTTAATCAATATTGACATGTCCCTGAAACCCAGTAAGAGAATTGTATGAAAACAATCATTTTTAAATGAAAATTTATCTGATATAATATATTTTATTTCACTAGGGCACGGGGAAAATCAAAAAATATCTCCCGCAATACGAACGTATCCACTTTCATTTTCAGTCAATATTAACATTTCCCTGAAACCTAGTAAGAACATTTTATGAAATCAATTAATTTTACATAATAGTTTATCTGATATTATATATTTTATTTAACTTGGGAACGGGGAAAATCGGAAAAAAATCTCCCCCAAAACTCCCATTATACACAGCCTTCTATTTATTTGTGAATGACGTCAAAATAAATATTTACTTAATGTTTTCTATTTAAATATAATTCCGGTATAAAATTTTCTTACCGAATCCCCCACGTGCTTGAATTAATTGCGGGAAATTTGTCTCGTACATGAATTTTTAAAGAAAATTATCCCTCGTCGCAAAAAATGAATGTACTCAAAAAATTTCCGGCAATAATTCATGCTCTAGGGAGATTATAAGTGAACATTTTTTGACAGTTCTAACAACAATTAAATTTTTGTCATTTTGTGTCATATGAAACAATTTCACCCGATCATGTCAACATTACACTGATAATTGCATTCAGTGCAATTATCAATCACTATGACAACACGATTGAGTTTGACAACTTCATTCCAAATAAATTTCAAAATGTCACGTTTTGGCAATGCAATGTTCAAAGTATAAATGCGCTAATCAAAGAAAAAATCCCCAGAAATACAACCTACAGTCACAAATATATTTAGGGAATATTTATGGAATTTTGCTGCGAACGAGAATATGAATTAAATGAACATAGAAGAATTGGCGTTGATTCTAAAAGATTGGGCGGTCAATATGAGAAAAAAAAGACGGTGAAGACAATGTGGAACGTTTCGTGCAAACTTTTGCAAGAAAAGTACTATAATGACTATAATATTATGATTGACCCGTTTAACAATACAGTATTTAAATCAGCCCGAGATGCCCGCGATGCAATCAGGAAGAAACTACAAGCAGATCCATGTAAACGTAAGTCCAGTTCAGTTTCGTCAAATTTGTCTGAAGTTAACAAAATAATATTGCTATGGGATTAAAATACTCCTGAAGGTCTTATGCGTAAATTTTACCATATTGCTACTGTAGAATTAACGTAGCGAGGGGGAGAGGCAGTTGCTTGTCTGGTGGATTTTTTTCAAATCGAGAACGATAACGATGACTCTCAAACAAATCGCATTGAATACAATCCGCTGTTCAGTAAAACGTACCAAGGTAGTTCTAAAAGCTGTACAAGTAGTGGATGGTTGGTGTCCAATAGTGAAACACAAAACTGCCCTGTACGTCTTTTTCATAAACTGATATCAAAACGAGGCGACAATATTACCTCACCACGACTGTTCTTAGAACCAAATCGACACTGGAAAAATGAAACTGACGAATGCTACGATAATGTACCTGTTGGAAGGACAGAAAGATAACAAATCACTCGAATAGATCAACTGCTGTTAGCGAATTGGCAAAAAGTGGTGTAGAAGAACAACAATTGCTGAAAATTACTGGTCATAGCAATCAAAATTCCATAAAACTATACTTGAATCTCGATCAAGAACACCACAACAAGATCATAAATATTATGCGTGGTAATAGATCTTCTATAGTAGAGAACATCAACGAATCTAATGTTAAGTTACATTTTAATAATTGTACTTTCACTAACTGTACTTTTAATAAATAAATGAATGTTTCATTGTATTGAGTTATAAATTTTTTTTGTCAACAAATTTTCCGCCGAATATACCTCGGACATTGACACATGCCTCATAATTTTATGACAAATTTCTCAAGCTCGTTGGTTGGTAACAGCCCTCCGCCTTCGGCTTCGGGCTGTTACCAAGGAACGAGCTTTCGATTGTCATAAAATTATCTCGTCTAGTATCAATGTCCTAGGGATATTACTACTGATAATGAACCCAGTTTGAATGGAGAATGAGAAAAGTTTATATTAACCAGAACGTTTCATATACAAAACTGTCAGTTTTAAGGGCTAAAATTCCTAGCCCAGTACGTACTAGGGGTTGTGACAGTTCTACAACTAAAAAACTAAGCGGTGGATACGTATTTTCTATATGTTTTTAAAATCAGTCATTGAAGGCAATAGGCAAATTAAAATAAATTGGGTACTCATCCAAATCCCTGCAACCCCATGAACTGCAAGCACTGAGGGTGGTTCTCTACTTCCAAGGACTACAGCGGGTCCTGTGAAGATTCCTCCTCGCGCGGAATTCCCGAGAGTGTACCCAATGACGGATTGAAAAAGTCCTAATGAATGAAAAGGAGAAGAATAATTCCATGATCCGAGATAAATTGTAATTGATTCATACATTGGATGGCGTGTGGCCTCAGAGTCTGATTTCAGCTTATAACCCCTCTAAGTGAGGAGACAGATACCAAATAATCTTGATAATCACAGAAAACGAACACAGAAATGTAATCCCCACACTTGGGTAATATTCAATAAAATTAACAGAACATAATTTTAAATGAGAATAGACACCACTGTGCTCTCGCTTGAAATCTTTTGCTACTGATTCGGTTTTTAAGTATGTTAAATGGAACTCTCGTATAGGAATACGCGAAATACTCCAAGTGGAGTACCTCGATTGGCCATCCTTCTTCATCACATTAAATATTAGTTGTAATTAGCGACCTTTTGTCGGTTCTCACTGCTGTAGTCGTATACATATCGAACGACTGAGTATTCAGGTATTTTCTACGTTTACCTGCGGTCGAATGATGGAACATCCAAATTATTTGTAGAAACAAGGAAAAGCTTCACTGAAAATATTAATACGCATTACTAGAAACAGTCGCTCAATTTGAAAGATCCCGATCTGAAAATAGACCGTAACAAATGGAGATATTAATTATTCTAATATTAAGTAGATAAAAACTCATATAAAAGTAATAATAATATGAAATTAGATAAATTGGAATAAATATTAATATTTATAAAAAATCTACTATTTACAATGAAACAACATAATTTTAAAATTTTAGCCATGAACTATCGACGTTGGGGTCCAGAGAAATTATAAGAATATGGTGAATGAATCGAAACAAGAACTTACGAAGCAGAGAACTGCTTGTGTGTAAGGAATAGTAGGTGATTTTGAATGATGTTGGCAATCATGTTAATTATATACAAGTTAAAATTGTTTATGCGGGGAATGATTACAAGTAATTAAGACATATATAGTTAGGGACATAGTACAGTAGACTAAACAATTAGAAACAAACTTAGCATGATAAAATTCATATGGTAGCTACATGCATATGGTATAAGATATATAAAAGAACTCACATATTGTGAGGTCAGGATGAACATGTATGACGCATGTCGGAAAACAATAACAATAAACAATAAGAGGCGCTCTACACTGTTTTCTAGCATGTTATCAGCTTCCCACATTCTTTCTTCTATTCCAATCACATGTTCGACTCACTCCATTTTTCGAAACCCACTGTCTTTATTTCCTCTTGCATGAGGTTTTCAACGTCTCTTATTTTAAAAATGGTGTTGTGCCTTGCTACGAACCCTTTTACTTGCGCACACACCAATTCTATGGGGTTCAATTCATAGTGATTGGAGGAAGGCGAAGTACCGTTATATTCCGTTTTGAAGCGATTTCGTCGACAACCAATTTCGTACAAAGAGGTTTATTCAACTTTACAATCTTCAGTAGCTCCTTTTTCAGCATATCTTTGTTGAAAGGCCATGTGCAAAAAGGTGTCTAAGATATATAATCCTATTTAGATAATATGGAGTGTTTCTTTCTGTCACTGGGTACCTCCAGTTAAAAGTAACTTTTTCCGGCGTACCTATAGGAGCTTTGAGCTTGATGATGTTTTCATTTGTGTTGGGTCTCGGCCAGAGCTCTTCGGATCTCTGACTGGTGACTACTCATTACAGATGAGGGCCAAAATCCTAAAACCGGTATGCGGATTGTTAGGCGGACCTGGCGTAAATTAAACAATCAAGTTTATCAAAAAAAAAAAAATTGCAATCAATTTTCATTGTTTCAATTTGTATTGAATTTTTTCTGAAGAGATTCTAAAGTTTTCCGCTTGTGGTCTACCACTTGTTTCAATTTATATTGAATATTTTGTAGGGAGACAACAAAGTCCCTTGCTTCCTAGGTATCTAAGAGTTGAAAGTAGAACAGTAAGGAAATTGTTAATCCACCTTGAAAATATATTTTATTGCTTCCAATGAAACACCAGCTACAAATTCATGTTAAATATACTGGTTTAAATTCAATGAAAAATATAATATATTCAATGAATGGTGTTGTTAGAAATATTCAATAATTTATTTAGAGATTGCATTTTTTATTCAAGCACCCTATAGATGGAAACAAAATTTAATCCAAAAAGTCAAATTGTACAAAAATATTGTCAAAGAGGAACTATTTCTGCCATAGAAAATAACATCATTTCAAGAGATTTGCTTGAAAACTATAGAGGCAATCTTAAGTTATTGAAGTTTTGTTAATTATTGTGTTGTAATTTTATATATTTTCAGGAATTTGAGTATTTCAATAAACTACCAATTAAATACTAGTCAAACTAGTGAAACACAAGGTTTATTATTGCATACTACAAGTTGGTCTCTGAAACTGTATTTAGGCGTCACATAATCTCAACAGGTGTGGTTGGAAAAACTGGATCATTTAGATAATATTTGGACTAGATGTAGAAGTAGACAAATTCAGCAGAATCATCTTTTTGAAGATTTACTCTGAGTCCAACCGAAAAATCAATAAGTAAATTCAAGAATTAACTATATAAAAAACTTTATCACTGAAGTTCCTGATTTCCAATAATAAAAAACTTTTTAAGAAAAAATCAAACCGACGAAAAAAGCAACTGAAAAGCAAAAAATGAAATGAACCTTCTTAGTCTTGATGATAATTGAGCTCCTAAACTAATGTGAGTAACTAATTTTGAGTCGGCGCCAAACAAACAATTATCGAAGATCGGAAACATTCTCAATTGAATATTGATAGAAAGATTTTTCTGTGAATTGAAAAATCCACGATTAAAATGAAGTTATTTTTTGTGAATGTCTAACAGAAAACAACTACTTCCCCGGCTAAAGCCACGCTGGACATTGAACTACATCTGATAGATATTCTGAAAAGGCCCTAACTCAAAAGAAAAAATCTGAAATTGAAAATTTGCATTTTTATTCAGATAGTTATTTGATTTTCTATTCCCGTCTTAATTAAGAACTCATAAAGATTAATGAGGCAAAGAAGGATGTTTTCTAAAAGAGAGTACTCACCAGAAATCATTCGTAACATTGACGCAGGAGAGACATCGCATTCACTAGGTCTTCAATACATTTTTGTCGACGAAAATCTATTTCACGCTTCCACGATCATCAGGAAGACCGGAAGAAATGGGAAACACATTTTCAAGAAGCAATCTCACTTTGCAAAGATGGAAAAAGTTAGAATCATTTCTTTTGGAGAGACACTTTGAAATTAGTGTTTTCTGACATTAAAACCTGTTATGGGGTATGATAGATTGATTTGTTGAAAATATAAACAGGATGTTCATAAAATCAGATGTGGAATCATCTGCGACTGAAAGATAAACTTTAGTCACTATCTTCCATCGTCAAGATAACCTCTTGTGGGTATTCATGTTGAAAAGGGAAACATTCTCAATTGAATATTGATAGAAAGATTTTTCTGTGAATTGAAAAATCCACGATTAAAATGAAGTTATTTTTTGTGAATGTCTAACAGAAAACAACTACTTCCCCGGCTAAAGCCACGCTGGACATTGAACTACATCTGATAGATATTCTGAAAAGGCCCTAACTCAAAAGAAAAAATCTGAAATAGAAAATTTGCATTTTCATTCAGATAGTTATTTGATTTTCTATTCCAGTCTTAATTAAGAACTCATAAAGATGAATGAGGCAAAGAAGGATGTTTTCCAAAAGAGAGTACTCACCAGAAATCATTCGTAACATTGACGCAGGAGAGACATCGCATTCACTAGGTCTTCAATACATTTTTGTCGACGAAAATCTATAGTGACTAAAGTTTATTTTTCAGTCGCAGATGATTCCACATCTGATTTTATGAACATCCTGTTTATATTTTCAACAAATCTATCGAAGATCATTATATTACTTTGAAGAAGTAATCATTTTACGCTTTACCCAAATCAATTGCTAGTTTGTTTGGCGCCGACTCAAAATTAGTAACTCGCATCAGTTCAGGAGCTCAATTATCATTAAGACTAAGAAGGTTTATTTTATTTTTTGCTTTTCAGTTGATTTTTTCGTCGGTTTAATTTTTTGTTGAAAAGTTTTTATTTTTAAATTTTTTGTAGCTGAAATCTACTAATTACTACCTACTTAATTTTTTATTACTTCAAAAATACTTACTTACCTAGCTTACTCCAACTATTAACTGTTAAATAATATGATTACTTCAACTATTTATTGTTATATAATATAAATTATTTTTGAAAGTTCTGGTTAGTTGATTTCAACACTTTGTATATAATTCCATCCTTTCATAGAATGTAATTATTGTGACGGATGTAGAAGGATCTGTCAATGTCAACTACCCATGAGTGCCAATGTTCACAAGTGAAAAATCAATCATCCCCTATTTTTCCACCCATTAGGGTATATCATTCCATTCCAAATTGAAATATGATCAACTATGAGGTATACCCTATCTTATAAAAGAAGAATCATCCAAATCGAAAATCCCACTATAAAGTTATGCCTGATAGAATCGGTTAACGGACCAAAATTCAGAGGGTGAATGATCAATATCCTCCATTTTGCTACCCTTAGGGATTAAGCTTACTGTTCAAATTCAAATGGGACCAACTTCGAAGTACACCCTATCCAAAGAAGAAAGAATCATCGGAATCGGACTTATCTGTAAAAAGTTATGCGTGGTCATACTTAAAAAAAATATACGCGTCGACTAGAGAACCTTCTTTTTGATTTCGTCGGTTAATAAAATGAATGAACTCCTACTTATGGGCAATTGTGGAAGGAACCTTAGAAATGAGCTTGTTGAGATGAAAGTGTACGACATATATTATAATGGAAGAATTATGATTGAGTTAAAATCACAGATAGCAGAAATGATCTATAACGAAGATTCTCTCACTCTTAATCTCTCTTCCTAGCCGCCTGTTTTGGAATGCAGAAAAAATGCTTTCAGATTCCAATGGTATTTTCTCATACGAAAAAAAAACTCGATTCACGCCCCTAATATGTTTATCAACTTCAAAGAACTGTAGTACCCTGGAAAAAACAGTTACAAAACTGTCACCTCGACTGATTTATTGCATCGTAAATTTTATCGGTTGAACAACAAATATGTTGACAAACCCAAGAGGTTGGCCTATTAATTAGGTCTCAACATCCATATGAGTCAGATGAAATGGAGTTGGGAAATGTGTTTCGGAAACTTGGATTCATTCCAACAGAGACTAGGAATTCGAGTTATATTGAAATAAAAAACACCAGAGTGGTGTTTTGTCACTATCAATAGCTTGCTTGAAATAGTGGATGCTGTTTGAAACCGTACGCTAACAATTGTACGAATTCGATAGTAATTCAAAGCTTCTTAACTTTTGATCCACCATAGGAAAAAAAACTCAAAGGATTTGCCCAATGAGTCTGTAACTAAGCATTTTTTTAGAGCCCCCGCTAAAAGAAGTTTTAAATAATTTTGGTTCATCCCTGACTATTGAACCTAATTTGTATATAAGTTCAATCACACTCTGGTCAAGGAAATAATTCCTAGTTTAGGAAATAGTTGTACATACCCCACGCTACTGGAAAGAGCATAAAACCAAGAAAAATAGCTGGCTCCTTTTTGCACCATACAAAAAGGGTGAAAGACTTTTCGTACTGTTTTTGTTGGAAGAATAAAAGAATCAGTCCCGATAGTAAGAACAACAAGAGACAAAAATTCAATCATACTTTTGGTCCAGTTCTTGATGAAACGGACAAAAAGCACGCTCTTTCGTGTCAAGGTTTTCGTACAACTCAAAAAGATATAAATTGCGAAATTGTTCCTGCTTGTTCGATGTTTGTGCCCGTGAAACTTGCACCTAGTAAGTCTCCGTAAAGATTATTATCGCTCTAGTCTTCCAGTGCCAGAACAAGAAAGTGAACTTGCACTGTGAGCCGTGATCAAAGTGAATTTTCTGAAATATTTGGTAATTGTTTTAAAGTTTTCCAGTAGTTGTGCGGTAGCCGTAAGTTAAAAGTGTCCGTGATTAATTTTCTTGAAATCAGTTTGATTTATTTATTATATTTTCTGTTTATGTATATTCTTCCGTAACCGTTTCATTTCCTCGCGAAATTGCATTCCGCTTATTCACCAATTCAGTGGTGAAATTGATATAATTTGTGCGTACATTTGTCCGCTACAGTCGTAAATTCAATTCTTCAGTATTAATTGACAATCCAGAGAATTTGAAATCTGTTTTTGGGGTACTTTTCCTCATAGTACATATCATTATTCAACAAATATTCTTGTATAGTGGCTTTGGTGTCATTTGAACATGGTGCTTTATCTTTATCTAGTCTTCGACATTATCCATGACGATAATACTGTTGGGTGGAATATTTGGTATGATTTTATTTTGGAACCAGTCTGTAGTATCATCATGATAATCGACTAAAGAGTCCTCAATAAAGACAACGCATTTGGTATAAAACCATTTTCGGTTCCTGCGTGAATTATCGTAATGCGTTTTCCTTTATTAGATGGCGCATTAGTTTGGCACAAGTCAGATGAGTCTACCCAACTTTTGTTTGGAATATCGTGTGTATCAATCCAAGTTTTATCCAAATACACTACTGTTCAACCATATTCTCTAAATTCGTTCATTGCCAATAAATATTCAAATCTCCATTTCTTAAGGTGCACAGATTCCATTAAGGTTTTTCCTCTACTAGTGAGTTTTTTAAATTTAAATCCGTTTTGTAAAAGAGACTTCTTTGAAGTCTCTTTGCAACACTGGATACCAGTTTCATTCTTTTTAAGACGTTGCATTAAAATATCTAATGTAGGCACAATTTGCTCCTAATACAAGGCATATATTGTTCTTCGAATTATATCTACATCACAGCCATCTAGTTTCCTTGAACCGCCAGAGTCTTTTCGTTTCTTTCTTCTTAAAATAGGGTCACTTACTATTTTGAACACTGTGGAATACGGTGTTTCTGTTGATGAAGCACTTTCTTGCAGAGTTTGATCCTTGGACATTCCACGTTCCAGAAGTGAAGTATAAATATTTAATATAATTTTTTTCCTATGAGGATGTAACATTTGTCGACTAGTGGTACTACGACCACCAGTTGAAGTACTAGCTTCAGGATGGACGCCACATTGTTCAGGACACAAAAATCGAATAGACACTTTAAAATAGGCATAACTGACACAACGGAATATTAGGTAGGTAATGACTAAATGTTGTTTAACTTTCCCCCTTTCATTTCTGAAATTGGAAAGCGATCAGTTCTCAAAACAGTCTTGTTTTCCAAATCTGGTAGGTAATTTATTTTGTAACCGTAAATAGACCATTATCGCTATAATCTCGTTAATAGCCCAGTATTACTGGAAGTCTGGTGGCCAGGTGAGTAAATTTTATTATTTACACACATTTAAACATATCCTTACCAAGGGTTCTAAATCAACCTTACGTGATTTTTTATTATCAAATAAATTTAAATACAAAACTGTCAACAAAATCCAAAAATAATGGAGAGCCCACTATTATTAAAATGCCAAACTATTTCATGAGATATTTTAATCCGGACCGGGGAATCTTTGAAGGGACACACACTTTTATTGCTTATCTATATTTCGAACAATAGATAATAATGAGGGTCATCGGCTAATATTGATTTACGACCTTCTTAAATTTCTGGTCGCACTCTACACGTCTTGAACGTTCTATGGACCTCACAACATTATTTCTACGACACCCAGTATATGCACACAACCACCCCAAAACCACCCATATATCATTATTTTATGCAAACCGGAATATCAGTGCATCATTATCACATCAAGGCCATTTATTATTTACTGCATCATGCATGCATGGTTATCATTATTGAGATGAATCGGGGGGTGGAAACGATAAAAAAGCGGATAAATCAACCGCAACACAAAGGCTTCGCATTGGCACGTGCTTAATATTTCGGAAACTGCTCTGAATATGTCCCGTTAATACATTTAAACCGGAATTGATGTATATCCGGCCGAACAGTATCCGCACTCTATTCGAAGGTTCAGATGTGATGGTGGATCATAAACGGAATATTTGAAATATCGTTTCTTTATGCAGTGCTTTTCGTGCTCGATTTGTTTGATAAAGCGATCATTTTTCTTTGGGAAGTTTAGGGTTGTTTAGAGGAAGTTTCGTGACCTCGGTTTCACAATATCCAATATTTATAGACGAATACGTTTACAACATAAAGAAGGGTACCTGAATATTATATCTTAGAACAATCGTTCTTGTGTGCTCTATTTATATCAATCGTTGAGGATTTCATGACCTCAGAAAGGCATTGTCCCAGACAGCTCGGAAAATTCCTAGAATATTCTCTAAATATCCGAAAAGAGAAGAGTATATTCCGAATATACATGGAATAGTCCTAGAATATTCACATGCCTCTAGCATATTCCAGGAATATTCCAATATGCATATTCCTGGAATATTCTCGGGAGAATGTACCACGAATATTCTCGTGAGAATATTCCAGTATGAATATTTATAGAATATTCCTCTGTGAATATTCATGAAATGATCATGTATGAATATCCATAGAATAATCAAAATTGAATATTCTGTATTGTATATTCATGGAATATCATCCCTTATTTCTATGGAATGAACACCAATTACCATTTTCGAGTTCAAAATATGGGAAGAGTATGAGGAAAAGTGCGAATAGTTGTATTTGATTTGCAAATAGAGTTTTTGTTCAGACAAGCTGACAAAAATATACTACTGTACTGACCAAATTGGTCGGAATATATCGAGGTGCACTTTCACGACCAATCAAAACCATTCCGCGCGCGTCAGCGTATGTCGTTCATCCGGTAGTCGTAGCTTAACCCGATGGCAGAGCTGTAAAGTTGAATGCATTTTAAATTGACATTTGACATCTTTTGTTTTTTCTACTGGTATGGATTACTTTCGCATATTTGTATGTGAAACTACTGTGTTTGGAATTGTTTAACAAATATTCTTAATAATCACCACAGTCATTTCATTTCATTCCATAAAAATCTCATTTGTATATCACTGATCATTTCATTTTCAAGGCGTTTCCTACAAAATGCCAAAAAGAAAAAGAAGCAGTGCCTTGGTATAAGAAAGTACACCAGGAAACTGAAAACATTCTTAATACAATTTTCACACAAACTCCATCACAGCATGCAAAAGGACAGTTAGGTAATCAAGTTGAAACTATTAGTGATAGAATGGATTCAAGTTTTTCCGATTCAGATAGCAGTAGTTCGATCTTGCAATTTTTGTTTTTCAGAGATATCCCTGTAGTGACAGAAGAAACGGGTTAATAGAATATGTGTTATTATTATTATAACTATATAAAAATAGACCTGTTCAAATTCATGTTGCTTTATTTCGTTGTAGGGAAGGGGTGCGCAGTCTGCGGAAATCATATGGTTTTTTTTCTGAGTGGAACCTGCAATTCCAATACACAAATACTCGGAGGAAAACAATTACGTATTGCACTACTACATAATTTTTGAAATAAACTTTTGTTTCTTGACGAATGTAAGCAAAAACATTGCTTGAATTGTCAGGCATAATTGTAAAAGTCCATATTATTGATGTAAAAGTGCCATTCAAGATTTTATATTTAAGGATACTCAAATGGGGAAACAGTTGTATTTTCAACCGACGAAACCAAAAAGGAGGAGGTTCTGTATTCGACGCGTATATATTTTTTTTTTATGTATCACGCACAACTTTTCACAGAGCGGTTTGATTCCGAAGATTCTTTCTTTATTGGATAGGGTATACTTCGAAGTTGGTCCCATTTCAATTTGAACAACAAAATCCATCCCTAAGGGTAGCAAAATGAAAGATATTGATGGATCACCCTCTGAATTTTCGTCCGATAACCGATTCTATCAGGCATAACTTTGTGTGGGTTTTCCAATTTGGATGATACCTTTTTTATTAGAAAGGGTATACCTCATAGTTTATCATATTCCAATTTGAAATGAAATGAAATGATCCACCCCCATGGGTAGAAAAATAGGGGATGGTTGATTTTTCACTTGTGAACTTTGGCACACATATTTAGTTGACATTGACAGACCCTCCTACACCCGTCAAAATGATCACATTCTATGAAAGGATGGAATTATATACAAAGTGGTGAAATCAACTAACCAGAACTCTCAAAATCAATTTATATTATAAAACAATAAATAGTTTAAATAGAAAATCATATTTTTTAATAGTGAATTGTTGAAGTAAGCTGGCTAAGTAAGTATTTTGAAAGTAATAAAAAATTAAGTAGGTAGTAATTAGTAGATTTCATCAACAAAAAATTGAAAAATGAAAACTTTTTAACAAAAAATTAAACCGACGAAAAAATCAACTGAAAAGCAAAAAATAAAATAAACCTTAGTCTAAATGATAATTGAGCTCCAAAACTAATGTGTAACTGATTTTGAGTCGGCGCCAAACAAACTAGCAATTGAATTAGGTAAAGCGTAAAATGATGGCAGCGAGATGCACGGCTGCGTTTTGATTACTTCTTTCAAAGTAATATAATGATCTTCTATAATTGTTTGTTTGGCGCCGAGTCAAAATTAGTTACTCACATTAGTTTAGGAGCTCAATTATCATTTAGACTAATATTTTATTTTTTGCTTTTCAGTTGTATTTTCCGTCGGTTTAATTTTTTGTTAAAAAAATTTTATCTTTATTTTTTCAATTTCTGAAATTTCAGGGAATGGTTAATTTGTCCTGAAAACCCTTCAGGATATTTAGAGAATATTACTATCATATTCCTGAATTACTTTGAATATTCTCGGAATATATGTCCATGGAATATTCTAGGATTATCCTTTCTGGAATATTCATGGAATATTCTGGGAACATTCTGGATATTCCGAGAATATTGCTTATGGAATATTCAAGGAATATCTGAAATTTTCCCCACCAGCACATTCTAGGAATATTCCGAAATAGATATTTATATCCCTGGCACATTTAAGAATATTCCAATATCCCAAAAATAATATTCTATGAATATTCATGGAATATCCAGTGCTGTCTGGGGTTGATATAGCGCTTGTTTATACATGGGTTGTTTGAACAAAAAGCTCATTCAAGAATGTTAACATTCTTGGAATATACCGGGTGTCAGCGTATTATATAGACCAGCCATGCTTTCCAGAGTTCCGAGAGTATGGATTCAAACTTAGTAGGGGTCTTGGATTGAAGAATTGGAATATTTTTCGATGATTTCCAGTTTCACCGGAAACTACCCCAACTTGTGAATTTCAAATGGAACACCCCGTATATTTTTACCTTTTTGGATTCTAGGAACGATTCTGAGTACGATAACATAGTATTGTGACGAAAAATGATTCATTTGATTTTTCAGAAGCATTTTTATCTTTACATCTAGAGTGCGTTGGATCAACTTCAACCAATATGATGGACATGAATGATGAGTAAAAAATATTACAGTTTTTTCCGCCTAGTTGAATGTCTATGGTGGTTTGAGATTCCCAAAACCACTAATTAAAAAACAAAGTTTTTTTTAATGACAACATCTCAGAGACACACACTTCTTACATTTTAATTTTCACGATGTATCCATTGATGGTTTCGAATCGAAAATCGTATGGATAGCAATCCTAATACACTTATTATTTATCGAAAAATTATGAGGAAATTGGAGTATATCGCTCAACAAGTGGTAGGTAGGTATTTTATGGACCGCATTACATATAGTCGTACATTTGCAGCAAGTCATTACATAGTGTCAAAATATTCAAAATATGTTTCAAGTAAGAATGAGCTCCAAATATGGAGAATTTTCAAGACAGGTTGTACAGGGTGAGTCAGAAGTACTTTGACAAACTTCAGGAGGTGATTCCTCACAATATTCTAATATGAATTGTCCAAATAAATATGTGTTCGGAAACGCTTCGTTTCCAAGATAAAGGGTGTTGGAGTTTTATTTTTATTTTGGTTCTTTTTAAATAACTTTCGAAATACGGACCTTAATTAAACGAAAATTGGTATTGAGAGGTTTTTTGAGGTGTCGAATTCGAACCTGATGATTATTGCTCTTACTCGTAGGGGGCGATCTACACGTCTTTTTCTTTTTTGAAGATTCATAACTTTTTCGAGCTAACTTCTAGCATATTTTTCAGTAGAAAAATAAATTCCTTTATCATATCTTCGTAAAAAAGCTTCCCTTGTTACAAGTCGCTATAAGCAACCGTTTTCTAGATATTTGGACTTGAAAATTTCAAGTCGATTACTGATAATCGATGCGTGTTGAAGTTCATTTTGCATTTTTCACAAGAATGTTTAAGAAATGAATTTGACGTTTAAGTAAGTAATTTTGGTAATTACATATTATGTGACAGTTAAACGTTTTGTTGTTTTGTTGTTTTGTTGAAGTTTCTGTAAGTTTTAAAACACTAATTTTGAAAAAATGGATTATTTAAACAATAATGCTCATTTAGCCGATATGCATTTAGTTTATGGCCTTGCGGATGGCAATGCGCGCAAAGCAAGACGTATTTACCAGGAGCGATTTCCTAATCGAGTACTGCCTTCAGCTCCAACATTTGCCAGTCTCCACCGTCGTTTGGCAGAAACAGGTAGCTTTAAGAGGACAGCTGATATTGGAAGACCACGAGCAGTCCGAACCCCAGAACTGAAAGAAGCTGTTTTGAACGCTCTCGAGGAGAATCCAGAAACAAGTAGAAGAATAATTGCTGAAGCTCTCAATTCTGCTCAGTCCACAGTTTGGAGAATTATCCACCATCAACAATTTTATCCATACCATATTCAAAGGGTACAAGCTCTTTTGCCACGAGACTTTCCCCAGCGCATTACTATGTGTCAGTGGTTTTTGAGAAAATTGGCTGGAAATCCCAAATTTTTAAGATATGTACTCTTCACCGACGAGGCAAACTCCTCCCGAAATGTTATCACAAACTTTCAAAACAACGATGTTTGGGCTCTGGAAAATTCGCACGCAGTTAGTGAAAGACATTATCAGTTTCAATTTTCTGTAAATGTATGGGCGGCAATAATTGATAATTACTTAATAGGTCCTTTCTTTCTTCCGTTTCGACTGAATGGTGCAACTTAGAGAGACTTTTTAGAAAATGAATTGCCTACTTCAGAATGTACCATTAGAAATTCGTATCCGCATGTAGTTCATGCATGATGGGACTCCGGCCCATTTTAGCTTTGTAGCCAGGAAATTCCTTAACACTGTCTATCCAAATCGATGGATCGGTAGGGGTGTAGAAGAACCTAACCAAGCGTGGGCACCAAGGTCCCCAGATCTAAACCCGCTAGAGTTTTATTTCTGGGGACATTTAAAGTCACTAGTTTATAAAACTCCAGTAGGGAACGAGGAAGATCTAAGAAACCGAATACTAGACGCCTGTGAAACAATAAGAAACATACCAATAATTTTGGAGCGGGTACGAGATTCAATGACTAGAAGACTGAATGCATGTATCTTCGCTGAGGGTGGACACTTTGAACAATTTATTTGAATATAATTTAGTTTCCTTCATTTTATTTTATTCTACATATTCAAAATTTCTTGAAATAAAATGTTGATATTTCTTGCAAATTTTATTAAAACAAATTCAGATTTTGCACCCTTGATACAAAAATAACTATTTCGAACGAGTAAAAATTAATAGAATAGGTGGCGCCCCCTACAAAAAACCAAAACTATTTACTTAAACGTCAAATTCATTTCCTAAGCATTCTTGTGAAAAATGCAAAATAATGGTAATAACTTCTTCACGCATCGATTATCAAATAATCAACTTGAAATTTTCAAGTCCAAACATCTAGAAAACGGTTGCTTATAGCGACTTGTAACAGGGGTAGCTGTTTTACGTAGATATGATAGAGGAATTGATTGTTTTACTGAAAAATGTGCTAGAAGTACGCTCAAAAAAGTTATGAATCTTCATAAAAGAAAAAGACAGGTTCGAATTCGACACCTCAAAAACCCCTCAATACCAATTTTCGTTTGAGTAAGGTCAGTATATCGAAAGTTATTTAAAAAAAACGAAAATAAAAATAAAACTTCAAACACCCTGTATCTTGGAAACGAAGCGAATCCGGACATACATTTATTCGGACAATTCATATTAGAATATTGTGAGGAATCGCCTCCTGAAGTTTGTCAAAGTACTTTTGAATCACCCTGTATATTTGATTTGATATTGCGTTACGAAAGTGACACCCACAGCAGCAAACACCACTAGAGATCTCTAGGAGAAGGCCACTAGGAAGACCATTGCATAGCCCGCACTTCGGAGGACCTACAGGTGAGATCTTGAGGTCTCGGTTATCAATATTTTTATGATCATTTCAATTCTCAACCGCATAAAAATTACAATCCACTTATCTCTTGAGTTTGTGATTTTCTTATAAAAAATTGCACGCACACAAAACGCAGATTAATTGCGATCTCAAGGTATTATGAGTGTTCAACAACGTTCTGACATTGAATGTGTAGCCGATTCTTTTCTTTTTTACACGCTTTATATTAGCTTCACTTGTATTTTGACCCACTTCCAGACGTCCGAATGATTTGACATTTGGCAGGTGTACATTATTCCGGTGACAATGCATGAAAAAATTTTTGTGTGAAAAAAAAACAAAATGGCGGATCCAATATGGCGTACGAGTTTTGTGATTATGGTCCGATTCGCTTCAAAATTGGTATCTGAGGGGTTTTCGTGGTCGGAGATTATGATTCTTTTGTCAAAACTGAAAAATTCAAAATGGCGGTTCCAAAATGGCGGCCGAGTTTTGTGATTATGGTCTGATTCTATTCAAAATTGGTATGTGGGGGTTTCTGGGGCCGGAGATTATGATTATTTTGTCAAAATTGAGGGATTCAATATGGCGGCTCCAAAATAGCCGCGAGTTTGATGATTATGGTCCGATTCTATTCAATATTGGAGAATAATAGTTAAACAAAATTAATAATAATAATAATAGTTTGAAAAACTAAAAACACGCGTTAATAGAAAAGTAAACTGAAAAGTTGAAAAAAAATAATAGTTTAAAAAAACTAAAAAGCACGCTTTCATAAAAACCAGACAAAAAAAAATTGAAAATGGGGAAAAAAATATTTTGATAAAAACGAGGGGTGCATGGTATCAATAATTATATAGTACATTACACACCTAGGGCAGTGAAGTAAGAAATGTCTCAGATCACAGGTAATTTTTGGCCGAGGCAATACCATGCACCCCACGCTTTTTTTGAAATAAAATAAAAAAAAATCCTATTTTCTATTTTTTTAGTCTGGTTTTCTATAAAAGCGTGTTTTTTAGTTTTTTAAACTATTATTTATTCTGGAAAGACCTGGAATGTATGAAATTATATTTGTTACCGAAGGTTGTTGTTGAGGGGCTTGGTGTTGTTTTTTAATAATACAAAAATACCGCTATCGATTTGAAAATTATTACTATTGATTTTTGCCACATGCCCGTCCCCAAAAAGCTTCTGTCACCGGCTCATCAACTCAAAGACTATAACATTAACAGTTTCCCCAGAGCAAGTTCCCTTCGAACCTCCGCTACCTCGACTCGATTTTCACATTCATCAAACGTAATGATGGAAGAGATGGATGAAATGTAAGCATTATTGATAGCGGTTGGCGGTTCGACAAGAGAGCGTGGCGTGTCCATGGCCTCCTACGATCGATGTGGCTGTCCCTCAGAGACAATTCACTTTTAATCTGATTGATTAGTTTACCGTGCAAGCCCCCAGAGGGGATCGGGTTTTGTGTGTTTTGTTTTCCGTTTCAATTGCAACGAACGAACATCCATTTTTCAATGCTTGCGTTCCGAATTCGTCGAGGGATTTTTTGTGGAGGACGATTCAGCTTTCGAATATCGACATTGTCTTTAGGGATTTTGTGCAATGATGAAAAGTCATCGGGATTCAGGTTATTATACACGAGTTTTTTAATTTTCCGATGGATTTTAATTTTGTAAAAATAGGTATTTCAATCAAAAATTCTCTAGATAAAATTTAGTTTTTTCAGATTTAATTGCCTTCAAATTACGAAAAAACTCATTTTGTATATAAATTGTTAAGAAGAAACCTTATAGGGGAAGGTGGAATACAGTTCGGGCCATAGGTATGGAATAAATTCATTTTTAGCGTTATTGTATTTGTTTAAAAAAACCTGAAACAGGTCGATTTCAACCCCCACCTACTCAGAGAAGAGCCCACACAATGGCCTCAAAAGTTGAATCTGTGGGCAGGGATTCTGGGTAATATAATCATTGGCCCAATATTTAATTTAATTTATTTGGATATGCTGCAGAATCTGATTGAACCACTTATTTTGGATGCTGTTAACACGGACCTTGATGATGATGGTAATCCAAATCTATTGGCAGATAACATTTATTTCCAGCAAGATAAGGCACCACCTCATTTCCTATTACAGGTGAGAGAATGGCTATCCCAAACTTTTCCAAACAAATGGATAGGTCGTCGAGGTCCAATAGAATGGCCAACACGCTCGCCGGACTTGGCACCCAATGATTTTTTTTCTTTGGGGTCATTTAAAATCCGTTATTTATAAAACTCAACCTACTGACCTGAACGATTTGGAAAGAAGAATTATAACTAAATGCCAGGCCATTACCAGAGAAACAGTTTCGAAGGTGCAGGAGATGCAGGAGGCATTTGAAAATAGACTCTGCTACTGTCTGGGAGTAGATGGCAGTCATTTTGAACATTTTTTGTGAATAATTGTTTGATAATCTATTTCGTATAATTTATTTACTCACAATTCACCAATGTACCATTTGAACTCGAATATCTCGAGCAATCCTTTTTCAAACTCAGAAAATTTTGCACAGCTAGTATCAGAATTGAATTACCTTCACAATGATGTATGACACGACCCTCATTCCCTATTAAAGTTATAGAGGGCGTTGCTCTGGGGAGTAGGGGGTTGAAGAATAACATATCTTCTTCTCGTCAAATGGTGTCCCTTTCCAAACAAAAATCCACGTGTCTCTGCGATTTTTTGTTAAATAACTTTTCTGGGAGTTATTGAGGGTGGATAGTCGTAAGTGGACCCGGTATATTCAAATCAAAGAAATATTAGCATCACATGGAGAAATCCATTTTTAACCGACGAAACCAAAAAGGAGGAGGTTCTCTAGTCGACGCGTATATTTTTTTTATGTATGACGCATAAATTTTTACTGAGACGTCCGATTCCGATAATTATTTCCTCAGTGGATAGGGTGTACTTCGAAGTTGGCCCCATTTGAATTTAAAAGATGAAATCCACACATAAGGGTAGGAAAATGGAGGATATTGATCACTCACCCTCTGAATTCTAGTCCGTCAACCGATTCTATCAGGCATAACATTGTCTGGGTTCTTCGATTTGGAAGATTATTTTTTTATTAGATAGTGTATACCTCATAGTTTATCATATTTGGATTTCGAATGGAATTATTCACCCTTACGGCACACATATGTAGTTGACAATGACAGATCGCTACTGTCATTATTTTTGTTCTCCTAAATCCGTCACAATCATTATATTATATGAGAGGATGGAATGATATACAAAGTAATGAAATAAACTAACCAGAACAACAAAAATAATTTATATTACAACAAATAGTAAATGTAGATAATCATATTATTTAACTGGTAATAGTTGAAGTAAGGTGGGTAAGTAAGTATTTTGGGAATAATCAAAAAACAAGTAGGTTGTAATTAGTAGATTTCAGCCACAAAAAATTGAAAAATAAAAACTTTTTAACAAAAAATTGAACCGACGAAATACGGAACTGAAAAGTAAAACATGAAATAAACCTTCTCAGTCTCAATAACTAAGCTCCCAAACTAATGTAAGTAACTAATTTTGAGTCGGCGCCAAACAAACAATCAACGAAGATCATTAAATTACTTTAAAAAAATTATCAGAATGTCACCGCGCAACTTGCTTGTTTGTTTGGCGCCGACTCAAAATTAGTTACTTACATTAATTTAGGAGCTTAGTTATTGAGACTAAGGTTTATTTTATTTTTTACTTTTCAGTTCCGTATTTCGTCGGTTTAATTTTTTGTTAAAAAGTTTTTGTCACCGCAATATGATTATTCTATCAATCGAATACACCTGTGTTTTGGGATGAATTTTATTTAATCGGGTAACGCCAATAAGAATAACCAAATACATTTGGTTGAATTAACAAATATTTTTTTCGAGTAAGAAGTGTTGATTACATTTTTGTTTTTGTGGAGGAAATTCACTTCTCAAAATAAATATTTTAAGTTATGTCAAGATGTATAGGAAGTATTTATTTATGATATATTTTATATATTTATTAACTCAAATTTACAGTTGTACAAAAAATGTACAAAAGATCTGCGGACTCGGTCAAAAATTAACTCTTTCATATGTCATTAAAAAACGCTATTTGAATGTTCTTAATGCAAATATAACTATTTGACCATGCGAGAATTCTGAGGTGGGCTTTATTCTAAGAGCACTAAGACTCCGACTAGAAATTATATTACCTGACGAATTCATTATTATCTGCCTGGGATAGTATTTTGAGCATGGCTTGCATTAATGACAATTATGTCGCTTCTTTGGAAGAAAACCTCAAGAATACTTGACTCATAACAATGTTGACTATGGATGTATCTTAAGTCTATATGACATTCGAAAATCATCAGTGATATCTCCAAATATTTAACTCTTTGCGTGATAACTTCATTAACATAGTAAGTTATACCAAAAAGGTGGATGCTCATTTTTCCAAATGAGTATAAGTACCCAAGGATATTTGTCTCCAAATAAACGTATGCATCGTTGATTGATCCATCCAATGCCTACAAAGCGCAGAAGAGAAAGATTAATATCTTTCTATATTTGCTTTATCAGATAATGGCTTTGTTCACGTTGTCATGAAAGGGTGCGGTATTTGACTTACGAAAACGATGCTTTCACAATAAAGTGACCAAAGCTAATAATTCAAAATTTTCTAAAGAACATTCATTCTCACATTCTAGGGAAGAATGAGAGAGGTTCCATTTACAGCCACCATCTTGGACTTGGTCAGACACATTAAAAAAAATCAGATCCATTATATGGAGTCTTTTAGAATCAAATTGAAAAAATATGTGCCTCGACTAGTGTCGCATATTTCACGTAAATGGGGGAAAAAAATACAGCCAACCACCCCAAAAAATGAAAATAAAAAGTGTTTGCACCCCAGTGTACGTATGTTACACGATTCATTAGAGTCGTATACCTCGCCCACATTTCAACTGAATCGTTCGAATGTACATCCCGCTCTACAGTTTGACATTAGCGCACCCCTGGGAGGAGCGGTGCTCGAAATGCACCCCTTATGTTTCATAAACGGGTAGCGGTTGAAAGAAAAATGCGAGGAGTGCAAGAAATTTGGTTTTATGACGAGTGTAAAACATGGTATGAGTGAGATAGTCAAGTGTATTTGTTTAACAGGGTGCCTATGGATACGATTTGAGACGAGAGATAAATCATACTGCTAGTAATAGTAATAATAATAAATGTTTTTTGAGTTCCATATTACGAAAGATACAGAAAAAAACGGAGAAGAAGAAAAGATTTATATGTTCAATTCGGAAATCCCAAGGGAAAGTTTACCATATGGTGTTCTACCACTATCTACTAATCTAATCTAATATTTATCTTTATATATATATATACATTTCTCGGAATAAGGACTCAATCAGTCTATGTATCTTTTATTCGATACGACGTTTCGACATTGTTTATGTCATCTTCAGGTAAATTCTTAAAAATTATGTAAAACATGTAAAGTTAAAAACATAATACGTTACATAACATCAAATAAGATTAAAATTCGAAGAGACGTTCAAAACTTACAATATGATTTAACAGTTGAAGTAATTCTTTCATTATTTCGTGTTCATGTTTCTTGATTGGAATGAACGTTGTTGAATGTCTGAAATTGCTGGTATCGAGTTTGTTTTATCTGTTATCATTTTTTCTTATTTTTTTAAAAACACTGAGGTGTTCATCATATTCAGTTATAGTATGTGGGTTCTATTGTTATAATTCATGCTAGACTTTTCCGTGTAAAAATGTAAATATCAGTTTATTTTTTCTTTTATAGTTTTTGTTGTGGAGTGAGTGTTTGAAATAAGTTATTGTAGATTTAACTGAGGTTTTTTATGTCGTTTCTAATGTTAATACTGTTTTTTTATATGAATCATTTCGAGAAAATTTCTCAGTTTTGGATTTTTTCTTTTGTCAAAATTTCAATCTTGTCAAAATCGAATTTATGTTGATTTTCCTTTTCATGTTTGAACAATACTGTGATGTCCAATTTTAAGTATTTGTGGGCTTCAATTCGTTTCTGTGGGTATTGTTTGGATTGGCCTGTATATGGACTTTCGCAATCTTTACATGTTATTTTATATACGGTGTGATTTTTTATTTTTTTTTTGAATTTCAGATTCAAATTTTGAGTATAAAATATTGTTTGTTATATTTTTCTAGTGTTTTGCTGATTTTCAACAGACTAAATAAAAAAAGAAGAGGTTCTCTAGTCGACGCGTATATTTTTTTTTATGTATGGTCATGCATAACTTTTCACAGAGCAGTTCGATTCCGATGATCCTTTTCTCATTGGATAGGGTGTACTTCGAACTTGGTCCCATTTTTTTTTTTTTTTTTTATGTTCTGGTTCCCACGAAAAGGGATATCCTGTAATGTTCAGAGAACATCGTGGGAACCTAGGGAAAGAAGGTAGGAGTTGGTGTTCTTCTTAAATTTCTGAAGGTTGTATGCCTCGGGGAACACCTCCTAGGCAATGAGTTCCAAAGCCTCGCTGTTCGTTGGATGAACGAGTCTTTGGAAAGTGATGTTCTGCAGGTTTCCAAAGTGACCACGAAGGGGTGTGATGACTGAACTTGACGGGTTAATCTCGAAGAGACTGCCAAAGCAGGAACGATTGTTGATATTTCAGAAGAGCATCGCCCATGAAAATATCTATAAAATAGAGACAAATCGCCAACTTTTCTACGGTGTTCCAGACAAGTGAGCGAGTTTGTAAGCGAGGCATCACCGACGAGACGAATTGCCCTTTTTTATACAGAATCCAATAGCCTCAGGATATGTTTAGGTGCCGCACTCCAAATATGGGAACAGTATTCCAGGACAGGTCGGATCTGTGCCTTATAGATCATAAGCAGCTGACTGGGGGTGAAATAGCTCTTGGCACGAAACAGAAAACCAAGTTTTGGGATGCACTTTGGCAATGGACCTCACGTGATTTTCCCAGGAAAGGTTATTGCTGATAGTAATACCAAGCATCGATATGGATGGCTTCAGTGGTATGGTTACTCCTGACAAAGTTATGTTAGGCACAGTGAGATCGGCTTTTCTAGAGAAAAGACATGCTTGTGTTTTGTTTGCATTGAATTCTACCAAGTTATTAGATCCCCATTCGAGAATTGTTGCCAAGTCCATATTTATATTATTAACATTTCTTCCTCGTTCATTTCTGGTTTCACGGGCTGATATAGGGGCCCTGGAAGAGAAAGCGGTATGGAGGGTACTATCATCGGCAAAGCTGTGTACTGGACATGAAGTTGCTTTCAACAGGTCGTTGATGTGAAGTAGAAATAGTGTTGGTGCGAGAATGGATCCTTGCGGAACACCAGCATTTATGAGTAGAGTGTCAGATGAAACTCCATCGACCACTACATGGAGAGACCTGTTTGAGAGAAAACTAGCAAGCAGAGAACACAGCTGAGGGGCAAGCCATAAGACGGAAGCTTGGCGAGGAGTCCCTGGTGCCAAACTCGATCGAACGCCTTGGAGATATCTAATGCCACAGCTAAAGTTTCTCCATGCTTTTCAATAGATAGCTGCCATATATGTGAGACGTAAGCGAGCAGGTCACCAGTTGATCTCTGATGGCGGAAGCCATATTGCCTATCGTTGACAATTCCTGAGTCTTCCAGATATTTCATGAGCTCGATGTTGATGGCTTTTTCCATGACCTTTGAAATAATAGATAGCAGTGCGATAGGTCTGTAGTTGCTAGGTAGGGCCTTTTCCTTTTTAGGGACTGGCTGTACTCTTGCAATTTTCCAATTGGACGGAAATACCCCCAAATTGTAAGAGTGGTTGAACAACTTGCAAAGAACAGGTGTTAGTTCGGGGCACATTTCTTGAGAACAATCGGCGGGATTCCGTCAGATCCACAGGCTTTGTTGGTGTTGAGACCCAGCAAAATCTTTCTGATAGTACGTTGGCGAAAGGTGATCTCGGGCATGTGACTGTCAATAGGTGCAATGTTCGGGGGTTGTTTTCCCGATGAATCCAGAGTGGAATTTCCAGCAAATAGGTGCGCAAAGATATTGGCTTTTTCCTGGGCAGTCGTTGCTAGTGTTCCATCTTCTTTGGTTAGGGGAGGAAATGAGCTGGAAGTGAAATTTCTTCCCACAGCTTTGGCAAAAGACCAAAATGAACGGGATCCGTTAGGACATTCAGCAAGTTTTGATCTTATTTTGGCTTTGTGGGCATCTTTTGAGCATTCTATTGTCTCTTTACATATGCCTCTAGCCTCGACATATGCTGCTCTGGTCTCAGGGCCCGGATTTTTTAGCCATCGATGGTATGCTGCCTGTTTGGAAGCCACAGCTCTAGAGCAGTTTCTGTTAAACCAGGTCTTATCGGATGATGTTCTCTTTCGGTATTCGGTATGTAAGTTTGCATCCCCAACATGATGATTTCAGAAATTGTCTCAGCACATCGTGTTGGATCTACTGAAGAGAAACAAACTCTCTTCCATGGAAACGCTGAGAAAAACATACGAAGACCTTCCCAGTCGGCCGAATTGTAATGCCACATGAGACGGGGTGGTATTGTGCAGCTCGATGGTAAATGGAAAGAGCATGTTGTGGAGATGAGGGTGTGGTCAGAGTTTCCAAGTGGGGCACAAACTTCTATTCTATACGGGTCAGGATTGGTGGTGAGGAAAAGATCTAGTGTATTGGCAGACTGGTTGTTGACATCAGGGATGCGGGTTGGTAGCTCGACCAGTTGTTCTAGACCATGAGTGATGGCGAAGGCCTCGGCTTGACGACCTGCATCATCTGTTTTGTTAGAGAATTTGAGCCAGGCAGCGTTATGTACATTAAAATCTCCCACGATTATGGTTTCAGCTGTTGGATGGTTCTCCTGAATGTAGTCCAGTTTGAGTGATAAAAACTCAAAGAGGTCGTTATATGAAGGTTCATTAGGTGATAGATAAAGGCAGCAGAGGAACTTAGTCAGTTTGGTATCAGATAGCTTGAACCACATCACATCAAAGTCTTTCGGTTCCAAACTCTCTTCACGCTGGCATGAAAGGTTAGCCTTGGCGTAAAGGCAAACTCCACCTTTGAACCTGAATCGAGAATGGAGTTCGTAACCAGGACAAAGCATATGGACCTTGTTGGTGGACGAGTTTACTTGTGTTTCTGTTAGAGCCAGAATATCCGGTTTTTCCGTCTGTAGGTGATGGTGGACGTCATTGATGTTCTTGTTAAGTCCGCGGATGTTGCAAAAATTAATTTTTAATGTTGAGTCCCCTCGAGTACCTCTCGCCCGGAAATCCGAATGGAGAGGTATTTTACTTCCGGAGTGTTTTACTCTAGGAGACTTCATCATTATTACTATTGTTCATCATTATTACTATTACCTGAACAGAAAAATTCATCCCTAAGGATAGAAAAATGGAGGATATGATGTTTCACCCTCTGAATTTTGGTCCGTTAACCGATTCTATCAGACATAACTTTCAGTGGATTTTCCGATTTGGATGATTCTTTTTTTATTAGATAGAGTATACCTCATAGTTGATCATACTCTAATTTGGAATGAAATAAATTACCCCTATGGGTAGAAAAATAGGGGATGATTGATTTTCCACTTGTGGGGCACACATATGTAGTTGACATTGACAGATCCTCCTACATCCGTCACAATAATTACATTCTATGAAAGGATTAAATTATATACAAAGTGATGAAGTCAACTAACCAGAACCTTCAAAAATGATTTATAGTATATAACAATAAATAGTTAAAGTAGATAATCATATTATTCAACAGTTAATAGTTGGAGTAAACTAGGTAAGTAAGTATTTTAGAAGCAATCAAAATTAAAAAGGTAGTATACATTTCAGCCACAAAAAATTGAAAAATCCAAACTTTTTAACAAAAAATTAAACCGACGAAAAAATCAACTGAAAAGCAAAAAATAAAATAAACTTTCTTAGTCTTAGTGATAATTGAGCTCGTAAACTAATGTGAGTAACCAATTTTGAGTCGGCGCCAAACAAACAATTATCGAAGATCATTATATTACTTTGAAAGAAGTAATCAAAACGCAGCCGTGTATCTCGCTGTCATCATTTTACGCTTTACCTAATTCAATTGCTAGTTTGTTTGGCGCCGACTCAAAATTAGTTACTCACATTAGTTTAGGAGCTCAATTATCATTAAAACTAAGAAGGTTTATATTATTTTTTGCTTTTCAGTCGATTTTTTCCTCGGTTTAATTTTCTGTTAAAAAGTTTTTATTTTTCAATTTTTTATTGGATAATTTTGGTACGTATGGTAAGGGTATATATTTTGTTGTTTTTATTGTTTTATTGTTGTCATTATAAATAGCATGTATCTTTTTTTAGATCGTTTTTTCTACGGAGTGATCTGGGTAGTTATTTTCTTTCAGGATATTTTTTTTTTCTAAATTACTTTTCCTGAATTTTGGGTGAGCAAGTTTTAGGGCTCGGTCAGTTAAGTTCTGAATAACATTATTTTTTTATAGTTTTGTGTAGCGATGTGATGAATTGGGTCTAGTGAACCAGTTATGAAAATTTTTTCAGAATTGTTGTACGTTATAGTTGTATCGAGGAAGTTTATCTGTTGGTTGGTTTCTTTTTCTACTATACATCTGGGGTGGTAGTTAATACATTTTTCTAGAATTTCATCAAGTTTGTCATTAGGCAATCGTCTACATATCTTTTGGAGAAGACTTGTTGAAACGTTAGTGAGTTGAAGACGATTTCTTCTATATACTCCATTGCGAGATTTACTATGGTTGCAGCAATTGCAGACCCCATCCAATATTGGAATAGCAATAGCACGAAATCTCAAAGAGTCATCCAAAATCAATCCAAAACTCATTCGCATTATCAAAAATGACGTTTATTTTTATAATAATTTGGGGGGATACTTTGGCGATATTTGACCATTATTTCATGAAATTCTGTCTAAGATTCGAGTTTTCTGAATTTTAGGTCACTTATGAATTCAGTGGCGCTCAATGGCATTAACAATTATTCAATTCATCAGTAACTTATTGTATTCTATATTTGCCTATCGGAAAAATCATTTCAAGATTAATTGATTGATACTCCTCTAATCAGTTTTTTTCCGGAAGTTCATACAGATACATGAAACGGCTACCAAATATTGCTTCGGGATAGGATGAGGAATTGTAGGATTTTTTCCAATTTTATATGTAATTTCAAACATTTTGTTGTTTCTTTTCCAAATATTTCCTCTGCTGAGTAGAACAATGATTATTTCTGATAAACCGACATAAAGCATTTCTCTGACATTGTCGGCATGAAGAAAAATAACAAAGTAACTGTGATTTTGTATAGCAAGTTTATTTTAAATACAGAACAAATTCCATATGAGTTTGCTTGTGTTTACTAGTCCATGTAGCACCTTGTAGAATATAAGTTGCACGCCATTGGTCGTCAACACGTTCTAGGTAATTAAGTCGCCTAACAAAATCCCTTTCATCTTTGTCCCAAGACAAGAAGATTGATGTCTCCACTACCCTCCGGAATAAAATCCTTATCTGGCCGTTCTTTGCTACAACAAGCCGTCTGGAAGTATGTAAAATGAGGAAAAAAAATCATCAGGGATTACACTTGTAGAGACTTTTGAACATGATGAATGTTTCAGAGCTTCCTCGGATTTTTTCATTGTCCTGCCTGGACTTGCCAGTCATTAATCAAGCTATAAAAAATATTCTGAATGTGTTTTGGGAAGGAAAGAAAAGATGAAGTGCAAGAGGGAATCCGAAGTAATGAGGCTAGAAATAGAGGAGGTACAGTGGCAGTACCAAAAGTTTCTTCATTATCATGCATTAACCAACTCAATATGTAATTGTGGAATTGATGTAAATATAAAAAAACATACTGGAGGATTTTTTCCTACATGAGCCTTGAAGACCAAAGGCGAAAAAACCAGTGAGGGTTTAATTTGTTCTCGCACAAATTTTCTCTCGTTCATTGGTTGTAAATCGGGATACATTTCAATGAACCTTCCGCATGTTCTTGCAATAATTTGATCACATTGACCATGAAGAATGAACAATTTCATCATAACTTCATTTGAATAGTTATTGCCTCCCATTTTGAATCTTTTCAGATGAATTTCCGTTAATAGACGCGAAACCGTTATATCATTGATGCACTGATTGTCGAGTTGATTTCAATTTAGGTATAGGAACATAATACATTATTTTAAATAAACTTCAATTGTCCTTCAGGATGTTTGGGTAAAATTACAAATTTTGAACGACCCTGTATAATAGAGAACAAATTCCCTCAGACATAACTAATAAACATTGGTAAACTACAGCCATTTCAGCTTTCTACCAATCCAACTACCGCAGTAATAAACATGCAATAATATACAGGGTGTCTCATTTAAATGATCAAAGTTGATGCTACTTCTCAATATAAGCGGCAACATCGTAGCGCTGAAAATATTTTAGATCGATAGAGCAAAACGAATTACCCAAGAAACCAAAATTTCATAACAATCATATGTCTTGTTCATCGTAAACGTCTTACCTACCATCGACCTTGTATATCAAATCATTCAATATTGACGCTAGTAATCAACAAATTTAATCCCTGTGAATAAAGGCCAGACTTGCACGATGGTTGAGTAAAGTACTCTAATTCAACCTTAGTCTTCGCTAATTGTATATATTCAATGAAACAAGTACCAGCTGAATATTAGAACCTACATCGTCGAAAATAATGGAATTCGAATTTATATGAAGATGTACTTTTCTTCTTCTATAAAATAAGAGCTTAAAAAAGGTGTTTCTCTAAAGTATAACATAAGTTTGATATATGTTTCTCTCTTTCAACTTCTATGTACCAAGTGGGCCAAATTTGCATCCAAAATATTGTTGACAGTTGCATTGTTGTGAGGCGAAGCTGAAAATATATTTTCCTGAGCTCCATTAGCGGCAATTCATCAACAAGGGGTTCAATTTGTTGCCTTAAAATGTCTTAATACCTCTGAGATGTGAGACTGCCATTTTAAATGAACGGGCCGATAATTCTACCCCTAAAAACACCTGTCCATACACTAAATTCAAATCTTCCTTGACTTCTCTGCTCCACGATAGAATGAGGATTTTGTTGTGCCCAAGTATAAGAATTGTGGCGGTTGAAAATGCCGGCACTGCTAACATAAGCTTCGTCTGTCCAAATACAATTTAACGAAAAATCAAGCACTTGGTTACAATTTTCCAGAAATCAATGGCAAAAATCCACACGGCGTTCAAACTCTTCTGGTCCTGTATGGCTTGAAATTGTGCTTTTTCAAAATCCGCCTAACGTTAGTTCTCGGTAGGCCTGTTGATATTTTTAAATTGCCCGTTGACGTTTTGGGATTATTTGCAACAGCTCCTAAAACGACTATTTCTTCCAACTCCCGTCCTATTTGATGCATCAATTTTGGCCTCTTCTTTTCAAATTGACCACCATCAATTAGGTTGTGTCGCAATCTTGCGAAAATGTCTCTATAAGGTTGTCTTCTCTCTGGATACCTCTCGTGGTACAAATGTCTCTGCATTTTCCCCGGTTTGTATAAAACAGACTATCATATCCCATTTTATCATCATTCTCATACTGCATTGCAGATGTGTTCGAAAAATGAACAAAAATCACGAATTGAGGAGCGTCTTTGCTGCTTAAATAAAAATTTGACAGCTACCAGTAAACATTTGCATTCTGTTTTATCGCCGCGTCGTCCATAGCCTACTTGTTCAAAGTGTGCGTTTCAAAGTCTACATGAAAAAACCTAAAAGCTCTGCATTTCAAAGGCGACTCTAGCAAAACATCAAGTGTGCTACAGTTTTGGAATGGTAATTTCAAGTTCTATTGAAATATGCGGGAATATACAGGTTGTCTCATTAAAAAAAAGATTTTTCCATTAATAACTATTGATATTTGATTTGAAAAAATAAACTACTCAAACCATTGAATTCTACGTGGAACAGTGCTTCGAAAATGTTTTCATAGAAATAAAAAAAATTTGACCGGAAAAAAGTAACAGAAACTTTTCGAAAATGAACATTTTTGAAAAACATGCTGTAACTCAGAAACAATGATAGATATCGATATGCGGTTTTCACCATTGAGTTAGTCATAAAAATTGACCCTCAGACACAGCCATCAGTTTTGATCTATCTAGTTTGAAAACAGGACTTTTCCTTCAAAAGTATCCAATTTGGCCCACTCGGTACATTAATTAAACACTAAAACAAAACAATTGGTAATAATTTTCAATAAAAATTTGATATTTGAGAATATACTTGTTATTTCTTTCTCATACTTAGTGCTTTTTTTTAGTATAATATAAAAATGAAGATTTAAAAAAACCAGAGCCAATATTCCAAAACCATCCATAGTTTCGTGAATTGTTGGCATAAAAGTATTCGAAACCACTCTTACATCAAGGGCGACAAAACCATTGTTGACCTGTGTAATCAATCAAATGATCAATTTTGCTAGGCACAGTGGAAAAAATAACAATGTTGTCGTAAAGAACATTTATAGAAGGGTTCCTTCCATACAATCGGTGAAGTATCATACATAAATCAGCAATCATAACAGTGCTGTTCCACCATTTCTGGAGGGGTGGAACATACAAAAGCGCAATGATAACTTCCATTTGAATGATAAACACTCAATCATTCTCATTTATAAAACCGATCTAATTTTTTCTATTGTGAGGATTTGGATCTCCCCATATTCCCTTGAATAGGAAAACTGGTTACAACTACAGGGTGCCACATCGTTATGATCTATTGAACAAAAGTGCACTTTTTAACTTTTTTTATAACAACCACATCCCCCAGCCATGTTGGATTCAATTGATTCATTTACTGCCATTTTTGTTTCTTTGGAGATTCATATTTTGTTGATGATATACTCCATTAGCTTTTCTATACTATTATTCGGTTCTATTAGTTTTCCATCCGCACCAATTTGTATTTCATATTTTACGTTCGATACTATCATCATTTGATTTTCATTTTTATTTCATTTTCTGTTAGTGCGTGGTTCCAAATATTTGAGTTTTCTTCTAGGTCACTTTGTTTTTATAATCGCTATACCGTCTGTGCATTCTCTTATTTAAAAGTAATGATAAAAATTATTTTATTGGAATGTAAAGTTTTCAGCATATTGACGGCAATTTCAAACTGAATGGCATACGACCCGATCAAAACAGAATAGAGATCTGGGAGGCTTAAAAAAAATGCCTACTTTGGATTCTAAAAATAGTCCGCAAAATACCACTTCATCGGACTAATCCGGTAAAGTCGTCATGGCAACACTTTATCGGACTATCTTTATTTATTCAAAAATATAGTTCATTCAAAAGCCTAGTTCATTATTGTATTTTTATTGCTTAGTTACCAACCTACTTTAGGTCCGCCCGGGCATAAAATTAAAAAAATGGAAAATATAGTAGTTATTGGATTTCTAGCAAATACTGAGTTCTGAGTGAAAATCCGGATTCCCGACAAAAAAGTTGAAATAAAAAAATAATGTTACTTACTAATTAATGATAATGATAGTGAATCGTCTTCATACATAATGTGTAAAACAAATACATTATGGTGTTGAACTTCGAGAAAAGACAGTCATGGGGAATAGCTTGC
Source organism: Gonioctena quinquepunctata (assembly GCA_018342105.1). Taxonomy (NCBI): domain Eukaryota; kingdom Metazoa; phylum Arthropoda; class Insecta; order Coleoptera; family Chrysomelidae; genus Gonioctena; species Gonioctena quinquepunctata. Next base: position 405,287 of record JAFIRS010000418.1, on the reverse strand, counting down.
GCTTCTTTCAAACCCGAATTCTACGAAACATATTAATGAAAGTTGAAAATACATTGCTTAATATTAATCAAGTGATGAATACACTACAATTCTAGTACAAAGAATATAATAATGTGTTGTAATAGATGAAATCACAAATATTTATGGTTAAAAGTGGGGGTCCGAGTATTGAGCCTTTCGATATAGGTAAGGGCTCTGAGACGACTCCGTCTCATCTAATTCTACCTCCTTCACAAATCATCGAGAAAATCGTTATTTCAGGATGTATAAACGGTTATGACCCATCGGCGAAATATTCTTGGGAATGTCGAGTATTCTGGCATATCATGCGGGATTATTTGTCACAGAGAAGAAAAACGGTCAAAGTAGGTGACCAGTTAAGTGAATCGCCTACAGTAACTCTTGGTGTGCCCCAGGGGACAGTATTAGGACCAATACTGTTTCTGGTGTACATCAACAGTATCACTCATATACAAAAGCTCCAGGGTCAGCTCATCTCATACACTGATGATACTGCCATAGTTTTCACTAAAGATACTTGGGCAGAGATATTGATAAAATTGTAATAAGATAGTCATAAGTTTTGTTTTATCAATATCTCTGCCCAAGTATCTTTAGTTAAAACTATGGCAATATCATCACATTAATGTGCAACCAGAAAATGAAATACTTAAAATACACAAATTTCACTGAAATCGAAATCCATGTTCATGTCCCAGGATTGAAAAAACCAACAAAATAAAGTTTTTAGGGGTTATCTTAGACAAACACATTCGATGGGATGAACATGCCCTTTACATATGAAACCGGCTGAGACAACTCATCCACAAATTTTATTATTTGAAAGATATATTGGATAAAAAAATTGCTAACTGTATACTATTCATTAGCAGAAGCTGTTATGAAGTATTACAGCATGGGGGGGGGGAGGGTTGTACAATAACAAACTGTACAAAACAAAATTTTAAAAATAGTATTTAGAAAAAAAAGGTATTTTGCACTGAAAAACTTTACAAAGAATCCAACTCACTTGATGTAAGAAGTCTTTATGCCTACTCACGCCTGATCTGGATGTTTTTCCATCAACAGTAATATGAAATATCTAACCAAAAAAATACCAGATCATGCGAAAATATGACTGTGAATTCGCCATTGTTTAAGAAGAATCACTCCCAAAGATTTCTACACTTTTTCGGTCCAAAACTACATAATTGGAAAATTGAAAAAAAAACAAATTAGCCATAAAAAAATTCAGACTCACCAACAAAGAAACATTTTATAATTTTTTCTAGAAAATTATCAAAACAACACAACAATCAGCGTGACATATATTTAGCTTCATTTTCTCCCTTAACCAACAATAGACTGTCCGTTATCAACATTTTTCACCTACTGCCCTCTTTTGAGAGTTGCTGGAAAACGCAACATAAGCACACAGGTGCTTAGGCATAGCAGGGTACTCAAAACGGGGTAAAATATTAACAATGTCAATATTATTATTATTATATTCGATATGTTGAACATAAATTGAATTGAATATTCGAAATATGCCAGAAAGGATTTTGTAAATAATGGAAACTTTCCTACCTGAAATCATTTAACGAGTTTACGGCACGCACTCATCAAGTTAAAAAATTATAGATTTGTGTTAGATCCCCTGTAAAAATTTCAGTCACGCCTCTGGATGCTGTATATTGAACCTCCAACAGAACAAATGTAATTGAAGGACCCTATACTTGAGGGGAAATAAAAGAGGCTTGATCATAGGATGATCCCGATGGAAAATGAAAACGCAAGAATGCCTATATATGCTTTTTGCTGGAAAGCTGCTGAAATGAGAGAGGGGAAACAGAAGTCAGAGCACTTTGTCTTATCGAATGATGATTATTGATGGATTCCGGAGATATTTCTCCCTTTTCTCCATTGTTTTTGTTGGAGTGAAGTGGCATTTGGGTTTGTTCGGGATGATATTTCACTTGGGATCAAATTAGAAGCCACTATTGAATTAGGATAACAGATTGTCTGACAATTGATTCTAGCGATTGCGGAAACTTGTTTGGATAAGATTCGAGTAAGGATGCTGTAAAAAGGATACTTTTCAAGCAAAAACTCTCAACTACCTATATAAGATTAAAATTTGAGAAGTAAATTGAAACCGGAAATATCTTACGTCTCTGACACTTCTTGTTATTATTCATACCGAACAGTGTACAAAAATGAAGATCATAAAAATAATCATCATGAAGTAAAATGGGCAATGGAACTAATAGATATCCTTTTATTTGAAAAGTCATAGAAAATGTTCCATGATAGGATTTTTGAATGTAGGTATATATTTTCCGGGAAACGGTTTAGTTTAAATTGAATAATAAGGTTTTGGTTGTGGTTCAGTTGGGATGGGGATCAATATGGATTGAAGAAAAAACTGTTGTTTTATTGCCGACGTTTCGAATTAATTCAATTCCTCCACAGGACTCGGTAACAATAGTTCCTCAAATAGTGAAAAAGATTTCATTTTTTAATTATTATTACACTTGTTACGATGTATCATTGTACTTAAAATTTATGCTTAAATGTTAAGAAAAGTACTCACCAAAAAATAGTTATTTCCGAGTTAAATCCTCAAAATTAAAAACATTTTCAGGCGTGATAGATACACAGAAAACGAAACTCCAACGGGCACAATGTTGCATGTATACAGACGGGACGAAAATAAAATACTGGGAAAAAACTAAGATTGAAAGAAACAATTCATAAAAAATATACAGCGAATAAAGAAACAGTGCCAATGTATTATTGATAAGAAGGCCAGGTGTCGGCGAAACAAAGATAATAGTAATGATAATTCATCTGGGCATTTGATTAATCAAGTTGAAAAAGAATGTGTTTAAACCACCAATCTCTCCTGGTGTTCACACTGTCATGTTTGAGGATTTGAATTATTTAGCTCAGAAGTATTTTCGAGATATATGGTTGAAGATCTAGAACTACCGGGTTTGTGAAATCATAATTGTGATTCTTTTCTCTGACATGTTCAACGAGAGCAGTAGGATTGATAGTGTTTAGCTTTTTGGTGTCACTCTCATGTTCAGACACACGTTTCTTTAAAAACCACACCACACTTTTGTCTAGTGTAGTATTTTTGTTTGGTAATTTTAATCAAGGTGGTTAATTTGTTTTTATATTTGTTATATTGCAGTTTCAATTGCAAGTTGTAAGGATTTTTATTAAATTTTTTATGTAGTTCATATGTTAATCCTATTATTGCAATTATTGATCTAAATGATCTAAGAATTGGTCATGGTCTAATATCTTTTGTAATTATGGATTTAAGTAATGCATTAGTGATTTTTGTGTGTTTTCTTCTTATTTGACGTTTTTCTGTGGATTCCTCGATTGCATTAGATAATGTTTCTTTAAATTTATTAGCCGTGACATATGGATTTTTGTTGATATTTTGTTATTTAGTGTCTTTATGTTTATTTATTCGATAATGTTTGCTGTTTTCTTTGTTGAGTTCTTTCGTGTTAAATATCACTTGTAAGATAATAGTTGAGTGGTCTGTTATATTTGTTTGTAATACAATTGGTAGTATGTTCTAAGCATGCCTTATTATTTATAATTGAGGTATAGCCAAATTCGTTTAGAAGTTTTGTGTATTCAATTGTATTGTGATCGAATTCCAAGATATCGATGTTCAGATCTCCAATGAAAATGTATAATTATTCTGAATTGTTGTCATGATTGTCGAGGTGCTTTTGTAGATTTGTAATAAATTCTTTTGGAATTGTATCGGGTGATCTGTAAAGCGCAGAATGTATGGCACGACGATTTTTATTCAGGTGTATTTCCATCTATATTTATATTATTATATAGTTGTATGATTTTGTAGGAATAGCTATAAATTTATAATTTTCTATGAATAGTAGATTATAAAATATAAAGTTCCATGGAAAATATAAACCGACAATTTATTTCTGAGTCTTATACTAAAATAGCAGGCTGGCTGAATGAGGAAGAAAAATTTTAAAGATTGTTTCAATTTATGTGACTATTGCCTGCATAATACAAATGCAGAATTAGCGCAGATGTACCTACATATGATAATGTTCATAGTGATAATAATATTTATTTACCAGAATGGCGTTTCACAAGGTATAAGGTGTAATTTTCACTTAGTATCTCCCTAAAATAATTGAGGAAAAAAAGAAAAAAAAAAGGAATTTTTAAAACTTTTTAAAACATTCGAAAGTTATAGAATCGACGTTGTCGAATTCGAGATATTATTGATGGGAGATCGTAAAGTTATTTCGCTAAGTAAATAAATTACCTCTTTCATATTAATTGTTATTAGAGAGGTTGCAGTGAATGCAAATCATTTTGCTATAATATCAGATGAATCTCATACATATATCATTGTTCCCAGGTATTATGTATAAAGCAAACAAAAAGTAATCTTGTATTCTCAAGTTTTTCGCATTCATTTTACAGTTGTTCGATTTTACTAAAGCAAATAGATATCGAAAGATCCAGCGTTCTCCTTTGAGCACGTATATGCTTACACGAATTAAGATCGTAATCGGGTTTTGATGCGATTACTGTTGTTTAAGATCGAGTTCAATTGTGATGTTTTTTATTGCTGCGTCAGTAATGGTGGATAGAACATTCTCCATAGTTTATGGAACAACTCCTGACAGGCAATTCCCCTGACATATGTCAGGTGCTAGTGGTACCAATTGTTATTTGATGCCAACGTGAATTTTTTGGGTTAGAGATTTGAATGATTAGGGGTGAGATTGTTTATTGGTTGAAATCTTGTCCGACGTCAATAAATAGGAATATTTTTCACTCAGATGATTGATATCCAACTTTCATTCATGCAGTTCTTCTCCTCAAATATATGGACTATTTCTAGAAATGTTGAGTGTTTCACTAGATCTTCAAGAATTCGTAATTCAGATTGTGGTCAAACTTTTTCACATATTCTGCTAAACTGCACCTTTCAGGGTGTAATTTGCAATTCATACACAAATGCATTTACATTTTCCATTTCCCAAGGAAAAAAAATACCCTGGTTTCATAGTATTTGTGCAGCATCAGCAAAAATCTCGCAGAAAATGTAAACAGAGCGTCGGTGAAAACGTTTAAGTTCTGTAAACGAACGACAGGGATCATTTTAGATCCCGTGATCCTGATTCGCATGTTGAAATGAGTTTGCTTTTAGTCTGGAAGTGAATTTGCCGAGGTAACCCTAGGGAAACTGAACGAGCCCTGCCTAAGTTCATGTGTACACAGTTTGAGAATTTAATTAGGAAATAGATCCACGATGAACTCTCTCTCCCTCGATTCATGGACGTTGAATTTAATTGACGAGCAGTTTTCAAAATTGGATTTGAATTTTTAGAGGCGGGTTTGTGACGGGATTGCGTCAAGCGTCTGGAAAAGCGAGTGCATATGAGGTCAGGATTTTTTTGATAACGGAAAAGATCCCGTTTACGATGTATGGAATATACAATATGGGCAAATGAAATAAGCAAGGATTCTGGTTCACTAAGAATAAGTGTATGGATAAATGGAGAGTCCATTGATAATAAAAACTCATTTTCCAGACTGAAGAAACAAGACACTTTTCGAATAAGTGGTTTTGTTGAACTACCGTACGGAAAACGATTTAAGAAGTGACTTTTGTTCACTTTAACATCGTTTTTATCAAGTATCGGCTGCGTTCATTCAAAATATTTTCGAATAGTTTCGCAAACAGAAAAAATCAGGTTGCGAAATGATTTCAAAAAGTTTGCCCCATATGAAAAACTCTTTTATTATCAATTTTTCTGAAAATTTTATCCTGACAAAAATTGGTCCATTTCGGTTGTAAACATTTTAAATTTCCAAATGATGTTCAGGGGAGAACAAAAATATGAATTTAGGGAGGGTTGTGCCAATATACCGTAATCTTCTACGAATTTTGTGCACGAACAATAAAATGTTTGAGGATGAAAGGAGAACATGTGGAAATTTAAGGATTTAATGAATGATTATTCAGGTTTCTGAACATTTTTGTAATTTGTTTTTTTTATGTTTTATTCATAAATAAGGACTACCCTTTCAAGGAAACCCTATGATTGAAGTGGAGTAAACTTTCAGATTTGTATTATTCAACTGTATAGCATTAATTTTGCATTAAAATATTATTATAGTAATATAAGGACGCCCAAGTTGTATATGAGATACTAGTACTCTTATGACTCTGAAACCATGGAAAATGGGAAGAAATATTGCGTAGGTGTGTTTTTAAATCTGATAATTGCTTCTGATTCTAAACAACTGTTCAAATTGAACTTTTTTGATAATGTCGAAAATAAGGGTAGTTTACTCATGATTGTTCTCCCCTGGTGAAGGTTGAGAAATTTAGAATTTTGACAACTCAAATGCACCCATTTGCATCAGGAATAACATTTTCTGGCAAATGGATGATTAAACAAGTTTCCATATGGTGCAAACTTTTTGAAACTCACTGTATATATCTGACTGGCATAAACTTGGTTATTTGAAATGACCGAAGGGAGGTTTTGACACCAACTGTATGAGAAAAGTTCATTCTTACCCAATATACAGTGTCCGTCATAAAGTTGGCAACATATGGGAAAAAAATGGGTTATTGGAATTTCTGAGAAACTCTAATGGCGGTTCGTTGCTATATCACGTGACCTCAGATTTGAAGGGAATTAAAAAAAAAATTGTCTGTGGTGCCAAAAAATGGGTCAAATTGACAAGATATCGAAAAAATTTATTGAGAAATTGTGTTTGGAATCCAACAAGGAACTCATGAAACCAGATTGAAAAAAAAACTACCATTTTATTCCTCTACCCTTACTAAGGAACATAATACATTCTTGTTTTATCTGGAAACAGCTTTAATAACCTAAATCACATAAGTTTGGGTCAAAACTAATCAAATATTTGTGGAATAGACATTTTGCGGGAGATTAATTATGGAAAAAATACGATTTAGTCTTGTCACTAGGTGTACTGATGCACATGAGCTTATTCAATATTCTCAACCGGTAAATAGAATTTAAACCAACTGATATTTGTAATTAAAACTCATTAATACATCATTTATCCTTGCTAAATTTAATATTGGTTAGTAAATTTGAACTTCAGTTTTTATATTTTTGTTTATAAGGCGGCTTTGAAATAAGATCTACTTTTGTTGTAACAATAACAAATGTCACAATAACTTGTTGGAGTTGTCGTTCTTTATCAGTTTTTGTGTTTTTCAATCTATCAATAGAAATGGCTCCAAAACTGAGTATACAAGAAAAATTAGAAATAGTATTGCTATATGGCGAAAATCATAGCACAAGAGAAGTAGATAAAATTTTCAATGGAAGGCAAGATATTGAAACTATTTAAGGAAAACAAATATAAAAGTGTTCACGATAAGCCTGTTGTAAATAATGAAAATAATGTAAACAATGTTTTACTTCCCCATCCAAAACTCAGCCCTAAGACTAGCCCTCGGTGCCTTTCGAACTTCTCATATAACTATCCTACAGGTAGCTGCTAATGAACCTCCACTACAACTACGTCGTCAAATGCTAGCCCTAGATTATGCAGCCAGAATCTCTTCAAACGAAAGTAATTTCATGTTTTCGACCATATTCAAATCGAGTGCAGTTCGTCAGGATTTCTACGATAATAAGCCGATAAAACGTATCCTTTTCCGGGAAAGAATAAAGCGTAGTGGTTATGATGTCGAACAATTCAAATACTCAATTTCCAGTAGGAAAAATAACCCGCCTTGGAAAATCATCCTACCTAAAATCGATATATCCCTCACCATCTTCCACAAAAACTCCACAAACCCTTACATCATAAAAAGTGCTTTCCAAGAATCCATCTCCAAATACCCTAATTTCCATCAAATATTCACTGACGCATCCAAGACCACACAAGGACATGCAGCAGCTTACATATGCGGCGACAGTAAATTCTACATACGTCTACCTCAAAAATGCAGCATCTTTACAGGTGAAACGACAGCCATAATGACATCACTCAGAATGTGTAGAGAAGATCCCAGAAAAATCTTCATTATCATTACAGACTCTCTAAGTGCAATTCACGGATTGAAACAGTTATATCCGTATCATCCAAATCTCATATCAATCAAAGAAGCAAAACATATCTCATTTCTATGGGTACCTCTCACGTAGGGATCAAGGGTAACGAAGAAGCTGATGCTCTAGCCTATAAAACAGCATCTGAAGAGAATACAATTCTTCAAAATGAATGGATCACAAACCCTCGATCCAAAACTTCATACTCAGCATCTGGCAATCTACTTGGACTCAGGCAACATCCAAACTCCGAGAAACCCATGAAATAGTCAACAAAAAGTTATCATTACCCACGAGAAGGAGAGACCAAGTCGTTATTAACCGTCTCCGGTTAGGGCATACGCTCCTAACTCACCAACATATAATGAATGAGGATCCATGCCCCATCTGTCACAACTGTGCCACACAAATCACAGTTAAACACATCCTGGTAGAATGCCCATTATACAACGGAGAAAGAAGTTCAAACAACCTAGGAGTCAACATCAAATCTATCCTCAACAACGATCTACAGAAAGTGCTGAAGTTTCTAAAAGACATCAATATATATTGTACAATCTGATTTCTAATCAACCTGTGTTTGTTTCCCCCTGCTATTAACTCTTAGCAGTTGATGCGGGGTCATTTATGTTGAAAAAAAAAAGTTTTACTTACAGTCAGTGAGACACCAATTATGGCAGAAAAGGCAGAAATATCTCAAACCTCTGTTAGACGAATTTTAAAGCAAAATCACTTTCACGTGTACAAACCAAAATTCGTGCAAGTACTGCGAGACAAGGATTATGACGCTCGATTTCATTTTTGTGCATGGTTCCAGGGGATGTGCTATTTTCTGGCGAAGCAACTTTCACCTCAAATGCTGTCGTCATTTCTCAAAATTGTAGATAGTGGGCAGATCACAATCCAAATTTTATAATTGAAGTCAAGGACCAATATAGTTCCAAAGTGAAAGTATGGTGTGGAATTTTGAATGAGCGAATTGTAGGTTCCTTCTTTTTTAGACAAAATTTAAATGGCGAACTGTATTTGAACTTTTTTCGGACACCCTACCATTACAAGAGCGGATTCGTTTATTCTTTCAACAAGACGGGGCTTCTATTCATTCTACGAATGAGGTGCGGGAGTGGTTGAACAATGAGTTTGGTGAGCAGTGGATAGGTCGATATTCAGGTAATCCTTGGACTGCTAGGTCTCCAGACCTAATGCCGTGTGACTTTTTTTTATGGGGTTACCTGAAAAGCAATGTTTATAAACAACGCCCACTTCGAAATGTAGAACATTTAGAAATTTGTATGAGGAATTGTGCAGCACTGATCAACAGAACTATGTTGAAAGATGTTTGCCGCGAAATGTTTCCCAGAACAATTCAATATATGGAGGGCAACGGTCACGTAGAATATTGTACATTGTATGTTTGAGTTTTTTTTATATTTGCACATCCACATAAACAATACTAAATTCCATTAGGATAAATAATGTATTATTAAGTTTCAATTACAAATATTGGTTAGTTTACATTTTATTTACGGGTTGAGAATATTGAATTAGCTCATGTGCCTCAATATACAGGGCATGACAAGACTAAATCGTGTTTTCATAATTAATCTCCCGCAAAATGTCTATTCCACATATATTTGATTAGTTTTGACCCAAACGTATGTGATTTAGGTTATTAAAGCTGTTTCCAGATAAAACAAAAATTTATAATGTGTCTTAGTAAGGGTAGAGGAATATTTTTTTTTTCAATCTGGTCCAAAATTGGTACATGGGGTCCTCGTTGGATTCCAAACACATTTTCTCATAAATTTTTTTCGATATGTTGTCAATTTGACCAATTTTTCGGTACCACAGACAACTTTTTATAAAATTCCCGCTAAATCTGAAGTCACGTGATATAAGTCGCAATGGATTTTTTAGTTGTCAGACATGCATAAACGATCCGCCATTAGAGTTTTTCAGAAATTTCAATAACAATTTTTTTTTCCCGTATGCAGCCAACTTTATGACGGTCACTGTACATATATGTTTCCAATACCAATAAACCTAGCAGAACCATTTGATTATATTTGATTTTAACAGTCTCAATTTTTTAGGCTCTAAGAAATTATGACACAGAAAAGCATATGAAAAAAACATCGGAAAAATAATATTCTTATACCCATTTTGGCATGCAAACTAAACATTGTATGCAAATTATTTTCCGAGAAGAAATAATAGAACCACTTTGTGAACATTACGCTAGTTTTTTCGCAATTCTTCAACACTCAGTACGGGAGTCCAACTCGCCACATCGCTCAATATTCAACTATCCACAGAAGAAATGTTTCGGTGAAGTTCTACAGCAACAATAAAACGTTTTTAGTATACGGTTTTCTCGATAAAACCCTATCACTCCTTTCTCAAAGCGTTTATGTCCTCGTAACTCCGGAGAGACGTAACGTGTCGTTCTCTCCTCATTCAGGTTCGGTCCCGATAAAAAGAATTTCTCTCCAGAGGGTGAGTTAATGTTATCAATTAAGATAGTATGACGTACAGCACACTCGAGATCACTATATCCTTCCGAAGGAAGTTGCGTGCTTTCCTCTGGGACTCTGTATTAGAGAGGCCATTAAACAGATCAAAGATGGCATTGACAGCGCTGTCGGTGATCCCGGATAGGATTATACAGGGTGACTGAGATCTATGATTAATAAAAAACCTTTTAAAAGACAAGCTTTTATTTAAATGCGCCAAAAAGTAACTCACGGAAATAACCTACGTCACACATCTAAAACAATTATTGTTTACTTTAAAAAGGTTTTTTATTAATTATTTTATATTGTGATTTTTAGTAAGTACGCCTTATCCTATGCATTTTTGTTAAAGCATCGTTATTATGACCCTTTTTTCCTGCAATTTCTGAGCTATCTAATTCTTCAATGAAGAGACCATCTAAAGATTAACTGGTCTGTCATCCTGGAGCTACCATGTTCAATTTATGAATTTTGACAAAATCAATAATCTACGACCTCGAAAACCCCGACAAAACCAATTTTAAATGAAAACGGTGAATAATCACAAAATTCGTCCACCCTCTTAAATGCGCCCTCTTGAATTAATTAATTTTAACAATAAATTCATAATTTTTGACTACAAAAACCTCCACATACCAATTTTGAATATAATCGGATCATAATTACAAAACTCGTCCGTCATTTTGGAGCCACTATCTTGAATTCATTATCACCGACCCCGGGAATATCCACATACCAATTTTGAATAGAATCGGACCATAATCACAGAGGTCGTCGGCCATCTTGAAGCCGCCATTTTGATTTCATTAATTCATAATCTTCGACACCTAAAACCCCATCATACCAATTTTGAATCGGATCAGACTATAAACACAAATCTTGATACAAAAATAACTGTTTCAAACGAATCAAAATAAATAGAATAAGTGGCGCCCCCTACAAAAAACCAAAACTAATCACTTAAACGTCAAATTCATTTCCTAAGTATTGTTGTGAAAAATGCAAAATAATGGTAATAACTCCAACACGCATCGATTATTAAATAATCGACTTGAAATGTTCGTCCAAATATCTAGGAAACGGTTGCTTATAGCGACTTGTAACAGAGGTAGCTTTTTTACGTCGATATGATAGAGAAATTCATTTTTTACTGAAAAATGTGCTAGAAGTACGCTCAAAAAAGTTGTGAATCTTCAAAAAAGAAAAAGACGTGAAGGTGGCGAGTAAGAGCAATAATAACATCAGGTTCGAATTCGACACCTCAAAAAACCTCTCAATACCAATATTCGTTTGATTAAGGTCAGTATTTCAAAAGTTATTTAAAAAAAACGAAAATAAATTGAACTTTAACACCCTGTATCTTGGAAACGAAGCGTTTCCGGACATATATTCATTTGGACAATTCATATTAGAATATTGTGAGGAATCACCTCCTGAAGTGTGTCAAAGTACTTTTGAATCACCCTGTATATTAATGCAATTATTCACAATTATTATTCATAAATACCTATGTGTATTCCAAAAAACAGTTCAATTCAAAACAGCAAGACCCTCGCGCTCTCGTTTATTGGAATCAGAGCGGTCGCTTGAGGCGTTGCCACGATTCTCAGCCTTCCCCCTCTTGCACTTTTCATACGCAATAATTTAGAAACTTCTTATGGCAATAACTGAATAACTGTATGGCTACGCATGTTCAATTTTTTCTATAAAATTTGTTACTTACCTTTTAATATCAGCATTTCCTGTTTTTTTTTTAGTTCTTTCATTATCACAGAATAAAACTCTGAAAACAGATGAATATCTTTTGACAATTGGCAAATATAAATAGACATCAGAAACCAGTCAAAAATGGAAAAATGGTACTTTTTTCATAAGAAATTAATATATGCTTCAATAAAATCTAAGGAAATTTGAAATTAGTCATCGTAGATGAAAATGGCCAAAGCATTGATGAAAAAATTGGGGTACTCTCTCATAAAGTTTTTTGTTGTTGACTGAATAGGAGATGTGTCAAGAAATACTAGAAATGAACTCGTTTGTTTTCAGATCCATTTGTTTTCAGCCATTTTATAACCAAAAAACAAGAATTGAGGTAGCGAAGTATGTAAGTATTTTTCTTGAAATTGCAATCAACAATACATGTATAATTATAAAAGGAACCTCTTGAGATCTACCAAAACCTATTTCCGAGAGAGAAAATCGGTCTCATTGTTCTCTAATTATTTGTCAACGTATCATACCTTTTGTGAGAAAAAGTCGTTCCACTCACCTCTGATACCAGTTTTATGATGTCTACATGTATCTTACCTGAAACAAAAAAAAATCTCTATTGAGGCAAAATATTCAATTGGATTCATGACTCATTTTCACACTAATAAAGTTTTAATTAGATTTTGATGATATTTTCAAATAAGTGTAGTTTCAAATTGTACAACTCGATCAACCGTTTGAGTGATTTCAGATTTTTGTGGAGTTCCTTCAACCTTTTTCGATACTCAGAATAATATTGCAACTGCTGTTTACCAAACACAAGTCCATATTCATATCGTTTCAGTGAACTTGCACATTAATATTGTTTCACAATTTTTGAGAACGGATTATAGGAAAATTCATTCTCATGTAGTTTCACATTGTGTGCTGACTTTTTTCGAAGTCGCATGACTAGAGTTTCCTGCGAAAAATAGTTCCAAGTCTCCAAAAAATATGAGCAATAGCTCATTCGATTCGGGATTCAATTCTGAGAAAGACTATTTTTGTTTGTTTTGCTGACGAAAATTGCAAATGTTATTAACCAAACACAAAAAAAATGGTTCAGTTTTTTTGGAAATAACTCAAAAACTATGAGCGATAGCGAAAAGAATCTTAAAGAGGAGGAAATTTCCAATAAAAAAGTTTCGACTCAATTCAAAAAGTTTAAAAAATCATGGTGCTTTTTACACCTGAAAGGACAAGATCCAGTTGAAAAAAAAAATAAGTTTATTATTCAACAAGTTATGCATTTACTAATTAGTCCTTATTTTTCCGACCTCTGTTCCCATAAAAAACGGCAGAAATGTTCAAATAATAGCTCCGAAAATGTTTCGCTTCTTGAAGCCCTTCTTCTTCAACAAGATCACGTTATAAAAGTTGTTTATTTTCTTTATCATCTTTTTTTTTTAATTAACACAAAATTAAAAATTAAAAAAATTTTTTTTTCATCCATATGTTCTTCTATTGCTGTTTTTGCATCAAACGAAGGCATTCACTTATAGTCGAAAAAAAAAATAGGCCATTTGCTTATAAATTGTTTATAATTGTTTATTTTTTTTTTAATTCTGCCATTTTGTTGTCTAGAGAATATAATGATTTTTACAATGAAAAAAACAAAAAAAACAGGTTTTTTATTGTTTATAATAGTGTTTTCCATTTATTTAAATAATTAATTAGGAATTCGTTTTTCTTTAAAAATCATAATTGGCATTTCTCAATAGAATAACAGAAAATAAAAAAATATTAATAAATTTTTTATTGTTTATTAAGTTAACAAATTCCAATTCTCATTGAAAAATAAATCTGAAAATTACAAAAACAACCATAACAACAACAAAAAATTATAGACTTTTCTAAAATTATGGTACATAATTCATTATAGAAATAGTTGGAATAACAGATAATGTTTTTAAACCGCTGAATACATGATGAAGTTGACATTAATTAAATAAATCCGTGTATTTCATGAACAATAATGTTACGACTGAAACCAACATTATTTGAATAATTCAAATACTAGTCTACAAAAGCTCTTGAAGTACAAAAGGTCTAACTTTCATAGTATAAAAGATATAAGCATTGTAAGAATTAGATAACGGATTTTTTTATAAACAAATGCATATAAACTGGAAACCATGACAGATACAGACTTGGTGAACAGTTTATTTAGGAGATCAACTAATATTCTATAAAATTATTTCGAACATTGATAACTCTGTATCTTTATTGGTTAAAAAGTTTGTTACTTGAAAAATCAAGTGGCCGTTGCAACTTTCATATACCGTAATTTTAGAAAAATCTATAAAAGAAAAAAAATTGTATCACATGATTGTTTTTGTAATTTTCAGTAATTTCAGAAAAAAAATATAATGAGATTTCGAATTTGTTTATAACAAATTGTTAACTTGATTAAAAAAAAAAATTTTTTTATTTTTTGTTATTCTATTGAGAAATGCCAATTATGATTTTTATAGGAACAAAATTTTTTAAGGAAAAAAAAAATTAAAAAAATTTATTTAAATAATTTTTAATCGCTATATTCTCTAGACAACAAAATGGCATAACTTTTTTTTATATTAAACTAATTAATTTGTTTATAAACAATTTATAAACAAATGTTCTGAAGTATTTTGAATGCCTTTGATGCAAAACAGCAATAGCGAAACATGGTTGAAAATATATTTTTTTCATTTTTTGTTAACTTGAAAAAAATTATAATAAACAAAATAAACAACTTTTAATAACCTTTATAACGTGTTCTTGTTATATATATATATATATATATATATATAATAATATATATATAATAATATATATATATATATATATATATATATATATATATATATAAGAAGGGCTCCTCCATGAAGCGCAAAATTTGAGAGCTATTATTTAAATATTTATGCCGTTTTATATGAAAACCGAGGTCCGAAAAATAAAGACTGATTAACAAATGTCTAACTTGTTGGAAAAAAAACTTAATTTTTGTGTTTAACGGGACCTTGTTCTCTCAAGTGGTAAAAAGACACCATTATTTATTAAACTTTTTTAATTGACATTTAATACTATAAAAAAATATTTTGATTGAATTTCGGGAGTTCAAACTTTTTTATTGGAAATTTCGCTATTGCTTATAACTTTTGAGTTATTCCCAAAAAACTGAACCCCATTTTTTATTTTTGTTTTTTGTTAAAAACAATTGCAATTTTTGCTAGCAAAAAAAAACAAAAAAACATCTTACTCAGAATTGTATCCCAAATCGAATGGGCTATTGCTCATATTTTTTGGAGACTTGGAACTATTTTTCGTAGGAAACTCACTCAGCTGTTTTAAATTCGATACTCAATATATACAATGATTATTTCTATGTTCTCAATATTATTATCTGGTCATATTTCAAATAGAGGAAATTTTTAGGGCACCATTTTTTATGTGTCACCCATTTTCGAAAAACAACATCGTATCATTATACCCAAAGAATTAGTGATTATTGTTCACAACTCACTTTGAAGAATATAAAGAATGAAAGAAGTTCCATGGAAATCATCGTATTCAAATGTTGGCTCAATAGACTTGCATTTCCCGAGAACTTCATAATGAAAAGAGCCATTCAAATAAAAGAACCGATAGCATCTGAAATGTCTCCACCAAATATTCCTCAATCCACCGTTATTCTCGTAAACACGACTGAAAACTCCATTCCTCGCCGGAATTCTCACACAATCTATTCTCTTATTAAATTAAAAGATTTTATCTGCTCGGATATAATCATTGTGTAGGGTAAAATTTATGGTGCGTGTTTATTAGATACTTCGTGTTTCATTAGAAAAACTATTCATCCGACTCGATCTCAGTACACGATCAATCTTGATTATTCAGAGGCACACCATTACTCAAGATTATCGTAACAGTAACAGTTCATGAATGTCATTAATTGTTTACTTTCCTCTCAGTGAGTGTTGATCGATTATTGATTAGATAGCTATTGCGGTTTCGTGATCAAGAAATTGTACTTCAGAAATAGTTCAGTGGCAATGGCAAAAAACAATGATGGGGTTAGCAGAAAAACAGATGGCACCTGCTAATACTAATAAGTTTTCGGTTTCTCTGCAGTTTTTTCTCCAGTTTCCTGTTTCCAGTTACTGTGCGCCATACCGGGGCTGCATAGAGCATCTGGGAGTGGTACCACTATCGACAGAGTTCTCCTTTTCGATGCTCTCGGCCCTCCAATGTTGGGCATCAGGTTGGTCAAGGCCACAAGGGTTTTTTCTGCCTTTTCTATAACCTTGTTGACATGTTCGGCGGAGGTTAGCTTCGTGTCGATCCATACTCCCAGATACTTTATCGCCTTACTTGGTTTCACCGTGGTGTCCTGAACTTTGAATTCTATTTGTGCAATCTTTCTTTTTGCGGTGGTCAGAAGAAACTACCTGTGTCTTTTGGGGTGCTAGCTGCAGATTTCTGCCCTCCATCCATTCCGAGATTCTGATGAGTGCGGTATTCATCAGTGTTTGTTCCTCTTTGGCAGTTACTACTATTGTTCATCGTCTGCGAAGCCAATAAGTGTTGTACCATCTGGTAGTTTTATTTTCAGCAGATCGTTATACAGAATGTTCCACAGTGTTGGTCCCAGCACAGATCCCTGTGGAACTGCGCTGTTTATGTCCATGGTCCCACTGATCCCCTCGGCGTCTAGTATTACTCATATATGGAGAATTGCTTTGGCATGGCATCAACCCAAGCAAAAGAAATTCATGATATAAAGGATTTCCTCTGAAATATTTCGAGCCAAACACCGGGAATCTGGAATTGGACGGGGGAATGGGGAGTACTTTTTTTTGGGGGAGAGGAAATCTTACATACGTGAATTATCTCTGGGTCCTTGTCGGTTCTTTGCTAGGATACCTCAGTCTTTTCAGGGCTGTTAATTACATTCTACTGATTCGTAAACTTTCCGCAAATTGCTGAATGGTCAGGTCTCAAAAAAATTGAGGCTTCATTACAACTGCATTCTATGTGCCCTTCAAACCAGTATACCAGGTTTATGTTTGCATGGTAGGACCCTCGAGTGCATGGCGTCATTCTAGTACCGATCCTGACATTATTATTTTGTATTTCTTTTGTAAAAGTTTCAACAGCTTCGTTGATATTTCTATCTTTTAAAGTTGATCCCAATCAATAAGACATAATTATTGATATGGTCATAGTTTGCTTTTTTTAAGTTAAATGATAACTTTTTTTAAAATTTTTAATCAAGGCAAAATTCTAAATAAGGGTGGTGGGTGTCTTCTGGGACCAATGTAACACCCTGTGGGTGTTATTGGTCCTAGCGTAGCTGTTTAAATGTTTGGTTCGTATTTCATAAATTCCAGATTATTGAATAAAACTAACAAAAGGGGTTCATATTTCGATATGAAAAATTCGGCTCGGATTGTAACGTTTACACTGCGAAACAGTATAAGTTACAAGTTGTATATAAATTACTATATAGACCCACATATAAATATATATTTTTTATTATTCTCGTAGTTTAGAAAGATATCTCAAGATGATAATTTTCAACTACCTATTTTTGTATAAAGTAAATATAAAGGGCCCTGTATTTTGTATTATATATCCGGAGTAATTATATTTATTATATGGTAGACTTATTTAAAAATGATAATGACAAGATATCAATTCGTTTGTTAAACGATTATTGGCCACCAGCCTTAGTGAGGCGAGTATCAGTGGTTGCCTATCGATAAGTTATGGAAACTGGTCGTAGGTGTAACTGACAAAGTGGGATGACCACATGACGTCAAAACAGCTGATCGAGACTATAAGTATTGTCATTAAATATACTCTGTCATTTTCTTTCTCGATAGATTGGAAAAAATTATTCGAATATAAAAAGGAAGGTTGAGAGGTAAATGTAAATCACCCACGGAATTTGGATTTCCGGTTCTCTAGTGAGAAAATTGAAGTGAAGGAGATTTCCGGAAAAAGTTTCTCTTTTTGCTGTGAAAGTGATGGCGAGGCCAACCATGTAGTTTTTCTCTTCTGGTAGTAGTTTTGAGAAAATACAAGGGTAGATTTGAATACAGTTTCCAGTGGTTACGATTTAATCCATTATCGTATTTTTGATGGTAACTATGGAATTTCTCTTTTTGTTCCTGAAAACAGTCAATTGATAATGGTACCTACAGGAGTTAATTCATGGTTCAGGACTATGGAGTCACATATAACGACTCAGATCTGATGAGTCAAAAAAAAAAAAATGAAGGGTTCTTGGTCTCTGGTTCTTGGTTCCTGGTTTTTAGTTCCTGGTAACGGTCAATTGCTAATGGTACCTACAGGCAAATTAATTCATGGTTCAGGACTATCAGGAGGTCACATATAGACGACTCAGAATGCTGATGAGTCCTACCAAAGGGCTGATTTGCTGTGTTCCTGTGGACATCCAGACTAGTAGCCCTGTTGGTGTATACTTATTACTACCCCAGGATTGTTAAAGTCACACACTTCTGGAATATTTTTTGTAACTCGTTTTGAGTTGAAGGGCTTGTGCACATTACGTTGTTGGTACAAATTGCATTGTCGATTTTAATTCCATTGTCTATTTACATTGTGTATGGATTTATTCACTAAAATTTGGATTCAATTTCATTGTGTTGATTTTCTTCAAACCTATAAACATAATTGATAATGCAACAGTGTGTAATATTTCAAAGTTGGGAAATACCCACATTTTTGTTGTCATACGTTCTCTACGGAAGTACAGAGACCAATATTACATAACTGTACTTATTGATAAACCTTCTCAGCAAAGTAAAATTGTAAGTGCTTCTCAAAAGTCCCTCCCTCTTATTTTGGAACGATATTGTCAGGTTCAGTGGCGTAAACCTTCGATTTAAGGTACCCCCACAGAAAAAAATCCAAAGGTCCGGTGATCGAGCTGGCCATTCCGTTGAACCTCGTCATCCAATCCATCAACCACGATACTCCGCTTCCAAATACTGTCTTACTGCACCGTAATAGTGTGGAGGAGCACCATCCTGTTGGAATGTTATTTCCAAATTGACGAATTCATCTGGATTATCTTCCAAAATTTCAAAGATTAACGGTTCTATTGCGTTTTGCAACACCTCCAGATAAACCTCACCAGTTAAATAAGTATTTAAAAAAAGAGGCCCAACGATGTAGTTTCCCAGGATACCTGCCCAAACATTCACCTTCACTCCAATACCTCACATTCTGTGTATTTACATTTCCATTTAGATAGAAAGTACTTTCGTCACTAAAACAAATTGTTTTAACATAGTCTGGCTGTTGGTTAATTTTAGTTTCCATATTTTCCCAAAATTCTAGTCTTCGGTCTGGGTCGTCGTCTGAGAGTTGATGAACCATTTTAAATTTATATGGATGAAATTTGTTTTTTTTTTCAACACCCTGTGTACTGTACTTCGACTGACTTCACAGGTAGATGCAACGTGAGTTGTTGAAGAAGCAGATTAACTATTACTTCTGCCATTATATCAATTTTTTCTCATCAGAAATTGTGGTCTGCCAGATCGTTTCTGCATCATTGATACTACCGTTGTTTCAGACTTACGAAGAAGCTCCCTCAAATAAGTCCTCGACACGGGGCGATCGAGAAATCTCTCATTAAAAATGCGTTCTGCTGCATGAATATTTTGTTCAGTTTCACCAAGAATTAGGATCGCTGCTACTTTATCACCTAAAGCACGTACCATTTCGCTTCTTGAAGCACTTAAACGTTCGGCTCACAACAGTTTAACAAATTATTAAAATGTACAAAAATATCAAAAGTACCAAAAGCTTGCTGAAACAGTTGAACGTCTGATCAACAATACACAAATTATTAAATGTACAAAAACTTGAACAATTACAAAACGTCGAATTAGGAGACTAACAGAAACGTCAGCTTATTTGACAACCATCCAGAGGCGGAGCTTGAATTTGGAATTTTAGTATTAACTGATTTAATTCATCACAGCTTTGCGTTTTTTAAAAGCGAGTTGCCAAAACTGCCATAAACACAAACAAAATTAGTATCATTGAATAGGTTTTTTCGATACCTTTTAAAATAGGTGTCGCTTGCTGTACGGTTCCATTTCAAATTATTGGTCACAATGGCATTGTGACGTCATCTTTGACGATTTGGTCATCTATCATCACTAGTAGGGAAGTTTATAACCTTCAATATTCAGTTTCCAAATTTCACTTGTTTATGTATGATCGTTCCAAAAATAAGAGGGGGGGAGGGGACTTTTGAGAAGCACTGTATATATGATTATAGTACCGATAAAGTTTATGTTCACATATCTACCTTATTTTAAATTCTAGGATACTATACTTCGAAACGTAACCCAATGATTGTACAGTAGAGAAAATATCGAAAACTTTTTTTTTACTTGAATATCTATATGTGATTTGAATAATGTGGGATACCACATTATTGTGATATTTGGAAATACATTGGGTATTATGAGCAACCAGAGTTTGATTTCTAAATAAACCCATCCACAGAGTTTTTTTTTTTATTTTCTATAATTTATGTATACGTTTTAATCTGAAAGTTCTCAGTTGTAGTAGATTATTTCACTAGTTTTATGTTTAACTGAGTGACGTCCAAAAATAAGAAAAAGGGTCACAAAATAATAATATTTAACATCACACTATATGAATCTATTAGGGCCAGTTCCCACACGAGTCTCTTGTTCTGAGTAAATTAGCCGAGGGAAACTAAAGTAACATCTTGTCGCTATATAAATAATGGCCAAATTACTCGCTACAGTAGTAAGCCACAATAAAATAATTTGAGAAAAGTTGGGTTAGTTTTTTTTGAGGTAATTGTAACTTCGTGGTGACTTTTATTGAATGCGAACTGTGGCAATCATTTATGGAGATAGCAAGAACGTGGCAACCATCACCACATATCACAAGCAAGTTCCTGCCACATTGAAGGTTTGATGGAAATGACTAAAACGTCACCGAAACTACTCTACTACTCTATTGAAAGTTATTGTGACTTTTAAGTGATATTTAAGTGGTACAGGATGATTACCGCAATGGTTATTTTCAAGTCAAGTGATACTGTTTAGTGGCAATAATGTTTCAGACATCTCAATTGACACTAACAAGTTATAGAACTGTGGAGTGGCTACCATCGATGGGAATTACGTGACTACAACAATGCAAATATAAAATTTCAGTTATTTTTACTGTATAGTGGTAGATTACTTAATAACTACCGAGTCGAAGTTGCAGTATCAGTTTCCGGCACTAGATGCTGCTTGGGTTGGCTAGTATTACCCCAGAGGTTTTCTGAAGTTTTTTATTTACTTTGTGTTTCTAAATATTACCAAAGAAAGTATAATTCTTGATATATTTTAGTTAATTGGCAATTCATTTAAAAAAAAACATGTTTCTCTAAATCCTCATATGTATGTTCACAAAATCAGAGTAACGTATCAAAGCAAATTCATTTGTTTTGCGATTTTCATTCTCAGACTATACAGTGTCCGCCAAAAAGTATGTACCATATGGGAAAAAAGTATATTATTGGAGTATTGGAAAAAATATTCTGTGGAAAAGTTTGTGCTTGTCCGATTACCTAAAAATCGATTTTGACACATGTCACGTGATCGCTAGTATGGCGGCAAATTGAAAAAAATGCTATGAAAAGGCGAAAAGGGGGTAAGGTGGCAAGATATCAAAAACAGTTATTTGAAAAAGTTACTTGTAATTCAATTTTATGCACATAAACGCCGTTTCAAGAGATATTTCGATTTCTGTCAGAACCCTTGCTGTTACATCGGTTCGTATCTAACAGTTATATCAGAATTCCACGACCATTATCACCGGAACTTATTAAATATGGAAAACACCATGTTTTTGGAGTGTCATATCATCACAATTGTCGTGGAATTCTGATATAACTGTTAATACGAACCGATGTTACAGCAAGGGTTCTGACAAAATCCTATTTTTTAAATATAGTGCCCTAGGGTGAGGAGAAAATGAGAAAGTTCAGTCATTATCATTGAAATGCAAATATTTCAGTATAGTCAAGCTATTCATAAGAAAAAAAAATATATTTTTGAATAGATGAGGAAATATTCAAAAAAATAGCTATTTCCAATTTTAAGTAACTTTTTCAAATAACTTTTTTAGATATCTTGCCATCTTACCCCACTTTTCGCCTTTTCATAGCAATTTTTTTCAATTTGCCGCCATTCTAGCGATCACGTGACATGTGTCAAAATCGATTTTTAGGTAATCGGGCATGCACAAACTTTTCCCCAGGATATTTTTCCCAATACTCCAATAATAAACTGTTTTTCCCATATGGTACATACTTTTTGGCGGACACTGTATGAATGCTGATAATTTTATCTTCCAAGAAATATATTTTATCTTAAAAAATGCGAAGACCTGAACCTCTACAAAAATATTATGGCAGTGTGTGAGAGTTGAGTTTGGGTGATAGAATACGAGACTTCCATTATATTTTTGAGAAGTA
This sequence comes from Gonioctena quinquepunctata, assembly GCA_018342105.1. Taxonomy (NCBI): domain Eukaryota; kingdom Metazoa; phylum Arthropoda; class Insecta; order Coleoptera; family Chrysomelidae; genus Gonioctena; species Gonioctena quinquepunctata. The sequence goes on along the minus strand of JAFIRS010000418.1, from coordinate 382,374 downwards.
AGAGAACGATTGTAATTTTCTCGCATATCATCCTGTTGCTCTCCCAATTCAAAACACTTTTTTACTAAGCTACTTGCATGGACAGTTTCACATATTGAGGACAAACATCCCCATACCAAAGTTACTATTTCTCTGTTCAAGTCATCGATTCACGATTATATTCCGAAACGGAAAAAGTCGACTCGCTTCATGTCCTAGTACGGAATAAAACAATCGAACCGCAATGTGATCCAACCAAAAACAAGAACGCGAAAAACCGAGACTGACCCCACACATAAGTCCTGCAGCATTCAAACTGGACCATAATAGCGATATCACACAATGCCTGGCTTCTGATTCTGGTTTTGTACTACTAAGAGCAAAGCAAAGTAACGACTGCATGGGTGGTCAGATAATCAACGAGATCGCGGCTGCATGTTGCCTTTACCTGCATTCAAACTAACATGCATACTACATGCATATTACACGAATGCATATTATTCAGACCGCTCAAAGCTCCCTATTGCAATTCTGATTGGAGCATGTTCTCCAACAATAGCGAAAAATATTATTAATCGAGATGGTGGCGAGCGTGGAGAGAGTGACACACTGGATTTTACGAAACAAGTCCAGGATCGAAAATAGTATCGAAAATAATGATTAAAAAAACCTAAAATTATTTTTTTTCTTAAAAACTGTATTTTGAATAAAATGTTTCATTCAACTAGAGCTACTGACCCCATTTTTGTAAAAGATGCTGATGTATAAATAGATCGCTGTGTGTTTAGAAAAAACAGATGACGCGGCCAGTCGGAAGCGTAGATTTAATAATTTGATTATTGATTCTGAAAAAGCCATGAATCAAACCAACGAATCACGTGTCGGAAGAAATAGGACATTTATTCACTGGAAAATACAAATAGCATTTCTATTTTTCTATAAACCTCAATCAGCAACTGTTTCATGATTCATTCTTGGATGGGAGACTATGATATCGCTTTGGATTTGAAAGACATATACGTTGGAATTGTGGAAAATTCCCAATGTAAGACATTCGCTTCGGTAGAAAACTTCAATAAAAAACAAAATAAATTCATTCCACATCTGGGAGAGTTTCCTCGAATTCCAAATTTTAATTTTCATACAAAACGGAGGAGTGGAAATTCTAAATGTTCCTTCAGATCCAACATAGCCTCCATAACAAACAATTATACAAATATTTGAACCCATTTAGGCAGAGGAAATCTAATGGTTAATCAACACAAAAGAAATCTTGAAAAAACAAGGATATGTCGTGGATCATTATCTGGAAAGAAAACGAAAGAATCGAAAATTTAAAAAAGTTGATGAGGCCAGTAGAGTAGTGCTCACCTTGGACTCGATTACCAAGAAATTATCCGACTATCCTGAATATATCTTCCAAGCCCAGGGTGATATAAAAAAACGTTTACAATATTTTTGCTTAGATACAAAAATATATGATTATTTTAACTTTCGGACCGTTTCTTATTATCGCCCAATATACCTACCAAAAAATGTTATTAGTGAAAATCCTTTCCAAATCCTTCAATAATCTTCTTTTCCAGATAGTTAAAAATAGGTAAAGTTACATTTGAAGTAAAATAATACATCTCCGCCTATGGTCGGCATTTTTTATCAAAGCGCAAATCCTATTATGTTTTATCAGGGGTGGATGATAAACCCATCCTCATCCAACGAAGAATGTTTGGAGCATTCAACTACAAGCAGCATTGTTTTTTTATGCAATGAAGGAATAACCGATGAATTCCTTGGGACAAAACTCTCACAACTTCTGGATAGCTATTTCAAAGAATAGACATCTTCTAGTGAGGGATGCTTGAAACAGCTTCAATACTACTCCAAAGTTTCGCATACTGTGAATGAGAATTTGATAATTTACATTAGGTATGGAAGGGTTCGTGTTGAAAGTTAATTGGGAAATAATATATTAGTCATTGATGTTTACAATGTTCGAAAATTGAAATCAATAATGGTTATTGTACAAAATAGTATATTGTTTTACGAGTAACGAAAGTAACATTTTTTTAAGCGAGAGAACAGTTTGCCAGCCGAGGCTGGTAATCTTCACGAGCTTCAAATTTTTTTTCGACGAGTGAAACCCTATACTTCTTCTACAACAGATCATAATAATATGCTAAAAAAGAACAATGAACAAATATTTCATTTAGAATTAAAAATAACAGATTTTTTTTAAACATTACTTATGATTTAAATATTGGATAATTGTTACATTCGAGCAATTATTCAAGATTATAGGAGTATTACAATCAATATTTAGATGTATTGAGGTAGACGATGCCACATCTGTTATGTTGCTAACTGATGTCACTCCAGATGAAGATGCGCCGTAATCGGATAGCGTTGTATTTTGTATGGATTGTAAAATTTTTGTTTGTATTTGATTATTGCTACTAACTGATTGATCAACATATCCCTCCGCAACGTTACTAGATTTCCAGCCCCCACGCTTTTTTAATTGAAGAAAATCACCTCCTGCATCCACTCATAGCGTTGCGGAAGTTCTACGCAAACAGTGCCCAGTATATTTTTGGGGATCAGGCAAGTTTAAATATTGAGCTATTTGCATAGAAAATTTACTTTATTTATTCTCACAACCTGTCTAGTACACTTTCCGTTCTGGTAGTTAATAAAGACTCTTGAATTTATTTTGTCTATATCTAGTGGACGGAAGTTCATATATATTTTAGAAATCTCGTAAAAGAACCCAGAAATGTGGATGTACGCGGTACTTTTGTTTTTGTATTATGTATTGTAACTAAGAGTATACTGCTGGTATCTTTTACATCATTACTGTCAAATCTTTTAATTCATGGCAACGACACGCCCCCGAAATTCCAAAAACTAAGGCTACCTACAAAAGTTATTATTAATATCATTAAGAATTTGTCGCAATAATAAAGTAATTAACTTACCTTAGTCATTAAGTATTTGGAGTCTGGTGCATCCTTCAAGAAAGTGTGTATCTCATCGGAAGAATTTTTTTTCAGACTTTTGACTTTCAAAACCATTAGATTTTCGTTTAAAAAAAGAACCTAACTTGGGATATTTACTGATATCGATTTTATTTTCAATCGATAAAGTGGTTCTCAACATCGAATACATAGACCATAGCGTCGATGACTTAATTTTTTTTGACAACCATCCAAAATACGGAAGCAGCACAGTTTCTGAAAATGATTATCAACTCTCCAATCCATGAATTTTGCATATATTTTTTCATATCTCTTTTTAGATTTTACTGGTAATAAATGTTTCCTCACCTTGATTTGTTATTTCTGGTGGTGTATTTGGAAAATCTAAATCACTTTCCGAATCAGAAATCATAACTAAAAAAACTAACAATGCTTTCAGTGCAAACTGACAAGTCTAAACAATTAACGAGAAACGTCAAACTAATGAAACCAGACAACTAGATATAAATTGTTTTTAAATCTCACGGGTATTTTTACGATTCTATTTTGCTTTTTAATTAAACAAAAGTAAAAAAATGCATTCTAATTATAGAAATGATTCCTGTCTTTGTTTGTTAATAATGTAAAGTCATCAAAACATTATATACGAGGGCGGGAAATGATTGAAAATATACATTTAACTTTCGTCACTAGAAACGAAAGTTGACATGCGAATTTATCTCACTTGCGACGGAAATCACGTTTTCGCTGAAGGAATTCTATTACAAAATGACGTCTTTTCGTAAAGGGTTGTAGAAAAAAGGATTTTTTTACCATTGTTCGGTATCTCAATGTGGACATGGACTAGCGATTCCTGACGGGCGGTCCAGACAATGACTGCAGATTTTATGACCTACCACAGGCTGCCACTGGTTTTAATCAGCGGGATATGTTGGGATTAAAAATATAACTCAGTGGATGTTTGCGAGTGTACTGAACTGGACTTGGTTGTTTTTCAAAATGTCGCGCATCGCCAGCATTGAAAGGGAGGCATAGCTTTTGGAATAGCGCCAACTCGCCGACGTTATTGAGACTATTTGATTACGATTTGCTGATCGGATGAGTTGTATCGATTCCCGTTTATTGGATTCATTCGAGTTCACCTGTTACGATGAATGCGCTTCTCAATGAAAATGAATAAAAAAATTAATACTTTTCCAGGCTTTTATTTCCTCCGTATTCGATTCAGTTTCAATCAAGGTCGTAGATTCATTCTTCCTTGATTCAGTATCGAACTATGTGTCCATCGTAGACTCTATCAAGTTAGATTGGTTCGGTGTACATCATAATGGGACAAATATACAGTGCTCAACAATTGCCAAGAATCAAAATAATATAGATGTTGAAAAGGGAAACATTCTCAATTGAATATTGATAGAAATATTTTTATGTGAATTGAAAAATCCACGATTAAAATGAAGTTATTTTTTGTGAATGTCTAACAGAAAACAACTACTTCCCCGGCTAAAGCCACGCTGGACATTGAACTACATCTGATATATATTCTGAAAAGGCCCCAACTCAAAAAAAAACTATTTTATGAACATCCTGTTTATATTTTCAACAAATCAAAATAATAAAGTTTTTAAATTTTGGTTGAAATAAAATAAATTCGAAAGTATTTTTTTTTTTATGTTCTGGTTCCCACGAAAAGGGATATCCTGTAATGTTCAGAGAACATCGTGGGAACCAAGGGAAAGAAGGTAGGAGTTGGTGTTCTTCTTAAATTTCTGGAGGTTGTATGCCTCGGGGAACACCTCCCTAGGCAATGAGTTCCAAAGCCTCGCTGTTCGTTGGATGAACGAGTCTTTGGAAAGTGATGTTCTGCAGGTCTCCAAAGTGACCACGAAGGGGTGTGATGACTGAACTTGACGGGTTAGTCTCGAAGAGACTGCCAAAGCAGGAACGATTGTTGATATTTCAGAAGAGCATCGCCCATGAAAATATCTATGAAATAGAGACAAATCGCCAACTTTTCTACGGTGTTCCAGACAAGTGAGCGAGTTTGTAAGCGAGGCATCACCGACAAGACGAATTGCCCTTTTTTGGACAGAATCCAATAGCCTCAGGATATGTTTAGGTGCCGCGCTCCAAATATGGGAACAGTATTCCAGGACAGGTCGGATCTGTGCCTTATAGATCATAAGCAGCTGAGTGGGGTGAAATAGCTCTTGGCACGAAACAAAAAACCAAGTTTTTGGGTTGCACTTTTGGCAATGGACCTCACGTGATTTTCCCAGGAAAGGTTATTGCTGATAGTAATACCAAGCATCGATATGGATGACTTCAGTGGTATGGTTACTCCTGACAAAGTTATGTTAGGCACAGTGAGATCGGCTTTTTTAGAGAAAAGACATGCTTGTGTTTTGTTTGCATTGAATTCTACCAAGTTATTAGATCCCCACTCGAGAATTGTTCGCTAAGTCCATATTTATATTATTAACATCTCGATTTATTGAATGTTTACAATTAATATGTACCGTTTATAATTTTATTATTACTCAATAAACTATATATTATTATTATTATTATATTCCTTCCTCGTTAATTTCTGGTTTCACGGGCTGATATAGGGGCCCTGGAAGGGAAAGCGGTATGGAGGGTACTATCATCGGCAAAGCTGTGTACTGGACATGAAGTTGCTTTCAACAGGTCGTTGATGTGAAGTAGAAATAGTGTTGGTGCGAGAATAGATCCTTGCGGAACACCAGCATTTATGAGTAGAGTGTCAGATGAAACTCCATCTACCACTACATGGAGAGACCTGTTTGAGAGAAAACTAGCAAGCAGAGAACACAGCTGAGGGGGCAAGCCATAAGACGGAAGCTTGGCGAGGAGTTCCTGGTGCCAAACTCGATCGAACGCCTTGGAGATATCTAATGCCACAGCTAAAGTATGCCTATATACACCAATAATGACTTTGTTTGCACGATTTAACGATGAAAATAGTTTTCGCCCAAGCAGCATCATAGTGACGGAAACTGATACTGCAACTTCGACTTATTACGTAATCACCACTAAATCTACCACTATACAGTAAGAATAACTAAAATTTTATATTTGCATGGTTGTAGTCACGTTATTCCCATCTATGGTAGCCACTCCACAGTTATATAACTTGATAGTGTTAATTGAGGTGTCTGAAACATTATGGCCACTAAGCAGAATCACCTTAAAGGTTTTCAAACTTGATAGTAGAAAATAACCGTTGCGATAATCATCCTGTACCACTTGAAAATCACTTAGAAATCACAATCACTCTTAATAATGTTTCGGTAACGTTTTAGTAACTTCCATAAAACCTTCAATGTGGCAGGTACTTGATTGAAGTGGTGATGATTGCCACGTTCTTGTTAGCTCCATAAGTGATTGCCACAGTTCGCATTTAATAAAAATCACTACAAAGATTACCTTTAAATTACATCAAGTGACCTGGATTGACGAAAGTAACCTAACTTTTCTCAAATTATTTTATTGTGGTTTACAAAAAGTTCGCTTTACCTGATACGTGAATGATATTTATTCGAAATGAAATGGATTATGTGTTTTCAATTGACAATTTTTCTTGATTTTATAAAAAAGGTTAATTTAAATAGATCTATCTCTGACTTGTTCGCCTACTTAATATTCATATCTTAATTGTTGATTCCGTTTGCATAAATTCAATAATTTTCATACTTGTAAATTATGGTTGTTATTTATACTTGATAATTGAAGCTGCATAAATCCACCATAGTTGCTACATGTCCTTTTTTAACAATTAATGGATATATACCCGCAATTTCGAGGTTATAACTTTGAAGTGGCAGGTTAATCATAACCGCGACGTGTTCACCACTTTCAAGTGGTATAAGTAATTTTTAGGTTATAACTTTGAAATGGTGTGTCATGGGCCTGTGACGTGGGCGCCACCTTCTAGTAGTTGAAAAATAAATAAGTCAGTTTCACTGGCCACTTTATAATGAGAGGAACTTTAGAAGTTATATTCTTCAAAAGCCGCCATATTTACAGGAATATGATGAGTCGTCATTATTAGAGAATCGAACGAAAAATTCAATAAAGATTTGTTGTCAGTACTGTATTTACATAAGTATTGGTTTCAAGTAAACAAGATTTAAAAAAAATAACTTTAGGTTTAAGTACATAATTTCAAAGGCGAGTTATTTCCAAAATTATGTATTTTTTTTAATAGAGTATTTGGTTGGCGCGTCTTACAATCGAGCTACAACACCCATATTTCACAGTGAACTTTCAATCTTTTAATTTCATCCCGATCAGAAGTATCCAAATTTTGTTTGTGCGTTATATATTCTCATACTTAGCGCTCAAAATTTCAAAAAACAATTTCTCTCCATCACTAATAAAAATATTCTAAGCTAACAAATCTTCTAACAAAACCAATAATTTGACAATAAAATATTACAGAATACCGTACCTGAGAAATATCTTGAAAAATTAGCATTTTCAAACAACAAACTATTGGCAAAAAGTTTATTCACGCCAAAAAACAAAACCCTAGTAATCTACAATCAAACATCGTATATAAAATCAACTGTTGCAATTGTACAAAATGCTACGTTGGTCAAACAGGCCGTTATTTAACAAAAACGCATATCTGAACAAGATATGGACAAAAAAACTAATCCAAAATCCACTGCTCTAGTAGAACATACTAGAGAATGTCATTCTTTTGATTTGAAAACTCATCATACTTGATAAAAAAATTTCCTGTCAAAAAGACTTCTGAAAAGATATGGACAAAAAACAAAATAGATTATCCACCAAGACAGCGTCTAGGCCAGAAGAGACATAGAAGGATTGAACACATCCTATTTCAACTCGATAAGTTAGATTCCTAAATGATTTGGTATCTTTTTTACCACAATTGTTTTTCTCCATTGATACAAGAACTATGTGGTTCACGGATATATTTTTCGAATGTATTTTTCAGTCTCGTATTTGATGTTAAACCTGTTGTCCCGTTAAAGTGATTTTCGATGTATCTAGAATGTCTGTTTATGAATTATTTTTATTTACATCCAACTCGGAAAAACAAATTTTTGGTGAGTCTCTCCTTTTTTAATAATCTATTTTACTGTTCAACTTACAAAAACTTATTGTTATATACAGAGCCCTGAAGATGAGTTTAATGAAATTCGAAACGTTGGTAAGGAAACAACAAAACATCCAAATGCCAACAAACCTCCTCAATATTATTACTTTTATAACCTAGGACCAAGGTAGGTTGCATTCCGCTGTCCTATGGTTTTGTTACAGCAAGGCATAACGCTCTTATTTTTATTTTTTGTGTTACGATTGTGGTTTGACTGTTCTAAGATAACATTTCCTTTTTTACCCTTCTTCAGAATAGTCCAACAGAAGAGTTGTCTGATATCATGGAAACTGGATTCCCTGAACAAGTTATCATTTGGGTAAGTGTAAGCCTTATGATAAATAAGTTTTATAATATATTTGTAAGATTTTACCAAATGATTATCACTACTCCTCCCCACCCCCCACTATACCGTATTGTAATTGTGATTCAATAATGCATAATAAAAATTATTAAATTCTGGGTACCCAGAAAATCTCTAATATATTTGAATTTGTATAGCACTTTCCACAATTTTTTAACAATTCCATCTCAAATGCCAATCTATTGTGATGCCGAGATATTTCACTGACTTCCTCTTCTGATACTTATTCCATAACTCTCTCCTATTTTCAGAGCTCCCATATTTGGTAGTTCGTTTGTGTAAGAGCTGAAAGGTAAGAATCTAGTTTTGGTAAAATTGAGAGTATTTTCCTATTTTTAGAAAATCTGTTCCGGTCATGTTTTCGATTTATATAATATGGCTGTATTGTCTGCAAAGCTCATAATGATTCCTTGTAATTTCATTTAGAGTAGACCAATAGTGAACAATAAGAGTCCCAAAACAGTTCCTTGTGGGACTCCATAGGTTTGGAGGTTGAACCATTGATGCTAACCCTCTGTTTTCTATCAGTCAAATAACTTCAATAATCCTATAAATATTTCCTCTTAGCCCATATGAGGGTTTTTTTTATAGTTTATTGTGGCATACAGCGTCGAATGCTTTCAGAAGATCAACGAATACGCATAAAGCCTTTTTTGCTACGAACATCGAGAAAAATATCCTATTTGGTAGGAATGTCTTGCATCGAATGAATATCGATGCATTTATTGCAAGCCTATACTTTTCCAGCTATATCATTACTAAAGTATTATTTCACTTGACCTATGAGAGCTCGTCGTGTGTGGTAATCAGGAAATATTGAAAGATCGGCAGCTAATATCCATGATCACCATAAAATATACAGCATAATAAGGGGTCATAGGTGCTCCATTATCAATGAAGTGATCGGGATTATCGTAATTTGTAATTGAATGAGAAGGATAATTGATATTCGGAGATCACATCGACTCGATAACAAACTGATATTCATGGAAATCATAATAATAATATCGTTTTCTAGATAAAACTAATGATGCACTTCATTTGCATACCTATACTGAACTGTCAAGAATTCTCGAGGGTATATCATAAATGCTAGGGAATTTATCGTTCAAAATTTTTGAAATTTTCGAGGAAGCATTTTGCCTGGAAATTCTACTGACTGCGATTTGCGTTCTTATTATCTGATTAAACCACGAGTTAAATTTTCTAGAAGCAAAATGCTTGAGGGAAAATTTAAAAAAATTTACGATAAAATATATTTTCCGAATCACATTTGAAGGTGGATAAAATTACCGGAATTCTTGTTATATTTGAATTTTCAACGGGAAAAATTACAACAATTCTTCTCGTTCCAAAATTGAAGGATTTGTGTCCGTTTCTAAATGTTTCGTGTTTCAGATTCATTCATTTATAATTATCATTCACTGCTCTTAAACTCGCCCAAAAACCATTCTAGAGATTGTGGTTCTTGAATCCTGGTATATGTATATTTGGAGGAGCTTTCTTAGGTTATTGGATACTGGGTAGAATATATCTAATATTTCAGTTAATTAATGGCAACGTTTCGTCCCTGGCCGAGGACTTCTTCAGGCTTTATTTAATTTTTACATATTCTGAAAAGTTAGTTATAATAGTATTAGGAAGTTTTATTATCATAATGTTTGATGTCATTTTTTTTCCATTATTATATTATTTAAGAAGTAAATATAAACAAATGGTACATACCTTGGCAGCATTGGATGCATTCTTTATTACGAGAGTTTTCTTTTTCTGTTTTTGTTCATGATCTGGGGACATTTTCTTTCTGAACTCTTTATTGTGGCGGTGTGTAGATGAGAATTGTCGAGTTGAAGTGATGTAGGTTATTGGGCAGGAGCATGCGACAAATAAATGTGTTCGTAGTTAATTCCTTCTTTGCATACCTCTGGGATAAGGGTGATGGGAGTTTGTTTTGTAAGTGGTGAAGTTAGGTGATTTTGTATTATTTTTGTTTTGTTTCGTGTTATAGCAGTTTTAAGTAATCGCAAGAGGGTATAATAGGTTTGATTCAAATTGCTGATATCTGTTCTGTTGTTTAAGGCATTTGGACATTTTTGCCATGTAATGACTGTAACAAAGAAATTATAGGCGTGACATCACAACTATTGAACAACCGTCTTAACGGCCACAAATTCATGAAATAATAAAATACAACCTTAAACAGACACATAATTCAAGATGATCACAACCCAAAGTTTGAGGACACGAAAATTCTAGCCTTCGAGAAAACAAAGAGAAACGAAGTATAAAAGAAATGATATATAGTAAAAATGTCCGAATGCCTTAAACAACAGAACAGATATCAGCAATTTGAATCAAACCTCTTGTGATTACTTGAAACTGCCATAACACAAAACAAAACAAAAATAATTCAAAATCACCAAACATCACCACTCACAAAACAAACTCCCATCACCCCTATCCCAGAGGTATGCAAAGAAGGAATCAACTACGAATACACTGATTTGACGCATGCTCCTGCCCAATAACTTCAACTCGACAATTCTCATCTACACACCACTACAATAAAGAGTTCAGAAAGAAAATGTCCCCAGATCATAAACAAAAAAAAAAGAAAACTCTCCTAATAAAGAATACATTCAATGCTGCCAAGGTATGTACCATTTGGTTATATTAACATCTTAAATAATATAATAATGGAAAAAAATGACATCAAACATTATGATGATGAAACTTCTTGATACTATTATAACTAACTTTTCAGAATATGTAAAAATTAGATAAAGCCTGAAGAAGTCCCCGGCCAGGGACGAAACGTTCATTAATTTACTGAAATATCAGATATATTTTACCCAGAATCCAATAACCTAAGAAAGCTCCCCAAATATATATATATATATATATATATATATATATATATATATATATATATATATATATATACATATAGATATTTTTCAATATCAAATTAAATTATCTGAAACCGATTAAAAAAGAACTCCTTGAAGTGGATTCAAACCTCCTGGGTGAGAGACTAACGCGTTAACTACTAGTCCATGAGTATTGTTGTTGATGTTATGAAAAAGAACTTTTTAACAAAAAATTAAACCGACGAAATACGGAACTGAAAAGTAAAAAATAAAATAAACCTTCTCAGTCTCAATACTAAGCTCCTATACTAATGTAAGTATCTAATTTTGAATCGGCGCCAAACAAACAAGCAAATGAATCAGATAAGGCGTAAAATGATGGCATCGAGTTGGGCGGTGACATTCTGATAATTTTTTTGAACGTAATTTTATGATCTTCGTTGATTGTTCGTTTGGCGCCGACTCCAAATTAGTTACCTACATTAGTTTAGGAGCTTAGTTATTGAGACTGAGAAGGTTTTTTTTTTTTTTTTTTTCCTTTGGTTTTTTTTTTTTTTTAATTTTATTTTTTACTTTTCAGTTCCTTTTTTTATTGTTTTATATAAATTATTTTTGTTGTTCTGGTTAGTTTATTCCATTATTTTGTTGTTGTTGACATTAGCGATCTGTCATTGGCAACTACATATGTGTGCCAATGTTCACAAGTGAAAAATCAATTATTCCCTATTTTTCTACCCGTAAGGGTGAATAATTCTATTTGAAATGCAAATATGATCAACTATGAGGTATACCCTATCCAATAAAGGAAGAATCATCCAAATCGAAGAACCCAGTACAAAGTTTTGCCTGATAGAATCGGTTGACGGACCAGAATTCAAAGGGTGAGTGATCAATATCCTTAATTTTACTACCCTTAGGGGTGGATTCCATCTTTTAAATTCAAATGGGACCAACTTCGAAGTACACCCTATCCACTGAAAAAATAATTATCGGAATTGGACGTCTCAGTAAAAAGTTATGCGTGATCATACATAAAAAAATAAAAATATACGCGTCGACTAGAGAAACTCCTTCTTTTTGGTTTCGTCGGTTGATAAAGGTTTTCAATTATTAATTGCTTAACTTGAAAACTCGAGGCTTTTAGCAAGCTGAAAAAGATACATTTCAATTGAAATATTAAATCATTGTGATAGTGAGTTGAGAATCACTTATTTATTCAATTTCCTTGTTTCCCCAATTAGAAATTGAATGCGTTGACATATAATTTTGACAGGACCTTAGTGTCGTTTTATCGCAAATCAATATCGAATCTACTGGTGATTTGATCACTTGTGATCACTTGTATGTAAGAGAGTGAGAATAAAGTAAAAATAATTCGACAGATTTTTCTTGGTACTAAGATCTTATGAAACCATCCAGCCTCGCGTTGTCTATGAGAAATACGTTTACAAATTCCGTACATGAGCCGAAGACATGACTTTTGTACTTTTTGAATTTTGTTTTCATACATATTCATCAAGGGCCATAAAGGATGTCTGCGTAGTTGAACAAAGATAAAACAAGTGTTTCACACAATGTAGCTTTGACTGAAGTTGGAAGGATGAATTAGCACGTTGTATGCGTCTATTGATATACTCCTTAAATCTTAGGTTCATATTTAGAATGACTCCAAGGCGTTTTGCTTCTTTAACCTGAGTAAGTGACTCATTGTCTACTTTAAGCTCAATCGTAACTCGGCAGTCATTTCGACAAATGAATAGCATGATATTTGACTAGTTGACAATGGTCGGTTGCGGCTTTGACGAAGGCCACTATTTATGAGAGTGCAAGCATTGTCCACTTCAAGTTGGGAAAAACTATAATAAATTTGCGTATCATCTGCGTATGAATAGCTAAACGATATTTATTTATTTATTTATTGATTTATTATTCAAACAGGCCTACAAGGCTTTATTACATGAATAAAAAGGTTTGAAATAAGAATTTACATGCGAATACATGAGATTAATTGAAGTTTCTGATATACTGTGTAACGATCTCTTTGAAAGCATTCAATGAAACTGTCCAATCTATATTCATCAATAAGTTGAAGTTATTGGCTAGTCGCAACATGATTATAAGCGGGGACCTTGCAGTAGTGCAAACTAGGGGTATATTGAACATAAGAGAATTTCTCATTCTTCTTGCAGGTACATTAAATCTGATCCGTGAAAGGAGTTCAGGAGAGTTGACTTTATGATTCAGTATTTTGTATAGAAATATTAATATATTTTGGTTTCTTCTATCGTCCAGAGGCAATATTCTAAACTCATTTCTCAATTGTATTGTTCTAACTATTCTGCAGTCAGGATAGATTTTTTTAGTACAGAAATCTCAAGAATTTGTTTTGAATTTTTTCTACTTCGAAAAGTGTGATTTGATATTCTCCTAACCAAATTTCTGATCCGAATTCAAGTTTTGATCTGACTAGAGTGTAGTACAAAATCTTTATAGCTTCTATATTGGAGAAATTCGATGTTTGTCTTACTATGAAGCCTAACATACGGTTTGCTGATTTAATTATATTTTTTAAATGGTTTGAAAAGGATAGTCTATCATCATATGTAATACCCAGGTCTCTCATTTCCCTAACGCTCTGCAACCCCTTCCTTGTCATGTAATCAAATATTATCGGCTCTCTTAACTTTGTGATTCTCATGACACTGCATTTTTTCAGATTGAAGAATAGTTTATTTTCACAACTCCACTCGCAAACATATTGTAAGTCCTTCTGCAACATAACACTGTCTCTGATAGTTTCTATTTTTTTAAAAATTTTGAGATCGTCTGCAAATAATAAACAGCTCGAGAACTTGAGAACTGAGGGCAAATCATTGATAAACATAACGAAGAGTAAGGGTCCCAAATTGGAACCCTGTGGTACTCCAGAATTAGCTTCATATTTCCCTGAGGTATTTCCATTATGTTTGACTACTAAAAATCTATTTTCAAGATAACTTCCAAACATTTTGAGTGTGCTATCAGAGAGTCCAAACTCATTCAACTTTGTTAACAGTACACCGTGATCAACTTTGTCAAAAGCCTTTTTAAAATCAGTAAATATCACATCGATTTGTGATTTACTCTCAAGTGTTTCATACCCTGTACAAACAAAGCTGAATAAATTTGTATTAACAGATCTTTTGGTAACAAATCCTTAAAATTGAATATAGATTTGTTAAATAATTTAAAGGTGCCGGCATTATTGATATTGGTCTGAAATTCTCAATGTCCATCTTGTCACCAGATTTGAGAATGGGAGTAACTACAGCTGTTTTCCATAAACTCGGAAATTCATTCGTTGTTAGGATTAAATTAAAGATATGTAGCAGTGGTGTTGCCAACCACTCACTTACACCTTTCAATATATAGGGTGGAATACCATCTATTCCAGCTGCCTTCTTAGGTTTTAGTTTCCTTACTGCTTCTTCATATTCAGACTGCGGGACTTGTTGCATGCTGAGCGTATCATTTGTTACAGGACCACCACTCACACAATCATAACATGACTGATACGATGACTTGGTCTTAGAGTAAACAGAGGCAAAAAACGTTGCAAATGCTTCTGATGTTTCAGTGTCCTCAATTTTTTTTTCTTTATATACATAGTTTCCAATACTATCATTATTGTTTTTTCTGTCATTTACAAATTTCCAAAAATTATTTATGTCTGTACCCAACCCATTTTCAATTTTTTTAATGTATGTCTCTCCTCTAATCTTATTAGTGCTTTAATCTTTTTTCTCAAATTGTTGAACTGTACTGCATAATAATCAGATACAAATCTTAATTTCCTTAACCTCTCTTTCTCTTTCAGCAGTTCTTTAATTTCATTTGTGAACCAAACCTTATATTTCTTAGAGTTTTTATACAAATTATACTTTGGTACACATTCATCAATAATCTTATTCCATTTACCATAAAAAATTTCTACTGCCACATTTACATTTTTTTCTGTTGTTACATTGGACCAGTCGGTGTCCCTCACCATTTCGCAAAGTCTATGAAATTCAGCTTTTTTGTAGTTGTATTTGAATTCCTTCAGGTTTTGCTTTTGTTCATGTCTATTAGTATTTATGTTGATTGTAATATCTAATGCAGGATGATAAACATCCTCCATAACAAAAGGGATATTGTCCCTTCTTACGTAACAAGAAGTGGAGTTACTTTCAGAACTGATGACTAAATCTAACGTTCTTCCTTGATAATTTAGTATATCATTGTATAACTGAAATCCATTGAAATCAACAAAATCTTCAAAGCACCCCAAGTTATTATTATTATTACAATGACGATTATAATTCATTCCAGTGATATCCCTGATGTTGAAATCCCCCATAATATATACCTTATCCATATCACAATATATCAAATTGTTTTGCAAAAACTCGAGAGCAGATTCATACACATCGCAGACGCTTCCTGACGGTATATATATGGCGCAAAAAATGTACTTACCGTTGCTAATTCTTAATTCAATAACAGCTGCTTCAAATGTAGTACTTTGTGTTACAATTCTCAATATTTTTATTTCTTTTTTAATTGCAATTAGTACACCACCTCCCGTTGTTTTCTTTGTTAATTCCAAATTCCTATCTGCTCTCACTAAATTATATATACTATTATCAACAATTTCCCCATCCCTAATTCCTTTCTTCAACCATGTTTCGACTGCCACCACAATATCAAAATCTTGAGTCAGACAGCTACTAAAAAAATCGTTACACTTTGTATTTAACCCTCTACAATTTGGATAATATACTTTTAGTTCAGCTAACATCAATTAGTAATCGAATTGTGAGCTCCTTACTCATTAGAATATTAATAATAAATAAATAAGTGGTAATAATCAGACCAGTCTAATACTTAATAGAAATAAATATAAATTCTTTACAAACTAAAAACATTTGGAACATGTATAATACAATTAAACCAAATCCCATTAAATCCTATATATTTTATTATTCGCCAAGTGGAAATGAGATATTCCACTCTGGCAAAAAACAACAGGTGCAAATAAAAGGTAAAGTTCAGAAAAACCAAAAGTTTTTTCACTGCTACTTCTGTAGATTAGCCAAATTAGTGTCCAATGCACAACGTTGCCAATTTTAACAAAAATTCTGCAATTCTTGGTCCATACGGCTTTACTGCCAAATTTCAATTTTGTTGCAAGTAGAAGTTTGTACAATGTATGAGTTAACTCCTCGTTGATAAATACTTTGGTACCTTTCAGGGAAATTCTCGCTTCAAGAATTACATTCCTCTTCAGAAGTGACACGAAAGTAACAACAATGGGTCTTGGATTCATTAAACTGTCACCTTTTTTCCCAATCCTCAATATATTGTATATTTCGAATTGTGAGCACTTTATTTTCATTCCATCATTAAACAGTGTCAATACTTTAGCTAGTAAATTTTCATTCTCTTCTTCCATGATTCCTACAATTCTCAGTTTATTTTCTGTGAGATTCATTAATGATCTTTCTTGCTTTCTCTCTAATTCATCTAACTTCGTTCCATTGTGTGTGATTACATTCTCCGATATTGTTAATTTTGAGAATATATTAGTAAAATTTGACTCACTTTTATTCTTGGTCTTTTCTAGGTCTATGATTGATATTTTCATATTTTCCACCAAACCTTCCAGTCTTGATAGTTTTGATACAATTCCATTCATATTTTCCTCCATGCTATCAATTTTCTTCTCAAGTCTTTCTATACCTTCATTGAACTTTTCTGTGAGTTTAGGCATCATTTTGTTTATTATAGTTTCTATTATCGTTTCGTCCACAGTTGAGACACTCCTAGTTCTCTGGGTCATTTCAAATATTAATCGCTACGAAGGATCAGAGCAACTGGCAACACTGTACTGTACTGTACAGAAATAATTCGAATAACTTGAATTATTTTTCTTCACTTCATAACTATGTTCACAACAATATTTTCGGAAATTTCTCTTTATATTGCACTTTTATGGTTTGTTAACTGTTCATTCAGTTGGACTCATAATTTATTTTGGCCGATTTACCACTGAAAATATGAAATAAACGGCGAGCTCACACAGACGATGTTTACTGTGTCGCCATACCACAATATTGCAAGCAATATTGCAAGCATTAAACTAAATTTGCGGTATATATAGTGAATAATAGAGGGCCTAGAATAGACCTTTGTGGTATTCCTAATTTTATGGTCAAATAAGTGGAATTATCATTATTTATAGTGACCATTTGTTTTCATTTGAGAGAATATGATCTCATCAAAGTTATTGACTCACGCGAGAAAGTGTTTTTTGATTAATGATTTTTTTGATATCCAAATCTAGCGTAAAACCAACAAAAAATTAATTTTGTGATTTTTGATCTTGAATAATTCACATAGCGTATGTAATTTTGAGGTGGCCTTTCGCATGTTATTTTTCAGTATATGATTGTGATCTATGCAAAAAAATGACTTAGAAGCTCGTCATTTTTACAAGCTTTTATTTAAATTGCTTCGTTCGTATATCATTCTGTCATTCTTTCCGGTTCAAAATTGGTAATCAATTTTTGGAGCACTTGCCGACATCCGATTGAGCTGAAATTTGGCAGGTGTTCATAATTCCGGGGACAAGGCATGGAGAAATGGCGGATCCAAGATAGTTTTGTGATTATGGTACGATTCGATTCAAAATTGGAATGTGGGGGTTTTCGGGGAAAGACATTGTGAATTTTTTGTCAAAATTCAAAAATTCAAGATGGCGGCTCCCAGATGGCGGTTGTGATTATTGTCCGATTCTATTCAAAATTTGAATGTGGGGGTTTTTGGGGTCGGAGATTATGAAATTAGTCGAAAATCATTGATTTTTCGTTAAAATTCATAAATTGAAGATGGCAACTCCAAGATGGCAAACTGAAAACTTTGCGCGACAAGCTTTCGAATCTATAACTCACGGAATAACCTATGTCACACATCCAAAGAAATTATTTTTTGCGTTTTAGTGCATTTGAATATTGTCTTCAGAAAGCTTTGTTATCAATTATTTTATTCACAAGCTTTTATTTAACTCAACATTTGTATGTATGGTTAGTTCAAATCTTGCAAGTGAATTATGACCTACTTCTAGTTGTCTGATATACGTAGAATTTGGCAGGTGTTCACAATTCCGGTGACAATGCATTATTGAATTTTTGCTGGGGAAAAAACAAAATGGCGGCTCCAATATGGCGGACGAGTTTTGTGATTATGGTCCGATTCGCTTCAAAATTGGTATCCTAGGGTTTTTGTGGTCGGAGATTATGATCCTTTTGTCAAAATCGAACAATTCAAGATGGCGGCTCCAAAATGGTGGGCGAGTTTTGTGATTATGGTCTGATTCTATTCAAAATTGGTTTGTGGGGGTTTTTGGGGTCGAATATTATGATTCTTTTGTAAAAATTGAAAAATTCAAAATGGCGGACGAGTTTTGTGATTATGATTCGATTCTATTCAAAATTGGTATGTGGGGGTTTTCGGGAACAGAGAACATGTTATTTTTTGGCAAAATTCATAAATTCAAGATTAGGCTTCAATATGGCGAGAGTTTGGTGGTTATGCCCCGATTCCATTCCAAATTGGTATGTGGAGGTTTTTGGGATCGGACATAATGTTTTTGTCAAAATTCATGAATTCAAGATGGCGACGTGTTTTGTTTTCATTCCATTCTAAATTGGTATAAAAGTTTTTCAAGGTCGGAAATTATCAATTTTTGTCAGAATGATAAGATTGCACGAATGACTAAAAATTATTGAATAAAAATACAGACAAGCTTTTATACAAATGCACTAAAAAGGAAAAAATAATGTTTTTAATTGTTTGACCTAGGTTATTTTGTGAGTAGCAGATTCAAAAGCTTGCCGCGAACATAAAATGGATATACTTGTTCGGCAAGATTTTGAATCTGCCACTCACAGATTAACCTGAGGAAATTATCTTTTCCTTTTTAGTGCATTTGTATAAAAGATTATCTTAATTTTTTTAATAATATTTGTATACTACCATGACTGAATCACTAGTCCTATACTTAATAATAAAATTATTCCATGGCATATTTTCTCCAATTATGGAAAAGAGAAGTTTTGATGATACATTTCATGATCCATACATACATACTCCTGAAACACCAACTAAACCGATATATCATCAAACTGTCCCCGCCTATATGAAATTACTAATTAATACTGTCCCGGCGACAAATACCATCCATCAAAACGTAATAACTAACACAAAGTACCTGAAATTTGGTAAAGTATAATCCCTACAGAACGGCGGTCTATATTTGTTGAAGTTCCGAGGGAATGAGATCGTAGCCTTGCCATGCCAGTAATAAAACCGGAATTGGCCATCACTTCGTTATCAATTTCTTGATTGGATTCTGTACTCAATAGGAGATAGTAATAGTGATGTTGATGGATGAAGAAGCCCCTGTTTCGGTTTACTTTGATGCACAAATTGATCATAAACGTGCAGAAATATAAACGTAACAGAAGTAGTAATGGACACTGAAAGTTAATAGAGAGTTATTGCAACGTCCGTTCTATATTTCTCTAATAGTTTCTTTTATTTTGACATATACGCATGCGTATTTTGTCCGTCTTCGAGGATATTCTCAATCTAAAATACAGGCATCCGTTACTTTATTTAAATAAAGGCCAAGAACCTTTTTTGAGAAGTTCCTTTATTTTGACAGATTTGTTTTTTTTCTGTCATAAATCTGTCGCCAGTTGAAAATCTAATGAAGTTTGTTAAGCACTGCTCGTCTATATATTTTCAAAATCAAATAAAGCAGGTTCATTTGTTGGTGGTATATTTTCTACCTCAACAATATTGTGAAGAATTAATTCGTCCGAATGTCACGTATGTGTCCAACTAACAAACAATAGTGCATTCTTTTCATGAGTTAATTTTTCTGGTGAAATAATGACTGAAGAAAAGGGGAGAAAAAGATGTAGATTCACATTCGAAGACGATATAATTTCATTACGTGAAGTTGTTTCACATAATTAGACGTACTTGTCAAAATAAAGCTTGAACATAAGCATCTTGGAAGAAGTTTGTTGCAATAACACCCTTTCGAAATCGCGTTAAAGGAGACTTTAGTAGCGGATCTTTTAATAACGTCAGTTGCAATAACTCTCTATAACTCTCAGTTTTGGGTTTTGTCTGAAGAGTTATTTTGGAACAAATGAATAGCTATTACATAACGTCTGAATGTTTTTTGGGGGGTATCGGAATATAGTTTTCCATATTTTGGGTTTTCTCTACCCTTGGAAGTGACAAATGTTAATTATCTGTGCTAAAAATGGCAAATTACTAAATTTGCCCTGATAATTCGTTTTTGATTTTCTGGACAAAAATAAACCATGCAACGCTGTTACGTCACTGGCCTTTTATAGAGGGATCACTCCTTCAAACAAAGACCAATAAACGCTAAGGAGTTTTCAAATATTATGAATTAATCACTTTGCTTTATCACTCCTCTGTTGTTTATTGAGAAATTGAGTACTAAGAGCATCGACTGTCTGAGGATGGTCGAACCGAGATTGTTTCTCGAGAGCGACTTCAAGAAATATGTCTTTCTCTTAATTCAGGAAATGTGGGGCGTTTAGATAGAAGCACGTACCGATCTCAGAAAAACTGTTAAATAATGCACTTGGAAAAACATTAGAATATACATATATATTTTATAATAGTTACATAACCTTTCCATCATATTTATATACTGATAAAATAGTCAAAGAACAGTTGAGATTTTACATTAGATCAGTTTTTTGCATTCTCAAAGTCAGTGGACTGAATATAAGTAAACATGCCATCAATTGTTATTAGACATACTGTTGATAAATATTATTTGAAAAATATGGGAACATAGAAATATGGAGATATATTTAAAAACATATAAAAATTATAATTGATTCAATTTGCCCAAACATAAATTCAGAAGAACAGATAACTTAATCCCAACCATCAGGTTTTAACACTTATTCACTCGATATTGGTTTAACATGGTATCAGTTTAGTTGTATTACTAGTTTATTTAATTCCGCGAGAGTTATTTATTTACTTTTATATGGCACTGTATATCAGACTATAGTTGTATTGGTAATGTTTTTCTATGAGAGCATGAATTATCGGTTAGAGGTTTTCGGTGTCTTATCTCGTCCTGGAAGCATTGATAACATAATGTTTATTAATGGTAAATACTGTTTTACTGTGTATACACTTTGTGAAGTCATTCCTCGTGCAGTTCCGGTTTGACTTGGTTGGAATTTACTTTGCTAATAATTTCGCAATTTCACTGCAAGATTATTATATTTGAGCACTTCTCATCCTCCTTGCACTACATGTTAATCGAAGGAAGGTTCAAACACCTCTGAGGGGACATGTTACTTGAGTTATCTTCTACCTGTCATAATGAATCACCGTCTCAGTAATTGATGGCTCGTTACTGTAGCCGAAAGAATGTATAAAAAATTATTGGTTTATCTATTTCGTGGTCGTATTGCATTTAATGAGCTGACAAAACCTATAATTCATAGTATCTTTGATCACTAATGAAATTCCCTAGATATGCGTAACTCGGAGCGTGATAGTTGTTAACAGCTCCGTGATGAAAAAAATTGACCTTTCATATGCATTCCCGGCTTGCAGGTATCTATTCAATTTTTAACGTGCCTTTGTTTATTAGTTTAGTCGAGTATTTGGTTTCAGAATTTATTTTCATTCCCAGTGAATTATGTTTTCTGGCCATAGAGTTCATATTTATTAATAACTTGTTTTTCTCATGTTTGAAAGTGTTTCTGTACTTATGGGGTTATGACAACGGGCCCTCATACTTGCGCTGATCTGTTATTTATAACAGTGGCTTACTTCCCAAAAAAGTTTTAGCTTTCAGCTAACCATACGTGTTATTTTTGCAGGCTCTTGGTCTATAAATGTCAGATCTAAACGACATCCATTTGTCAGCAATAATTCGGGAAATCCATTGGAAATCCAATGGATTGAAAAGTAAAGAAATTTGAGACATTGGATTTTATACCGAAATCATTGATGAAAAGAAAATATTTTTCTCTCTGTGCTGTTTAATGGAAAACTTAATTGAACGACGATTGAATCACTTTGCTCTAACTTCGTATGAGGCTCAATCAAATGAATATTTGGTAACAGAATGCAATATTCCATCAAAAGGTTTGGCTGGATTCTGTTAGATTTTCCAGGTGGCTGATATTGCCTTTTGAAGTAATGGAAAGTTTCTATCAATTTGGATGGAAAAATAGTACTTTCAAGGTGGCCAAGAAAGAAACAAAGAGTCGGATTTTCAGAAAAAAAAAATACAATTTTCGAATTATTTAGTGTTTTAGATTTCGAATAACACATCTGTTATAAAATCTATATAGAGAATATCACTCTTCTTCGTGTAGAAGTTCTATAATATAAACTCACTTATTCAAAAAAGTGCGAAAAAAATACCATTGCAAATTTATGCTACAGAAATGGGTGTAAAAACTATCTTGCAACAGCAATATTCAAATTTCTTTTGAATATGAACAATGATTGTTGGCCTTTTTGTAATGACATTTTTTCTAAATGAAATCCTTCTCCAGATGATAGTTGGTGAATTCGACATCTGCTGTCATAAACGAGTTTTTCCACAACTTTCTGATGGTATCCTACCAACTGCGCCAAATTCAATTCAATAGCAGATGGTAAAAGGAAAACGAACCCACTTACTTTATGTAGAATGACTTGGGATTATGGTATGAGGACCCTTACAATTTCGATGTAAAATGACATAACTGGTTTTATCGTTAGATATTTTTATGGAGTGATTGAAGACAAATAATCAACGAAATGCTGAATGTTTCAGTGATATTGATACCTACTGAATATTATTTTATAAATATCATTCGATACTTTCGAAACTTGAATTTAACGACTGAATAACATAGATACAATTTTTTTTATTATAAACCAGAGTCCGATAAATTCTAGGTAATGCTTTGCATATTGATAATCAGCGATATTCATTTCTTCAAAATAATATTCAATATCGAATCAGGCGCTATCATACCTACTGCGCCATGCCATGTATATCTCCGCTCTTAAAAAATATCACTGGAAGTTCACGAATGGAAATATGTGGAAAATATAGGAAGATTCCTCGCCTGATAATTAATGGGCCACATTACAAAGTTGTATACGAGTAAATCGCCTGATAATTGGAAATCCGATCCAATCCGCGTAGCGTTTCAAATATTAATCATCAATTAGATGTACAACTGATGCCGGAAGCGATGAACATACGTGAATTTAATTCTAATAATAGATCGAAAGTTGTACTACTAATTCACAGAGTTTGCGAGAAGGTATCCTGGGTTTATAGCTATCGATGGCTGAATTGTTGGGTGAATCTGATCACTAAACTTAGAGCCAATTCAAAAGCTAATGAAGTTAAACAGAATGAAAAGAGCTGTGTTACATTGCGAATATATCGTAGAAAAGTGTTATCAAAATTATAGCCAAAGACGGGAGAAAGTAAAAAATATTGTGTATTTTGTGTTCAGAAAAAAATAATTGAAAAGTGTTTTGGGGGCGTTTTCCTGGGTTTATGATCTTTTACTAAAAAGAGTTGAATGTTTAGGTAAATTTTATAGGCATAATTTTCATTAGTATGCAACGGAAAATCCCCAGTTCTTCAGGCAATGTACTCAGATAACTCCAGTGTTAAATTACTAGGTATAATCTTAGACGACAATCTTACATGGTCAGCTCATATTGAAGATCTGAGAGGCAAACTATCCAGAAGTTTATTTGCTTTCAGACAACTTCGTAACAGCATGAGCACAGATGCACTTATAAAGACCTATTTTGTCACGCCAAATTATAATATGGCCTCATTTTGTGGGGTAACTCGTCACAAGCCATTAAAATGTTCATCCTACAGAAAAAAGCATTGAGTATAATATGCGACGCTGGGTTTAGAGATAGCTGTAAGCCTTTATTCATCAGAAATGGAGTGATGCCTCTTCCATCGGTTTATATTTACAAAACTCTCTTAGAAATCCACCAACAGGAAGATAATTAATACAAACTCTCAGAAATTCACGGGCACAATACTAAAAACTGTGATAGGCTAGTCAAACCCCGTTTCAGACCTTGCTGAGTCTGAAACGGTCAGAGAAACTCTCTCAAATTGGATTTTTATAATCACATACCAGAAGAGTCCATGAATCTTCGGCCGGAATGTTTCAAAAAAGAACTCAAAACGTTTTTATTGCGGTACTGTTTCTATAGTGTTGAAGAATTCATGAAAACACCTGATTCACAAAAGCATCCACAAAACTATGTATTTGAAAACTTTTATATACAGTGCTCGACTAAAGTCCGTTCCCCCCTACTAATTTTTGAACCACCTGGTATATCGCAACGAAATTTGGATGGCTTAAATAGGAGATGAAAGTTTTAAAATGGCGGCTGAGCGCCATCTTCAATAATTTTTTTTAATAGAACACTCCGTATATTTTTCCATTTTCGAAATCTGCTCCTAATTCTCAACAGTTTTCTCCAATACACTTTACTCCTGAATTCAATTGTTTTCGAAATATCAACGTTTGAAAATTGACATTCCGGTTTGAAATGAAGTATGGATTTTGGTCACTTCCGGTAAAACATTTTGCTAACTAAACGTTATTATTGATTTGTAGTTAAATCTCTTAATGAATTCGACTAATAAGAGGCGTAAAGAGAGTTTATTAAGGATAAACAGTACCGTTCACCGGAAAATCTCGAAGCCCACGAATTTGTTCTGTAAATTCACAATCAAAACAAATTAGTTAGCTAAAAAATTATAATTTATTTTTGAGTAACACTTTTATTTAAACCCAACAATTATTTCATCAAGTGTTCAATGTGGCCCCTTCCTGAATCTTGACAATAAATTGCCATCTTATAAATAGCTTCTCTCACGTTGATGAAAGTCTGTTCATCTATTTCTTCACATGTATCTATTATTCTGCGTTCCAACGCTCTTATTGTTTGGCATTCAGTGGCGTAGATTTTTTACTTCAGATACCTCCAAAGGAAAAAATCTAGAGGTATAAGATCCGGAGATCTTGGTGGCCATTCTGTACTTCCCCTGCGACCTATCCATCGCCCAGGAAAGTTTGTATCGAGAAACTCTCTAGCCATGCCATCGAAATGGGGAGGTGCCCCATCCTGCTGAAATATGATTTCACGATTTTCAAACTCTTCCTGATTGTTTAATACAATTTGTCTTATTCGAGGTTCAATTTCAGTTTCTAAAAGATTTATGTAAAGAACTCCTGTAAGCCTGCCTCTGATGAAAATCGGTCCAACAACGCGATTGCCAAAAATCCCTGCCCAAACATTCACCTTTTTAGGAAACTGGGTATGTCCCTCTCTAAAAATATGCGGATTAGTATCGCTCCAGTATCGCATATTCTATTTATTGACTTTTCCATTAAGAAAAAAGGTGCATTCGTCTGCGAAACATACACGTTTTAGGAAGCTCCGTTATCATTCAATTGTTCCACTCACAAAATTCAACCCTCCGGTCTGGATCATCCTCCGTGAGAGCATGCAGAATTTTCATTTTATGGGGATGAAACTTTTCTTTTTTTAGGACTCTTTGGACACTTGAACTCACTCCACCGGATTCAGCAACTGCAGACGTCGACTGAGTTGGATTGATTACCATTTCAGAAACAATGTCTACCTTTTTTCTTCTGAAAGTTGCTTGGAGCTTATTTAAAAGTTTGCGCAAATATGACCTCGAAATAGGATTCTCGGGAAATCTATCAATAAACATATGGACTGCTAGATGATAATTTCTTCCAGCTTCTCCAAATATCAAAACTGCTTCAAATTTATCGTCTAAACTACGAGCCATGATCACACTTTTCATAAAAGGATTTAGGCGCTCAACGGACTATTTGACAGTTAGCAGTTCAGTTTGACAGTAAACAAGATGTTACCGCGACAACAATTTTTTCCAATGCAAACTTGATTGAAAGCAACATTAGTATTTTTGGTTGGTTTTGAAATGACCAAAATGTCACTATTCAAACATTAATAAAGTGTATTAGAGAGAACTGTCGTGAATTATGAGCATATTTCGAAAAGGAATAATATACGGGGTGTTCTATTAGAAAAAAATATTGAAGATGGCGCTCAGCCGCCATTTTAAAACTTTTAGCTGTGATTTTTTGTGGAAAAAGTAGGTTTTTATCTCCTATTCAAGCCCTACCAATTTCGTTGCAATATACCAGATGGTTCAAAAATTAGTAGAAGGGGGGGGGGGGACTTCAGACGAGCACTGTATATGTTCTAAAAGTATGATTTTACCATGTGACTGTTCTTATCATTTATTGTAGTTTGTATTTAAATTCTGTCATCTCGTCGGAAAATAAATTTGCCGACTATAAGTTTTTGTGACTTTTAGATAATTTTTCTTAGACTACACATTTTAGCCATAAGTCTTCATTTCTTTCTTTTGTTCTTTTTTCCTTCTTGTATACCTTGTTAAATAAATCTATCTATCTATTCGGCAATAATTTCTGGTTATGGACTCTTTTGTCTAGTTTACCTATCATAGAACTCGAAACTTTCGAATTGATTTTCTGTAAGGTAGCTATAGGTAGCAATTCTATGAAATCCACCAAATACTGCCGAATTAACAACCAAAGATACTCTGCGAATTCACTCTACGAACCAATAAATTCAATATCTCAATCAAGCTGTCCTTGAACAGTTCAGAGCCCTTCAAATAACGTCCCATAAAATAAGGGCAGAAGGTCACCCAATAGACGCGACAGCGAAAACTGAAACTCAAACATTTCGAATTAATGGGAAAACCCTCCGTTCATTCTCATATTACGCTCTTTCCCATTTCACGACCTATGAACTCGACTTCATGAATATTAGAATCGTGTTTTGAAAGGCAACAAAACGTTCGCTCAAATATTTGTCTTGCATGAATACCAATGTCGTCATAAAATCCACGAAAAGAACCAGGTAAATACTGGTATTTCAGTTAGTGCATTATGTGACTGCTTCTGTAAATATTGGACTTGCGGTCGACTGCGTGCTTCAGCAGAACTTCTTATAACTTACCACTCACTATTGTTCAATTGTTACGAGTGGGCGATGGCTTCTAATAGGTACCTTACCATTCATTCAGCAGAGCCTGTGAAATTCGAGAAATCAGTGTAATACGTGTTCATATGGGGGAATAATTCAATAATACTTTCTTATACATGTATTGCTATGCTGTGATATGTCATTTTTAACCGACGAAACCAAAAAGGAGGAGGTTCTCTAGTCGACGCGTATATTTTTTTTAATTTTTTTTATGTATGATCACGCATAACTTTTTACTGAGATGTCCCATTCCGATAATTCTTTTTTCAGCGGATGGGGTGTACTTCTAAGTTGGTCCCATTTGAATTTAAAAGATAAAATCCACCCCTAAGGGTAGCAAAATGAAAGATATTGATCATTCACCCTCTGAATTCTGGTCCGTTAACCGATTCTGTCAGGCATTACTTTGTGCTGGGTTCTTCGAGTTGGATGATTCTTTTTTTAATAGATAGGGTATACCACATATTTGGAATTCGAATGAAATTATCCACTCTTACGGCTAGGAAAATGGGGAATAATTGATTTTTCACTTGTGAACATTGGCACACACATATGTAGTTGACAATGACAGATCGCTACTGTCATTATTCCACATCCATCACAATAATTATATTCTATGGGAGGATGGAATGATATATAAAGTAATGAAATAAACTAACCAGAACAACAAAAATAATTTATATTACAACAAATAGTAAAAGTAGATAATCATATTATTTAACTGGTAATAGTTGAAGTAAGGTGAGTAAGTATTTTGGAAGTAATCAAAAAACAAGTAGGTAGTAATTGGTAGATTTCAGCCACAAAAAATTAAAAAATAAAAACTTTTTAACAAAAAATAACTAAGCTCCTAAACTAATGTAAGTAACTAATTTTGAGTCGGCGCCAAACGAACAATCAACGAAGATCATTAAATTACTTCAAAAAAATTATCAGAATGTCACCGCGCAACTCGATGCCATCATTTTACGCCTTACCTAATTCAGTTGCTTGTTTGTTTGGCGCCGACTCAAAATTAGTTACTTACATTAGTTTAGGAGCTTAGTTATTGAGACTAGGGAGGTTTATTTTATATTTTACTCTTCAGTTCCGTATTTCATCGGTTTAATTTTTTGTTAAAAAGTTTTTGTGCGTATACAGATCCCCACATTCAGAAATCAAAGATTTTTCGCAGATTGGATTCAGCGCTCATGTATTATATAAGAACCAACATTGTTTCTGAAAAGATAGATCTACGAAACTGAACTAACCATTCAGTTAATCATGTTTATGAACAAATTGATTCAAATAAGGTTTTAATAATAATAATAGTATCATTAATAAACGTCAAAGAACAGGCAGTATATGTTTCCGAAAGAAATGTGTTACTATTTTAAATTTCCATATCTAGATGGACTCTCATATAAAATTAAAAAATGTTTATCAACTGATTCTCACAAGTTTGCTCTTTACAATTTGAAAAGTATAGGAAAATTATTCACACAGTTAAAATATGAGATACCAGCTAGATCAGATTCATGTGTGTAATATATAGTATTCCCTGTGAATGTGGAAAATATTATATAGGACAAACTAAACAATACCAAAAAAACAGAATATATCAATACAAATATTACTGCTATGAAAAGAAAAGAAATAAAAAATAAAAACAGCACTTTTTGCACATCATTTTGAATCGTCGTGCAATTTTGATTTCGATTCAGTAAAAATTTTGGAAAAAGCGATGACTTATTCAAAGAGATTGTTGGGAGAAATGATTCAAATCAATCTCCATGATAATTGCGTAAACCAAAAAAGTTATACATAAAACCTGACAAAAATATACACCCATATTCTAGAAAGATTCAAAAGAAAAACAGATTTCTGTATAACGATACATACACAAAAGATTTGTTTTGTTTTCATCGTTTCTTTATCTATGTAGCGCTGGGATATTTCAGGTGGGATGATCAGTTGCATATTGATCATACACGGTTGTGTGTTGTTTTATTTTAACGTGTCTGTATTTGTTTATATACAATTTTAAAGTTTTTAGTGTGTAATTTGTTCCAATGTATTTTTATCGGCCAGAGTTTGTATCGACAGTGTTTTAGTTGAATCCATGAGCGGGAAAAACTTCAATCTATACGTGAATATTGTCATTTCAGCTTTAAAAAAAGAATAAATTAATTCCGAAACGTAAGCGATAAAAAATTTGTTCTACTCCCTGGTCCTAATTCTCGTTAAATCCAACTAGATTCAATTCTTGGGACGATGAATCATTTATCAATTTATTTACATAGCAGTAGAGAATATTCAAGTACATTTAAAAAATCATGGGCGGAAATACACAGAAACAAACCTAGAAGTACGGAACTACATCATCCAAAAAACGCAATCCAAGGGACACCTCAAGGATCAGTACTTAGCGTCACACCTTTTCTTGTGACAATTAACCAGATATCAGTCACCTGTAGATGCCCAGTGAAGGCAAGACTCTACGTTGACGATCTAGTAATATCCACAAAGGGTAAAAACATCCTCTCAGTGCAAAACAACCTACAAAAAGCACTGAATGATATAAGGAACTGGTCCAAAGCTACGGGATTACAATTCAAATACAACAGAAAACGAAATGCATTGTAATCTCAAGAAAACACAACAGACAAGAAACAGAATCAACTCTCAACGAACATCCACTGAAGTACGGCGAGAATATCAAATTCTTCGGTATGACATTGGATAGAAAACTGCACTGGAAATCTCACATGGAAAGTTTGAAAACATCCTGCCAATACGGACTGAATCTGATGAGAACCCTGGCAAACAAAAATTGAGGAGCAAACTACACCTGTCTGATGAAAATCTACAAGGCTTTGATACAGTCAAAATTAGATTATGGCGCCATAGTTCATTCCTCAGCCTAAAAATCTGTACTACGTGTGTGCTGTCTAATACAGAATACGGCAATCAGAACCGCATTCTGTTCAAGCCCTACAGCCTTCGTGAAACTGGCGAACCTTTACTGTATCGTAGAAGACAATATTTGAGTCTCAGCTACGCAGCAGCTATCTCTACGAATCAGCGGATCCCAGTATAACACAATGTTTTCTCCAATCGGTTCAAACAAATATAATGAAGAAGACACTTGATCCTTCCTCCTAAGAAAGAATAAATAAATACATTTCTGAGCTTCAAATATCCTTTCCAGAAACGTACCCAAACAACATACCAACCCATCTATTATTATCTATTTGAAATATTTACTTAATTTCACCAAATATTCTTTATTCAAGTAATTAACAGTATTCATGGAAGAAAACTAGAAGTCTTGAGAGACATAACTCAATATTTCTTGTCCCAAGACCATATATAAGGTATTTCTTTATTGAAGAAATATTTTCCTTCATTCTGAATTCTTGAATGGAGATAACATTTGACAGAGCCAATCCAATGACTTGGAAACCTTCACTCACTGTCAATGAGAAGTGAGCTGATGCACCATCCTTTTGGAAAATCGAAGGGTATTTATGGTATGGATTGTCATTTTCGATTATTATTGTCATAATTGGATCAATGGTTGTAAATGGAAACATTCTGAAAATTGAAAAGTGAGATTTTTCTGGAAAAATTCACGTTGAAAGTAAAGCAATTTTTTTTTATATCTAACAAAGAACAACTGATGCAGCTTGTTATATCCTGTAATAGATTAGGAATGTCTATGATGGTCTCCCAAAAAAAATTAAGCCTTACCAACTGATAAGTTTAATTAATATTTCAATCACAAATATCTAAGCAATAATAAAAAATAGAACACCATCTGCAATTCTTACAAAAAACTTTCAACAACAATTCTTGAAGTAGTTTGAACTACATAGTTTGATATCTTTACTGTGGTTTTTACCATTGTAACGATCCATTGCTTTTTTGTTGTGACAATGATGCTAAACCAATCGAAAATTCAAGGGCTTGAAGAAGTTCCAGAGGTATTTATTTTATATTTCAGAGTTCAACATAGAAAGCGGCAATTGGTTACATGTTCCAGAAACTGCAGCAACTTCATCTATCCTGTAGTCAATTTCTTTTGAATTCTAATGTATATTTATGATTGAATGACGTCATCATTATTATTGATTGTAACAGCTGACACAAAATATCCATACAACATTTTTTGTGTATCCTACCAATATTTCCTTCGAATTGATACGCCTATGTTTCGAAATGATTCAGTAGTTATGTCCCGATAAAAACAATTCATCTAAACAATGAAAATAAAAAGCGCGCATCATCCAGACTATCCATTTATCTTTCAGTTGTCACTGGATTTATAATCCCATTCAGAAGTCTGGAACGGGAAAACTATCGATAGTCCTTAATTTTCATTGTCATGCAATCCGCAAACCAAACTGGAGCCATTTTATTCTCCGGAAGTTTATCGGATATTATAGACTGTGGGAGCACGACGTTTTTCGCGTGGTAATTTTGAAATCTACAATGTTATGATATTAATTATAATGTACACACCAAATATAATGAGGAAAATACAAAAACAATTGAAAATTAGGAAAGTCGTTATTCCTAGGCAAAAATGAATGACCAAAGGACGAAAAAAAGAATCCGTATATGTATAAAAATGACAGAAGCATCAGAATCCTTGATGAAAATAAGCAAAAGAAATTATTATCCAAATACAATTGAAAAAGTCAAGTAAACCAGAAATCAAATCCATATATACCAAATACCATAATGATAAGAAAAATAGAAATTGCAGGTAATTTCAATGATAATTTTGCTAGTGTACGAGTAGGTAAAAACCTGGCCATCGCGGTTCTACGTCTGAAAATTTCAAACTTCCTGAAACAAATCGAAAATAATTTTTTTCCTGAAAAAAAAACCCAGAATCTTTTTCTCATAGTATGCAAAAAACTATGAAAAAAACGATTTTGCGGTTTTCTTTCGATAAAAAAAATCATTTCCGTTTTTTTTCCGGAAGTACGAAAAAAAAATCTTACTCGGGAAAGGTAAAAGATAGAGCAATTCTGCGAACTGGGAAATGAATGAAGAAACTATTACCATTTTTTCCGCCGGTGCAGCGACGTTTCGAGACTTTGCGACCTCATAGCTCTCTTAGCTGCGGTCCGATCGACTTGATGGCAACTTTTTTGGATTCAACGGACTTTTCAACGTCAGAAAAAATTATATTCCGGATAGCTTCTTTGTTATTTCGTTTTTAGATCGTCAGACGTGCAGACTTCTCTTCGAAAAATCGTAAATAAATCAGGGATGCAGATATCGATGCGAAATTGCATATACCCGTAGAAAAAACAAATCTTCCGAATGGCGAGAAACTCGATGGAAGTGAAAAAAGTTATTTTTGCTCAGGTTCTGTTGGAAGAATCTCAAAAAGATCAGGGACAGAGCGATCGGTGGAAAATTCTGGAAATTTCATGTATCTATATCTTACAGATAAAACCGAGATACGGATCATAAAACAACAAAAAAATTAAAAAATCTCCTAGTCATAATAATATCCGATCAGAAACAATAAAAAAATTATTTGAAGGAATTTAATTACCTACCATTGAGTATATTGATATTTTGAGATGAGGAAAATAGTCGAACCTCGATACAAAAGTGAATGCAGATCAACTACAGACCCGTTTCTCTCACATCCAACATTGCCAAGATATGCTTATCAGTACCACATGAAATACTTGAAAAAAAAATTTAATGAGAAGAAGGGTACACAAATTTATAGAGAGTTATTTCCTATGGCGTTCCCAACCTTCAGAAATTGATAGAGTCATTATTCCTAAGAAGAGTAGTAGGTGCATTTGGTGTTCCACGAAGAACGGACGGGCCTTTGCTCAGTACTTTATATATCTACAGTCTTGTTTTCCTGCAGGTGGAATGAGACTTCAAGAAATGAAGTTGGTCAATTCATTGCTAAATACCTACGATCTATTTCTTATGTCAATAAACTACCAGAAAAGGAGAACTTGGTAATCAATGATAAAGATCAAATTTCAGAAGTGAATTCCATCGAATACCTCGGAATTATTTATAAATGTTTTACAAAATCTTAAACAAATAATGTTGAAATGAACTTCTCAGACAAGTATTGACATTATTTTTGGAAATAACACGATGTCATTAGCCACGAGAAATGTCTACATATACGGCAATGTACTCGTTTCACAGACGAATTGCCCAGTTTATTGATGCAGGTGAGTGCCCTGCTGCAATATTTTGCGTCTTGAGTAGGGCATTTGATTGTGGGAGCCATAAGAAATTAATGGATAAATTGGAAAGTTTTGGTATCAGGGGCATAACACTGAACTGGATTTCATATTTTCTGAAGAATGGGAAACAAAGTGTCTAGCGTGATATCCAAATGAAAACTATACGTTTGGATAGCAAGGAACTTGAAATGATATTCCTCATGGTTCCATCTTGGGCCCAATTCTGTTCATCTTGTATATTAACCACTTGGATTCGGTCATTGGCGATAAAGAATATACAGCATATGCAGACGACCCCCGTTAGTTATATCCGCTACTGATACTGAAAGTTTGCAATAAAAATTCACAGAAACAATTAAAAAACACTCATATTTTTTTAACTGTAGGAACTTATTACAAGCTTTTAGTTAGTTTCACTTGTCAGTTCGTTAGGGTCCAATCTTGCAAGAATTCTGACCGACTTCTAGTCGTCCGATTAATTTGCAATTTGTCAGGTGTTCATGATTCCGGCGACAATGCATTATGGAATTTTTGTTAGAAAAAAAACAAAATAGGGAATTTTTGTCGAAATTCATAAATTTTGGTTTATTCAAAATTGTATGTGGTGGTTTTCAGGTTCGGAGATTATGATTTTTTTGTCAAAATCTATAAATTCAAGATGGCGACTTCAGGACGAGTTTTGTGATTACGGTCAGATTCTATTCAAAATTGGTGTGTGGGAGTTTATTATTAAATCATTGTCAGCGATGACTTAAACTTATTTTATACGTTTTACGTCACGGCTTGAATAAAAGTCTTTAAAAATATTTTTTATTAGTTACTTTCTTCAATATCCCAAATGTTGCGAATTTACAGTCGGCAGAAAAATATCGATGACCTTGAAATTTCGATTGGTGAAACATTTTGTCCAATACACATAGTGGGGTTAGATTCTTGGGAATATCCATGGACACACACCTATGCTGAAAATCTCGTTGTCAACAACTATCTTCCATGTTGAATTATCGGAAATTCCTTCCATCAATTCAAGAATGGTGTTAGAACTGGACCAGATGATGAAT
The DNA here is from genome assembly GCA_018342105.1 of Gonioctena quinquepunctata. Lineage (NCBI taxonomy): Eukaryota > Metazoa > Arthropoda > Insecta > Coleoptera > Chrysomelidae > Gonioctena > Gonioctena quinquepunctata. The sequence goes on along the minus strand of JAFIRS010000418.1, from coordinate 347,537 downwards.
GTGTATTACTCTCAAGTTGATCGACACTCGGGTATGGCATTTGTGGTAATTCAGCTGGTTCAAAGGAAGTTTTTACTGGCCAAAAATGTATCATTAAATGTATTTTTGGGATATTAATAGGGAAACTTGTAGAACATTTTTTTAATATTTCAATGTTATGACACTTCCCTGTCTCTTGATTTGGTGTGTAGGAGTTTTTGGGGTCAGAGATCATGATTTCTTACAGCTCAATACTTACAGGGAAGAGATTTTGTAATAACGATGCTCTATTAGAAATGAATCTGTTCATTTCGAACTAATTAAAAAGCAAAAAATTAAATGACTAATAACAAACCTTTTTAAAGGCATGCTTTCTTTGAAGCCGTGTACTAAAACGTGTAATATTAGTTTGAGACAATGATTTAATAATTTTTTGTTGAATTATTTGGTTTCAAAAATTATTACCACACTGAAGATCTATTTATTCACAATATCAAGTGTAGGGCAGAGGAGTTGTAACTGCATAGCACTTAGATTTCAATAAACTACTTTCCGATCCGAAAAACACGGACAGAACTTTCAAAATTGGGAATTAAAAATAGATGCGAAATTTGGAAAAGTGTCTTTTTTGTTTCGCAAAGGAGTTGAAAATTGAGGAAACATGGATATAAAGTGAATGTATTTCACCCACATTTCTGACTTATAGAGGTTTGAAAATGTCACTTACTGGTGGCAATACAAAAACTATATAATTTGAAATATTAAGAATAATTCTCGCAGTGGTTTTATTTTTTGATAAATTTATTTTTATGTTTTCAAGCAATAACAAAATTATTCAACAAAATAAGCTAATAATCCTGAAACAAACACAGTCCCAAGTCAATTTAGATATTCGTATCCGCATGGGGTTCATGCATGATGGGGCTCCGACCCATTTTAGCGTTGTATCCAGGGAATTCCTTAACACTGTCTATCCAAATCGATGGATCGGTAGGGGTGTAGAAGAACCTAACCAGGCGTGGGCACCAAGGTCCCCAGATCTGAACCCGCTAGATTTTTATTTTTGGGGACATTTGAAGTCACTAGTTTATAAAACTCTAGTAGCGAACGAGGAAGATCTTAGAAACCGAATAGTAGACGCCTGTGAAACAATAAGAAACATACCATTAATTTTTGAGCGGGAACGAGATTCAATGACTGGAATACTGAATGCCTATATCTTCGCTGAAGGTGGACACTTTGAACAATTCATTTAAATACAATTTAGTTTCCTTTATTTTACATATTCAAAATTTCTTGAAAAAAAATGTTGATATTTCTTGCATATTTTATTAAAACAAATACAGATTTTGCACCCTTGATACAAAAATAACTATTTCAAACTAGTGAAAATAAATAGAATACAAAACTACTTCTTGTGAAAAATGCAAAATAATGGTAATAACTTCAACACGCATCGATTATCAATTAATCGACTTGAAATTTTCAAGTCCAAATATCTAGAAAACGGTTGAGGTAGCGACTTGTAATAGGAGTAGCTTCTTTACGAAGATATGATGGAGAAATTGTTTTTTTTACTGAAAAATGTGCTAGAAGTACGCTCAAAAAAGTTATGAATCTTCAAAAAAGAAAAAGATGTAGGTGGCGCCTCCTACGAGTGAGAGTAATAATAACATCAGGTTCGAATTCGACACCTCAAAAAACCTCTCAATACCAATGTTCATTTATTTGAGGTCAGTATTTCGAAAGTTATTTAAAAAAAACGAAAATAAAAATAAAACTTTAACACCCTGTATCTTGAAAATGAAGCGTTTCCGGACATATATTTATTTTGACAATTCATATTAGAATATTGTGAGGAATCACCTCCTGAAGTTTGTCAAAGTATTTCTGACTCACCCTGTATATAATGGATCCCATGTGATTGCCATTATTGAAATTTAAAATCACAAAGAGACATGAACCTGGTCAAGAAACCCCATGTAATATTATCGCCAGCTCCCTGACTATATCAATAATCCGTGATTATCATTGTCATGCAAACCACAAACCAAACTGAATCCAGATATGTTCCCGGAAGTGAAGTGAAGGTTCATGTAAGACTTATAATATTGATTTATGGTTTACCGGAAATTGATCATCAATTTTCTATCGAGTTCGTTTACGGAGCATGCAATTGGAGAAAAATTATTACTTAACGATATATTGTTGTCTGAAGGGTGGAAGTTGTCGAGTTATTGTTAGCCAACAGCTTTCGCCCCGGAAAGGAAGTGATATTAGTTTTTTTGTTGTTGGGTGAGATTGAATTGGGGTGGAAAGTATTTTATCATGCAGGCAGTGTGGGAAGAATGTTCGAGAAATGGCGAGGAAGTATTCGATTTCGATACACAATATGATAAAAGGGAAGGAAGATTTTTTTCAATAATGGTTTTTGATTTATATCTGGAGATTTCCATTTTTTCAATTTTTTCACAAGAGGTTTTGTAAATCATTAGTGAAATTATAATGGGAACCAACCAATTTTATGAAAATCCTGAAAATCACCTATATGAAGTTAGCGAGACAACTCCGAAAAAGTTGATAACAGATTATTCCATAATTTGCCGCCTTTTTGTCGCTAATTAGTTGCGAAGAAAAAAAATTGTCGCTCTTTTTTTTTTTTAAATATTGATGTTTCGCTAACTTCATATGAAGTTAGCGAAACAACTTCCGTAATTTCAATTTTTTCACAGTTCCGAAGTATCCATAATTTGCCTTTTTTTTGTCGCTAATTAGTTGCGGAGAAAAAAAAATTGTCGCGATGTTTCGCTAACTTCATATGAAGTTAGCGAAACAACTTCTGTAATATCTATCTTTTCTCAGTTCTGAAGTATCCAGAATCTGCCGGTTTTTTTGTCGCTAATAAGTTGCGGAGAGAAAAAACTATTTTCTCAAAAATTATACGATGTTTCAACAACTCCCGTTATTTTTATCTTTTCTCACTTTTTAGGCACAAATTGCTGCTTTTTTTCGATAATTAGTTGTGGAAAGAAAATATTCGTCTATCCTTTCTTTCAAAAATTTGCAATGTTTTGGTAACCTTATATGAGGTTAGCGGGACAACTTCCGTCATTTTTTATTATTTTAAACGGTCTTATTCAGCTTACAGTTTTGTTTATTTGTGTGGGTTGAATCTAGTAATTGAAATTGTATTCCTTTCCTGTTGAGCTATTATTCTGAAATTTGGTACACACCTTTAGTTCTGATGACAATACAATTATGTATAATCAGTATCATTGTAAATCCAAGATGGCCGTCGCCACAAAATGACGGATGACATATTTTGTTCAACTCCCTCAGTATGGGTATCAAATGAAAGGACTGAACCAGTACAAAGATAGTACTCCGTGAAAAAATTTCAAATCGAAGATGGTCGCCACCACAAAATGGGAGATTTCTTTGTTTTTCAATCCCCTCAATATGGGTATCAAATGAAAAAAAAAAACGTCTCGAAACCATACTGAAACAGGGAGAAGAATTATTGTGTGGGGTATATGAAGTATTCGAAATGGGAAAAGTGGTTCCTAGAAATTGATTATGTAGCATTTTTTTTTATTTATTCAATAATTTATGTTTTGTCGAGTTCTACCCATTATAGATATGATCATAACTTTTTTACACTTTTCAGTTACGATAGATATAAATATAAACATAGCATTGATGCCCGTTTTTGATTCCTCACAGTGTCGACAATTGGTCCTCATATATGTCGGCGATTGGTTATTCATATTTTTCAGGTGTCGAAAATTGGGGCATCTGATATGCGTTTTCATTTATTTCATTTGAATTATTTCACCATGTTATGATAAGTTTTTCTTGTCTGTTTATTGAAATGGAAGTTACAAAGATTCAGAAACTGAATATCGCAACCACGTAAAATTCCCCTTGAGTTCGAAAAGTATTCGTCATTTTCACGATACCCTATTGTATGGATATTTATGACCAACCTGATAATTAGTGGGAAATTTGAAACTTTGATTATGTTGAGTTTTGTTCATATTGTGGGAATTTTGGGGAAAAAGTTTTAGTTTCAAAATGTTATTGTAAATATTGCTCAAATTATCCAGGTCTATATTTTTGTTTATACTGTTGGTATCATTCTTGATGGAAAATATTTCTTTAAATAACCTTTTATGTAAGTTATTCTCTGTGCAAAGTACTTCAAAATGGTTGTAATCCAAAATGTGCTCACTGGGGATGACATTCTCAGCCAGTGCCAAAGTTAATTTCTTTGTATTGCTACATTTTCTTGGAGGTTAAAATATAATTCAGTACCTTGTATACCGAATTTTGTACAATATAAAAAACATAATGATTAACTGAATGTGTTGTTCATGCATGGCTGTAGTTTTATATTCATTTCCGAGGCTGCTGAAGTTATATTGTTGAAACAAAGGAATCATTGAAAGTTCGTCGAAACGAACATCAACATCAAAATCGACATCAACGGGTAAATCCATCTGGTGAATTGGGACCTTGGAAATGGCAGAATTGGGCTGAATTCAATTCATGACATCAAATAAATAGAGAGAGATATGTATAGGAGTATTCTCTAGAAATAATGGTATAATTTCTATTGACAAGGAAAACTCTGAAAACGATGAATAACTGAGTGGTTGAATATTTTTTCAGGTGATCTTTTACCGAATTTCCGATTAATCCAAAAACTTCCATTTTTTAACTTTCATATCCGAGCCTGTAACTGTCCAACCCTTTGGCTGGATGAATCCGTCCCAACTAACATTATAGGAAAATTTTGCCAAGCAGAGGGGTAAAATGGCTACAAGAAGTCCGAATTTACCTATTTCTGGCCAAATATTCCACCTTCAACTACTAACTAACTCCAAAGTTATAATTGGGGTTATAAAAACCGTAACTGAGACCACGGAATCTCCTCCAAAAACCATAAACTTAATAGGCATACTGCATAGTATGAAATAACTTGTTATGTACTTCAACTTTACCTTCACAGCCTCATGGGTCAATCGAGTTATTTATTCGGTTAAATGTTACCTAAAGGTTACCCTCAAAATGTGTTCAAAATACTTTAACTTTCAGGGAAAACTTTCTAGTAAATATTAACATAAAAAGCAAATAAGTACCATAAACGGAGGCAATACAAAACAGGGTAATGTTAGGTTATGCCGGTTATGGATAGATTGACAGAATGTACAGAATTAATGCATAGATAAGCTGCGTTCAGCAAGCTTCGTCTGTCGCCAGCGGTTCTGCAATCGCCTTTTATTTTGGCGAAAAGTTATTGAATAGAATAGAAGAATATAATATTTTATTTGACTACGTTACATAATACAACAGGTTTGTAGCAAGTCATGTTTGGCTTACGTCTAAAAATCACATAAAAATGTAGAAAATGTACAAAAAGTGTTAAAACTAACAAGCAAATAACATCGATCACAAATATAAAAACTATAAAAATCAAAGAGAAGTAGTGATATGTGTGATACCACAAAAATGTGAAGTCATCGACAGAATAGAAGCAATGCCTTAACAAATAATTTGGGAGAGAATTAATGATATTATCAGCTATGTTACTGAAAAAGTACTTCATCTCATCAGATGATAATTCATTTGTTGGGTTTAAATCGAGTTTATTTCTCTCGGAATTTATTAATTTCCAGCAAGCTTTAGATTTATTATTGGACGAAGAACTGTAGTCATCATACGCCATTTTTTTGCAGATATCAGTTTGTTACCATATTCTTTCTTGACCTGTTTGTACGCTATGAAACCATTTGGATCCTTGGTTTCGTCTGCTATTTGTTTGATGCTGTGCATATTATTTCTTAACAATCTCAGATCATCTGAGAACCATTGAACCAGTGATTTGTTCGCTTTTTGTTTACATTTTTTCATAGGAAAAAGTTTCAATGTGAGAGTGTTATAATTCTTAACTAAAAAATTTGCTAAGTAATTTGGATCAGTTTGGTCGCTAGAAAATATTTGCCAATCACATAAGAATTTTTCAAGCTTAGTTATACCGTTAGCTGATAGGTGTCTTTTATATTCATGACAATTTTCATGGAGTTTATTCTTAAGATTGATTTTGGCAAATTTGCCTCTATGGTCAGCTAAACAGGGTTCATTGACACCCGTAGTAAGCAATTCTTCAGAGATGTTTGTAATTATATTGTCAATGCACTTAGAGGAAGTAGCCGTTACTCTGGTATCATCTCTAATCGTGACAGATAAACCAAATGAAGTTAACAGGCAAGTAAAGTTCGAGAGGACTTCAGATTCAACTTTGAAGTTTATATTGAAGTCTCTTAGAATTATTATTTTATCATATTTATTTGTGAGCTGATGTAGAACAATTTCAAAATTCGTAAAAAATATATCAATATCGCCCAAACCGGATCTATAAACAAGTACGACGCCATTTTCAACTGACCTAGGTAGATTGCAGTAAATTCACAATCTTGTTCAATACTGAGTTCTTTTAAGTCAATAAGAGAGTGTTTTAGGTTCGAGTCATTACTGTTATTTAGGTAAATGGCTAAGCCACCATGTATTTTGGTGGCCCTGCAAAAATTGCTAATCAGTTTATAACCCTGAATATTAATTTGTTTGAGACACTCTTCATTCTGCCAATGTTCAGAAAAACATAAAACGTCGTAGTAATTATCAATAAAAAAAGCATTGATTTTTTCAACTTTGTTAGCTATACCTTGTATATTAATGTGGTACATACTCACTAGCTTCTTTTCATTTACACAATCAATGGAAGTCAAACATTTTACGGAAGTCTCTGAGTTGCTTCGTCCATTATTTGTTGTCATTGAAAATTTTCCATGTATATTTTGGTTTGAAGCTAATGAGGGTTGGTTCAAGGTACATCCACTGTTTTCTGTCAAACATCCAATATGATCTGGGACAATCGGGGGTATAAAAAATGTTCTTCTAAACTTTCGAGCTGGTGGACGCCAGTGTTTGGTTTTTCGGAATTCAGATTTTTTTGGGGATATTTTGGGGTCATTTGAGCATCAGGTTTTACGCGAGCTTTCTTCTGGCTCGATTCCTTGTTGCATTCGGTGATTGTTCGGTAGGTCTTCGTTAGGTTTGCAAGTTCCATAACTGATTTACTCACAAAGAATTTTCCTCGATGATTTATTCTGTTGCCATTATTATAGTTGGATCTCCTCAAGTAGTTATTGCACTCGAATATATATATATATATATATATATATATATATATATATTTCCATGACTGCAGTTATGAATTTTTTCAGTGAATGACGTATTACTTCTATAAATGCTTTGGTTGATATTCTCAATATCAAATCGGTAAGGTTCCGTGATTACAATAGTATTTGTATGTTTTAATCCTGACGAGATTTCGGCAAACAATTTAGTATCCATTGTGTTTGGCCAAAAGATAACGATATCACTTTTAGTAAAATTTTCTGAATTATTAATAGCTGTTTTTAGCAGAATATTATTATTTGCATTAGGTTTGAGTAGCATCTCTATTATGTGGTCATCATCCTTGAACTTTGTAAGGAACTTCATCATATTTTTTCCGAAGTATCCAGCAATCATCAATATTCTTCTTTGTTTTGGGGCACAGTTTTGTTCCACTAGTATATAATTTTGTTTTGCTGCATCAGTGGGTATTTTTGTCATCGGTGGTTTTATAGGATTTGTCTGTACTTCCTTGTTTAGTGTTTTAATATTTTTACATTCATTACCTCTTCCCACGGCACTGAACTCGTCATCATGTGTTGAGATTCCTATTGTTTTTTGTACCACTGGTTTTGTCTGCGTTCCGATACAGCGTTTGTTGTTTTTAGTAGAGTTTAGTAGAGTTTTTTCATTTCGGTGATAATTTTTTTATGTTCTCTCAACGAGTCATTGAGTTCCATTTCTGATTGTTCGGCAGCCTGCATCAAAACTTCATTCTCTTTATGTAACATTTCCATGTGTTTGTCTTTCAATATATTATCGGATGATAAATCACGGACGGTGTGCCCAAGGTTTTATTAGCTCCTGAATTGTATGCACTTCGCAACATAATATTTTGTTGTCTTGTAAAAATCTGATTTTATTTTTGAATTTTTTGGATACAGCTTCGGTGATAAATATTAGCACATTTGGCACATACATAGCGAATAAAAGTTTTTGATTTGCAGCACATAAAAGACATTTTATTGAGTTTTAACAACACAAACACCTGCTCGCTCGATATGCGCAGTGGCAGTGACAGTGGCGAGTAGTATCTTAGTTTGCATTGTTCTTTGGTGTTAAAATGACATGCACGCCCATGGCCATAACGGAGCACCAATAGAATGAACAATTTTTGTGATTATGGTCCGATTCTATTCTAAATTGGTATCTAGGGGTTTTCGGGGTCGGAAATCATGATTTTTTTGTCAAAATTCAAAAATTCAATATGGCGGCCCCAAAATGGTGGACGAGTTCTGTGATTATGGTCCAATTATATTCAAAATTGGTATGTGGGGGTCTTTGGGGTCAAAGATTTTTTTTACAAGCTTTCATTATTATTTTTAATTTTTCAGGTGTCTGTCTGTCTGACGGTAATCAAATCTTGACCAATTTCTAATCATCCGATTGATTTGAAATTTGACAGGTGTACATAATTCCGGTGACAATGCATTATATATTATATTTGTTGGGAAAAAAAATGGCGGTTCCAATATGGCGTACATTTTTTGTGATTATGTGCCGATTCTATTCAAAATTGGTATCAAAAATAAATTACATAGAAATTACTAAACTAGTTACTCAACATCATGAGTACTGAAAAATTAAAAATAAATAAAAAAACAAATTTTAAAAACAAGTTTCTACTAGTAAATAAAAATTAAAGACAAGCTTTTATTTATATAAATGCACTAAAAAGGAAAACATTATTTCAGATGTTTTCTTTTGAGTTGGGGTCTTTTTAGAATATCTATCAGATGTAGTTCAATGTCCAGCGTGGCTTCAGCCAGGGAAGTAGTTATTTTCTGTTAGACATTCCCAAAAAATTACTTCATTTTTATCGTAGATTTTTCAATAAACAAAAAAATATTTCTATTCAATATTCAATTGAGAATGTGTCCCTTTTCAACTTGATCTAGGTTATTTTGTGAATAACAGATACAAGCGCTTGCCGCGGATACAAAATAGGTAATCTTGCGCTGCAAGATTTTGAATCTGTTACTCACAGAGTAACCTAGATCAAACAATGAAATAAATTATTTTTCACTTCTTAGTGTATTTGTATAAATAAAAGCTTGTCTTTAATTTTTTTATCTTTATTCAGAACATTGTCCAGGAATCCTTGTTTTGTTGAAAAATCTTAGTCATTTCGAAGTATTGGGGTGTGGATCATCAGGCGCAGTCCGTTTCTGACTTTGCAGCCAACCTGACCACGGGATTCATTTGTTTCGTCAATCACCAGAAATTGGTTGATTTTTAATATCTCTTTGAAAAGGTATCAAAGAATAACATTTTTCATTTTGTAACTTCGAGAGCCCGTAACTTAGTAACGAAGGATTTAAAAGTTATATGAAGTACTGGTGATATTTTGACCCCATCTATACATTCCCGATAGGAAAAGAGAAAGTCCTGGGACACCCTGTATAGGTTTTATAATTTCATCAATATAAAATCATAAATCTGGTCACTACTAAATATGTGTGGTATATGAACGCTCCTCATGGTCCCAATATGTTTACTTGAGGAACGCCATACCAAATGGAGGCAATTTTTCAGTTAAGGAAAAAGCTAACAGCCCCAATATTATATTTCGTTTCTAACCCCTTTGCTTTAAATCAATTCTGGTCTGCAAGCGAAAACGTGAGATATCAACAAACATATTTCAGTGGTGCCCGGATTTCCCAAATATGGCCAATGGAATTCATTACAGACTCACTCTGGAGGAATGTCTCAATAACATGTTACTCCCAAATCGACCATTAAGAGATAAACGTTCGCTCGCTTAGCCTCGATAATTAATTAGAGTATTAATTTACGGAACGATGAAGAGGAATTGAGTATACGAGTGGTTTTCTTCATTCGGATGCGGGTGTAGCTAGCACATGAAAAGTTTATTGTGATGTATAGGTATGTTATAATCAACCATATTGTTAGATTATGTATGTCACTATGCCTTTTTATGTAATAACTTCTATTGGCCATTTTTTGTTTTTCAGAGCATAACCATATTAGGTGTATACCTAAGCATACAGTTTGGTTTTTTGGAAAAATGGAAATGATTGTTTTTATGTGTACGGTATTGTTATTGATTTCTCTATTATTTTAATTTTAATAATAGAGAAATTAATAACAATATCGTACACGTTAAAAACTTTTTACCACAAAATTAAACCGACAAAAAAATCAACTGAAAAGCAAAAAATAAAATAAACCTTCTCAGTCTTAATGATGATTGAGCTCCTAAACTAATGTGAGTAACTGATTTTGAGTCGGCGCCAAACAAACAATTATCGAAGATCATTATATTACTTCGAAGAAGTAATCAAAACGCCGCTGTGCATCTCGCTGCCATCATTTTACGCTTTACCTAATTCAATTGCTAGTTTGTTTGGCGCCGACTCAAAATTAGTTACTCACATTAGTTTAGGAGCTCAATTATCATTAAGCTAAGAAGGTTATTTTACCCATAGGGTGGATCATTTCATTTCAAATGTGATTAACTATGAGGTATACCCTATCTAATAAAAAAAGAATCATCCAAATCGGAAAACCCACTACAAAGTTATGCCTGATAGTGATTAACGGACCAAAATTCAGAGGGTGAACTATCAAAATCTTCCATTTTGCTACCCTTAGGGATAAATTTTTCTGTTCAAATTCAAATGGGACCAACTTCGAAGTATACCATATCTAATGAAAACAGAATCATCAGAATCGAACAGCTCTGTGAAACGTTATGCGTGATCATACATAAAAAAAAATAAACGCGTCGACTAGAGAACCTCTTCCTTTTTCATTTTGTCGGTTAAAAAACAAACATTTCCAATTTTCCAAAAAAACAAACAGTATATTTTTCTTTCAGAACATAAAAATGTAATTCTGAAGAAGTACACGGCCCGGGATGAAACGTAGCATCTAATCCAACAGTTCATTATTACCCAGAATCTTACTCCCAAGAAAAAAAAACCCCATACATAACAGGACTCAAGGACCTCTATATATATATACATTTATATATATATGTATATACAGGGTGTTCCAAATTAAGTCGGCACCATTGCCAACTCCGTTATTATTGATGCTACGATTTTGGTTAAATGGGCAAACTGGTAGCATTTTTAGTGGCCTTCTCGATGCCGACAACAAAAAAAATTGACAGTCGCGTTGTCATAATATTTCATAAAATGATATTATTTTCAATGGAACACCCTATATTTTTTCATGCATTTCGATTCGTAATAACATTCTCAACAACAAAGCTCATCTGACTTTTTTTCGTAAAGGTGAAAATAAGACAGTTGTATTAAAAGGAAACATTTATCGTTTCGTACATTAATACCAAATAGCTTAGTGGTGTCAATTGAGTGGTGCGACATGATGATCACGGGTTTCACGAGTTCACATCCCAGCGCAATTTTTTCTTTTTACTGTCTTATTTTGCTATTAGTAACAAAATATTGTCATTCGTATAAGTAAAAAAAATGGGTGTTTGGACAATCATGAGGTTTTATTCGCCAAAACAAAGAAATTTTTTGTACTAGTGAAAGAAATAAATATTTCCACATAAGTCGCTCATTTTCCACTTTAGGAAGAAAAGTGATATAAGCTTTGTTGTTGAGAATGTTATTACGAATCGAAATGGATGAAAAAATATAGGGTGTTCCGTTGAAAAAAATATCATTTTATGAAATATTATGACAACGCGACTGTCAGCATCGAGAAGGCCATCAAAAATGCTACCAGTTTGCCCATTTTACCAAAATCGTAGTATCAATAATAACGGAGTTGGCAATGGTGCCGACTTAATTTGGAACACTCTGTATATTTATATATATATATATATATAATAGTAAAAGATAAACTGCACTTAAAACAAAAAACTCATATAAGCATAAAAACAGTATAAATACTTATAAAAGTTGTTGAACCGGCAACAACCTAGCAGGTAAATGTTAGCGGAATATATTAGGAAAAGCCAATATGTGGATATATGTCATGAGTATATAAAAGAGAAAATATTCATATATATATATATATACTTCAGCGGATTTTCTTGGGGTTTCTGGTTCGTGGGAATAAAAAAAATTCAGTGATTCATAATTGAATTTTTTAATGAATTTTCAATACGTTTCGTTTTGGGGCTCCAAAACTTCTTCAGTTACATTTGGAGCCCCAAAACGAAACGTATTAAAAATTCATTAAAAATTCAATTATGAATCACTAATTCTTATTCCAGAACCAAAACAAGAAATCCTGAAAAATATAAACTAATGGTTCAAGAACCCACACAATCCAAATATATATATATATATATATATATATATATATATATATATATATATATATATATATATATATTATATGATAGTGCTTCTCAAAGTCCCTCCCCTCTTATTTTGGAACGATTATACATAAACAAGTGAAATTTGGAAACTGAATATTTAAAGGTTGTAAACTTCCCTACTAGTGATGATAGATGACGAAATCGTCAAAGATGACGTCACAAGGCTATTGTGACCAATAATTTTAAATGGAACCCTACGGCAAGCGACACCTCTTTTAAGAGGTATCGAAAAAACCTATTCAATAATACTAATTTTGTTTGTGTTTATGGCAGTTTTGATGGCTCATTAGTAAACATTAAAATTTAAATTCCATTCAGTATGATATTAATTACAGATTTAAGAATCAATATCTACTTGAAGAAATTGCTCGAAGTGACTTCCATTCACTACCTGACAGTGGAATATCCTATTTTTAAACTCTTCTCGTACTTTTGCAAATGTGTCTGCGAAAACAGCCTCACATTTTGCAACAATAGGTTGTTTTAAAACGTCAATATTGTCAGGTTCAGTGGCGTAAACCTTCGATTTAAGGTACCCCCACAGAAAAAAATCCAAAGGTGTGAGGTCCGGTGATCGAGCTGGCCATTCCGTTGAACCTCGTCGTCCAATCCATCTACCACGATACTCCTCATCCAAATACCGTCTTACTGCACTGTAATAGTGTGGAGGAGCACCATCCTGTTGGAATGTTATTTCCAAATTGCCGAATTCATCTGGATTATCTTCCAAAATTTCAAGGATTAACGGTTCTATTGCGTTTTGCAACAGCTCCAGATAAACCTCACCAGTTGAATTAGTATTTAAAAAAAGAGGCCCAACGATGTGGTTACACAGGATACCTGCCCAAACATTCACCTTCTGGGGAAATTGTGTATGTGTTTTACGAAACAGGTAAGGATTTGCGTCACTCCAATTCTGTGTATTTACATTTCCATTTAGATAGAAAGTACTTTCGTCACCAAAAAAAAAATTGTTTTGACATAGTCTGGCTGTTGGTTAATTTTAGTTTCCATATTTTCACAAAATTCTAGTCTTCGGTCTGGGTCGTCGTCGGAGAGTTGATGAACCATTTTTAATTTGTATTGATGGAATTTGTTTTTTTTCAACACCCTGTGTACTGTACTTCGACTGACTTCACAGGTAGATGCAACGTGAGTTGTTGAAGAAGTAGGATAAACTATAACTTCTGCCAGTATATCAATTTTTTTTTCATCAGAAATTTGTGGTCTGCCAGATCGTTTCGCATCATTAATACTACTTGTTGTTTCAAACTTACGAAGAAGCTCTTTAGATTAAGTCCTCGAAACGGGGCGATCGGGAAACCTCTCATTAAAAATGCGTTCTGCCGCATGAATATTTTGTCCAGTTCCACCAAGAATTAGGATCGCTGCTACTTTATCACCTAAAGCACGTACCATTTCGCTTCTTGAAGCCCTTAAACGTTCGGCTCACAACAGTTTAACAAATTATTAAAATGTACAAAAATATTAAAAGTACCAAAAGCTGCTAAAACAGTTGAACATTCGATCAACAATACACAAATTATTAAATGTACAAAAACTTGGACAATTACAAAAACGTCGAATTAGGGAGACTAACAAAAACGTCAGCTTATTTGACAACTATCCAGAGGCGGAGCTAAAATTTGGAATTTTAGTATCAACTGATTCAATTCATCACAGCTTTGCGTTTTTTAAAAGCGAGTTGCCAAAACTGCCATAAACACAAACAAAATTAGTATCATTGAATAGGTTTTTTCGATACCTTTTAAAAGAGGTGTCGCTTGCCGTAGGGTTCCATTTAAAATTATTGGTCACAATGGCCTTGTGACGTCATCTTTGACGATTTCGTCATCTATCATCACTAGTAGGGGAGTTTAAAACCTTTAATATTCATTTTCCAAATTTCACTTGTTTATGTATAATCGTTCCAAAAATAAGAGGGGGGAGGAGGGGACTTTTGAGAAGCACTGTGTATATATATATATATATATATATATATATATATATATATGTGTGGGAAGTATTTGCTGACTATGACTAGTTAGGTACAAAACTAGGGATATTGGGGTAAGCAGCAATGAAAAAGTAAACTCTTTAAGGTTTATCCAAGCTTTCGGAAATGTTCATTTCCATCATCAGGGAGACTACAATAGATGGAAAAACCAATAGTAATTCATATTAAAGTGCAAAACAATATGCTACTTAGAAATTTGTTGAGGTTGGTTTCAATGATGTTAAACATATTCATCTAACATAGTGATACAAAAGGAAAAAAACGTAGATCAAGGAATAAAACGAAGTTCAAAGTTACTACAACCACATTAGCGTTGTTTAAAATTATATAAAAATAAATGTGTACTCTATGTGGTGTGACAAGTGAAACTGACAGGTTAGGAATGAATGAATTCCTAACCAGTCAGTTTCACTTATATTTATATAATTCTCAAAGACAGTGAGCTGAAATTTCAATTCAGATTTGAACAAAGTATGCCGTGACCAGAAAAGAGCAAGACAAGCGTTTAGTTTGATTTTCATGGTGTTTCTGCTTAGATCATATATGCTACGCTAGATACGGCACCTAGGTTATTGTTTTGGTAGGTCCGGGGGAGATCAGCGAACTCAAGCTATTGACAGATACGCGCGGTAATGACTATTACGTATAGTATACAAACGTCCCCTTCACCCCCTCTCATCTATACCCCTCTAATACCAAACAAACAATACAGAATGCCGTATCTAGCGTACCATATAGTGTTTCTGTCTGGATAATACATTTTTATAGAAACTTGCTTTTATTTAGGAAACCAGACTATTTGGGTATAGGAATATGATACATCATTTGAAAGGTACTTCAATTGTCTTTCAGGATATTCGATAATATACAGGGTGTTCCCTTTATAAAAATGTACTTTTCACCATTTTTGTATCTAACGACCCTGTATAATGGAGAACGAATTCCCTTAGGCATACCGCAGTAATGAACATTCAATTGAAGCTATGTTTTGCACAAAAAATAAGCAAATTAAAATGATCGTAAAGCAATAGCAAAGCAAAAAATGCAATGATATATAGGGTGTCTCGTTTAAAATATCAAAGCTGTTGCAACTTTTCAATATAAGCGGCAACACCGTAGCGCTGAAAATATTTTAGATCGATAGACCAGAACTAATTACCCAAGAAACCAAATTTTCAAAATTATCCTGTGTCCTGTTCTCCAGAAACTTCTAAAAGGCCATCGAGTTTGGGACACCCTGTATAATGGGTCCTAACCCTGAAGAAATTCTGTCATGTGAATAATCCTGTAAATTCAAACTAATGGATAGAGCGAAAGGTTAATTTTCCCGTCAATCTGATATAAACCTCTAACAGCTTCAGATTCTGCGACAACTTTGATATATCGATAGTAACAACGGAATTTAATTGTTGTACAATACCTTCGGGTATGTTTCACTCGCAGCACATCATCAATTACTGTTTTATTAATATCGCTCAGGATTACCTGCCTACTCAACGAGGTAACGAGTATGCTGGAGGTAGTAGGTAATTTATAAAGGGCATTGAATTCGTGAACTTTCGGATAATTGGTGGATAGGGCGTTGCGAGATATTAGGTCAAGGCTGATGATTATGGGTTCAATTTGATCGTGGGATAAAACGTCACTCTTGCTGTAATTACCATGTACCATGGTGAATCTCAGATTCGGATACACCAAAGTGTTTCGGCGATTTCTTGAATAAAAAATGCAGAATGTTGTTCGGTTCAATTTTGGCGGTTCGAATTGAAAATCCCACTATTCTTCAATAGTTTTTCACTTTCAATTGTTCTAGAATACATCAAATAGTAATTTTCTACATTTTCACTTGTAATATCACCAGAGGTTAAATTATTTCCGGAAATATTTTGAAAATTATCCCGAATTGAAGACAAGGGATAATTTTATAAAAATAGTTATGAGCGAGAAAAAAATTCCGGAAATAATTCAACCTCGTGTGGTATTGGGTGAGAAAATTTCACACCAGATAGTGTTAGAAAATTCAATAGTTTTAGAATTTATTTTTTGACTCAACAATGCCAATTTTATTTTCTTCGACAAGACACTAGCAAAACACAGAATGTTTTGATTGACTTAATTGTTTAGTTACCATGGCAACTAGGTAAAACCTTAACCGAGAATGTACTTGAGTTCCGAATCTGTCAAACGGCACGACGTGAAAAAAATATTTCGATTCGGTCAAGAAAGTAAAGAAACTATTCGTCAGGAGATTCAGCAGTTAACACCCCTGAATACTAAGAAGTCCAAGTCAAGCATATGGAGGCAGTTTACAAACTTTTGCGATGAAAAATCGTATGATTTTGATAGAGCGGATATACCTGTGGAGGAACTGGCGCTTATTCTGGAAGACTATGGGTTCAATGAGCGGAAAAAGAACTCCGAAGACTACAAGGAGAGTGTAGTAAAAGTTTTATGGAATTCCATAGCCAAGCAGTTGGAAGAATATTTTTTCAAAGGATACAAACGCAAATTTAATCCATTTTCTGATATAGAATTTGAAAACGCAAGAGCTGCAAAAAATGCTAAGCGTCGGAAGTTATAAAAGGACCCAGCCAAGAGAAAACTTTCCAAGGTGATTAAAAAAAATGGCTGGCAGTAAGTGGTTAGTACCAAATATACTCAATGAAGAAATATGCCCAGTTAGACTTTTCAAAAAGTTAATCGCGGGATCGCCTCATCAGAACCAGCCGTTTATTTTTAATCCCAATCCAAACTGGCAGCACCCCAACTCCAAAGGTTGGTACAAGAACAGTCCGGCTGGACAAAATACGGTATCTTCCTGGTTCAAATAGGCGGCATCATCAATTGGAATTGACGTCAAATGGGTCAAATTAACAAATCACTCGGCAAGAGCCACTGCTGTTTCAACTTTATCCAAAACAGGAATTGGTGAACAGCAATTAATTGAAATCACAGGATATGGAAGTAGTCACTCAATAAAATCATATCTGCAGATAGATTCGAGTCACCATAAGGAAATAATTGATGCAATGAGGTCTGTTTCAACTTCTGTAAAGGCAAGACATGAAGCTCTGAAGCAAGAACGAGCCTCCGCTTTCAATCAACCTCCTGCCATAGTTTATAATAATTGCGTTTTTCATATAAACAATAATTACAATAGTCAAAATGATATAAATAATTTATAATTATTATTTGAATATTTTGTCATGTTATAGCTACATGAATTAAAAACAAAGAGCTGTTACATTTTTATATTATTTTTTTACTACAACAAACAAAGAATAGTTGGGAATTCTCTATTTATTTGATTTTCATATAGGTTCATGAACATATATCCGAGTCACCATATGGAAATAATAGATGCAATGAGGTCTGTTTCAACTTCTGTATGTAAAGTCAAGTCATGAAGCTCTAAAGCAAGAACGAGCCACCGCTTTCAATCAACCTCCTGCCATAGTTTATAATAATTGCGTTTTTCATATAAATAATAATTACAATAGTCAAAATGATATAAATAATTGATTATTATTATTATTTGAATATTTTGTCATTTTATAGCTACCTGAATTAAAAACTAAAAGCTGATTCTTTTTATCATTTTTTTTACTACAACAAACAAAGAATATTTGTTTGAAGGTTGTAGACGATGTGGTAACTTGATTACTATCGTTTCGGACGTCCATCGTCTTAATGTATTCAGAAGGTTTTCACGACGTTTCGAATGCTTGTATCTGCAATCGTCTTCAGGTGAGTATTCACCTGAAGACGATTGCAGATACAAGCTTTCGAAACGTCGTGAAAACCTTTTGAATACATTAAGACGATGGACGTCCGAAACGATAGTTATCAAACAAAGAATAGTTGAGAATTCTCTATTTATTTGATTTCCACATAGGTTAATGAACAAATTCAGTTTTCGTAGCAGTTTCGGCACCAATAGATTCCTAGCCTATAAATTCTCAATGTCTACCTATTGTAGTTGCATGAAAATACCAGTTTAGAATGTAAAATATTATATTCTTCCATTTCATATCAACTTTGGGTTACTACAAGTGGTAGAAAATTATAGCTTTATCAATTTTTCATAGGTAGGTACATATTATAACTGATGCAGTTTGGGCACCAATGAATTCTTAGCTTATAAATTCTCAATTTCTGCTTATTGGTGATCTGTACGTGTTGTAGTTGCATGGAAATAACATTTTAAGATTGAACATAGTTAATTTTTCAATTTCACATAAGTTTTGAGTAATTACAAGTGGTAAAAAATATCTTTTTTGCGTTTTTATTAATTTTCTATACGCGTTTTATTGCATAGCATTCATAACCAGGGTCAGCGAACATCATAGGGGGCTGTGATCATCGTATTTTGACAGTACAAAACGTCAGCAAAAACTCGTGTTTTGTAGTAAAAAGAATATTGTGCTGTCAAAACGAACGCAAACTTTTGTGTTTTAAAAATGTATCGATTTGAAAATCATGCTGTATGTAAAATATGCATAAAATTGTCTAATGTAATGATGAATCATCATACTATGCCTTATTTACCCGCATTAATAGAAGATTGTCGTTTCTATTCAAAGGAAGAAAATTTGTTTCGAATTGTTCAGGAATATTGAAAGTGCTAAATGGAAAAATGGTGAATAAAATAGTGTCTGAATATTGAATATATTTTATTAAACATAGATATTTAATTCATTCAATTCAAAGTCCAGCTTTTTTGCCTTTAAGAAGAAAGGAGGTGTTCGAAGAATATATAGTATATTTCAACTATGTAATTGAAATGTATCAAAATTAAATAAAGAAAGAAATACCAGTATTGTCAATAAATATTATTCTGTCATTAAAACGTCAAAAAAATTTCGATTCAAGAGAAAAAAATGTCCACTAAAATACATACGTTGCCATGGTGATCTGTCAATAAAAACCAATTTGATTGGTAAAAAATTACTGGTGTGTAAGATGTCTAGAAACCCTGGTGTATGCACTCATATCTGGAATTGTGTGGGATCAAACGTGCGACAGATATGGCCTGCTTGATTTCTCAGATTGCAAGCAGTTTCGGATGATTGCTGAGTAGATGTCAACACCAAAGAGCAACTCTCCTAAGAAATTTATTCGGACAACGTTCGGTCCGCTCCGAAATCGTCAAAGATGTGAATGAAGTAGATTCGGCCATTGTCTACAATCATTCGGCAGACAGCGACAAACAGTTTAGTTTTCTTTATTACTACATCTATTCGAATCGAAGCTTCGGCTTTTCGCTCCTCGGTGTCGCCGCCGTTACTGACGAAACAGTATTTTCCCAAGATTTTATTTTAGGTTATATTTACCTTTGATTACGACGAAAATAGGCACAGAAAACAGCATAAAAAACAGTGTCGGCCTAGAATTTGATTCTTGTTTGCTTGTGGCGTTTGGCTTGTTCAATTGTGGTGTTAGAAAATCGAGAATTCCGTTTTCATTTCGAATTATACATTTATTCAAAATGGAGTGCATGGTTGCATCTTGTGAAACTGAAATGACATTTTATGTAAGTAAAATATAGTATATGATACCATTGTCTCTTTAGACAATGGAAGAACAGTACAATTTAAATGATATGTGATTTCTGAGACACTTCAATTTTATTTTTTCACACTCGCTCTTCGTAGGCATGACTCTTGGATGAGAGCTCTAGTGGATCCCCCTAAAGAGCAATTGAGTGATGAATATTGTGTCTTGCAGTGTGCACTTATTTAGGGAGGATGATATATATTGTGGAAAAGAACAAAATCAGATTGAGACCTGATGCTATCCCCCAACTAAGTTTACGAAAACCCTATTTACCGCAGATCCAAACAATTCATAGGAGTTTCAGGTTAGTTGATAGAGAGAAACATGAAAAGTTTGATAAAGCGAGTAGAGAACATATATAAACATTTTGAGTAGGTTATTTATCCATTTTTGAAAAAAATTATTCATCTTATGAAAATAAATTACTTATAGTTGGCTAGCACACCTAGTTATTTGTATTGATTACATTTTTCAAAACACATGTATTCATTTCAGGAGTTCTGAGATTTTGTTATCCACATCAGCAAACAGCAGAAACGAAAACATTCGGTCAGTTGAAAATCAGAATGAAACGGATATCAGTTTGGTTAAATTTCACTCAGCTGAAGGAAACCTGCATTCAGAAATCTGTTACGAAAACAGGGAAAATATTGTCACTAGGTACTTTTGTAATATGACCAATGGCTGAAATTTCTTCAGAAGAGGTAAGATGTTAATTGAATTGTTATGTTGGAATTTCATTACAAAAAACAATTCATCTCTTAACCTTCCCGAATGTAAACTTGTTTTTCAAAAATATTCCCATTTGATGTTTCACTCTGAAATTCAAAATATCTTGCACTAGAGCTCGTCCAGTATTGAAACGACCGTTTGGTAGGTAGAGAGGGGGAAAACACGAGTGGACACGATTTGCTGTGCTACGGCGTCTTGGCATGCAGCGTTTGAAAGGTTAGGTTTGGTTGATTAATAAATAGGTAGTGCAGTTATTTTTTCAACTTTGCAATAGTTTACTCGTTACCTTGCCAAAATGCCCAGTGGCAAGTACTATTCAGTAGCGGAAAAAGAAATAGGAGTGTTAGGAAAGTTATAGGAGTGTAAGTTCTCTACGTCTCGTGGATCGCCTATACCAAATAATTTGGTACGCCTATGGAATTTCTATTAATAGCATCTTCGGGCATCTTCGAGAAGAATTGGTTGTTAGGTAGGGAAAGGCCAAAGTGGTCGTTTCAATATTGGACGAGCTCTACAAACACGATTCATTTCAATGAATACAAAACATTGGTAATTATAACTGAGTTTTGCAGGAATAACAATTCACAAATCATAACCTCAATCGGATTGGAAAGCATTCCAATTTTCCAATTGGTTGGAAGTTACATAAGTGACATGTCCGTTTTCCGCATCAGTGTGCAGGTTGCCTAAGGTTAGCGAATGCATTTTGTAATGAGGGAACAGATCTGATGCGTTGAACTATGTCAATTTGTCACCATCTATTGTGAAAAATTTGAAGTAGCACGCGAAAATCTCTACTAAAAAGTCTAAACAAAATCGAATCAGTGCATACACCAGGGTTTCTAGACATCTTACTGGTGTGGAATATTCAATGAAATTTTATCAGCACCTATGCAATTACGTTTCATCTGATTGAAAGCATTCCAGACATCTTCCTCATCAATAACATGGAAATAAAGCGTTTGATGGTGGTTTTAATAGTTTACAATTGTCAATTTTCTATTGGGAATATGCGTATTTCCTGAGATGAGGGTTGATTGCGTTAAAAAATGAGACTGATTTATGAAATACGCTCAGGATGCACCTATCATCTCAAATTATGCATAATACAACTCTTGCCTCCCCACTTCAAAGCGCTCATTTTCACCCAGGAGTGGTTTCTATAGAAATTATCCTTTGAGGCTGCTTTCTTTCGGGATTTAATTATATTCATATAAATCACCAGTAAGCTTTGCAGCTTTGAAAAATGGCTGGCAAGTAGAACGTGCTATAACAAAAGACCTACTATCGTAAAATCCCGTATATAATGAGAAACTGGAAATTATTACTACGGTAATTTCGTACTATACATAAAGAATATATAGTCGCATTGATTATAAGGAAAGTAATTCAGTTTTCGCTAGTTCCAGCCTGAATATTATGAACGTTTAATCCAAAGTTTTTGTGGAGAGTATGTAGCAATGAAAAAACTTTCCGCTTACTTTCCTTTCATTTGTCGCAAAAAACATTCAAATAAATATCGAAAAATCCCTGGTGTAAAAATCTCAAGCAAATATTGTTTTTAGTTGCAGAAACAAAAACATCAGCTGTCTTTCAAAATTAATGAATGATCATTTTCACTAAAGTAGAATTTCAGCTGTCAAATGAAATCTATAATACAATACTTTACTCCTATACAATATTTCTCCTCTTCATGCAAATAGAAATATGTACGTCTGTTTTCCAAAAGGTTTGAAGTGAAATTGTTCACACACTTGTGTTTACGAAGAAGGAATTATAAAAATCACAATTATTCCTGCTGGAAGACTCCCATAGAAGTTCGTTTTTTTTTCTAACTCGGAAACGGTGAACGATAGAGCAATTTTCGAACTCCAATCGATTCAAATGGCCGAATTAGTCTAGAAACGGAATTTCGTTTCCATACGGTTTTTTTTTTTTTAAAAGTCAAATTTTTGAACAAGGACCCTTAAATATGCAAAAAGTGAAAGTTACTGAGTTTATTTATTTGTAACTGTTTAAGAAAGAGGATTTTTTCGATAGAACCAGCAATATTTTGTGCAAAATTGTGCCGAAAATAAGTCATTTAGGGTTTATTGTTTATGCTGGTAAAAAGGAGGAGGCATTTTGAGTGATTTTTGTACGAGAAAACAGTGCTTGAAAATGAGGTTATAAAAAAGTAAAAAGTGTTCTAACTCGGAAACGATATGAGACCGCCGCATTTTTCTTCCGGATTCGTATTCAGGAGGCAAACACATTTAAAAAAGTCTTTCACCTATATTCAGGGAGCATGAGTGGACTAACTTAACATTACCTTCCTCATAAAAACATATTCATTTTTACACGCTTTATATTAGCTTCACTTGTATGTTTGTTTGTTTTTTGTAACCGACTCCTTTGGGCGCGATTTTGACCCACTTCCAGACGTCCGAATGATTTGAAATTTGGCAGGTGTACATAATTCCGGTGACAATGCATTAAGAAATTTATGTGTGAAGAAAATACAAAATGGCGGCTCCAATATGGCGTACGAATTTTGTGATTATGGTCCGATTCGTTTCAAAATTGGTATCCAAGGGTTTTTGTGGTCGGAGATTGTGATTCTTTTGTCAAAATTGAAAATTTCAAGATGGCGGCTCCAAAATGGGGGACCAGTTTTGTGATTATGGTCTGATTCTATTCAAAATTGGTATGTGGGGGTTTTTGGGGTCAAATATTATGATTCTTTTGTGAAAATTGGAAAATTCAAGATGGCGGCTTCAAAATGGCGGCCGAGTTTTGTGATTATGGTCCGATTCGCTTCAAAATTTGGTATCTGAGGGTTTTTGTGGTCGCAGATCATGATTCTTTTGTCAAATTTGAAAAATTCGAGATTGCGGCTCTAAAATGGTGGACGAGTTTTGTGATTATGGTCTGATTCTATTCAAAATTGGTATGTGGGGGTTTTTGGGATCGAAAATTGTGATTCTTTTGTAAAAATTGGAAAATTCAAGATGGCGACTTTAAAATGGCGGCCGAGATTTGTGATTATGTTCTGATTCTATTCAAAATTGGTATGTGGGGGTTTTTGGGGTCGAAATTATGATTCTTTTGTAAAAATTGGAAAATTCAGATGCGGCTAAAATGGCGGCCGAGTTTTGTGATTATGGTCTGATTCTATTCATAATTGGTATGTAGGGGTTTTTGGGGTCGAATATTATGATTTCTTTTGTGAAAATTGGAAAATTCAGTATGGCGGCTTCAAAATGGCGGCAGAGTTTTGTGATTATGGTCTGATTCTATTCAAAATTGGTATGTGGGGGTTTTTGGGGTCGGAGATTATGATTACCTGATTTGATAAGATCATTCCATTTTTTAATTTGCAAAAAAATAATAAAAATAATAGTTTAAAAAAAACTAAAAAAACATGCTTTTATAAAGTAAAAGTAAAAATGGCGGCGTCTGGCGAGCAACCGTCAGATGCAGTCTGTTTGATTAATGAAGAAAACTTCAATGAAAAATATTTTAAGTGTTGTCAAACCAAACCTAGTAAAAATCTAGTATGTGTAAAGTGTGGAAACGTCTTTCATCTATCATGTGCTGTGAAAAACAAAGTTCAGTGCATAAGGATTTGTGAATCAAGGATTGTCTGCTGCGAATCTGTGTTATCTACTAGCAACATCAACCACCCAAATCTAAACAAAATAGATGAAGATCTGAAAGTCGAAAATGATCTGCTGAAGAAATTATTACTTGAAAAGGATGGTAAATATGAACTTTTGCTTGAAAACAACAAACTTCTGAAACGAAATAACGACCTATTGGAAGAAAAACTAAAACAAAACAATGTTACTCAAAAAAGGACGAGAAACGAACAAAACAAAAAACCAATTAGCCCAATGGAGCAAAAAGTACCAACTGCTGTTGAAGTAAACACCGGTGAAATTAGTAAAACAGTGTTGCCAGATGTACCTAGATTCTCTGATATTCTGAAATCGGAAAGAAATGCTCCCGGGAAAAGGGGCAAAATTAAAAAATTAATGATATTATAAACCTAGAACATGACATTCAGACTGTTGAAAGTGAGGGATACACAGAAGTGACATACAAGAAAAAACAACCTATGAAAAAACCTACGAAAATAAATATTGGTGAAGGAAATGGAATGGAAGACTTCGGCGTCCAGAAGAAAGTTTGGCTCTACCTATATAGAATTAAAAGACATATCACTGATGATAAAATCTGTAAGTACATCAAAGATCAAGAAATCTTCAAAAATGCGGATATTATAGTCAAGGAGCTAACAACAGAGGTAAACCAAAATAAATGTTTTATGTTTGGAATAGACTACAGCTTAAAAGATGAAATTTATAAATCGTCATCCTGGCCTCGATCTGTGGCCTATAAGCGATTCAACTTCCAAAAAATATTATCAATACGAACGAAGAGGAGAGGATTTTAGTTGACTCCACAGCTATTGATGAAGACTTCCCCGTATCAAACTCTTTGCCTAAAGCAACGGCCACTATCTCAATTACACACCAAAACGCACAATGCATCAGTAACTGTAATGAAGTAATCCTAACTACTGATAATTCTATGAGTGAATCAATAACTACTCAATTACCCATAATTAATTCACCATTGCCCTCAAATGATGATGTAGGAAGTACTCAACCACAAACTGGTACTCATTCCTTCTCACATACTGTCAATACAAACACACACTGTCCTGTTACTATCAAAATATAAGGGGACTTAGAACCAAATTGGATGATTTCAACAGGGCTCTACAGGTATGTGATTATGACATAATAATAATAACGGAATCCTGGTTAAATACAAACATCTCTGATACAGAATTAAGTGATTCTAAATATTCAATCTTCAGACAAGATCGGAACTATAAGGAAACTAATTGTACACGTGGAGGAGGCGTCATGATATGTGTTAGGTCCAACCTATTAGCAAAAAAAGTTGTTTCTACGGAAAGTTTAATCTTTGAGGATCTCTGGGTAGAGTTAAAAGTCTCAAATAGGAAAATAATGCTCTGTGCTGTGTATATCTGCCCTGGTTCGAGTGCCGAAACATATCAGTCTTTTGCTACTAAAGTTCATGACTTAAGAAGAAACAATGTAAACGCGAACTTCATTATTGCTGGGATTTCAACCTGCCTCAAATCTCATGGAGTTAGATGAACATACTCTCGTACCTAATTACCGCTATGAGCTACGTATTGAAGTTCTCCTGGACGAATTTGCCGTCATGGATTTCCAACAGTTCAATGATGTCACAAACTGCTCAGGAAAGATTTTGGACTTAGTTTTTTCTGATGATTTGTCTGTGGGTGTCGAACATGCCCAATTATGCCTACTCAGTAATCATTCATCTGATCCCTATCACCCTGCTGTAGAATTTAAATTCGATTATAATGACGTGATTCTCTCATCCCATTATGCTAAAGAAAAGGTATTTTTGTTCCACAAGGCTGACTATATGGGACTCAATGAATACTTTTCTAATATTGACTGGTCATTTTTATATTACTCATCCCATTATGCTAAAGAAAAGGTATTTTTCCGAAGCAGTTTCAGCTTTTATGAAGTTTTATCTGATGGATTCAAACAATACGTGCCACAAAATTCAAATCTACTGCCAAATATCCTAAATGGTACAGCAATCATCTGATTGAATTGCTTAAACTGAAAAACAAACTTCACAAAAAAATTCAAAATAAGTGGTTTAGAACGAGACTATGATGAATACTCGAATATACGAAAGGAAACTAAATACCACATTGATATGTGTTATATTTTGTACCTGTCAAACACTGAACTTATGATACATGACAACATTAAATATTTTTGGTCATTTGTGAATTCCCATAGAAAAGACAGTGGCCTTCCTAAAATAATGGAGTATAGAGGGAAAACTTTAGAAACTCCAAAAGAAATAGCTAACGCATTTGCTGACCATTTTCAGTCGTGTTTCTCCAAATTGGTTGATGTTACAAATATTCCAACATTGGACACGTCTCAGTCTACTTCAGTGCTAACATCTCACACGTTCAGCATTGAGGAAATTGAAAATAAGTTAATTAACTTGGACAAAAACAAAAGTGCTGGCCCCGATGGAATTCCTCCGTTACTTCTCAAACAGTGCAGCAGAGTATTATCCACTCCACTTAAAATTATTTTTCAAAAATCGTTCGATGATGGAATATTTCCAACCATATGGAAATCATCACTGTTATCACCAATATTTAAGTCAGGTAGTAAGAACAATATTGAAAATTACAGAGGTATATCTAAAATTTCATGTATTCCGAAAGTTTTGAGTCAATATTAACAGACGAACTTTTTTCCAATTTTAAGCATATTATTGTTAATGAACAACATGGCTTTTTCAAAAATCGCTCTACAGCTACCAATTTAGGAATTATACAAAACTTTTTATGTAATAAACTAGAACAAGGTTTTCAGGTTGATGTGATTTACACTGACCTCGCCAAGGCTTTCGATTCCGTTAATCATAGTCTTCTTATTTCTAAAATGAAAGCACTTGGTGTGGATGGCAGTTTTTTGAAGTTTATTATTTCTTATCTGGACAAGCGTCATCAGAAAGTGAAAATAGGAGATTCTATTTCTAAATCAATAAATGTTACCTCTGGAGTTCCTCAGGGATCCCACATTGGTCCCATTCTGTTTTTATGCTTCATTAATGATGTTATTTGCACTTTTAAAAATTGTAACATTTTACTTTACGCTGATGATCTCAAATTCTATAGAGTTGTATCATCTGAAGATGACTGTCATTTGATTCAGAATGATTTAATCAATTTCACCAATTACTGTGAACAAAATTTTTGAAAATCAATATTGATAAGTGTAAAATCATGCGTTTTTATAAAATACTCAATCCAATTATTTTCAACTATAGTATACATGGGGTTGATTTGCAAGCTGTAACTAGTATCAGTGATTTAGGGATAATATTTGATAAAGAACTCAATTTCAACGATCATATCAACAATATTTGTAATAAATCTCTCAGGATGGTGGGTTTTATAAAGAGGCAAGCTAGAAATATTTCTGATCAGAACGCAATTAAGACGTTGTATATTTCACTTGTTCGAAGCATTCTGGAATATAATAGTATAATTTGGTCACCAATTTACAATTGCCAGAAGGACCGTTTAGAGAGAGTACAAGGTCGGTTCACAAGTTTTCTTGTTTGGAAACTTGGACTTTCCTTCCACGGTCTCGACTCTCTAACAAGAATTTCATTGTTGAATCTAGAAACTTTAGAACAGAGACGAATTAATGCCATGTCATATTTTTTATTCAAAATTGTAAATGGCGTCATAAATTGTACAGAGATATTAGAAAAATTATCATTTCATGCCAACTCTAGAACCACCAGAACCTGCAACACTTTCTATGTACAAACACATCGTACTAATTATGGTCGCACCGCTTTCTGTTGTAGGCTTCAAGAAAACTACAATATCCATCATTCATCAATAAACATATTTAATATCCCTTTTTACGTATTTAAGAAACAACTTAAATTCTCCGTCACTCCTACCTGAAAACTTGCAATGTTATTCAATTCAAGCAATTTATTTTTACCGTATCCTTTACTTATATTTTTTTTATATACATGTACCTAAGTTCACTATTGTCTTTTTATATACACATAAATTTCTGTTTATTGTTTGTTTGTCGTTAAATGTATTAGTTTAGTTGTATCGTTTAGATTAGTTGTACCATAGTAGTTGTAGTTGTACCATTTGGAATCTGTATCGAATTCTGTAGAGTACTTGATTGAATAAATAAATAAATAAATAAATAAATAAATAAACCACACTAAAAAGTAGGAAATAAATAATAGTTCGAAAAAACTAAAAAACACGCTTTCATAGAAAATCAGTCTAAAAAAATTGAAAATAAGAAAAAAAATATTTTATTTAAAAAAAAGCGTGGGGTGCATGGTATTAATAATTATATAGTACATTACACACCGAGGCGAAACCATGCACCCCAGGTTTTTTTTTAAATAATTTTCTATTCCATTCTTATTTTTCTAACTATTTTTAGTCTTTAATTTATAAAACATAAGACGTCTGATCTCTCATTAATTATAATTAATTTTCAATTATTCTATCCAAACATTGCTCGAGAACGCGTCGATCTCTCAGTGTAACTCTGATAATTCAATTCTCTTCACATTATTTCTGTATTCCCAAACATTGCTCGAGAACATTCATCCATGTGGTCACTACATATGAGCTGATTTGCATACTCATCAAGTCGGAATTTCGTCACCAGTAGGTGTGTTCGGTGCAACAAGCATGCAGGAGAAATATACTGGAGCTAATCTCTGGTCATTGCCATGTGGTGTTCCCCTGATGTTTCATTTGTTATTCGGTGAAATGTCAGAATATATTATGTCGCATACCAGAAGCACACAATAATTCCAATATCATCGTGTTTGCGTGATACATTATTTGGTCAATGTAAGTTCATATTCATGCACTCGAAAAAGTATTCTCTGAAAAAACTATTCTCGTGAGATGAAATCCTGAAGTGACCTGGAGTTATTAGTTTTACCTAATTTTTCTATAGTTCTATTAAAAAAACGCAATATTAGATTTGTTTAACCTACGCCGTATCTTCGAATACTTGACCAAATCATAAAAATGCATTAAAAAGGCATGAAGATGTGTGGAGCTTTCACAAAAAAAATAACATGAGACATCACTTCTGAGAACTATGTTAAAGACCATTACTTTCAATGAAATATATCAAAAAAATTTGGAATAACTGTATTAAGCTACTCATTTCGAAGTATATAGTAGAAAAAAATATAAATGAATAAATGAAATAAATCAAACTCAAAGAATGTAACTGGATCAACATGTACAATAGAAGACAATAGACAATAGAATACAACTTCACCTGAGTACCTTCACACTTATTTCGAGATATATAGTAAAACTATTATAAATAAATTCACCAAATGTCAGTATGTCAAGCTCAAAAGATGTGAGTAGATCAACATGTACAATAGAAGGCAACTCCTCCTAAGAACCTTCACATATAAACTTTTTTATCAAAGTACATTCAAAGAACATTAGAAGCATATCTATTTTGACTATGCCTCAGCACAAATCTGCAACTTTCCATAGATCTTTTGTCTTCGATGGCATTAGAATGATGAATTCAAGGTTTACAATATCAAGTTCAAATACAAATACAAAAATCATCTGCAGTGAAGACAACTGAATCATAATTCTGACATGTAGGTGAATATATTGATGTATATATACCTACCCAATAGAAATCTCTTTCAATACGCAGGTTTTATGTAATTAGCAGACTCGTGAATCTATTTTCCTACTTGTGAACTAATTTTCATCATAATCACTCTAGCGATACATATCTTGCTAATCCAGCAAATTTGAAATTAATAATCTGTGTTTTTTCTTCTGTATATCAGTTTTCTATGTTTTATATGAATTTTTTGGGCATTTGACCATTTGATGGTTGAGTAGAATAGCTTCAAACTTGACTCAACCATCGGTCCCATATAACCATATTTTATGTATATTTCTACTTATGCTACTAAAAGACGTTCATTATTATCAATAAATAAGTTGATTCCATTCCCAATTGGGATTTATTCAAGGGGAAAAAAGTAATTCATTTCGGGATTTGATTTGTTCTTCCTTCGATTACCTTACTCCTTGATTTTTTGTATATATGGACATGGGGATCAAATTGTACGCTCCAGGTAGAGAAGTTTTTTTGAACATACATAACTGAACATACATAATTGAATGCTGATCCAAAAGAGCGATATATAATCCTTGGATGATTTCAAGAAAAATTCTTCGTATGAACATAGGTCCGCAACCGCTTTATTCCTGAGATACATGATGTTGAAATTTAACAAAAAAATCAGTTCTTCCCCAATATCTCTGAAACCGCATTGGCTTTTATTTTATTTTGGTACATGCAAAGTACGCATAGAAATACATGTTTTCCATGATAAAAATTTCGTAATTTTCATCAGTGGCGTCCCTGTTAACATGCCCTGTCATATTTTTGATCAAAATAATGATACGCCACTGTCTTTTTTCCAACTAAATATTATTTTTGTAATTGTCCTCAATCTTCTCATAAAAATAGTCTCCTGCCTTTTTTTCGTCCGGCGGAAAGTTTTTGAGTTAGAAAATAAAATGCATTCATTTGCTTGTCCCTATGCGAAATCAGCCGTTGAAGAGTAGTAAGATTATCTTGAGGGCTAGAAACATCTAGTATGCTAAGAACACATTTCGTTGTTTTCAACATAAACAATTTTGACACTACGTGATATTATTTACGTTATAAAAACCTGTTTATAGAAATTTCACAAAAACCGAATTAGCAGACATGATTTACTTGTATGGGCTTGCTGAATCCAGGTGACTGTATCAAGAGCGCTTCCCAAATAGAATGGTTCCTGATGCTCGAACGATTTCAAGCACCCACAGAAGGTTATGTGAAACAGGAAGTTTTGAGCAAAATCATCACTTGGAAGGAGCACATCGGACTACAAGAACTCCAGCAATTGAGGTAGCTGTTTTGAATTCAGTTGACGAAAATCCTGAAATAAGTACAAGGCAAGTTGCCAATAATTTGAATATCGCCCATATTCTAGTATGGAGGATTCTTCATGATTATTCATTATATCCCTATCACAGTCAACGGGTTCACGCTCTACTTCCTCGATACTTTCCATTACAAGTGAATTTCTGCCAATGGTTTCTCCAAAAATTTTCCGAAAATCCTTTATTCGACACGGACGAAGCTAGTTTTACTAAAAACAGGATCAGAAATTTTCATAATAATCATTTTTGGGCCGAGGAAAATCCGCATGCAATCGTGAAATCTCATCACCATTAGCAGTTCTCATTAAATGTATGGGCTGGAATTATTGGAGATTACCTAATTGGACCTTTTTTTTACCACGCAGATTAAATGGACATAATTATCGCCGATTTCCTATTTTAATGCGAAATCGCATGTGGTTCATGCACGATGGTGCACCTGCTCATTTTAGTGTTATGGCACGCGAATATTTAAACCAAAACTTTCTTAATCGCTGGATAGGTCGTGGGGGAACTGAGTCATGGACTTAACAGTCTTGATTATTTTCTTTGGGGACATCTTAAGACTTTGATGTACTGTCAACCAATTCTAACTGAGGAAGAATTGCGAAACCGCGTAATAGTTTCTTGTGAAGCAATAAGGAATACTCCAGGAAAGAGTATGCGAGTCAATGACAAGAAGTTAATTTGATTTTGGTATTTTTTGTTCATAATAGTTATGTTTTTAAAAATAAAAAATTTATTTTTATGCGTACTCATTACAAAAACTAAATGATAGTTACCATAAAATTATGAAAATCTTGCCTAGATCCTTTGGTTACCACAATTGTGAAATTAAGACTATGAAAAAAAATCGAATAGGGACAAGCAAATGAATGTATTTTATTTTATAAATCAAAAACCGTCCGCCCGACGAAAAAAAGACAGGAGACCATTTTTTGAGAGGATAGAGGGCAATTACAAAAATAATATTTATTTGGAAAAAAGACAGTGGTGTATCATTATTTTGATCAAAAATATGACAGGGCATGTTAACAGGGACGCCATTGATGAAAATTAAGAAATCCTTTATCATGGAAAAAATGTATTCTTATGAGTTCTTTGCATGTACCAGAATTGAAAAAAAAAGCCAAAGCAGTTTCAGAGATATTGGGAAAGAACTGATTTTTTTGTTAAATTTCAACATCCTGTATTTCAGAAATAAAGCGGTTGCGGATCTATGTCCATATGAAGAATTTCTCTTGAAATCATCCAAGGATTATCGATCTTTAGGATCAGCATTCAATTATAAACACCCTGTATAATCTGTGGTAGAAGTCCATTGTATCTCAAAGTGGAGTGGTTTCATTTTACGAAGTAGAAAAATGGTAAACTTTTTGGACGATGGGTTGGCAATTTAGCTTGATATATTTTATTTTTTATTGACATCAAGATAATATAGTTCTTCATGACATGATTTTTTAGATAACCTTCCACAGTCTGAAAATGAAAATATAATCAGGAAAATCTATACAAGTGTAGAAAGGGCAAACTCATCAGTTCTCCCCGATAAGTTACTGCGTTCATCAAATAATATTTCCTATAGAAAATTAATTAAATTTTTCAATACTGGGATTTTAGTTGGTAAGAAAGATATCGATGGTTTTTTGAAAGGATAAGTCTTGAGAATCATTTTTAAACACCTCTATGTTTTCACCACGTTAACCTAATCTAGAATAATATAAGAGAGAGAGAGAGAGGTTTTATCACTCTATATGGGATGTTTCCATCTCAAATGGAGATGGATATATATATATATATATATATATATATATATATATATATATATATGCCCAAATAATTTTTTTCTGCCCAAATGCAATTTTTGTGTCCTTATGTGATTTCCTTCATGATCTTGCTATGATCAATTGTTTTTTACACGCTTTATATTAGCTTCACTTGTATGTTTGTAACCGACTCCTTTGGGCACGATTTTGACCCACTTCCAGACGTCCGAAAAATTTGAAATTTGGCAGGTAAACATAATTCCGGTGACAATGCATTAAAAAAATTTTTTGTGAAGAAAAAACAAAATGGCGGTTCCAATATGGCGTACGATTTTTGTGATTATGTTCCGAATCGCTTCAAAATTGGTATTCGAGGGTTCTTGTGGTCGGAGATTATGATTATTTTGTCAAAAAATTGGAAAATTCAAGATGTCGGATCCAAAATGGTGGACGAGTTTTGTGATTATGGTCTGATTCCATTCAAAATTGGTGTGTGGGAATTTTTGGGGTCGAATATTATGATTCTTCTGTAAAAATTGAAAAATTCAAGATGCGGATAAAATGGTGGCCGAATTTTGTGATTATGGTCTGATTCTATTCAAAATTGGTATGTGGGTTTTTGGGGTCGAATATTATGATTTTTTTGTAAAATTGGAAAATTCAAGATGGCGGCTTAAAATGGTGGCCGAGTTTTGTGATTATGGTCTGATTCTATTCAAAATTGGTATGTGGGTTTTTGGGGTCGAATATTATGATTTTTTTGTAAAATTGGAAAATCAAGATGGCGGCTTCAAAATGGCGGCCGAGTTTTGTGATTATGGTCTGATTCTATTCAAATTGGTATGTGGGGGTTTTTGGGGTCGGAGATTATGATACCCTACCTAATTTGATAATATTATTCCATTTTTTTATTTGCAAAAAAATAATAAACTAATTAAAAAAAACTGAAAATACACGGTTTCATGAATAAACCACACTAAAAAGTAGGAAATAAATAAAAGTTTAAAAAAACTAAAGAACACGCTTTTATAGAAAACCAGACTAAAAAATTTAAAATAAGAAAGAAATGTATTTCATTTTAAAAAAAAAGCGTGGGGTGCATGGTATCAATAATTATATAGTACATTACACACCGGGGCGATACCATGCACCCCACGCTTTTTTTAAAATAAAATACATTTATTTCTTATTTTCACATTTTTAGTACTAATTTTATAATATAATGAATGTTCATTGCAATATTTGTAAAAATTCCAGATTGGAATGATCAGTAATATCGGTTTATACAATAGGGGGTAGTATGTTTATTTTAATAAACATAGGGTTCACGTTAATTCTAGAGTTACTTATTGAAAATATCAATATTTGCAGATATGATGGTTGTCGATTAAATGATGAAACAAATAATTTCAATTTCTAAGATAATCATATCGCATTTTTTGTGATTATAAAAATCTTCCTTGATTCTACTACTTCCACCTGAATCAAGTGACCGTTCTCTAAATTGTTGGATTATCCTCGTATATAGGTGTTGAGTAATAGTATATACAGTAGTAGTTCGTCTGGTGCCGGATAGAACCATTTGTCAGAGTTGGCGGTCGAGGCCCCAGCTACAGATCTTCCTCACTATTAACGTACATGATTGCAATATCCGGGATATGCCCTTTCGCCGTGTGAAAAAGGCCCCTCGCGACCCGCACTCAGGACGATGCAATCACAGTCCATTTTTTGACTTCTCCTTCTATTTTTCTTGCGATACCTTTCGGCCGAACGGGAAGTTGGAATCGCACTCCTGAGACGTGAGCGGAGAACTTACCCTCGAAAATACGACGGAAAATATGCAATGTGAATCAAGAATGCAGAGGGAGCGAAATGTAGTTTTATTCCAGAAATGTTCACTTCGACAATCTGTATAATAATAATTAATACACCGTCCCAAATTTATGGTATACATTTCCGTTTTTCCCAAATTATAATATACAAAAACTTTTTAACAAAAAATTGAACAGACGAAATTCGGAACTGAAAAGTAAAAAATAAAATAAACCTTCTTAGGCCCGATTTCACCACAAGACAGATAAACGGCGTTTTACCAAACTCCGTTCTCACTAAACTCAGATTTTAATCTCGATAAACCTCGATCCAGTTTCACCGACACAAACAGACGAAAGCTAAACCGAGTTTATTGAAACTTAGTTTAAGGACAGTCAAAAGCTGGCAACATAGTAAAATATGTACGTCTCTGTCATTTTTGCATAGATTTCGTTGTTTTGTAGAGGAGCCAAAGCCAAGTGACAATATAACCTAAAAATTGAAAACCGATAACTTTCGTGTTTGGCTCATGTTTTGTGATATTTTTATGGGTGTTCGGTTTTTGAAGAAACTTGATAAAAGTGACAATATCTTCTACAATGAATTTCAGGTTGGAATGTGAAAATATAATTCATCAAATAAATTCCTTCTTTGGACTTCATTCGGCACCCAGCTTATTGAATAAATTGGTACAACATATTTCCTTTACTAGAGTGAAAATGTCTGGAACAAACTACCATATTTCGTTAACTTATCAGACCAGTCTTTTCGTTTGATGGCATGTATCTAGGCTGCTTGCCTTTCACAATGTTTTCTATTTCTTACAACAGCAGATGGAATTCTGATAACAGGGTCAAAAATACAAACATGTAGGTACAATTTACCTGAAAAATCGTATTCGGCCGTCTTTTGATGCATTTTTATTGCATTTCACAACAGAACAATATGAAGGCATGATCATCTACGAATTAAACAATAACACATGTAAAGCAAGTACTGATTTTTTTTTGAAATAGGTAAAAATGTTCAATTCTCCAACATAAACAAATCGGAAAAGTAAAGTTGTTTTACCTCCAATGTCAACCATCTATCAAACGTGCACGAAACCAATGAACTAAACGTCGTTTAACTTCGTAACTGGCCAAATTCAGCCCGTTTTAAGTGGAAACGCCGTTTAGAACTGAACGCGGTTTATAGTTCCTGGTGAAATCCAATAGGACGTGTAGAAAGCTTAATCTAAGTTTAATTTGAACAAAACTCCTTTAAAGAGGTTGGTGAAATCGGGCCTTAGTCTCAATAACTAAGCTCCTAAACTAATGTAGGTAACTAATTTTGAGTCGGCGCCAAACAAACAAGCAAATGAATAAGGTATGGCTTGAAATGATGGCATCGAGTTGGGCGGTGACATTCTGAACATTTTTTTGAAGTAATTTAATGATCTTCGTTGATTGTTTGTTTGGCGCCGACTCAAAATTAGTTACTTACATTAGTTTAGGAGCTTAGTTATTGAGACTACGAAGGTTAATTTTATATTTTACTTTTCAGTTCCGAATTTCGTCGTTCCGAAATACTTACTTACCCACCTTACTGTGGGTACAATTTACTGAGTGACCATCGTCAATGTACTGTCTCTATGCATTTCTGTTTTTACATTTATATATATTTATTTATTTACTTTACTCTGTGCTCGTATCATATACAAATTTTATTAACTATCTACTATTTCTCGGTATTTCAATATTCTAATTGTAATTTACATTTATATTATATGTACCTTTATTACTGACTTGTCATAGCACTAAGGTGTAGTAATTTTACCAATGAAAAATCTAATCTGATCTACTTCAACTATTACCAGAATAATATGATTACCTACTTTTACTATTTGTTGTAATATACACTATTTTTGTTGTTCTGATTGGTTTATTTCATTACTTTGTATATCATTCCATCCTCTCATCGAATATAATGATTGTGACGGATGTAGGAGAACAAAAATAATGACAATGGAGATCTGTCACTGTCAACTACATATGTGTGCCAATGTTCACAAGTGAAAAATCAATTATCCCCTATTTTCAACCCGTAAGGGTGAATAATTCCATTCGAAATCCAAATATGATCAACTATGAGGTATGGCCAATTGGGTGAGATCAATATCCTTCATTTTGCTACACTCAGTGGAAGGATTTCATCTTTTAAATTCAAGTGGGG
Organism: Gonioctena quinquepunctata; assembly: GCA_018342105.1. Taxonomy (NCBI): domain Eukaryota; kingdom Metazoa; phylum Arthropoda; class Insecta; order Coleoptera; family Chrysomelidae; genus Gonioctena; species Gonioctena quinquepunctata. The sequence goes on along the minus strand of JAFIRS010000418.1, from coordinate 310,269 downwards.
CCAACTTCGAAGTACACCCTATCCACTGAAAAATCGAAATCGGACGTCTCGGTGAAAACTTATGCGTGGTCATGCATAAAAAAAAATATACGCGTCGACTAGAAAACCACCTCCTTTTTGGTTTCGTCGGTTAAAAACAAACAGGAGTTCATTTTTCTTCGATATATTTTATTGAATCTCAACTTTAACTGAACTCAAACATTATCCAAAACAATTATGATTAGAAATTTATAAATTCAAACTGAGTTGCAAGAGCTCCTTCACTACACACTATCGACGAATTTTGTAATTGTTTCCACCGAAGCTATCATAATCGACTCAATACACTTTTGAAGTGTCAAAAAGACATTATCTTATTTCTCTCTACTTAATGCATTTTGCACACATTCGATTAATCTGTCTGTAGTTGTTGACGACTCTCTTGGTGCTGCTGGAGTTCTAAGATAAAATATTTCAACCAGTGAATGGTATGAAATATTTGTACCCAACACAGAAGAAGCATCGCCCCGTGTAATTGCTATATTTAGTCTCTCCTTTGAGAATGAGGTGGAACAATTATATTTTGTAGAGTGTATCCAATCTCCTGTCAAATTTCAGAGACTCAGGACCAAACACACCAAAAGCTTCGTCAGCAGTGGTCTGAACATGATCATTAGTCTATATGATTTTTTTTTTCGATTTCTCATCGTATATGCTGCAGCACCAGCGGATTCAAAAGTATTTACTGCATGAGAAGCTGCAACTGTGTGAAGTCCCACAACATAGGTTCGACACATTTCCAAGGTACGCACGAGTGTGACCACAGCAACAGTTTGTTTATCGTAATTTATAGAATTTGTTGGTTTTTGAACTGAAAATGGCCATTGTTGGGATTTTTTTCATGAATAATATATTTCGGCACATTCTTTACACTTTCGATCACTTGAATTGATTTTGCCGAAAAACTACCCTTTTAAATTCTGGAACTTCCTGACACGCTACATATGATGAATAATTTGGACCCAAAAACTACCCAATTTCTCACCCCCAAAATGAAATATTCGCAAATAGAACAAATTAATCGTGCTGGGGATTCTTTCAAGCGAATACATCACAAATGTACGATTCATATGATGAAAATGATGAAATATTTTGTGACCCAAAAACTATCCCAATAACTCACCCTCAAATTGAAATATTCTAAAATTGAACACATTCATCGTTGCTGTTGATTTTTCATGCAATTATATTATTAGGAACCAGCTCAACTTGCCAATATAGAAAAATAATTTGTAACCCAAAACCCCCAGTAACGATTAAACTAACTATTTTGGCATTTTTTCAGCTGAGAAGGTAGTAGAAGGGTAGTTTTTGAGTCAAAAATTATTTCGTGATAGGGAGCGTGTCTAGCAAGTTCCTTGTAATATATTTGTTTGCATAAAAAATCCCCAGCAACGATAAATTTATTCTACTTGCGAATATTTTAATTTGTGGTGAGATATTGGGGTAGTTTTGGGGTCACAAATTATTTCATCATATGGAGCGTGTCTAGCAAGTTCCTAATAATGTATTTGCATAAAAAATCCCCAGCAACGGTTGACTTGTTCTATTTGCGAATATTTCAATTTGGGAGTGAGATATTGGGGTAGTTTTTGGGTCACAAAAAACCGTTGCTGCTGTCATCCGTCTATTACAGTTCAAACCATGAGTTCTTTTTTTTTCACCACCCCATGTATATTTTCATGGGGGGGCACAAATATCTAATCCCGGTCTCAGCTCAATAGATAGAGCTTTTTCTTTTCTAAATGACGTATATACTGCTGGAATATGGTTGCTTAATATGGTCGCTCACATACAATATACACATAAACAAAATAGAGTCCATCTAAAGAGGCTTCATGAAATATATTTCATATTAATTAGATGTGGTCTACCCCGAACAAGGTATCGACAATATAATATTACTGAATCAATTCAAATTACTTTCCCTTCAGAACCGAAGAATTTACTATTCAATTATCTTCATTTACAAATTAGTGAACGATCTGATTGACTGTACCGAATTTGTTACAAACGGCCGTCCAAAGAATTCCATTCATCGTATTTTATGCATTGTGATGTCCTCTTTTCAATGGTATTTTTCTTTTCGTGACAGCGCGACTTTTTTTGGAATTTTTATAACCCGAGAAATTATTTTTGTTTAAATCGCTGTTATAAACGGCTCTAAAGAAATCCATTTATTGTGTTCCCTGCATTTTGATGATTGTTTCCCCTAGTATTTTTCGTTTCGTCGTAGCCCGACTCTTTCTAGACTATTCTCCAGCCCGAGAATTTTGTTTCTCATATTTACGAATGTCCAAAAAATGCATATAGTGCTTCTAGCATTCATTTTTGTTGCCCTCTTTTCAATGGATTTTTATTTTCGTGGCAGCGCAACCCAGCGCAAGGGGAGATTGTTATCTTTTGAGGCAAATCCATGGTGAGTTCAAAGGATGGATACTATACCTGCACATTCAATTAGAAAGTGTGGCTGGATTTGTTTCATTGAATTCAGATTTTATTTGATCAATCTGGCAACACTGTGAGTAAAAACACGCTATCCCACAGTCGACAGTCTACACGTCAAAAACCGTGGCTGGAAAAGTGTGGCTAACTTCACATAAACATTACTCTCCCATTTCAACTTTCATGTTCCACGATTAAACTCTAGAATTTAATTGACTGTTTACCTACCCAATTCAAGAGCTAACATCAAGTCACCAGTCGTAGCAATGAGCAAACTATACAATCAATTCTGTACCAATCTTGATATATATTATGAACCAATTCGCCAAATAAAGAACAATATTAAGAAACTTTTACAAACAAGCCAAAATATTTGAGCCTAGTCTGTAAGATGTTACTTTACTATAAAAGCCTATTCAATTGATCGTGATCAGGTTGTACTTTCTTCCTTATTTATATTTTTCTCTTCAGGTGTTTCCAAACAATGTTATATATGCATGTACCTATGTATGTGTATACAGGTATATATTGGCTATTTTTATATCTATTGGTATATAAAACTGTAAACTCGCCTAGTGATTACGATTTATGTCTCGTTATTGGGATGTATTCCTATTTAGACATTAAACACTTTTTTTTATTTGCGCCCTATGCTGAGTAAGCTGACATGCGGTATCGAGAGAGGGTAATCAGTGGCAATCAAATATCAAGACGCAAGTCAGTTTTATAAGCGACAAAAGTAAAATGCTCTATTTACGTTTATGAAATTTTGATCATGATGTAACTTAAACAAACTTTCTTTAATGGACATTTTAGCATTCAATGATACTATTATCGGACTTTCAAATCGCAAAAACCGGTAATTAGTGCACTTTTGATTACAATTTGTATAATCATAGTGATCCTGATCTTTTACTAATAATTTGTTTACCAAGGCTTCTACAAAAAAAATTTCAATAGCAAAGGCGCTGTCAGTTTTGTTTAAATTTTGGTCAGTTACAGTTGAGATTTGTATCGGTGATCTTCGACTGATGATAAAAATGTCTACATTAGGTGATGGGAAGACGGTGCAAAGCCAACTACAAACTATAACCACTCGTAAATAATGATTGTTTATTTTAACGATTCTAGAAAGCAAATCTTTCCAGAAATGTTTTTGGGGACACAATTTTCCGAAAACTTCCTCTCCTGATAATCCCAGAGCTTCGACGGGATCCAATAGGGGCCAGAATGACGTATCGGTGCAAGGCGATCTTTCATGTGATGTATCGGCCGATTCGTTTTGCATGTCAACGTTTTTTATTGCTTCGAGTTGAGCCCTGGTATTCACAGGAACAGCTTTATCTGGATTTGTCCACTTCAGTGTTCATGTCAGTTCCGCTCCAAAAACCGAAAACGTACAGGGATCGAAGAAAAAAATTGTAAAATATCGACTCCCCATTTTCTAGTGTAATTTTCATTGTATAATTATGTATAAAGTTACAGAAGAACAAAAGATAAAGATCAGTGTCATTAACAATAATTCTTCATCTATCATATAATGTCTTTGGTGGTATTAAAACTTTCCCAGACTCTCCAAACCTCTATGCTAAAAGACCAGAACATACCGTTCCATACATCCAGTCTTTTTTTTCTCTTTATCTTTCAATAGTTGATGAACTTTATGTTTCCTATTTTTCACGTGAACATCAATAGGTTACTTCTGTTGTATAGGTAACAAACAGTATAAGAATTGCTCTCAAGCTAAGCTTTCGCTAAAAAGGACGTTTATTATTATTAATATACAGGGAGTATCATAATTGAATGCTGATCTTGAAGGGCGTTAATCCTTGGATGATTTAAAAAAAAATCTCCATATGAACATAGGTTCGCAACCGCTTTATTTCTAGATACAGGATGTTTAAATTTAACAATGAAATCAGTTCTTCCCCAACATATCTGAAACCGCTTTGGATTTCTTTTCAATTTTGGTACATGCAAAGTACGCATGAAAATACATTTTTTCCATAATAAAGGATTTCTTAATTTACCTCAGTGGCGTCCCTGTTAACATGCCCTGTCATATTTTTGATCAAAATAATGATACGCCACTGTCTTTTCTCCAAATTAATATTATTTTTGTAATTGTTCTTTATCTTCTCATAAAAATGGTATCTTGCCTTTTTTTCGTCCAGCGACGGTTTTCGATTTAGAAAATAAAATACATTCATTTGCTTGTCAATATTCGATTTTTTCTCTCAGTCTTAATTTCACAATTGTGGTAACCAAAGGATCTAGGCAATATTTTTATAATTTTATAGTGACTATTATTTAGTTTTCGTAATGAGTACGCATTAGAACACATTTTTTATTTCACAAAAACAACTATTATGAACAAAAAATACCAAAATCAAATTAATTGTTCAAAATGTCCGCCTCCTACAAGTATGCACGCTTCAGCCCTCATTGACTCGCGTACTCTTCGGAAAATTCCTGGAGTATTCCTTATTGCTTCACAGGAAAGTATTACGCAGTTTCGCAATTCTTCCTCAGTTAGAATTGGTTGACTGTACACCAAAGTCTTAAGATGTCCCCAAAGAAAATAATCAAGACTGTTTAAGTCTGAGGTTCTAGCTGGCCATGACTCTGTTCCCCCACGACCTATATCCAGCGATTGTGAAAGTTTTGGTTTAAATATCGTGCATAAACCACGTGCAATTTCGCATTAAAATGGGAACATCTTCCAACAGAATTGACAAAGTATCTTCAAGAAATCTGCGATAATTATGTCCATTTAATCTGCGTGGTAAAAAAAAAGTTCCAATTAGGTAATCTCCAATAGTTCCAGTCCAGACATTTAATGAGAACTGCTCCTGGTGATGAGATTCCACGATTGCATGCGCATTTTCCTCGGCCCAAAAATGATTATTGTGAAAATTTCTGATCCTGTTTTTAGTAAAACTAGCTTCGTCCGTGAATAAAATTTTCCTGTCAAATAAAGAATTTTTGGTAACTTTTTGGGGAAACCATTGGCAGAAATTCACTCGTAATGGGAAGTCTCGAGGAAGTAGAGCCTGAACCCGTTGAATGTGATAGGGATATAATAAATAATCATGAAGAATCATCCATACTAGAATATTGGCGATATTCACATTATTGGCAACTTGTCTCGTACTTATTTCAGGATTTTCGTCAACTAAATTTAAAACAGCTACCTCAATTGCTGCAGTCCGATGTGCTCCTTTCACGTGATGATTTGGCTCAAATCTTCCTGTTTCACATAACCTTCTGTGGGTGCTTGAAATCGTGCGAGCATCAGGGCCCATTCTATTTGGGAAGCGCTCTTGATACAGTCGCCTGGCTTCATATGCGTTCCCGTCAGCAAGCCCATACAAGTAATGCATGTCTGCTAATTCGGTATTTGTAAAATTTACCATGTTTTTTTTAATAAACAAGTTTTTATAACGTAAATAATATCACGTATCTAGCCTAAAGAAGTGTCAAAATTATTTATGTTGAAAACAACGAAATGTGTTCTTAGCATACTAGATGTTTGTAGCCCACAAGATGATCCTGCTACTCTTCAACGGCTGATTTTGCATAGGGACAAGCAAATGAATGCATTTTATTTTCTAACTCAAAAACCGTTCGCCGGACGAAAAAAAGGCAAGAAACTATTTTTATGAGAAGATAGAGGACAATTACAAAAATAATATTTATTTGGAAAAAAGACAGTGGCGTATCATTATTTTTATCAAAAATATGGCAGGGCATGTTAACAGGGACGCCACTGATGAAAATTAAGAAATCCTTTATCATGGAAAAAAAATTTTTATGCGTATTTCGTGTACCAGAATTGAAAAAAAATAGTTGAGGCGGTTTCAGAGATATTGGGGAAGAACTGATTTTTTTGTTAAATTTCAACATCCTGTATCTCAGAAATAAAGCGGTTGCGGACCTATGTTCATATGGAGAATTTTTCTTAAAATCAACCAAGGATTATCGCCCTTTAGGATCAGCATTCAATATGAAAACCCTGATTTTAATATCATTAGTGATTCACACCCTTATAAATATGCAACGATCCTCGAATTTCAAATGACCTGGAATATTACAGAGATTCATAAAAAAGAATTAGGAAATGCTAACTGAATATTTGTCGTACCGAAAACGAAAAAAAACGACACCTACCCCCCACATGTGCAACGGGGTCTGAGACCACCTTCTCAAAACGAAAGCCCCTAATTTTCATTTATTTTTAGGTAGGTGCTGAAGTTGCTGGCTTCTAGACTAATAATTCTGGCAAATCCCAAGTTCATAAATCGCACACAGGAAAAGGAACGACGAAGGATTTTAGGGCATACGAACCATTATTTGCCCTGCACTAATCAACCCTTCCGACGTATATTTGGTCAGAAAGGAAATGAGTCGAATTTTGTCAACAGACGGAGAAAATTCCGTGAAAATCAACCCTGGACCAGGGAGACGAGGTCGTCAAAATAACCCTCGACTCCAGCCAATTCTCACTTTTTCAGCGCCAACTCTATTGTCACAACCCAGTTATCCATTCAAATACGTAGATTACTTTCAGCATTATTTTCAGCAAACAGTCCTATCAGCTGTTGGCAGATAGTCGCTTGAATGGGACCTCGAATTCAATTTTGCTTCTCGGACTGCATTTGATTCCGCGTTTCAGAATGTCCATTGGGGCTGAATTATCCGGGGAAAATATTTTTCATCTGTGAACGCGCCGTTCCGGAAGAGAAAATTAGTCCATATCTTAATACTTCCACCTGAATAGAATTGTGAGGGATTATAGATTGGATTCCGGTCGAAAAAGTACGTTGAAAACCACTGTGGCGTTTAGTATCCGGTGAAAATAATTTGGCGTCAGGTTTGTAAGAATACTATGACAACATGATTAATTAATTCAACAATATGGGGAAAAAAAATTTGAGGACCATTGCAAGCATGATAAGTGTAACTTGGGACAATTCCACATGAATTGGGTAACAAATCATTTGAAAATCATGAGTGTGTTCAGTGAAAAAAAAATGATAAATCGAAGAAACTCTTATATGTGGAAATTATCACAACAATCAATTCGAAAAAAATATTCACTGATCCATCAGAAGTATCGTTATTCGAAATCGTCGTTTCCGAGATAACCGAAATATGTATATATATATATATATACATGTGAATTGCATCAGATTATTGATAGTGACATCTATAATCTGTGCGGTGAAGCTTTAACCTAATATCGTGGAATTTTAAAATCACGAGATTTCGTGCACTTTAACAGGTCACTAACAAATTGTTAGAAAGGCCTACCCACGATATCAATAGTCGTACTTCTCATGATGTTTGCGTTAAACGCATGAGAAGTACGACTATTGAACTATGTTGTTGAACTATGAAAAACTCTTTAATACGTTGGAACGAGCTTTCGTTTCAATTTTGAAACTTCTTCAGGGTCCTAAAATATGTAAATTACATTATTGAAAAAAAAAAAACTTAAAATGAAGGAAGTACTTACAGTAGTAATCTGAGTGTTTGATTAATAAACATTAACTTAAAAAAAAACGTAAAATATGTAAATATTTGTCGGAATGGTGTTATATTTCTGACGTTTCGAGTGACATTGAAGGATTTGAAATGACAACCTATGATTAATCGTCAGAAAAATACAAAATATGTAGTGGGTGTGTTAATTTTTTCATTATATTCTTTGAGAATCATCAGTTTTAATCCATAAACTATCATTCCTTCCACTCAAGAAGAATGAAAATAAATTTGATTCTTTGTATGAAAACAAGAATCGAGATGTTGGTTCATCCTTCATTAAAAAACAAAAATTTTAAAATTCTCAGAAATATTTTACTAGATAATTCTTACCCCAGAAAACTTCCTAACAAAATTCTATTCAATACCAACTCTGATAGACAAATTAATAATGATGACACAAATAATCAAAATTCAGAAAATAACAATGAAAGGATAATTTATTTTTCAATTCCTAATATAGTGTAACGTAAATAAACTTAACTTGGTTTTAATAATTTATTTCACACTTAAATCTACAACTTAATTTATATTACGCCACTGTATAGCTCGATCGTATGGGCTCGTTCAGACTGTCTGACTCCACTTGAGGGTTGCCTATTTATCTCCGATACAGCATTCTCGATGTTTCGAATTCTGGCAGTTGGCGACCGGCATGTTCCAATTGTTTCCAATATTGACCGTTGTTTTCCGCGGCAGAGCGACTGGATGGTTCTCGAATATCTCCGGGGATGATCTCATCGTTGTCGATGGCAACGCGTGAGGCGACAGGTCCGGCCTAGGTTCGTTACAATAGGAATTATATCATCAATTATAATCAAATTATTAAACATAAAAATTTCACAAAAAAATATCAAGACTATTGGAAATTTAAATACCAGGTTAAAAGATCCCACAACAGATTTTAAGAAATCAAATGTTGTCTACAGCATACCATGTAACAACTGTGATTCCAACTATATTGGTACAAGTTCAAGAACTTTAAATAATCGTTTTAACTCTCACAGAAGTGATATAAGACTCAACAAGAAATCATGTGCATTAGCTCAACATGCTATTGAAACAGGCCATAAAATATCATTCGAGGAAGCACAAGTTTTACATTCAGAAAAAGAATTCTCTAAAACATTATTTCTTGAAATGATTGAAATTAATAAATCCAATCAAAATATGAACGAAAAAAATAGATGTCGAAAATCTCAGCAAAATCTACAGTTATCTTTTACAAATGGATTAAAACTGATGATTCTCAATAAAAACTTTTCAACAAAAAATTAAACCGACGAAAAAATCAACTGAAAAGCAAAAAATAAAATAAACCTTCTTAGTCTAAATGATAATTGAGCTCCTAAACTAATGTAAGTAACTGATTTTGAGTCGGCGCCAAACAAACAATTATCGAAGATCATTATCTATGAAAGAAGTCATCAAAACGCAGCCGTGCATCTCGCTGCCATCATTTTACGCTCCACCTTATCCAATTGCTAGTTTGTTTGGCGCCGACTCAAAATCAGTTACTTACATTAGTTTAGGAGCTCAATTATCATTTAGACTAAGAAGGTTCATTTTATTCTTTGCTTTTCAGTTGATTTTTTCGTCGGTTTAAATTTTTGTTAAAAAGTTTTTCTTTTTTACTTTTCAGTTCCAAATTCCGTCTGTTTAATTTTTTGTTAATAAGTTTTTATTTTTCAATTCTTTTGTGGCTAAAATCTACCAATTACTACCTACTTGTTTTTTGATTACTTCCAAAATACTTACTTACCCACCTTACTTTAACTATTACCAGTTAGATAATATGATTATCTACTTTTACTATTTGTTGTAATATAAATTATTTTCGTTGTTCTGGTTAGTTTATTTCATTACTTTGTATATCATTCCATCCTCCCATAAAATATACTGATTTTGACGGATGTGGAACAAGAATAATGTCAGTAGCGATCTGTCATTGTCAACTACGTATGTGTGTGCCAATGTTCACTAGTGAAAAATCAATTATCCCCTATTTTTCTACCCGTAAGGGTGGCTAATTCCTTTCGAAATCCATTAATAAGGTATACCCTATCTATTAAAAAGAGAATCATCCAAATCGAAGAACCCAGTACAAAGTTATGCCTGATAGAATCGGTTAACGGACCAGAATTCAGAGGGTGAGTGATCAATATCCTTCATTTTGCTACCCTTAGGGGTGGATTTCATCTTTTAAATTCAAATGGGACCAAATTCGAAGTACACCCTATCCACTGAAAAAAGATTATCGGAATCGGACGTATCAGTAAAAAGTTATGCGTGATCATACATAAAGAAAAAATTATGGAAAAAAAAATATACGGGTCGACTAGAGAACCTCCTCTTTTTTGGTTTCGTCGGTTAAAGAATATAATAAAAAAATTAACACACCCACCACATATTTTATATTTTTCTGACGATTAATCATAGGTTGTCATTTCAAATCCTTCAATGTCACTCGAAACGTCAAAGATATATTCATTCCGACAAATATTTACATATTTTACGTTTTTTTTTCAAGTTAATGTTCATTAATCAACCACTCAGATTACTGTGAGTACTTCCTTCATTTTAAGTATTTTTTTTCTCAATAATGTAATTTACATATTTTAGGACCCTGAAGAAGTTTCAAAATTGAAACGAAAGCTCGGTCCAACGTATTAAAGAGCTTTTCACACTTGTGCTGACTGAAGATCCCCGTTATTCCCCACTGTTTATGTATGTATATATATATATATATATATATATATATATATATACACAGTGTCCGCCAAAAAGTATGTACCATATGGGAAAAAAGTTTATTATTGAAATATTGGAAAAAATATACTGGGAAAACGTTTGTGCATGTCCGATTACCTGAAAATCGATTTTGACTCATGTCACATGATCGCTAGTATGGCGGCAAATTGAAAAAAAATTGCTATGAAAAGGCGAAAAGTTGGTAAGATGGCAAGATATCAAAAAAAGTTATTTGAAAAAGTTACTTACAATTCAATTTTCATGGAATAATTCGAGAAAATTAGAAATAGCATTTTTTTTCAAATATTTTCCCATTTATTTAAAAATATATTTTTTTTTTCTAATGAATAGTTTGAGTATACTGAAACATTTGCATTTCAGTGATAATGACAGAACTTTCTCATTTTCTCCTCACCAGAGGGTACTATATTTAAAAAATAGGATTTTGTCAGAACCCTTGCTGTTACATCGGTTCGTATCTAACAGTTATATCAGAATGTTTCCCATTCTTTCCGATATGTTGTAAGAAATTAGTACTATGCGATTATTGCACATAGGAAATTAGGTCGAAATGAGGTGAGGAATCTGTCGGTCTTATTCTGACTCACCATGTATATATATATATATATATATATATATATATATATATATATATATATATTATGATGAGGTGATTGCGGTTAATTTTATTTAATTATTTTTATTTTCACCATTAGACATCACAACAAAAATATTTTTTTACTATTTTCAAATCCTTTAGCTAGTTGCCCTTTGAATTGAATTCAATATGTTCATAATTAAATACCCATATGAATATTTCAAATGTCCGGCTATGTGATTTAACATTTTTTCCCATTTGACTCTTTTACCTTACTTTATTTACCTCAGCTTACTCAATCGGTACGCCTATGGAATCTCAGGAGTAAGTTCAACTGTGGAGCCCTCTGGTAGTGTTCTTGATGTCAGTTTCAGAAAATGGCAAACTGTTTTGATCAATTATTGAAAATACGTAAGAAATTCATCAAAATAATAATTTCCTTCATTCAGGAAGACTTACTGTTACCTATTCTGCGATAATTAACTTAAATTAGTGTTTCATTGCAAAATATACATGAAAAGTGCAATTATGTGATAATAAAAAGAAGTGAAATGTAACATATTTTTGTATGTTTTTTGTTTCAGAGAACTAATTAGTCTATATACCAATTTATGAAAGTTTCTCATCGAAGGAGTTCTTAAAAGGTTTATTTTTTAAATGCACTGAGTTTTGTAACTTTTATGGTTCTAATGTACCTGTGATTTCTTGAAATGCAAAAGTTCAGTGTTCTGGATCACTCTCCTGTTCTTGGAAACTGCCGTTCCAGTCTTCAGTCCCTTATTTCGACTGGTATATGTAGGAATGAGAAGGTAAGATTTGTTATGTACCTGGTTTTCATCAGCTAATGTTCTTTCTGGTATTTTCTTGTGGTGTAGTGGCAAATAACTGTTTTTGTAGCGAAAATATGCTTGATTTTCCAATTTCAAATCTCTCGAGTTGGTTCTTCCAAAAATTATTTTTTCAATCTTCTTAGCTTGATGATTTTTCTCCCTCGATACCACCTATCTTTTGTTTTTTTTTTACGAATTCTTGGCTTTCACGCACTTCCTGTTGCACTTTTTATTATTTTCGTTTATTTGACAGATTTTGTTCACTAATAGTTTCTAAATATATTCAAAATCATTTTTGAGTTTTCTTTTTTTATTTTCAATATTCATAATTTTCATCAAGATCTTTCCTAGCATTTGTGTTTAGATCTAATTTCTAAATTTTTTTTTTTAAAACTATATTAGTAAATTTTGATTTCTATAAGTTTTATAAATTATGCCAATTGCTTGTAATGTTGAAAACATGTTTATTTAAAACATAGGTATCGACTATTAAGGAAAAAGGATTCCTAGAAAAATGTAAAATAACATACATAAATTACTAAATTGAACATTTGTTATTTATGTGCTTTTTCATTTATAATTTTCATTTTAACTCTTTGAACATTTAGTACTTTTAAACATAACAATATATATATATATATATATATATATATATATATATATAATGGAGTTTGAGTTTCTTGGGGTTTCGGTTCTTTTTGTGAATGACAAGTCTTCTTTTAGGAGATAAACATTTATTTCGTCGACGTTTCGACCGTGTCCACGGTCTTCTTCAGGAACTAACAATAATTAGCTGGACCAATATTTCGAAAAAAGGAAAGTGTAAAGGCAGCAGACACTTTCCTTTTTTCGAAATATTGGTCCAGCTAATTATTGTTAGTTCCTGAAGAAGACCGTGGACACGGTCGAAACGTCAACGAAATAAATGTTTATCTCCTAAAAGAAGACTTGTCATTCACAAAAAGAACCGAAACCCCAAGAAACTCAAACTCCATTGTATATTCCTGGTTCAAGAAACTCAAAACTATATATATATATATATATATATATATATATATATATATATACAGTGTGACCCATTTAAAATGGAACCACCCATGTGGACTACGCATTTTTCAATCAATCTCGAAAAAATCTTAACAATAATTTTTAACTAGTTTTTTTTCTTTGTCAAAAACGGCAAAAGTTTATTAGGCTTTTTTTTCAAGTTTGACTACACCACTGGATTCGTAGTCGTTATAAATGAAAACCATCGGAGTTTCATTAAAAAATATTGGTTAACATCGAAGTTACAACAACTTCAATTTTGGAAAAAAAGTATTGATTATAATTTTTATTTAGATTATAGACATATTTAAAATCTGGCAACACCGTCGATACAAAGTAGAACACCAGTGAACTTGTACAGTGAAAATCCGAAGTCAATAGCTCATTCCGTTCTACAGTTATAAGTATGGTAATGTGAGCGATTTGTGGTGGAAGCGATTTTGTAATAAAAATCAGACTAGGCCACTGGATTTGTAAATTATATTCCCTCAAAATTATTTATTTAAGTGTAGGTTATAAGTGTATTCGAAAAGAACAGAAAATTTTAAATTCATTTTCAAGTTATACAGTAGTACATTCTTCCATAGCCGATAAAAACGAAATGAACAGAAACAAGTTTCAAAGTATTTATTCAAGAATAAAACGTCATTGAGCAAAAACTAAAACTAAAATAAACATTACTGTAAAATTTAAATATTTGAATTTTTGGTGGCTTTTACCAAACCTCCATTTAGTTCGACACATTTATCGTATCTCTTCCGAATATTTTTTACCTATTTCTTATTTGTTGAGGTGTAATTTTGGCACAAATCCAGTGGCGTAGTCAGATTTTCATTACAATATCGCTTCAACCTCAAATCGCTCACATTACCATAATTTCAGGAGTTATAACTGTAGAACGGAATGAGCTATTGACTTCGGATTTTCACTGTACAAGTTCACTGGTGATCTACTTTGTACCGGCAGTTTGTCAGATTTTTAATATGTCTATATCTAAATAAAAATTATAATCAAATACTTTGTTTCCAAAATTAAAGTTGTTATAACTTCGTTGTTAACCAATATTTTTTTATGAAATTTTGATGGTTTTTATTTGTAGCGTCTACAAATCCAGTGGTGTAGTTAAATTTGAAAACAAAAATTGCCTAATAAACTTTTGCCGTTTTTGACAAAGAAAAAAAACCATAGAGTGCCTTGGAAATGAAACTAAAGTTATGAAAATTTGTGTCAAAATACAGTTTCCGATGATTGAAATTGTAAAAAAAATATATTTTCAGATTGATTGAAAAAGGCGTATTCTGCAGGGGTGGTTCCATTTTAAATGGGCCACACTGTATATACAGTGAGTCTGCTTAAGTTGGCTACATATGGGAAACATTTTTATTATTGATTTTACGAAAAAAAGTTATTCTTCATAAAAAGTTCTGCATCGTCTAAAAGCCAAGATGCAACCATTAGATATCAAATTCTATGAATCTTATACGAGGTATGTCAAAAAATATGAATTTTACTCAGGAGTAAAGTAACTTTATATTTCACAATGTCGAAAAATGTTATTGTGAAAAGATGTTCGGAATAAAAAATCACGTTCAAATATACAGTTGCATTAATTTATAGTATTTTTTTTCATTTCTCGAAACATCTCTACAATAACAACGAAAATTTAACTGTAATTATTGTACATGTAATCTAGGATGCTCTGACAAGAAATGTCAGACAGTAAAATGTTTGACAGTGACATTCAAAACATCAGTTGTATTTAGCGAAATTTGGTAGAAAGTATAATAAAATTTGGTAGAAATGCCAGCAACATTAAGTACTGAAGATAAAATAGAAAATGTGTTCATTGTGGGTGAGAATTATAAAACTTAACGTGAAGCTGCAGAAATTTTTAATAACGGACATCCAGAGAAAAATTTTCACTATGTCACAGTATAGAAACTATTAACAAAATTCAAGACTTCCCGAGTTGTAAAAAATTAATTTAGCAACAAACGCCAACAACGGATTGCCAATGATGACATGGAATTTGAAGTAATGATTTCAGCAATCGAACATCCTAAAATATCCTTGTGAGAAAGGGCAGCTTCAATGCAAAATCCTATTAACGAAGATACGGTTTCAATTTTTTTGAAGAATAAGTTTCACCCATACAAACCCCGATTTATTCATACGTTAAGACCAGGAGATCATGATAGACGATTTGAATTCTTTTGTAATATCCAAGGAATGTTAGAAGATAACCCATTTATGGCAAGACATATTATTTTTTCGGATGAATCAACATTTACATCAAATGGAACAGTCTCTAGCCAAAACTGCCGTTTGTGGAGTGATACTAATCCGAATTTTACCATCAAAACTCGGGACCAGTATGCATTCAAAACAAATGTGTGGTGTGGAATTTACCGAAATAAAATAATTGGACCTTTTTTTTCATGAATCTTTGAATGGGGACCGTTATTTGCTCTTTTTAGAGAATGATTTGGACGATTTTCTTGATAATGTTTCCTCCTTCAACGTCAACAAGAATGGTTTCAACAGGATGGTGCCCCATGCCACATTAGGTTAGATATAAGGCAATACCTTGAAAATAGTTTTAATGGAAGAGTTATTTATCGGTTTTCTATCATTTTTTGGCCTCCACGGTCTCCCGATTTGACGCCACTCGATTTTTTCTTGTGGGGTTACCTAAAGGAAAAGGTGTATCTTCAAAGGCCATTTACAGATGTTGCTCATTCGGAAAGAGTCATTACAGAATGCGTTCAGAGTTATTACTCCGGCTATGGTTAGAAGAGTATTGAAAAACTTTTGTGATAGAACAATTACCTGTATTGAAAGAAAAGGCGGATATGTTGAGGCGTTAGTGAATTGAGGGAGCTAATAATGTTCGTTAAATTATTACTACAAAATGAATTATTATGGTATTATTAATTTAAATGCATCGCTGAAATGTTACAAGACACACATTAACTAATTAAAAGGTTATCAACTGTTCTAAACGGAACGGAAAGGTTAACATGTTTGTAATAAATAAAAATGATAAATGTTCGGTATTGATAATTTGAGAAAAATTTGTAAAAAAAGAATTTTTTCAATTAGAAGGATGTAATTGCATATCAAAACATAGTTTTTACTTCCCAACAACTTTTCATAATAATAATTTTCATATTGTGAAATATAAAGTTACTTTACTCCTGAGTAAAATTCATATTTTTTGACATACCTCGTATAAGATTGATGGAATTTGATATCTGATGGTTGCATCTTGGCTTTCAGACCATGCAGAACTTTTTATGAGAAATAACTTTTTTTTCGTAAAATTAATAATAAAAAAGTTTCCTATATGTAGCCAACTTAAGCAGACTCACTGTATATATATATATATATATATATATAAGTGGTTTTCCACCAAATATTGTTCAATTACTCATAGAAAAGCCTCCCCCAAAATGCAGAATAATTTAATTAAGGCAAGCATATACCCAATAACATTTCATTATCAGTTTCAAATTCATTGTAACACCATACAAGTTCGAAGCCCTGAATCAATTTCGGTAAGTCCCTAAAACCCCCCACGACAACCCTAATCAAGAGGTAACACGTAAAGCGCTCTGGAAAACCTGAGAACTCAACATCTCAGCGTCGAAAATGGCACGGTCCATTGATTTTCGGCAGAGGAAATTGTTAAAGGGCACATAGTCCGGAAATTGGAAGCCAATAAATTGACGAGGGGGACTTTGCCTCAGATATCACACAGACATACGACAATGGACGTTTCGTCACAGATCCGGACTGGAGTGCGAGATTCCTTTGAAAGTCGACAACTTCCGCCGAGAAACGAAGGAAAATTTCCCCTAACTACAAATTATGAAAATGGGTCAGTGAGATATTGAAACACGGATTTGAAAAATATGAATACCACGTGAAGGATTCTTTCGAATTTCCTAATTCCATTCGTGATATAAAACTTCCCGAAAATCACATATTGATATCACTTGACTGGTTTCCCTTTTCACGAACATCCCATCAGACCTCATGATGAATATCATCAGAAAACGGTGGAAAAAAATCCGAATTTACGACACTCCCCCTTGACATAAAATATTTAAACATTGCGTTGATTCTAATTATTTCAACTACAATGGTGTTTTCCACAAACAAACGTATGACTTAGGAATGGGAAATTGCATGCCACCTATTTGCGCTGACGTAGTTATGTCTGAACTTTGTAAAATTGTTTTAAACCGCTTTCTTAGTTGTTTGAACAAGCCTCAGAAGTTAATGAAAACTTGTACGAGTTAAGATCACGGGGACCTTATCTTCTATAGTGGGATCCGAAACCACTCTTGGGGCTTTGAAAATTTGTTCGCCAGCTGCGGGAGTCGAACCCGCGCTGGGTGGTAACAGTGGACACAAGACCAACGCTCGTGCCACTGAGCCACAACTTCAACAACAATGCATAAAAAAATATTTTTCGTAGTCCCTTTCTTCAAGAGATTTGTAGATGACATTGTCACAGCAATTCCAAAAGATAACATAAATGGAATTTTCACCATAAATTGAAATGTACTTCAGAAAAAGAAGAAAATAGTTCTTTACCATTTTAAGATACCAAAATCATTAAAACATCAGACAATGTCCTAAAAGTTGATTGGTACCACAAATCCACCTTCTCAGAAATATTTTTAAATTACTACTCGCAACATAATTTCAGACAAAACATTAACATCCTAAAAAATCTAAAAACGAGAGCACTTGCAATTTCCAATGCAGAATACCATCATAAAAATATAGAAATAATGAAAAATACCTTGTACAAAACAATTACCGAATATCATTAGTCAAAAAAATATTATATATATATATATATATATATATAACACAATACCATATGTAAAAAATCCTTGCAGCAGTTCTGAAAGATGAACAATCAAAAATTGCGCTTGAAAATGAAAACACCATTGGAAGACATTTCTTGTCACACCAAAAAACAAAAAACCCCTTAGACATTACATCAAATGTGGTTACCAAATTCAGTGTGACAACTGTCCAAAATGATATGTAGGACAAACAAAACATTATTTAAGAACAAGGTTAGCTGAACACGAAAGAGACACAAAAAAACGAAATATTAACAACCCTACTGCTTTAGTTGAACACATCAGAGAAGGTCACAGTTTGAATTTTGCGACACCCACCGTTCTCGATACACAACCCTTATTATCCAAAAGACTCATCAGTGAAATGATTCATATATTTAAACAAAACAGTGTCAATACCAGAAGGGATATTGAAGGTGTAAACACAGTATTGTTCAATTTACTTGGTTTGGTTAGATTCCGATATCATCCATTCATATATTTGGTGTTTTTTACCTTTTTTAACAGACGAAATCAAAAAGGAGGTCGACGCGTATATATATTTTTTTTATGTGTGATGACGCCTAACTTTTCACAGAGCAGTTCGATTCCGATGATTCTTTTTTCATTGGATAGGGTGTACTTCGAAGTTGGTCCTATTGGAATTTGAAAAATCCATCCCTTTGTATTTTGGTTAACCGATTCTATCAGGCATAACTTTGTAGTGGGTTTTCCGATTTGGATGATTATTTTTTTCTCAGATAGGGTATAACTCATAGTTGATCATGTTCCAATTTGGAATGGAAAGATCCACCCCTATGGGTAGAAAAATAGGGGATGATTGATTTTTCAATTGCGAACATTGGCACACATATGTAGTTGACATTGACAGATCCTCCTACATCCGTCAAAATAATAACATTCTATGAAAGGATGGAATTAAAAAATTTAATCCGACAATAAAATCAATGAAAAGCCAAACAAAAAATAAAATAAACCATCTTAGTCTTAATGATAATTGAGCTCCTAAACTAATGTGAGTAACTAATTTTGAGTCGGCGCCAAACAAACTAGCAATTGAATCAGGTAAAGCGTAAAATGATGGCAGCGAAATGCACAGCGGCGTTTTAATTTCTTCTTCAAAGTAATATAATGATCTTCGATAATTGTTTACTCACATTAGTTTAGGAGCTCAATGATCATTAAGACTGAAAAGGTTTATTTTATTTTTTGCTTTTCAGTTAATGTTTTTGTTGGTTTAATTTTTTGTTAAAAAGTTTTTTCTTCGATCCATTCTAAACAAACACCTTCACGCGACTTACTAACGGTTTCCTCATTTTATTCTCAGTAATCGTCTATATTTAGTAGTTGTTTGTGTTATGGTTTTCTCGTTCGATAATAATAATAATAATAAGTATCGAAGGCCAGATCAACGAAGACTGCTCACTGTATTATCCAATGCTCCAAACAGCTGTTTCGTCAAATGGACAATTGCATCTTCCGTTGATTGGGATTCCCGGAATCCGTACTGACTGGCTGAGAAAATATTATATTTTTTGGGATATATTTTGAAAGGCGTGATTTGTTTTCCTATTTTTTCACTCTGTTGTTATTTAGAGAAATAGGTCAATAGTTATTATTTCGGTTCTGTTACCAGATTTATAGATGAGAATAATAACGGAATATTTGAAAGAATCTGGAAAATTACCTTCATGCATCAACCTTTTTATGATAAATGTAATGTGATTTTCTAAATAATCAATGGATTCTATCAATATCTCCGATTTTATTTTAGCCAAGCCACGCGATTTTGTAGTTTTGAGTGCCATGAAAGGTAGTTCAGTAGAGAGTTCCAGCTCTTGAAGCACTGCATATCAATTACTAAATCACCTAACTCCACTCAAAACGTGGTGGTAAAACTGGCATCCCTGTGCGGTGGCCAAAAACACTGCAAAGGAGCGCTAAAACTAAACTAGGCAAGGTGCAAAGACTTACCTGCGTGTCAACTGAAACCAACGCTCACTGCAGTCATGGATACACTATTGGGATTGCCTTCCCTTCACTTGGTGATTCAAGGAATGGCAAGGCTAGGTGCCTTCAGTCTGAAAAACACACTGAACAACATAAACGTTGGGGCAGCATCGTAAGCATTGTAACCAGGGACGTGTTAGACTTGAGACCAGTTGTGAAACGATTCTCCCTTTACAAGCCATACAGGGTATCTATACCAGAGAGAACTCTAAGGAACAACAGAGAACTCAACACCATTCTACAGGGCCTGGTACACAGACGGATCAGAGATGGAGCATGGCGCGGCAGCAGGAGTGTTTTCTAGAAACCCAAGGACTGAGTTTAGCTAGTTGCTGGGTAATCATACCTCTGCATTCCAGGCAGAGGCCTGCGCAATCCTTCAATGTTTGAAGGAAAACAACGAGAGAGTAAATGCAGATCCACATTCTCTCAGACAGCCAAGCGACTCTTAGGGCTCTGAGTAGTCAGGAAGTGGCGTTCCAACTATTATGGACCTGCACATAGGAACTGACAATACTTGCAGAACAAAACTGTGTAAAGCTGATTTGGGTGCCAGGACATTATGGATTTGCAGGGAATGAAAAAACTCGCTATAAAAGAAAATCGGAAAACGAACCAGGTCCAGGACAGACAGTCGGGGTACCGGAGAAATCACAATCAACACTGAAATAACATTCCAGAGTACAGACATAGGGAAGAATACGTCAAAAGCTCGTACCGAAAAAAAAAACAGCAGACCTGTTAATTTCACACAGGGAACAACTGAAAACCATTGCGGGGCTCATAACTGAACATTTTTCAGTCACAGAATTAATAGGGAAATGGCAGTCAAGTTCTGTTGCAAAGTATATTCGTGTTACAGAAACAGGCTCTGAGACTCATTCAAAGTTGAGATGCGAGAATCGTTCCTCCGATTTTTTCCGAACACAAAATACTAACGCTAATCGAAATATTCATTCTAGAGACTAGTTGTCTGCTACATAAATACAGAGGAAGGCTCACCATCTTCAATGTAGGTCTACTCGTCAGGAGAAAAAAACTCTCTATCCCAATTCCTACTTTTTCCCCGATGAGAGAATATCTGATTTACAGAAGTGAGCAGGTATACAATCACTTACCCAAAGAATTTACAAGCATAAATGATATGAAGCATTTCAAAAAGAATGTTAAGAAACCTCAGAAAGGGGAGTACTTTGTATATAAATTCTAGTCCTTCCATTGTCTAAGATGTTGTCATAACCCCATAAGTACAGAAGAACTTTCAAACATAAGAAACGACAAGTTATTAATAAATATGAACTCTATGGCCAGAAAACATAATTCACTGGGAATGAAAATAAATTTTGAAATCAAATGCTCGACCAAACTAATGAACAAGGGCACGTTAAAAATAGATAAGACATCTGCAAGCCTCGGAATGCATATAAAAAGTCACCCTTTTTTACAAAGGAGCTATAAACAACTCATCACCCTACGAATTACGCATATCTAAGGAACTGAGCTGTATGGGGTCGGCTTTAGAATAGCCCCATGGTAAATCCTGCCTGTCGTAAGAGGCGACTAAAAGGATAACCGTAGGTGGAAGATGGTCTCATCGTCCGGTGAAATCCCACCATATCGACTTTGTGTGCTGTGAAATGGATCATTCCATGTTTCAGTGTTCGGTCGATACTTTCCGGTCTCCCTCTTTCCTTTTCCCCAATTCCTCCTTCATTTTCAGGTGCATCCTAATAGTAATAATGATGAAGTCTCCTAGAGTAAAACACTCCGGAAGCAGAATACCTCTCCATTCGGATTTCCGGGCGAGAGGTACTCGAGGGGACTAAACATTAAAGATTAATTTTTGCAACATCCGCGGACTCAACAAGGACCTCAATGACGTCCACCATCACCTACAGACGAAAAAACCGGATATTCTGGCTCTAACAGAAACACAAGTAAACTCGTCCACCAACAAGGTCCATATGCTTTGTCCTGGTTACAAACTCCATTCTCGATTCAGGTTCAAAGGTGGAGTCTGCCTTTACGCTAAGGCTAACCTTTCATGCCAGCGTGAAGAGAGTTTGGAACCGAAAGACTTTGATGTGATGTGGTTCAAGCTATCTGATACCAAACTGACAAAGTTCCTCTGCTGCCTTTACCTATCACCTAATGAACCTTCATATAACGACCTCTTTGAGTTTTTATCACTCAAACTGGACTACATTCAGGAGAACCATCCAACAGCTGAAACCATAATCATGGGAGACTTTAATGTACATAACGCTACCTGGCTCAAATTCTCTAACAAAACAGATGATGCGAGTCGTCAAGCCGAGGCCTTCACCATCACTCATGGTCTAGAACAACTGGTCGAGCTACCAACCCGCATCCCTGATGTCAACAACCAGTCTGCCAATACACTAGATCTTTTCCTCACCACCAATCCTGACCCGTATAGAATCTCTGATCACACCCTCATCTCCACAACATGCTCTTTCCATTTACCATCGAGCTGCACAATACCACCCCGTCTCATGTGGCATTACAATTCGGCCGACTGGGAAGGTCTTCGTATGTTTTTCTCAGCGTTTCCATGGAAAAGAGTTTGTTTCTCTCCTGTAGATCCAACACGATGTGCTGAGACAATTTCTGAAATCATCATGTTGGGGATGCAAACTTACATACCGAATACCGAAAGAAGAACATCATCCGATAAGACCTGGTTTAACAGAAACTGCTCTAGAGCTGTGGCTTCCAAACAGGCAGCATACCATCGATGGCTAAAAAATCCGGGCCCTGAGACCGGAGCAGCATATGCAAAGAGACAATAGAATGATCAAAAGATGCCCACAATGCCAAAATAAGATCAAAACTTGCTGAATGTCCTAACGGATCCCGTTCATTTTGGTCTTTCGCCAAAGCTGTGGGAAGGAACTTCACTTCCAGCTCATTTCCTCCTCTAACCAAAGAAGATGGAACACTAGCAACGACTGCCCAGGAAAAAGCCAATATCTTTGCGCACCTATTTGCTGGAAATTCCACTCTGGATTCATTGGGAAAACAACCCCCGAACATTACACCTATTGACAGTCACATGCCCGAGATCACCTTTCGCCAACGTACTATCAGAAAGATTTTGCTGGGTCTCAACACCAACAAAGCCTGTGGATCTGACGGAATCCCGCCGATTGTTCTCGAGAAATGTGCCCCCGAACTAACACCTGTTCTTTGCAAGTTGTTCAACCACTTCAACAATTTGGGGGTATTTCCGTCCAATTGGAAAATTGCAAGAGTACAGCCAGTCCCTAAAAAAGGCAAAAAGGCCCTACCTAGCAACTACAGACCTATCGCACTGCTATCTATTATTTCAAAGGTCATGGAAAGAGCCATCAACATCGAGCTCATGAAATATCTGGAAGACTCAGGAATTGTCAACGATAGGCAATATGGCTTCCGCCATCAGAGATCAACTGGTGACGCTGCTATCTATTGAAAAGTATGGAGAAACTTTAGCTGTGGCATTAGATATCTCCAAGGCGTTCGATCGAGTTTGGCACCAGGGACTCCTCGCCAAGCTTTCGTCTTATGGCTTGCCCCCTCAGCTGTGTTCTCCGCTTGCTAGTTTTCTCTCAAACAGGTCTCTCCATGTAGTGGTCGATGGAGTTTCATCTGACACTCTACTCATAAATGCTGGTGTTCCGCAAGGATCTATTCTCGCACCAACACTATTTCTACTTCACATCAACGACCTGTTGAAAGCAACTTCATGTCCAGTACACAGCTTTGCCGATGATAGTACCCTCCATACCGCTTTCTCTTCCAGGGCCCCTATATCAGCCCGTGAAACCAGAAATGAACGAGGAAGAAATGTTAATAATATAAATATGGACTTAGCAACAATTCTCGAGTGGGGATCTAATAACTTGGTAGAATTCAATGCAAACAAAACACAAGCATGTCTTTTCTCTAGAAAAGCCGATCTCACTGTGCCTAACATAACTTTGTCAGGAGTAACCATACCACTGAAGTCATCCATATCGATGCTTGGTATTACTATCAGCAATAACCTTCCTGGGAAAATCACGTGAGATCCATTGCCAAAAGTGCATCCCAAAAACTTGGTTTTTCGTTTCGTGCCAAGAGCTATTTCACCCCCACTCAGCTGCTTATGATCTATAAGGCACAGATCCGACCTGTCCTGGAATACTGTTCCCATATTTGGAGCGCGGCACCTAAACATATCCTGAGGCTATTGGATTCTGTCCAAAAAAGGGCAATTCGTCTCGTCGGTGATGCCTCGCTTACAAACTCGCTCACTTGTCTGGAACACCGTAGAAAAGTTGGAGATTTGTCTCTATTTTATAGATATTTTCATGGGCGATGCTCTTCTGAAATATCAACAATCGTTCCTGCTTTGGCAGTCTCTTCGAGACTTACCCGTTCAGTCATCACACCCCTTCGTGGTCACTTTGGAGACCTGCAGAACATCACTTTCCAAAGACTCGTTCATCCAACGAACAGCGAGGCTTTGGAACTCATTGCCTAGGGATGTGTTCCCCGAGGCATACAACCTCCAGAAATTTAAGAAGAACACCAACTCCTACCTTCTTTCCCTTGGTTCCCACGATGTTCTCTGAACATTACAGGATATCCCTTTTCGTGGGAACCAGAACATAAAAAAAAAAATCCTTAGTAATCAAATAAACTATAAATTATAGGTTTTGACAGTTCATTAAATGCAATACGACCACGAAATAGATAAATCATTCATTTTTCGTACATTCTTCCGGCTACAGTAACGAGCCATTAATTACTAAGACGGTGATTTATTATGACAGGTAGAAGATAACTAATGTTAGGAATGTGACCCGCGAACGATCCATGGAAAGGGTAGATGACATAAAAGCGCGACCACGCGAACAAACGATGATTCGGTAAACAGATGTCGTTCAAGTAACATGTCCTCTCAGAGGTGTTTGAACTTTCATTCGTTTAACATGTAGTGCAGAAAGATGAGAGTGCTCAACGTTCACATAGTTATCATATAACAGTGGAATTGCGAAATTAGTAAGAAAGAGAATTCCCATGAAGTCAAACTGGACTTGCACGAGTAATGACTTCCCAAAGTGAATACACAGTTAAACAGTATTTACCACAAATAGATATTATGTTATCAATGCTTCAAGAACGAGATAAGACACCGAAAACCTCTAACCGATAGTTCATGCTCTCATAGAAAAACATTAACAATACAACTATAGTCTAATATAGAGTGCGATATAAAAGTAAATAAACAACTTTCGCGGATATAATTAAAATAGTAATACAATTGAACTAATATCGTGTAGAACAAATATCGAGTGAATAAGTGTTGAAACCTGATGATGTGGAGTAAGTTATATATTTTTCTGGATTTATGTTTGGGCAAATTGAGTCATTTATAATTTTTATATGTTTTCAAATGTATCTCCATATTTTATGTTCCCATATTTCTCAAATAATATTTATCAACAGTCTGTTCAACCATTGATGGCATTTTTACTTATATTCAGTCCACTGACTTTGAGAACGCTAAAAACTGACCTAAAGTAAAATCTCAACTGTTCTTTGACTATTGTATCCTTTTATCAGTATATAAAACTGATAGAGATGTTTTGTAACTATTATAAAATATATATGTATATTCTAATGCTTTTCCAAGTGCATTATTTCACAATATTTCTGAGACCGGTACGTGCGTCTATCTAAACGCCCCACATTCCCTGTATGAAGAGAAAGAGATATTTTTCCTGTAGGCCGCTCCAGCGAAATAATCTCGGTTCGCCATCATCAGACAGTCGATGCTCTTATTACTCAATTTCTCAACCTAACAACAAAGGAGTGATCAAGTAAAGTGATTTATACGTAATATTTGAGAATTCCTTAACGTTTGTTGGTCTTTAATTGAAGGAGTGATCCTCCATAAAAGGCCAGTGGCGTAACAATGTAAACTGTGATATTTTTTTCACAAATCTAAATTTTTACATATCATCATATAAGTGTGTTTCGTCTTTTATAACATTAATTGATTTTATTCTGACTATCAACTTTTCACAACACTTACGAACAATGAGTATCTATATGTGGTGTACCAATTGTGGTAATTTTGATTTTTCCTTTTTTCGACAAAATGTTACGATTTTAGACAGTAAACCATATATCTATCTATCTATCTAATAAAATGGGACCGTTCAATGGCGATCAAACCTGCAGATTATGCGGCAAGTAACCAGAAACAGTATCACACATACTGTACAACTGCGGAGCGTTGGATCGCAGAATCGTAAAGGACTTGTACAAACTTGTGCAAGGCACGAAATTACTGGAATTGGTGTCGTAAATGACTGGTAAGATACAATGGGCCACTAGGCCCAATTGTCATCGAAGGTCAGCAGACGAGCCAACTGTGGAATTTTTAGTGAAAACATGGAGGTATAGTTTTCCCAATATCAATTGCAGAAGCATAAAAAAGTCTTGCGGCGAAATCCTGTGAGCAGCAGTGGCGGAGATAACTTATTTTATTTACATATTTTAATATCCTAAAACGTATTTCGATCGGCACACACCAAGACCACAGACGCTACTGGTTTTTAATCTTTCAGAGCTATTAAAACACAAATATAACGCGTGATTTATGACCTCCCATCGTATAGACACACCTGCAGGCATTGATGTCCGACTTGATTGGCCCAGACGAATCGGTTGTAGAACAGACAGCAGTCACTCAAGTCCACGTTGACCAGCGGGCTCTTTGTGCCGACGGAGACTGTATACATGTAGTACAGATTATTTTTCGTTCCGTTTCTTCGCATATACGCTCGTGTTAGCGAAGTGAGTTTTTATTTGCTCCCTATAGAAACAGCTTCTGCAATTGATATTGGATGGACTATACTAGAACTCAGTGACACTACCTCACCACTCAAGACAACAAAATGAAAACCAGTAAGATATGGACTCCATTTCAGAGAATTTCAATTCAATCGGTGTTTTGATATAAAAAAAAACTGTGAATAAGATTCAGGATATTTCCGTGCCTTTTTTCTGAATTGTTAATTTTGATTCGATTGTCCTAGTCCGAACCTGTTTCGTCTCAAGTTCGCAAACCTAATTTCACACGTTGGTGCACATGCAGTCAAATTTCCTTGAGAATGTAAATGCGCTGCCGCAGATATCAGATTTGATTTCTGCGAAAAATCCGGCACACAGAGAATGGAAATATATGCGAGCGGGCTAAATTAGAAGCTGACAGTCGGATGCAGTAACCTGAAAATTGGTCATACTTCAGCGCTTTTCAGTTGACTGATGATACGGCTTCGGAAACGTGCAAGGTTATCGGGATGAATATATTCAATATGTAGACTGATATTGGCTGACTGTAGAACTGAAGGAAGTGCAATGTGGTGAATTAAAATCATATAACTTTGCTAATCATTCAACATGAACAAATTAGGGTAAAAAAATACAGTGCTCCACAATAATTATAATAATAATAATAATTTATTTTCTCTTGTTAAAAAGTATAAAATAGAGAACATTCTATAAATACAATAACAAGGAAAGCGTCAATAGATACTCATATGTATTATGAAATAAAAGATATATCTTAATCATATCATATCACACCATAACGTATCATATCATGAAGAAAACAAGTACATATATACACATACACACTCATATATATCACGTCCAAAAAAAAACATATATCATGAAAATCTACGAGACTCTAAAATTAAAGTTGAAATTCATCGAGAGTGTAGCAATTTTTTTCGACGAGGGCAGTCTTTAGTCTTGATTTAAAAACATCGATATTTGGCGCAGTTTTGATGGAATCATCGAGCTTATTATAAAGTATGGGCCCTAGATAAAGATGGCTTTTTTGATATAGGGTAGTTCTGTGCGTTTTGGGTATCAGTAGGTCTCTAGAACGTGTCAAGTACTGATGCTGGTTTGGTGGAAGTTGAGTCTATTCTTATATACGTGTATACAAAGTTCGTAGATATAGATGCTAGCAATAGTAAGTATTTTCAATTCTCTGAATTTATTTCTACATGATTGTCTCCACCCAATTTGTGCAATGATTCTGACTGCATATTTTTGTAAAATGAAAACTCTTTCCGCAGAAGACACTGTACCCCAGCTCAAAATTCCATATCGTAAATGACAATGTATGGTCGCATAATACAGATTTATCAACACTTCTTTACCACAGTGCGTCGACATGACACTCAATGCGTAACAATTTTTACGTATTTTTTCGCATAGAGTTTCAATGTGAGCAGTCCATGCAAGTTTGTGATCCAATGTAAGAACCACCATTTTAGTTGTAGAGCATGATTCAACCTGTAACACGTCATTCTCATGGATTTTGAAATTTTCTGGGATATTGTGTAGGATGAATTTCATCAACGCTGTTTTGAATATGTTGAGAGTCAAACTATTTTTGTTTGCCCATGTTATAACTTGATCGTAGACAGTTTGTGTCATTTCTGTGAGAACTGTCACCTTTTGTACTTTGACAAGAAAATTTGTGTCATCTGCGTAAGCGATTACATGAGTTTCTGAAAGATGATTGAAGTAATTCATCAGCATCGTTAGCGTATACAAGGAAAAGTGAGGGTCCGAGTATAGAGCCTTTGAGGGATGCCCTGTTCGATAGTTGCAGGTTGGCTTTTGGAGTTCTGAATCAATACTCTTTGGGTCCTGCCTATCAAGTATGATTTCATCAAACTCAATGCTGCAATTGATAAGGATCACATGTGTTTGTTGCGATTTTTCCATTTGTATTGTTTAAATTGTACTATTTTCTGTTTTTTAAAAACCGATAAAAAAATAAACTAGGAAGAAACGTGAATTCATTAAAAAAATCCATCCATTTGAGTAATAAATCATCCCATTCAGATAAGCAGCTTTATGGTTTTCCGACATTCAGATCTATTTTCAAGGATTTGCATTTGATAAATGCTCATCCGATTTCATAGAATCACAAATCCTATTATATGGGTTTCATTGATAAATGACCTCTCTAGGATATTCCAACATCAGTTGAGTAGAGATTATGCTATAATAGAGAATAAATTTACAGAAGCGGAAAAATGTGAAAATCATCTGAATTATCATATTATCGCTTTCAAACCAAATGGTGAATCCCAAATGGGTAACATGTCCGAGAAAAGGAGAGGCTTTTATTAAAAAAAACTTGTTGTTTTTATTTTATAAAGTAGAGACTCGCTAAAAGGAATACAAGTATTAGAATCACTGAATTTATGAATAATTTTCATCTATAAAAACGTACATATAAAAATTGTTTGTCTGAATTTTGCACCCTAGGTGGTTAAAACTATTTCAACAACAGGTTATATGAACAAGGCCTCACCAGGGGGGGGGTAAGGGGGGTTAATTTAGAACCAACCAAATATTTGAAATTTTGCAGACGTATTAAAAATCTCATACAATAAATAATATTCATAGCAAATACCAGGGTTTATACCTGAGATCATAGCTATAATAAAAAAATGCCAATTAATTTCAAAGGTTTGGTGTGCGCTGGTCTCAGCCTTTACCAAAAAGTAAGTAATAAACGTCAATCCCATGTGGACGAATGTATCGAAAAGTGTTTTTCCCGTAATTTGAAAAAGCTGAAAAACATGCTTTCGTAGCAACATGTACTGGAAAGTTAAAAATTATGAGAAAAAAGTGGTTGACCAAAAATTTTACTTTAAAGTAAAAAGAACTTGGAGTGCTCTTTAATTTCTTTTCATAATGACCACCTGACGACTGATATCAAGTACCCGACGCTTTTTATACAATAAACGAAATGTTTTGGCTGATGACTTTTTTCTTATTATTTTGAAATTATTTGTCTTATTATTGCTACAAAAGGATGTTTTTTTTTTAGTTTTATCCATTTGTCAGAAAATTTTAGTCGTTATAGAAATTGGTGCGTTGCGGAAAACTTGCATTTGAGTTGTCAAAATTCTCAATTTGCAAACGGTGTACAGGGGAGAACAAAAAATATGACTTTTGATCGAGAATAAACTACCTTTATTTTCGACATTATCAAAGAAGTTTATTCAGAAATGTTTTTAAGAACCGAAAACAATATTCTGATTTGCAATCACAGCCACCTGAGCAACAACAATATGTTCTTCCATTTTTTATGGTTTTAGGCTCATAAAGAGTACTAGCATCTCATATTCACATTAGGCGCCTCCCTCATATTACTACAAAAACTTTTTAAATGAAAATTTGGTCCAATTTATCATTTGATTTAATGGAAGAAGATAATATAATCAATTGATCAATTAATGCTAAACAATCAAATAGTACAAATCTGTTAGTTTACGGTCACTTTAATCATGTTACCTCAAAGGGTAGTCCTAATTTATGTATTGAACAAATCAAATTACAAAAACCTTCAGAAACCTGAATAATCAATCATTCAATCCTTATACTTTCACGTTTTCCTTCCATAAAAGTATTTGACATTTTTCTAAAAATATTTCGGTAAGTATACTGGCAGAACACTCCCTGATAACATTTTCCAATTCATCGATATTTTGAAATGGTTTTCGAGCATACATATTTTCCTTAAGGTACCCCCATTGAAAAACATCTAGAGGAGTTAAATCGGGGGGACCTTGCTGGCCATGGATATGGTTGTAACAAAGGCATTATATCTATTTTTCAATTTCGTTCTCAAAATCGAAGAAAACCACACTTAACCAAGAAATAAGTAAATATTTATTTTTCCAAAGCCTCGACGAGATACATTACTCAATTTCGTTCGGGTTAAATGGCTCAAAAAGGGTCGGAATTTACCAGATATTGTATGAGATGAAGAAGAAATCTGGAATTCATTCTCAGTAAAAGTTACAGATCTCAAATAGTTGAGAATTTAATAAAATATAGTAAGTGAACAGTGCCAACAATCCAGATGTCTTCCAGTTACGAGATGGTCCAGAGACTTGAAAGACAGAATTTTCGGTGGGGAAATTGTTTTAGTGATTCTTTGTCAAATCTTATATCGCATTTTTGAATCTACGCCAGCACAACTCTTTCGAAGATAATTTGGTTTCGCATCTGCTTGGCGAATAAAAATTATTATATTATGTGAAGGTGGGAAATTATTGTCCGAGAGAAATCACGAAAAAGGAATTTGTGGCATAATGGATAGATTATTAAATTAAAGAAAAGAAGCATCCTCAAGTGGGACTCGAACCCACAACCTTATGTTGTTTCTTTAATTTATTAATCTGTCCATTATGCCACAAATTCTTTTTTCATAAAAATTATTATGTTTAAAGATTATATATTCATTTATTGAAAAGAGCAGTTGTAAAATAACAAATCACTCATACATGGTGAGTATCTACCAATCCTTTTACTCTCCAATCTGTCATCGAAAAAACTAGTAAAAATGTAAAGTCCACAAAGATCGATATTCTAGTACAAATGATAAATTTTACCAAATTTTGCATTGAAATATTACTATAGTCCAAGTTGTATATGAGAATCTAGTACTCTTTATAAGGCTAGAACCATTAAAAATGGGTGAAAAAATGTTGCGAAGTGGCTGTGATTTGAAATCTCGATACCGTTTTCAATTCTGAACAACTTTTCTGAATGCACTTTTTTTATCCTGTCGAAAATAAGGGTAGTTTACTCTTGATCAAAATTCCTATTTTTTGTTCTTCCGTTTGGAAATTTAGAATGTTGACAACTCGAATGCAATGCTCCAATTTTTATCAGGAATATTTTTTTTTGACAAATTGATAATAAAAAAAGTTTCCCATACTGTGCAAACTTATTTAAACTCGCTGTATAAGTGAAAAATCATGATTTTTCGAATTTGTTCAAATTCGATAGGTTGGTGGATAACTGAAAACGTAACAATTTTCGCACCCATGTCATGTGAATCACCAAAATCGTTTTGCATTATTACCTATTTTAAAGCAACAATAGTTCATTAACTCTAAATTTGGGCAGATTAAATGATGAAAAAATGTACCATATATATACGTATAATAAAGAAGTTGTAAAACTCACCGAAAAAAATGAAACCATTACGGTCCTGCTATAAATATTTACAAAAACTGTTTATAGTTATTACAATTCGTTTCGAGGCACACACTGTTGTACATTGTACACGGCGTAACAATGGTTCAAAATGATTGAATAACTTCACGCTCATTTTCTTCCACTTTGTTCACTGAAAATGTACAGTTTCACGATTTTCCACTAACCAAACACGTGTATTATTCACTTGATGTTTTTGGAAGCCAATGACAAAACTCAACTCTTGCAGAACGATTTTGCGGTTATAATACATCCAATAATGGCTCATTTGAACACCACTTATCACTTGTCACAAAACTTTGAAGTAAATTCACTTTATCGCGAATTAAAAGTTTGCCAATCGTCGACAATTTCTTCTACATATCCTTCTCGTTGTTCTCTTGAAGACGAAACAGTAAATTTACAAATATTGGAAGTGTTGGATTTCAATGAGAATCTTTCAGTTTATAAATCCCCACCTGCACTTTGTATGCGATGCCCGTGAATTGAAAGTTCGTCTATGAGTTTATCAATATCCGAAATATGCAATTATTGAAAAAAAACGAAAAACAACAACCGAGAAAACACTTTTTGAATCAGCTGATTCACACACGCGCCATTCGAAAACAGGTAAGCTTTTAACTAACAGCGCCGCCCACAGTCAACGGTCGTGTTTTGAAACGCGTTCCCAACAAGGTCTGGCCAGGACCGTATTCTAATTTTCCACAATTTTCAATTGGCGATATCTCCGCTATTCTGCGTCTTCCATATAGGTGATTTTTGGTGAAACCACTTATTTTAACGGGTTCTAGATACTGTTACAAAAGATGCCTCACTTTTGAAAATACCATGTATATGTTACTTTTTGTGGGAGTTTTGGAATTTGTTTGAAAAATTAGGGTAGTTGCCTACTATAATTATTAATATTCTTCAATTCTTCTGCGGATATATTTTCTTACCATCAAGCATGCTTTCTGGAAGGTTGATTGACATATACAGTGAGTTTCAAAAAGTTTGCACCATATGGAATCCTTTTTTTATTATCCATTTGTCAGAAAATATTATTCCTGATAAAAATTGGTACATTGCCGAAAACTTGCATTTGAGTTGTCGAAATTCTAAATTTCCAAACGGTGTACAGGGGAGAACAAAAAATAGGAACTTTGGTAAAGAGTAAACTACCCTTATTTTCGACCTTATCAAAAAAGTTAATTTAGAAAATTTGTTAAGAATTACAAACAGAATCCAGATTTGGAATTACAGCAACCTATGCATCAAAAAATGTTTTTCCCATGTTTTATGGTTCTAGCCTCATAAATAATAATATATTAATGGAAAATTTGGTCCAATTTATTATTTGAACTAGAATATCGACGATTCTTGAGAATCGGTGCAAAATGATATTTCACTCTGTATGTATGTCTATAATAACTATCAGTATGATTTAATAGAAGAAAATAATTAAATAAATTGATAAATTAATGAGCAAGAATTGAATTATACGAAGCTGCAAGTTTACGATCACTTTAATCATAGTGTTACCTAAAGGATAATCCTAATATATGTATTGATGTATTGAACCTAAAGAAAAACAAAATTACAAAAACGCTCAAAAACCTGAATAATCAATCATTGAATCTTCGAATTTCCACATGTCTTCCTTCCATCGCCAAATATTTTATTGTTCGTCCACAAAATTATTTATTGATTTTTTTAAAGTTTTCGGTATACTGGCATAATAATAACATTTTCTAATTCATCAATATTTTGAAATGGCCTTTCTTAAGGTACCACCATAGAAGAAAAGTATATTTTTTTCAAAACGAAAGTTAATACTTCCAGTATTAACGTTTATCGTACAATATTAGAAATGAATGGGAAATTCGTCGATGAATTACTAAAATCACATTACCTTCGACTTTCTGTTATTTCAAGCATAAACAATTTTGCGCTTCCTAACTATGGGTGTTTACTTTGTGAAATTTATTAATTAGATATTTGAAAGTGTTTTTAAGCGCTTTCTTAGTTGTTTTATCAACCCTCAGAAGTTAATGAAAACTTGTACGAGTTAAGATCACGGGGACCTTACCTTTTATAGTGGGATCCGAAACACAAAAATTCGGTATATCACACAACTGCCGGACGGATTTATCAAAAATGTTTGGCCACGGGATCTGTGGAGAACAAATGTAACACAAAATATGCTGAATGGGTAACTGGGAACAATGGATTGCAATAAAATGTATTATTAGCAGTAACTGAGAATCCGAGAAGTAGTCTCGCTGCTGTATTTTCCATAACAGGCGTGACTAAAAAATCAGCACAAAGAATATTATTAAAACATAAATTTATGTAGGAACAAGTCATTTTCCGGAGGGCTGTATGTGGATTTCTTTTTTCGAACATGTCAAAGTCGACGGTGGCGCCGCCTGGAGGATGCTCCAGTTTTTGCATTTCACGGCCAATCGATCGATCTGATACCACATTAGCCACATTTTCGGAATCTACGCCGAATTTCGAACAACTTTCTCACGAAAATGAAGAAAAATCCAAACATTTTCAAAGTGAGAAAATAATGCAGAAAAAATGGTATAGTATTGCTTGGTATTACGTGACGATTTCTACCAGTCAACACCTACCGCAAGCCGCGTAAAGGAACTTCGTTCCTAACGAGGGTCCCCCGACCTCCCAAGCTTTTTTTTGTTCTCCCCTTTGGAAATTTTGAATTTTGACAAGTCAAATGCAAGTTTTCCACAAGGCACTAATTTTAATCAACAATAAAATTTTGGATACTTAATAAAAAAGTTTCCCATATGGTGCAAATCTTTTTGACACTCACTGTATACAGTGCTCGTCCATCCCCCCCCTACTAATTTTTGAACCACCTGGTATATCGCGATGGAATTTGGAGGGCTTAAATAGGAGATAAAAACCTACTTTTTTATGACAGCTGAAAGTTTTGAAATGGCGGCTGAGCACCATCTTCAATAATTTTTTTCAATAGAACACTTTGTATAGTATTCAATTTTCGAAATTTGCTCATAATTCTCAACAGTTTTCTCTAATACACGTTACTCCTAAATTCAATTGTTTTCGAAATATTAACGTTTGAAAAGTGACATTTTGGTCATTTCAAACCCAACCAAAAACACTAATGTTGCTTTCAATCAAGTTTGCATTGGAAAAAATCGATGTCGCGGTAACATCTTGTTTACTGTCAAACTGAACCGCTAACTGTCAAATAGTCCGTAGAGCGCCTAAAACCTTTTATGAAAAGTGTGATCATGGCTCGTAGTTTAAACGAAGCAGTTTTGAAATTTGGAGAAGCTGGAAAAAATTATCATCTAGCAGTCCGTATGTTTAATGATAGATTTCCCGAGAATCCTATTTTGAGGTCATATTTGCGCAAATTTTTAAATAAGCTCCAAGATCAGGAAAACCGACTCTTTCAGAAGAAAAAAAGGTAGAAATTGTTGCTGAAATGGTAATCAATCCGACTCAGTCGACGTCTGCAGTTGCTGAATCCTGTGGAGTTCAAAAAGTGTCCAGAGTCCTGGAAAAAGGAAAGTTTCATCCCCATAAAATGAAAATCCTGCATGCTCTCACGGAGGATGATCCAGACCGGAGGATTGAATTTTGTGAGTGGTTAACAAGAACAATTGAAGGAGAACGGGGCTTCCTGAAACGTGTATGTTTCGCAGACGAATGCACGTTTTTTCTTAATGGAAAAGTCAACAAACAGAATCTACGATAGAGGAGCGATAGTAATCCGCATATTTTTAGAGAGGGACATATCCAGTTTCCTAAAAAGGTGAATGTTTGGGTGGGGATTTTGGACAATCGCGTTGTTGAACCGATTTTCATCAGAGGCAATCTTACAGGAGTTCTTTACAGAAATATTTCAGAAACTGAAATTGAACCTCAAATAAGACAAATTGTATCAAACAATCAGGAAGTGTTTGAAAATCGTGAAATCATATTTCAGCAGGATGGGGCACCTCCCCATTTAGATCGCATGGCTGGAGAGTTCCTCGATACAAACTTTCCTGGGCGATGGATAGGTCGCAGGGGAAGTACAGCAATGGCCACCAAGAACTCCGGATCTTACACCTCTAGATTTTTTCTTTTGAGGGTATCTGAAGTCAAAAATCTACGCCAGTGAATGCCAAACAATAGAAGAGTTGGAACGTAGAATAATAGATACATGTGAAGAAATAGATGAACAGAGTTTCATCAACGTGTGAGAAGCTATTTATAATAGGGCACTTTTTTGTCAAGATTTAGGAGGGGGCCACATTGAACACTTGATGAAATAATTGTTGGGGTTAAATAAAAGTTTTATTCAAAATTAGCCAACTAATTTGTTTTGATTGTGAATTTACAGAACACATTCGTAGGTTGATTTGTTGAAAATATAAACAGGATGTTCATAAAATCAGATGTGGAAGCGTGAAATAGATTTTCGTCGACAAAAATGTATTGAAGACCTAGTGAATGTGATGTCTCTCCTGCGTCAATGTTACGAATGATTTCTGGTGAGTACTCTCTTTTGGAAAACATTCTTCTTTGCCTCATTCTCTTTATGAGTTCTTCATTAAGACTGGAATAGAAAATCAAATAACTATCTGTATGAAAATGCAAATTTTCAATTTCAGATTTTTTCTTTTGAGTTAGGGCCTTTTCAGAATATCTATCAGATGTAGTTCAATGTCCAGTGGCTTTAGCCGGGAAAGTAGTTGTTTTCTGTTAAACATTCACAAAAAATAACTTCATTTCAATGGTGGATTTTTCAATTCACAGAAAAAAATTTCTATCAATATTCAATTGAGAATGTTTTCCTTTTCAACATTCGTAGGCTTCGAGATTTTCTGGTAAGCGGTACTGTTTATCCTTAATAAACTCTCTTTACGCCTCTTATTAGTCGAATTCATTGAGAGATTTAACTACAAATTAATAACAACGTTTAGTTAGCAAAATGTTTTACCGGAAGTGACCAAAATCCATACTTCATTTTAAACCGGAATGTCACTTTTCAAACGTTAATATTTCGAAAACAATTGAATTTACGAGAAAAGTGTATGAGAGAAAACTGTTGAGAAATATGAGCAGATTTCGAAAATGGAATAATATACGGGGTGTTTTATGAAAAAAAATTATTGAAGATGGCGCTCAGTCGCCATTTTAAAACTTTTAGCTGTGATTTTTTCATGGAAAATTAGCTTTTTATCTCCTATTTCAGCCCTCCAAATTTTGCTGCGATATACCAGGTGGTTCAAAAATTAGTAGGGCGGGAACGGACTTTAGACGAGCACTGTATATATACGATGAAAGTTCTTGAATGCGGAAGCATTCCAAGCAAATCTCTAAGGAAAAGAACTCAAATATTTGTAATACAAAATAGAATCACTCGAGATAAATATCAGCCATTCACTTTCTTCCAATCTACATAATACAATCTCCGAAAATAAACTAACCAATCCTACCTAATAAGTTTTTCCTTGACGCCAGTGAGCTCCACCTATATTCCGTATCGTATTTCCCAAATTATTTTAACGAGTTCTGTCACCATTAACCCCAATATTTACAGCCTTTGGCCTTTCTTGCGGGAAGTCGCATTGGGAACATTTGTCATTCAATTCTTTCATAACTGTTCATAACCATATCGTAGCGCTGATAGAGTCATTATTTATACGCACATTCGCTTGGATATTAAATTATTCGGTATGTCTTGTTGGCAATTATTCATATCTCATATTTGAAGTAGAAATTGTAAATTACGTACATAAGAAACATTATTTACCAGGTTGATGGGAAAATGAAGGGATATCAATCGAGGAATATATTTCTAGTGGCTGACATTCTAATGGAAATAATTTTGATTCATATAACTTTCCTGAAGTATCCAGTAATGCAATTATGCAATTTGTCAAATCTGTGAAAGTAAATGCAATTGGTTCTGATGGGATATCCGAACAAATGATTGATCAGTTACCATCTTCTTGATGACATAATTTCAACGTTGCTCTACAATCAGGACTTTTGAAGAAATATGGAAGAGTGCCAAAAGTTCAACAATTAACTTAAAGAGTCGAATCTTACTGATTAATGTGATCAAACAAATGTCTTCATTTGATGTATCTAAAGCTACACCAGCATTTATGGCACACTCCGAGAAAACTAGTTCAGAATTTTGTACACATTTAATACAAATTTGCGTCCCAAAAAAATGTTTTACAATTCCCGTTTTCCAGAAAAAGGGGCTAGCTTTGGATTCAAGCTGCACCTCACACTGTGTATTTTTGAAAATATGCAATATACCGGGTAACAATGGGACTAGGGTCATGCCTATAACTCCTTCAATTATCGAACGATTGGAATGAAATTTTGTACATGGATATGCGACAAAATTTCGGATTGACAGACATATGAAAACTAAATCGCCGACTTCCGTTTTCGCCAGAATAGCCACCAACTTCGATTTTTTCAAATAGAACACCCTGTATGTTTGATGTTTTTCGGATTCTACGGCTCAAATTACATAGGACGGTGTTGCCAAATTTTTATTTTACAAAAAAAAAATTTTTTTAGCCCAGGTGGCCTTGATCAGGTTTAAATCTTTACTAATTTACATCAGTAACTCATAGTAATACTCATTCCATCGATAAGATCAATAACAAATCCTACAGCAGGAATAGAAATTTTATAAACGCATTTTTAACGAAAAAATATTTTTTTTCAAATGGTACTACCAAGGGGTCATCTTGCCATTCGATAGAGAATTCAATTACCAATTCAACGATATATATCATGTACCACTTTCTCTTTGTTAAAACGTAGAGAGCCATCTAACAGAATGAAATCAATTTGAAAAAAAAAAAAAAAAAAAAAAATTACAGAAAAAATAACTTTAATATAATCAAACTGTTTGAATGAATCTAAAGACTGCAACAGTGAAACATTCAATGTACAAAATATTACTCACAATACCATTATCCTGTTTTCAATAGAAGAATTTCACAACCATCGAAAAGTCATTTTATTTATTAATGACCAATGATATGTTCGAAGTGTTGCCCGTTTTCCCTAACACATAGACTAGTTCATTTATTGTACACCTCATCATATTTATCAGTTCGTGAGCAGGAATTTCCTGAAATGCGCGCTCAACTCTATCTCTCAAGTCCTCCAAAGAAGTTGGTCTCCTCAAGTGTACTTTGGATTTTATGTGACCCCATAAATAAAAATCAATAGGGTTTAAATCGAGCGATCTGGCTGGCCATCTGATTGGACCATTTGTTCCAATCCATCTCTGCCCATAGATGTCACTAAGATATTGCCGAACAATATTAGCATTATGTGGCCCTGCACCATCCTGCTGAAAAAACATGATTTCCCTGATGTTCTCAGATAAATCATTGATATTATTTTGAATATCGTTCTCTAAGAATTGTAGATATCTTCGGCCCGTCAAAGGCCCGTCGAAAAGAATTTGTCTAATGATTCTTGTCTCTATAATTTCCACCCAGACGTTGAATCCAAATCTTTCTTGAATATTACCTTCTCTCAGCAACCTAGGATTTTCTTGAGCGCAATACCTTGTATTATTCCTATTGGACATACCATTATTCGTAAATCTAGACTCATCTGTAAACAGTATCTTCGAGACAAAACCATTATTCAAATCATGATGACGCAAAAGCCAGTTACAATAAGTTAGTCTCCGTTCTGGGTCATTTTCATTTAGATGCTGATACAAACTGTATTTATAGGAGCGATATTTATGTTTTTTCAATACTTTTCTGGCACTTTCCCTGCTGATCCAGATTCAATATCCAATTCTCGCACTGAGGCAGATGGATAAAAATGAACATATGCTGAAACATTAGTTTACGCTTCTTGTGGATGGAAGTGGATGTGGTTTTGATCAGATGGTTCTTTCCCTAGCACAATTTCCAATTTCCTGAAATAGGTGTTCGATGGGTGCCGTCTTAACGGATAACGAACAGCGTATAGCATACTAGCATTGACAGCGTTCTTCGAACATTCTCTGTATATCAATGTCATATCGATTTGTTCGTTTCGAGAATAACGATTATTATTTTCCATTTCAAAAAAACTTTTTACAAACGAAACGAGATGACAAGTAAAATTGGCATTTCACATTTGACATGACATTCATCACCTACCGTTTTCCATGATTCCACGGCTACAAGTCATTTCATCAAACGTTAACGGATAACTCATTGGAATTTGTAGGCATCGTATAAAATATTGTACACATTCAATAATTGATCATTTTTAGTTTTGAACAAAAATATGTATATCGATGAATTGGTAATCAATTTCTCTACCGAATGTCTGGTGCGGCATATTATAATAGATACGCAGATTGTTGGGCCTTACTGTTTTAGGGGCAACTTCAATTCACGAAATTATTTAGAGTTTTTAAATGACGGAGCGTCAATACATAGTACCCTTGAAGTCAGCGCTTGGCTTATTGAACACTTTCCTCATAAGTGGATAGGACGATATTCAGAAAACCCGTGGCCTGCAAGATCTTCAGGGTAGTTTAAAAGTAAGGTTTATAAACATTGGCCATTTCATAATATCGACCATTTAGAAGAATTAATACGACAATGTATCTA
The DNA here is from genome assembly GCA_018342105.1 of Gonioctena quinquepunctata. Lineage (NCBI taxonomy): Eukaryota > Metazoa > Arthropoda > Insecta > Coleoptera > Chrysomelidae > Gonioctena > Gonioctena quinquepunctata. The sequence goes on along the minus strand of JAFIRS010000418.1, from coordinate 269,399 downwards.
TAACATTACACCACAAATGCTGCGAAATGTGTCCAGAGAAATGAAATCCCGAACAAATACATGTCTTGAACGTCAGGGTAGACATGTATGGAATTGTTTGGTTAATAATTATTTCAGTTTCTAATTTTATTTTGAATTGTTTGAAAATAAAAAGATAACAATTTTTCAGTTCTTGTTATGTCAAAAATTAAATACATTTTTTGTTCTGATGAAAAATTTAAATTGAAATTGTGTAGATACATGGTCCTTTATCAATAATAAATAGTAACGGGATTATAATGTCCTGGAGATATTCCAGTGGCCTTTTATGAAGCAGCTGAACACATGACAAGTTAACAAATTTCAAATTTTCTCCGAATAAAATAGAAATAGCATGCGAATCTTTACAAAATTTCATTTAAAATATTACTGTTGGCTCTACTAATGAGTTTCTTTGTCAGAAATGAATTTTTCCAAATTGTTTTTTTCAAGGCAAAATTTTTATTTTTATTTTTTTAACTTAGATTTCTTTCAAAACATGTATATAGCTATAAAATGTCATTATGAACAACTTTTACGGATAACATTTTTGATATTTTTTCGAATAAGTGTGTTTTGAGACATAATTTTAATTTTTTTTAATTTCCCGCCAAACACGAAAATACGAACGGCACTGTATAACGCCTTTTAGGGTTTCTTTTGATGCAGAAGCGATTGCACGTATCTATATTTGTCAAAATTTATTAATAAAATAATTTCCCATATTATGCGTACTTTCTGCCGGTCACTGTATAATTCTAGCATACCATATTTGAATCATATATTATTAGCATAAAATTATTATAGTTATAAAATCGCCCAGTAACTTTTAAATTGTGTTCCCTTGGTATTTTCATTGGTAAATATTGGATTAACTCGGTATTTCCATCAGCAACGTGGAATGAGCGAATAGGAAAATCGATTCCAAATAGAAAAACACCTGCATCGTGCAAGTTCATGAATCATTCATGAAGTGTGTACAAACTTTCAGGAATATGAACTCTTGTTATTAGAATTGTTGGTGTATGGATCTTGAATATGAATATTGAAATGGTAGTTTCAGAGCAACAAGCAACTAGGAGTGAATTATTCATATGGTAAAAAACAAGTTTCCAGCAAGGTCGATCTAAGCATACAAGGCAAAAGGTAATCCAACACAGCATCTAATATAGTAAACTATTCGAGAAACTATCCCAGCTGACATCAACAAATTTGTGTGGAATACATTTTCGTAAATATGGCAAATAGTAGCAATTCTAGAATTTATCTTTTGTAAGTAAAATAATTCCCGCAAAATCCATACAAAGCTGTGTTCCATCTAACTCTATAGTAAGGAAACTATAAATAAGGAGTCTTTAGGACTCTTTGGAATTTGGAACTTGAGAGAAATGCTACTGATATTATGGGTAGATCAAGCACGAAGAGATGACGTTCTCCATTGCGCTAGAATGATGGAATGATTATTAGAGTTAATTGGGAGGAACAGTTTCAGCCAAATTGGATACAAAGTTTAAATTATCATGTTTATTATCCCTTCCCCTGTGTTGCGTTTGAGATGCTCTGTAAAATGGCACTGGTCAAACCTCTATTTGAAAAAGACAACCCAACACTTTCACAGAATCATCCTTCAATAAGTCTGTTACCATATCTTTCGAAAATTTTTGAATTAGCAATCTGCACTACACTTCTATGTTCTTTCTAGACCGAAAAGGGTCACGAACAACATGCCCAGCTGAATAGAAAATCAAATGCAACTGCCATGTATGATTTTACAGAAAAAGTTTAGGATGGTTATTAAAGAAGAAATATCAATGATTATCTATTTTCACTTGTTGGCTTAGACCATGAGATTTTGCTGGAGAAGCTGGGGAGATATGGTATCAGATTTATGATGGTTATAGAATGTCAAGGAATCGAATATCACAATATTTTAGACATTGCCCAGGAATCTTTCGAAAAGGCACAATGCTATGAAAAACTGATACTCAACAACAACAATGAAACCAACTGAATCTGCTTCAGAACCAAATTGTTCCTGAGACTCTTGAGATCCAAACACAGATGGAATCTTTGTCAGAAAATACAAAATTCTATGGAACATACTAGGTGACAATGGGCCATGCCTATATCTCCTTCACTTATCAACCGATTTGAATGAAATTTTGTACATAGATGTGAGACACAATTTCGGATTGACAGAGATATGAACACAAAATGGCCAACTTCCGGTTTCATCAGAATAGCCACCAACTTCTATTTTTCAAATGGAACACCCTGTATTTTTGATGTTTTTCGGATTCTACGGCTCAAATTAAATACGACATTGTTGCCAAATTTCTTTTACAATTGAAAAAAAATAATTTCTCGATCATTTTTTAGCCCAGGAGGCCTTGATCAGGTTAAGATCTATACTAATTTACATCAGTAACTCATAGTAAAAGTCATTTCATCGATAAGATCAATAACGAATCCTACAGCAGGAATTACAATTTTCTGAACGCATTTTTATCGAAAAAATAGTTTTTTTCAAATGGTACCTACCGATGGCCATCTTGCCATTCGATAGAGAATTAAATTACCAATTCAACGATATACATTATGTACCACTTTCTTTTTGTTCAAAACGAAGAGAGCCATCTAACAAAATGAAATCAATCTGAAAAAATTGGTAGGTAACATGACATCTATTCATTCTTCCAAACTTTACTTCAGAATGGTAACAATGAATTACCAAAAATAATCCACTTGACAATATTTAATGATCATAAACCCATTACAGAAACGATAACTTTAATATAATTAAACTGTTTGAATAAATCTAACGAATGAAACAGTGAAACATTCAACGTACAAATTATTACTCACAATTCCATTATCCTGTTTTCAATAGAAGAGTTTCACAACCATCGAAAAGTTATTTTATTTATTGATGACCAATGATATGGTCAAAGTGTTGCCCGATTTCCCTAACACATAGACTAGTTCTATTTATTGTACACCTCATCACTTTATCAGTTCGTGAGCAGGAATCTCTCGAATCCTCCAAAGAAGTTGGTCTCCTCGAGTATACTTTGGATTTTATGTGACCCCATGAATAAAAATCAATAGGGGTTGAATGGGGCGATCTGGATGGCTATATGATTGGACCATTTGTCCCAATCCATCTCTGCCCATAGGTATCACTGAGATATTGCCGAACAATATTAGCATTATGTGGTCCTGCACCATCCTGCTGAAAAGATATATTTTCTCTGATGTTCTCAGGTAAATCGTTATTTTGAATATCGTTCTCTAAGAATTGTGGATATCTTTGGCCCGTCAAAGACCCGTCGAAGAGTATTGGTTCAATGATTCTTGTCCCTATGATTCCTACCCAGATGTTGAATCCAAATCTTTCTTGAAAATTACCTTCTCTCAGCAACCTAGGACTTTCTTGAGCCCAAAACCTTGTATTATTCTTATTGAACATACCATTATTCGTAAACCTAAACTCATCTGTGAACAAATACTTTTGTGACACTTTCCCTGCTGATCACACATTCAATTTCCAATTCTCGCAGTGAGGCAGATGGACAAAAATGAACATATGCTAAAACATTAGTTTCCACTTCTTCATTGACGATGAAGTGGATGCGGTTTTGACCAGCTGGTTCTTTCCTTAGCATCATTTCCAATTTCCTGAAATAGGTCCTCGATGAGTGCCGTCTTAACGGATAACGAACCCTCGAATAGCATACCAGCATTGACAGCGTTCTTCTGACATTTTCCGTATATCAATATTATATCGATTTGTTCGTTTCGAGAATAATTATTTTCCATTTCAAAAAAACTTTTTATTATTTATTATTATTTTCCATTTCAAAAAAACTTTTTGACAAACGAAACGCGATGACAAGTAAAATTGGTATTTCACTTTTGACATGACATTAATCACCTAGTGTTTTCCATGATTCCACGGCCACCTTTCATGTCATCAAACCTAAACGGATAACTCATTGGAATTTATAGGCATCGTATAAAATATTTTACAAATTCAATAATTGATCGTTTTTAGTTTGCACAAAAAGAAAGTGGTTTAATTGGTAATTAAATTATCTGTCGAATGGCAAATAGCCCTCGGTAGGTACATTTGAAAAAAAAAATCGTTAATAATGCGTTCAGAAAATTTTAATTCCTGCTGTAGGATTTGTTATTGATCGTATCGATGAAATGACTATTACTATGAGTTACTAATGTAAATTAGTATAGATTTTAACCTGATCAAGGCTTCCTGGGCTAAAAAAACATTTTTTTTCTCAATTGTAAAATAAAAATTTGGCAACATTGTATGTTATTTGGGTCGTAGAATCCGAAAAACATCAAACATACAGGGTGTTCCATGTGAAAAATCGAAGTTGGTGACTATTCTGGCGAAATCGGAAGTCGGTTATTTTGTTCTCATATGTTTTTCAATCCGAAATTGTATCTCATATCTATATATGAAATTTAATTCAATTCGGTTGATAAGTGAAGGAGATATATGCATGGCCCCAGTCCCATTGTCTGTCACCTGGTATATTGACCAAAACTTAGATTTTGAAAAACACCTTCAATGTGTATAAATACTGAATAATCATCTATCTACTATTCATTTTGGATAACGTCTTGCCACTTAGATAACAACGTACAGAGAGTTATATGTTTTGCCATTATCACTCAATCATAGGCTTCGATATAATTTTTTTATTTTCTTATTACTTTAATAACCATGTTTTTTGGATTGTATTCACACCATTTACTCTAATTGTAGTCGCTGTGATAATTTGGGTTATTGTGTTATTAATGCGATTGTAGTTCCTATTCCATTCTATAATGTTCAATGCCCATTCGTTGCATTCGCGACACTCTGACCACTACCTACTCTCAATTTTATATATGCTGATATTAGGTGTTCCCCAAAGATCTCAATTCAGATATCAAAATGTGCAGAATAAACCTTGGCGATTTCAAATGGGGTTCAAGATGGGAAAATTCTTAGAACTGACATAGCAATTGATTTGTTGAAAATATAAACAGGATGTTCATAAAATCAGATGTGGAATCATCTGCGACTGAAAGATAAACTTTAGTCACTATCTTCCATCGTCAAGATAACCTCTTGTGGGGTATTCATGTTGAATGTTTCCCTTTTTGACATAGCAACCTTTACTGTTCTAAATAAAAGTTCAACAAATTTTTTACAATTTGGGAAGTGTTGTACAAAAATCTCCTATTTAAATCAATCAATATCAAATACTGACACTGCCAAAGAAAAATTATCTTTATTGAGATAGTAGCCAACTCAGCAGTTCCATGTGGCACTGAAGAGACTGAAGCATCTTCATTGGCAGTATTAGTGTTAGTCGTAGTATTAGTGGTATAATCCCAACTATCATTATTTTATTATGAATACCTGGAGGAAAGGCTCCGTGGATGTATTTTCTCAATGCCACTTCCATGTTACTCAATCAGTTTTCATCATTTCGGAAAAAACAGTTCAGTATAAGCCGTGATTCAACATGGAATGGCTAGGGACGCCATTCCAGCAAAAGATAGAATACTATGCCAGATACAAGTTTTATTTTCCAACCAATAATAAATTCATGCTAATAACTCAATAACACCTGAAGGCTAGTCCGGATTAAATTACCCACCACTTGTTTTTTCGTATTAAGTTGAAGATTGAAATGAAGTAAGATATCATTCCAATTGAAAAACACAAATTAAATTAAAGACTCTGTCTCTCACCAGCGGAAGAAATATGATATTAATAAATATGATGCGGGTTAATCGATACAAAGATTATGAAAAAGTTGTTTAATTGAATATGCGCATTTTTCATTGATGGAGAGTCGAAAAAACAGGTCTTACTGAGTGATTCGAGTTTTATCAACGCATTTCATACATGGCAAAGTTGGCAATGGAAATTGTAAATATTACTTCTCATATTTTGATATTTGCGGTGATGATGATCCCAATAATGAATATCCTTGAAAAGTGAGAGGAAGAAGTAGCCACAAGAAGTTGTTAGGGTTGCATCAAATATTTTCTTCTTCAACAACACGTCCTCTTTTTAACCGACGAAACCAAAAAGATGAGGTTCTATAGTCGACGCGTAACTTTTTACTGAGACGTCCGATTCCGATAGTTCTTTTTTCAGTGGATAGGGTGTACTTCGAATTTGGTCCCATTTGGATTTAAAAGATGAAACCCACCTCTAAGGGTAGCAAAATAAAGGATATTGATCACTCACCCTCTGAATTCTGGTCCGTTAACCGATTCTATCAGGCATAACTTTGTACTGGGTTCTTCGATTTGGATGATTCTTTTTTTATTAGATAGGGTTTACCTCATAATTGATCATATTTGGATTTCAAATGGAATTATCCACCCTTACGGGCAGAAAAATAGGGGATAATTGATTTTTCACTTGTGAACATTGGCACAGATATGTAGTTGACAATGACAGATCGCTATTGTTATTATTTTTGTTCTCCTACATCCGTCACAATCATCATATTCTATCAGAGGATAGAATGATATACAAAGTAATGAAATAAACTAACCAGAACAACAAAAATAATTCATATTACAACAAATAGTAAAAGTAGAAAATCATATTATTTAACTGGTAATAGTTGAAGTAAGGTGGGTAAGTAAGTATTTTGGAAGTAATCAAAAAACAAGTAGGTAGTAATTAGTAGATTTCAGCCACAAAAAATTGAAAAATAAAAACTCTTTAACAAAAAATTAAACTGACGAAATACGGAACTGAAACGGAAAAATAAAAATAAACCTTTTTAGTCTCAATAACGAAGCTCCTAAACTAAAGTAAGTAACTAATTTTGAGTTGGCGCCAAACAAACAATCAACGAACATCAATAAATTACTTCGAAAAAATTATCAGTATATCACGCGCAACTCGATGCTATCATTTTACGCCTTACCTAATTCATTTGCTTGTTTGTTTTGCGCCGACTCAAAATTAGTTACTAACATTAGCTTAGGAGCTGAGTAATTGAGACTAGGAAGGTTTATTTTATTTTTTACTTTTCAGTTCCGTATTTCGTTGGTTTAATTTTTTGTTAATAAGTTTTTATTCGCTATCTGAGAACAAAAAATATGTTCAGAATAGCATTATGAAGTAATTGGTAATTGATGAAGAAGTTCTGGTTCCCTCATATTATCTGAAATTCAATGGTACGCAACACGTTGGTTCCATCGTAATATCGGAATTTTCGACCCTCTTCAATGTTCGGTATGGTATTGTACGAGTGAAAAGATCGAAGCGCCAACTCATATTCTTTTTTCGCATTCAATACGATAGGGGCGAGCAAAACTAGAACACGTGATTGTGACAGTTTATTCTCAGTAACAGCGACATGATGATGAATGACTCCACCGCTATTGTGACAGCATTTGAATACATAAAATCTTTATTCAGAATTTAGTAGAAATTTCAAACAGAGATGACCGCAATTCATTTGATTATAAGTCTGATATTGACGGTTGTTGTAGGAAATCTTGACTTTTCCGCCGCCGCCATCCAAATATCTGACCAATTCTAGCATCGCTTTCAAATTCCCAAACGAATCGAAATACTCCACTTTGCCGCTGTTTCGTGACACGTCCATGTTGACGATGGCACATTCGTTCTTTCGAGGACCGCTAGATGGCAGGGTGTGCGGGATTTTCAATTGTTTGGCATATCGCACGAGATCGATGTCATACAGTGCTCTATCGGGTAGCTTCATTGGGAGTTTTTTATTTTTTCAAGAAGAGTCCGTAGCCACATTTGGCATTCTTCCTCCTTGCTTATGGATCCCATGGCCTTCTGATGACGTTTATCCTCTTCCAATTTCTTTTGGGTATTCTAAGCATCCACGACCGTTTTGGCAATGGATCTATATTCATCTTCGACGATGTGGCCTGCGATGGACAACAGAAAATTCGAGAATATTTCTCAATGTGCAGACACAAACATATCGATGCCATCTATCTTATTCGAAAGTACCCAAACAGCTGATACGCGACAACTGCAATATGATTTCGCTTTTCAACAGGACGGCACGTTCTCGTTAGGATCGTTTCACCCGACATGACTCTTGAGCAATTCAAAAAGTTGTGTTCGGAATGCTGGTCCCACAGCCAATACAATGCCCTCGTCATAGCCAAAGACTTTGACTTGAACAATGGCAGCTATCGCAAAAACTTTGACATGTATATAAAAATATAGTCGAGATGTCGGACGGAAGGGTCGTTAAAGCCAATCCGACAGAAAATTGACAGAAATTCGACGAAGCATGAGAAAAAGGTACCTAGCTCTGGAACTTGGAAAAAACCAACGAGACGATACGCTGAATAAACTATTTAAACCGATATTTCAACCGCTACAACAAATTGCCAAGTCATCGGAAACCCTAAATAAATCCATTCTCAAAGTCAAGAAGGAGGAGGAGCAAGAACCTGAAGTTGAAGAGGAAAAGAAAATGAGCCAGAAGAAGAAGATGATACTCAAAGCGACAGAAGCAACAGCAGCAGCAGCAGTGAAGAAGAATATTATTCTGACGATGACAGCATGTTACCACGCAGCTCTAATGAACGAACAACTCAATCGATATCCAGCCATGTCACGCGAATACATCAATCATCATTTGAGATATGATATATGAACCTGTGTATGACGTCAGCGCCTGCGGCTGGTTTTTGGGATCCATGCCAATCCACTTTGTCATGGATCTACATCATTACAGGATTTGATTGTGGAAACTCAGGGGAGTGATTAACGTAGACCATCGCATCCACTTCACTAATATATTTAGGAAAAATTTTGCCAGCCGGAACAAAAGTACATATTGCACCAAAGAAACAAACAACTATCGCAAAAATAGATATTTCCATCGCCCCTGGCGATGTCACTCAAGTATGTCACCCAGGTCAACCCCAAGAGAGATTTAGACTCATCTTTGGCATATATCTACCGATCGTGAGAATAAACAAAAAATCTACTCCAATAACTACGGAAGATACGGAGGTGTTTCCATGAGAAGTGAGACAAATTCAGATTTTTCAGAACTGACATTTTTTTAGCGCAAATATGGATTGGCGATGAAGTTGGTGTACTGATCACGAATCCGGAAGAATTTTGAACATATCTTGTGTATGTCACTCAGGTCAACTTCAGGAGAGATTTGGACTCATCTCCGGTATATCTTTCGATCGTGAGAATAACAGAATTCTACTCCAATAATCCATGAGGAGTGAGACATAGTATATACAGTGCTTCTCAAAAGTCCCCTCCTCTTATTTTTGGAACGATTATACATAAACGAGTGAAATTTGGAAACTGAATATTAAAGGTTGTAAACTTCCCTACTAGTGATGATAGATGACGAAATCGTCAAAGATGACGTCACAAGGCCATTGTGACCAATAATTTTAAATGGAACCCTACGGCAAGCGACACCTCTTTTAGAAGGTATCGGAAAAACCTATTCAATGATACTAATTTTGTTTGTGTTTATGGCAGTTTTGGCAACTCGCTTTTAAAAAACGCAAAGCTGTGATGAATTAAATCAGTTGATAATAAAATTCCAAATTCAAGCTCCGCCTCTGGATAGTTGTCAAATGAGCTAACGTTTTTGTTAGTCTCCCTAATTCGACGTTTTTCTAATTGTCCAAGTTTTTGTACATTTAATAATTTGATTATTGTTGATCGAATGTTTAAACTGTTTTGCAGCTTTTGGTACTTTTAATATTTTTGTACATTTTAATAATTTGTTAAACTGTTGTAAGCCGAACGTTTAAGTGCTTCAAGAAGCGAAATGGTACGTGCTTTAGGTGATAAATTAGCAGCGATCCTAATTATTGGTGAAACTGGACAAAATATTCATGCAGCAGAACGCATTTTAATGAGAGGTTTCCCGATCGCCCCGTTTTGAGGACTTATTCAAGGGAGCTTCTTCGTGAGTTTAAAACAACGGGTAGTATCAATGATGCTAAACGATCTGGCAGACCAAAAATTTCTGATGAGAAAAAAATTGATATACCTACTGGCAGAAGTAATAGTTAATCCTACTTCTTCAACAACTCACGTTGTATCTACCTGTAAAGTCAGTTGGAGTACAGTACACAGGGTGTTGAAAAAAAAAACAAAATTCATCCAAACAAATTAAAAATGGTTCATCAACTCTCAGACGACGACCCAGACTAGAATTTTGTGAAAAAATGGAAACTAAAATTAACCAACAGCCAGACTATGTCAAAACAATTTTTTTTAGTGACGAAAGTACTTTCTATCTAAATGGAAATGTAAATACATAGAATGTGAGGTATTGGAGTGACGCAAATCCTCACCTGTTTCGTGAAACACATACCCAATTTCCCCAGAAGGTGAATGTTTGGGCAGGTATCCTGGGAAACCACATCGTTGGGCCTCTTTTTTAAAATACTAATTCAACTGGTGAGGTTTATATGGAGCTGTTGCAAAACGCAATAGAACCGTTAATCCTTGAAATTTTGGAAGATAATCCAGATGAATTCGGCAATTCGGAATTAATATTCCAACAGGATGGTGCTCCTCCACACTATTACGATGCAGTAAGACGGTATTTGGATGGGGAGTATCGTGGTAGATGGATTGGACGACGAGGTTCAACGGAATGGCCAGCTCGATCACCGGACCTCACACCTTTGGATTTTTTTCTGTGGGGGTACCTTAAATCGAAGGTTTACGCCACTGAACCTGATGAAATTGACGTTTTAAAACAACGTATCGTTGCAGAATGTGAGGCTGTTTCCGCAGACACATTTGCAAAAGTACGAGAAAAGTTTAAAAATAGGATATCTCACTGTCAGGAAGTAAATGGAGGTCACTTCGAGCTATTTCTTCAAGTAGATACTGATTCTTAAATCTGTAATTAATATCATACTGAATGGCATTTAAATTTTAATGTTTACTAATGAACCATTAAAACTGCCATGAACACGAACAAAATTAGTATCATTGAATAGGTTTTTTCGATACCTTTTAAAAGAGGTGTCGCTTGCCGTAGGGTTTCATTTAAAATTATTGGTCACAATGGCCTTGTGACGTCATCTTTGACGATTTCGTCATCTATCATCACTAGTAGGGAAGTTTACAACGTTTAATATTCAGTTTCCAAATTTCACTTGCTTATGTATAATCGTTCCAAAAATAAGAGTGGGGGAGGGGACTTTTGAGAAATATATATATATATATATATATATATATATATAATGGAGTTTGAGTTTCTTGGGGTTTTGGTTCTTTTTGCGAATGACAGTCTTCTTTCAGGAAATAAACATTTATTTTGTCGACGTTTCGACCGTGTCCACGGTCTTGTTCAGGGACTAACAATAATAAGCTGGACCATTATTTTGAAAAAAGGAAAGTTCAAAGGCAGCAGATGAATTATTTTCCATAATTATATCATTTTTTTCCTCCCCTTCATTGGTATGGACATGGTATACATATCAACCAGCCTCCTTATCAGATTGCTCACGTTTGATTTTAATAAGGAAGAAAAAGAACAACAACAAAGTCTCACGGTTTGTTTTATTTATACACAATGAAGAGGAGGAAAAAATTATATAATTATGGAAAATAAATCATCTGCTGCCTTTAAACTTTCCTTTTTTTCAAAATAATGGTCCAGCTAATTATTGTTAGTCCCTGAAAAAGACCGTGGACACGGTCGAAACGTCGACAAAAGAAGAAGACTGTCATTCGCAAAAAGAACCAAACCCCAAGAAACTCAAAACTATATATATATATATATATATATATATATATATATATATATATATATAATATATATAAATCAATAATGACATTGGAAAATGAGAAATAAAATATTTACGAAAGTACTCTAGTTGTTTGTATTTGCACTTCTAGTAGGTTCTTCGTTCCTCGTGATTTCTCGCGAATTCAAATGTAGACTACAAAACATTCTCGAGTTCATTATATCCCTGAAATCCTCTCAGCCCCAATTTATTTCATCCCATTGCGCTAAGAACATCATAACACTTGATGGTATTCGTTGCGCAGAGCTGTAATCTCGGTGATTGTTTCTATAATCAGTTTTATAATTGCTGTTTTGCAGCTCTGATGGAGAGCAGCATCCTTCAAAGTTGTTAGACTCTGTATAAATCTCCGTCTAGCCAGCTTATTATGATGAATGAGCGTTATTATAGTTTTTGCCGCTTCATTCTCGTTGTGGGTACCTGCTTGATATTCTTTCGCCATATCCGATTAACTACTGAACGATTATGTTTGCTTTGTCATGGAAATTAAGGAAAAAAAATACATTCTTAGTGAAGGATTCCAAATGATTCTCAATGTGTTGTTTCAAGTATCAAATTAATCATACACTCAAAGAATCATGGTAGAAAAATTGAAGAAATGTGTTATATGTTATAAATTATTCGAATGAATGATTTATTAGTTGTTAATTAATTTAATTAACTATGAATAAACTGTTTTTTCAATGTGGGAATAAGTAAACTGGACCGCAAAAATATCAGTTATTTTTTCTGGTAGATTGTTCCTATAGTTGATCTGATGTTTTATCAGCATACCTTTTGTTTTTTGTTTGACATTTAGATTTTGTGTCTGTAATGTATAATGTAAAAGAGAATAGGTGGCGTGCAGACAAGAATTGATGCAATTGATAGCGAATGAGTGCCCTTCCACCCCATAACCTTTCCTAAACACACTAACATTAAATTCTAGGAAGCGATAACTCGATCGCAGATGCGAACGTACGTCTTCGGTAGCTCAGATGGGAGAGCACATGACTGGTAATCATGAGGTCGTGAGTTCGATCCCTGCCCGAGGATATCTTTTTCTAGAATTTAAAAATTTTTGTCTGCACGCAGCCAATTCTCTTTTACCTTATATTATATTATTTATTTCATTTCTTAATAAATATTTATTTTGGAATATTTTTAATTTTTCAGGTATTTTCCCTGATCCTCTAATAAAGGATTTTTGAATGAAATCCAATAATATGTCCCAATAACTTTCATCTTAATTTCTTACCAACAGATATACACTTTAGGTACTTTTGTAAAAACACAGGGTAAATTATAGCTAAATCGTTGATTCCTTCAGATCAATAGTTTCATCTTTTAATTACCCCAAATATTATATTCACTCTTTTCCAATTATTTCATTACATTTCAAGCCTGAGTACATTTCCAGTATTTTCAATACCCTCGGTATATTTTAGTTATTTTCAATACATCTCTACTATTTTAAATACCTTCAGTATACTTTAATTATTTAAATACATTTTCAGTACAATGAATACAATCATTATACAAAATATATTTTAAATATTTCATCAGTGCGTTTTTTCAATATATTTTAAATATTGTTCATTATAAGATATTTAATTATGGTGTACATATTTCGGGTAGTTTTTGCCCCCTCGTCTAATTAATATGAGGGGAAAGCAAAGAATATTCGTGAAATGAGGTTATTGGTAAACAATTTGTCCCAGTAGAAGTCTCAGCACTATGAATGAGGTATATATTTAACAAGCGATGAAGCAAGGATGACATGCTCATAAAGATGTGACTGCAATTTATGTCATATATTTCACTATATATCTCGCATTCGAAATTTTTGAAAGGTTATAACAATTGATGAAAAGGTCAAGTGACTTATTTACATTGCGATACGTTGCGGTGTGCATCTATTCCACATTTCAAACCATCGAGGTAGGAATGTCTATGCTTGCTCATGCGCAATTTTTCGTTCAATTCAATCCCAAATATTTTCAGTTCCAGACACGCATCATAAAAAAATAATTTCTCAATATCGAGGACGACGAATATGTGTCGAAAAAAAAGAGAAAATACCACTTGAAGAAGATTTGTAGTTTCTGTATTTATTGTATCTTTGGAAAACCTCGGATGAGAAATTTACCATCCACGTTTCCTTTATTAAAATCGCTCATTTGTTAAAATCATTTCAACCAAAAGCCATTAATATCGATAAAAGTCAAAACAAGTCGTGTTGTTACAATCAAAATAAATATATAACCATAAACAGCACAGTGATCAAGCCAATTTGACTCCCAATAATAATTCAAACTGCTTTCCTTTTATCAATTTTTGTTAAATATTTCCGTTCAAGATTAAAATAGAATATTACTTACTCCTCCGTAATTCTGTCTTTCAGTCCTTGGTTAGTCGGTGGCCTATTCACATACACTTTGCTTTTTAAATAACCCCACAAAAAATAATGTAGAGGTGTCAAATCCGGAGATCTTGCTGGCCATTCGATAGCTCTTCTTCCAATCCAACGATTTGGAAATGTAATGTCGAGAAACTCACGAACACCTCAAAGATGATGAGGAGGCGCTCCATCTTGCTGAATCCAAATTGATCTATTCACGATATGCGGATTTATATCATCAGGAAAGAGTCTGGCTAATTCTGGAATTAACTCTAATTCTGAAAATGCCCAGTATTCTTCACCTGTCATGGTTCTATTCCAAAAGTCCAATAATGGTATTAATAATAATTCCTGCACACACATTGATCTTTTGTGGATACTGCGTATGTGCCTCCACCATCCAATGAGGATTTTCATCTGACCAGTATTTGCAGTTTTGTTTATTGACCGTGACATTTAACTGGAACCTCATCAGCAAAAAGAAAGAAATTAGGATTAGTGTCAAATTTATTTAACATTGTTTCACAGAACTCCTTTCGGCGATCTGGACCGTATTTCTTCAGTTCCTGTACCAATTGTACTTTATAGGGATGCCATTTTTCTTTTTTTAAATATTTACGAACAGTTATTCGATTGAAAGATAAGTGCCATGTGAAGTGGAATGAATAGACAAATCGAATTAAACGGTTTTCTTCACATAAAGGATTCAATATAAATTGAACCAGAAAATGGTAGATCTCAGGTGAAAAACAACTACTTTCCTGGCAAATACCACGCAGAACGTTGAATGATATTCACCTGAAATCCATGCATACTTCCATATAATATCAATGGACATTGAATGCAAATGTTCTTTCTGATAAGCTCGATTATGTTTATAGTCGTGTTCACCTACAATCGCATACGGTTTCGGTTCTTGCCTCATCAGCGGAGTAGTCAACAGCCAGGTCAAAGAACTCTGGCTGAAGTGAGACACAACGTAAACAAACCATCATCGAGTTGTAACACCTATAGGTAGCCGGAAAGATAAACTTTAACTGGCGGTACCTAGTGACAGAAAGAAACACTCCAAAATCTCCCACTCGATAGGTTTCTAAAAAGATTCTTCGTAGGTGGCAAGCCCGTCTAAAAAAAGTGAAAGATAAGTGTATGTGAAGTGGAATGAATAGAAAATCGATTAAACGGTTTCTTCATAAAGGATTCAATATAAATTGGACCAGAAATGGTAGATCTCAGGTGAAAACACTCTTTCTGGCAATACATAGAACGTTGAATGATATTCACCTGGAAATCCATGCATACTTCCATATAATATCAATGGACATTGAATGCAAATGTTTCTTTCTGATAAACATAAATTAAACATAATCGAGCTTATCAGAAAGAAACATTTGCATTCAATGTCCATTGATATTATATGGAAGTATGCATGGATTTTCAGGTGAATATCATTCAACGTTCTGCGTGGTATTTGCCAGAAAGAAGTTGTTTTTCACCTGAGATCTACCATTTTCTGGTTCAATTTATATTGAATCCTTTATGTGAAGAAAACCGTTTAATTCGATTTTCTATTCATTCCACTTCACATGGCACTTATCTTTCACTATATTCCAGACGGGCTTGCCACTCTCACTGAGAAGGAATCTTTTATTTAGAAACCTATCGAGGTGGGACATTTTCGGAGTGTGTGTTTTTTTCTGTCACTAGGTACCGCCAGTTAAAGTTTATCTTTTCCGGCGTACCTATAGGTGTTACAAGCTCGATGATGGTTTGTTTACGTTGTGTCTCACTTCAGCCAGAGTTCTTTGGACCTTTGGCTGGTTGACTACTCCGTACTGATGAGGGCCAAGAAGCCTGAAACCGGTATGCGGATTGTTAGGTGAACACGACATAAATTAAACATAATCGAGCTTATCAGAAAGAAACATTTGCGTTCAATGTCCATTGATATTATATGGAAGTATGCATGGATTTTCAGGTGAATATCATTCAACGTTCTGCGTGGTATTTGCCAGGAAATTAGTTGTTTTTCACCTGAGATCTACTATTTTCTGGTTCAATTTTATATTGAATCCTTTATGTGAAGAAAACCGTTTAATTCGATTTTTCTAGTTATTCGATTGATGCGATTTTCGGTTGCAACAACTTTAGTAGCCTTATGAGGGTTTCAACCATCGACAAAAAAGTGTCAGTTTTTGTTTGGTCTGGAATAGCAGGGCGGCCACTTTTTGGGATTTCTCGTACATGTCCACTTTCCTCACATTTATGAATAATTTTAGATACAGTACTACGTGCTATAGGAGTTCTGTCTTCATACTTGTTATTAAATATTTCACATATCTCTCCGTGTGTTCGTGTCCTACAAATAATGTCGCAAATAAAACATACTCAAATTTCATAATATTATGATAATACCTGTCACCACATCCTTTTAGTATTGATATTTCAATTCTTTGATGCTTTGTTAAATGTACCATTGTATTTTACTCTGATTTTTATCGCTGGTAAGCCTATTTTCAAAAAACTATCACGACGTACCTACTGACAGTAAATCACGACGTACCTTCTATCGGTACAAAAACAGCAAAGACTTTTTTAAATTTTAACAAATACCAAGTGGCTCATTTCATTTTCTCTTGATGATAATATCAACGGTTGTAATACAAATATTTTTCCTAATTTCTTAAAAATAATGGTCAATATTGGCCATTAACAGTTTGTAAGCTGCATCGACAATAAAAAACTGTAATAGAAAATTGTTAAATAAGGTTGTCCCATTTAAAAATAAACTATTGTTCGTATTTCCCAGAAACTGTACATTTGGCAAGTCGAAAATATAAAATTGAAAATCGCTGGTCCATCTAATATATGAAACCAAATTTTTTTTATTGAAATCTACTTCCATAATTTACGCGCGCACTTATATATAATAGAGAGAGAGAGAAAAAGAGAAATCTGTTTCGAATCCAAAACAACCCACCATCCGTCTACAGCCTGTTTCATGGTTTCCCAATCATCAGGACGGTCTGTGGTCTCTTTCAAATTCGTATCAGATTTCTCGTAGGTTAATAGCCTTAGGCCAATACAAACATGTGAGCAGCATCAGATTATAGATAGTGACATCTATAATCTGTGCGGTGAAGCCTAAACCTAATATCGTGGAATTTTAATAGCACAAAATTTCGTGCATATTAACAGGTCACCAACAAATGTGTCAGATAGGCCTACCCACGATACTAATAGTCGTACTCCTCATGCGTTTAACGCAAACAAATTAAAATTCCACGATATTAGGTTTAAGATTCACCGCACAGATTATAGATGTCACTATCTATAATCTGATGCTGCTCATATATATCTATATATATATATATATATATATATATATATATATATATATATATATATATATATATATATATATATATATATATATATATATATATATTTATATCAGCGAAGATAAATCAATATTTTTGAAAGTCTTGTGTTTGGGATTGAAATCTACCAAAAAATATAAAATGTTTCGTTATATATCTGGTACTTATACCACCCCTATCTTTATTAAGATACATTTTTTCCCCATGGAAATAAAAAATATATAGACGGATACGTTTTTGAGTTTTATATCAGTATTCTTTTTTTTTCTTGTTAAATGTGTGAGCTGTTGACAATATCTGCAAACTTTAAAAAAATCACAGAATTGGAGCTGTTTTGGATGATTTAGGTTTCAAATGCACTCATTTCAAGCTAATTTTGACCCACTTCTAGTTGTCCAATTAACGTGAAATTTGGCAGGTGTTCATAACTCCGGTAAAAATGCATTATGGAATTTTTGCTAGAGAAAAAACAAAATGGCGGCTCCAATATCGCAGACGAGTTTTGTGACATGATCTTCAAAATTGGTATGTGGGAGTTTTCGGGACAGAGATCACAATTTTGTTTTGTCAAAATTCATAAATTCAAGATGGTGTTTCTAATATGAGTTTTGAGGTTATAGCGCGATTCCAATAAAAATTGGTATGTGGGGATTTTTGGGGTCGGAGATCATGATTTTTTTGTCGAAATTCACGAATTCAAGATAGCGGCTCCAAAATGGCGACGAGTCAGAATTCAATAAGATGACGGATTTCATGAAGTACCAAAAATAATTGAATAAAAATGATTTAAAAAAATAAGACAATCTTTTATACAGATGCACTAAAAAGTAAAAAATAATTTCTTTAATTGTTTGACCTATGTTATTCTGTATTCTTGCGCGGCAACTTGAAACTCTCAGAATAACCTAGGTCAAACAATTAAACAAATTGGTTTTTAATTTTTAGAGAATTTGTATAAAAACTTGTCTTATTTTTTTTCCAAATTTTAGTTAACTTTATTCAAGTAGTTTTATAAGCCTACTTGAAATCAAGTGAGCACTGCCAGAACTAATGGCGCGCCATTTTTTCTATTCACTATAAATTTACAACAATTATGTTCCATTGGCGGAATTGTCTTCAGCTGATTTTTAAGATAACTTTCATGAATTGATTGCTATCAAAATATCATTCCTCAATTGACTTTTTTTATTTTTATGTTTGATGGCGCAATCCGGAAATAGCTACATTGCGAATATACAGGATGATTCAAAAGTACTTTGACAAACTTCAGGAGGTGATTCCTCACAATATTCTAATATGAATTGTCCGAATAAATATATTTCCGGAAACGCTTCGTTTCCAAGATGCAGGGTGTTAAAGTTTCATTTTTATTTCCGTTTTTTCAATAACTTTCAAAATACTGACCTTAATTGAACAAAAATTGGTATTGAGAGGTTTTTTGATGTGTCGAATTCGAACCTGATAGCGCCACCTACACGTCTTTTTCTTTTTTGAAGATTCATAACTTTTTTGAGCGTACTTCTAGCACATTTTTCAGTGAAAAAATCAATGCCTCTATCATATCTACGTAAAAAAGCTATCCCTGTTACAAGTTGCTATAAGCAACCGTTTTCTAGATATTTGGATTTGAAAATTTCAAGTCGTTTATTTGATAATCGATGCGTGTTGAAGTTATTTCCATTGTTTTGCATTTTTCACAAGAATGCCTAGGAAATGAATTTGACGTTTAAGTAGTTTTGGTTTTTTGTAGGGGGCGCCTCCTAATCTATTCATTTTTACTCGTTTGAAATAGTTATTTTTGTATCAAGGGTGCAAAATCTGTATTTGTTTTAATGAAATCTGCAAAAATAACAACATTTTATTTCAAGAAATTTTTAATATGTAGAATAAAATGAAAAAAGGAAACTAAATTGTATTCAAATAAATTGTTCAAAGTGTCCACCTTCAGCAAAGATACAGGCATTCAGTCTTCTAGTCATTGAATCTCGTACCCGCTTAAAAATTATTGGTGTGTTTCTTATTGTTTCTCAGGCGTCTACTATTCGGTTTCTCAGATCTTCCTCGTTCGCTACTGGAGTTTTATAAACAAGTGACTTCAAATGCCTCCAAAAATAAAAATCTAGCGGGTTGAGATCTGGGGACCTTGTTGCCCACGCCTGGTTATGTTCTTCTACACCCCTACCGATCCATCGATTTGGATAGACAGTGTTGAGGAATTCCCTGGCTACAACGCTAAAATGGGCCGGAGCCCCATCATGCATGAACCACATGCGGATACTAATTTCTAATGGTACATTCTGAAGTAGTCCCGGCAATTCTTTTTCTAAAAAGTCTCTGTAAGTTGCGCCATTCAGTCGGAACTGAAGAGAGAAAGGACCTATCAAGTAATTATCAATTATTGCCGCCCATACATTTGCAGAAAATTGATACTGATAATGTCTTTCACTAACTGCGTGCGGATTTTCCAGAGCCCGAACATGGTTGTTATGAAAGTGATAGCATTTCGGAAGAAGTTTGCCTCGTCCGTGAAGAGTACATATCTTAAAAATTTAGGATTTCCAGCCAATTTTCTCCGAAACCACTGACACATAGTAATGCGTTGGGGAAAGTCTCGTGGCAAAAGAGTTCGCACCCTTTGAATATGGTATGGATAAAATTGTTGATCGTGGATCATTCTCCAAACTGTGGACTGAGTAGAATTGAGAGCTTCAGCAATTATTCTTGTACTTGTTTCTGGATTCTCCTCGAGAGCGTTCAAAACATCTTCTTCCAATTCTGGGGTTCGGACTGCTCGTGGTCTTCCAATAATATCAGCTGCCCTCTTGAAGCTACCTGTTTCTGCCAAACGACGGTGGAGACTGGTAAATGTTGGAGCTGAAGGCAGTACTCGATTAGGAAATCGCTCCTGGTAAATACGTCTTGCTTCGCGCGCATTGCCATCCGCAAGGCCATAAACTAAATGCATATCGGCTAAATGAGCATTATTGTTTAAATAATCCATTTTTTCAAAATTAGTGTTTTAAAACTTACAGAAACTTCAACAAAACAAAAAACTTCAACAAAACAACAAAACGTTTAACTGCCACATAATATGTAATTACCAAAACTACTTACTTAAACGTCAAATTCATTTCCTAAGCATTCTTGTGAAAAATGAAAAATTATGGTAAAAATTTCAACACGCATCGATTATCAAATAAACGACTTGAAATTTTCAAGTCCCAATATCTAGAAAACGGTTGCTTATAGCGACTTGTAAGAAGGGTAGCTTTTTTAGGTAGATATGATAGAAGAATTGATTTTTTTACTAAAAAATGTGCTAGAAGTAGGCTCAAAAAAGTTATGAATCTTCAAAAAAAAGACGAGTTGGTGGCGCCCCCTACGAGTGAGAGCAATAATAACATCAGGTTCGAATTCGACACCTCAAAAAACCTCTCAATACCAATTTTCGTTTGATTAAGGTCAGTATTGAGAAAGTTATTTAAAAAAAACGAAAATAAAAATAAAACTTCAATACCTTGTATCCTGGAAACAAAGCGTTTCCGGGCATAAATTTCTTTGTACAATTCATCTTAGAATATTGTGAGGAATCACCTCCTGAAGTTTGTCAAAGTACTTTCGAATCACCCTGTATTCAATATGCTGCAATTCCAAACCCTCAAAAAGTCCGAATGGTTCCGAATAGTTTTTTTTCTGACTCACCTGCAGGACAAACACATTCAGGCACATCCCTCGACCGACGCCCCTCCTGACTCCTCACAGGACCGACGTCCCTCATAACCCTCCTCTTGAGATGAAAAACGGCCTCTCTCCTGAACCTCTCGACGAACCCGTCCATCCCCTTGTCCGACCTCACCTCCAAGAAGGCCACTCGATCCTCCAACACAGTCAGCCGCGTCTTCAAATCCAACTCTCGCCACACCGAAGAAGAAACACTCACTATACACAAAACACACATCACCAGATTTATCCCGAAGTTGCAGGACTTCGATTTGATTTGGTCCTCTAATTTCTGTTTGTTTGTCTTTTTGATTTGCGTCGCCCTCGCCTGGGCGCCTTGCAGAACTCTATCCATTTCGGAGCCCCTCGTTCAAACGATCTGCTTCATTATTGAGAATTTCGAGTCATTTCATCGAGGAAAACATCCCTTGCAATCTGTGACAGCACATTCACTCAAAACCGCTGCTGACCGACGCAGATTCGGAAGTAACGTCGCAGAGCTTTTTGGCGGTTTTCATTTGTTTTTATGCGGCGTGATCGGCGAGTGCGTGATGGGTATGAGGCGAGCGTAGCAGGCTGTGGATGCGAGCCCGATAACAAATGCCGTACGACTGAGCGCAGCACATCGGAACAACTTTGAGGACAGAAACTGGGGATGAAGCAAGTTTAACTTTGCCGGAGAGTGGCGAGTGAGATTCGGCGGTGGTCGGAAATGACTTTTTTTTTTTCGTGAATGGTCTTGTATGGAAAAATAATCTTATATCTCACTTCATTGGATAGAGGTAAAATTATAGTTTGAAAAAACTAAAAAAATTATAGTTTGAAAAACTAAAAAACATACGAAGGCGTATAAGGGCCAACAACAAAATATTTTTTAAAATATTAGGAATTGTCACTTCAAAGTGACAATTGTCAGTTCGAACTGACAATTGTCACTTGAATTGACAATTGTCACTTTGAAAAACTGACAATTGTCACTTCGAACTGACAATTGTCACTTTGAAGTGAAATTGTCACTTCGAACTGACAATTGTCACTTTGAAGTGACAATTGTCACTTCGAACTGACAATTGTCACTTTGAAGTGACAATTGTCACTTTGAACTGAGAATTGTCACTTCGAACTGACAATTGTCACTTTGAAGTGACAATTGTCACTTTGAACTGACAATTGTCACTTCAAACTGACAATTGTCACTTTGAAGTGACAATTGTCACTTCGAACTGACAATTGTCACTTCGAACTGACAATTGTCACTTTGAAGTTGAATTTTGATTTAGTTATTCGATACAAACTATTGCAACAGCGAGCGGCGGGGTAAAAACCCATTTCCAGATGGTTCTATTAATTAAATTGCGAAAAAAATTAAATAGTTCATCTATTGGTATTAAACTACTTACTCTATTTAACTTGAGTTATTTGAAAGAAAAATAGGATATTTATAAATTGATCAGAGAATATAGAAAAAAAAAGGTGATTTTAGATATTTTCGAATAAATGCTTGGAACTGCACATAAGCCATAGTATTGGATTCTAACTGTTTTCGAAATTCTGCCATCTGCCATGGCCTTACTGGCCATCATGTAAAATTTCAATTGATTTTGAGGTTATTCGACATGCACAATCTATAAAAGTTTTTTCAATACTTTTTCCTATATTTATGTTGAAAATTGACTAAATATTCAACCTGTTTCATTTTTGATGGCCTACTCTCCTATGAACATCTCATTTTGTATACAGGGTAGTTCCTTTCGAAAAATGAATGGAGTTTTTTCTCAAATGTCTCGGACGGATACAGTGCTCTTTTTTTTTAAACAAAATAGGAGATTTTCCACGAGAATTCAATTGGTTTTTCTGAAATAGTTTTTTTATCAGGAAGTCATTTTAAATCAAGAATAAAATATAATTTTTTTATTATAACAATATTATTTTAGCAGTTGGCATCAAATGTCCTTTTTGAGTGACAATTGTCACTTCAAAGTGACAATTGTCAGTTCGAAGTGACAATTGTCAGTTCGAAGTGACAATTGTCACTTCAAAGTTGAAAATAAAAAGCGTGTGGTGCTCGATATCATTTAGAGTTCGTCCAGTATTGAAACGACCTCTTTGGCCTTCCCCCACCTAACAACCAATTTTTCTCGAAGATACCCGAGCCATTGTCTAACTGTGGCTATTAATAGAAATGCCATAGGCGTACCAAATTATTTGGTATAGGCGATTCACGAGACGTAGAGAACTTACACTCATATAACTTTACTAATACTCCTATTTTTTTTTTCCGCTACTGAATAGTACTTACCACTGGACATTTTGGCAAGGTAATGAGTAAACTATTGCAAAGTTGAATAAATACTTGCACAACCTATTTATGAATTAAACAAACCTAACCTTTCAAACGCTGCATGCCAAGACACTGGTGAAGATTCGCCGTAGCACAGCAAATCGTGTCCACTCGTGTTTTCCCCCTCTCTACCTACCAACAGGTCGTTTCAATACTGGATGAGCTCTATCTTAATATCATCATGGAAAGTGAGTAACCCAGAGCTGTCCCAAAGCACTTGTGCTATTACGCCAATCCCAGAGTATCCAACAGGATGAATACGAATTTTCTGCTCTCTAAATTCAAACCTCTGATACGCCTGAGATTCTTCAGAAAATTAAACGACACTAAGTGAAATTATCTCACGATTTTCAGATGGTCTGATATTTCTTCGATCATCTTCAGATTTTCCTCCAGTTCTGTCACGTTTATCCCTCCTCGTAACTGGATTTCAAGGGCTCCTTTGATGTGTGTACAACCTCTCAATTGTTTTGCAACAGTTATACTATCAATATTGATCCGGCTCGAAGGACCAAAAATGTTTTGAATCATCTCTAGGACATCTCGATAATGTTCTGTGAGAAATATGATGAAAATTCTTACCTTTTCTCAATCCGGAGTTCGTCTGTTCGATTTCGTCTGGAGCTGGAAACGGCTTTGGGAATGAAAATGAGGAAAAAGGAAAACACCACACATCGTATAAAAAATGAAGATTGACAATACTGCCTAATGAATGTCACCGGAAAAAAACTATAATTATCGATATATGAATAAAATATATCATCTCAGGACCGACCGACTCTCGATTCTCTTTTTCGATTACATTCGCAGGTAAGCTGCTGAAAAGCGGTGTTGCCAAATCCTCCAAACGAAATTATTTATTCTAATAATAAATGCCTACTGCTACGACAGTGCCCTCGAGCACTTTTTTGAACCAGTGCTTAGTGCTTCGGGAATTTTACGGAAGGGCTCAATGGCTTCAAATCTATTGAATATGCAGCTACCTCAAGGGTACTTCAGGGAAGCAACCTTGGTCCACTCCTCTTCAACGCTTTCATAAATGACATAGTTGGGGTCATTGACCTCAACTGCTTAATATACGCGGATGACCTCAAATTATTTTCTAAGATTAATGGGATAGGAGACTGTCTTCAATTGTCCCTTAACCTGAAACGCATTGAGCCATGGTGCTTCCGTAAAAAGCTTCCTCTCAATGCAAGTAAATGTAATGTAATGAGCCACATATTATTTCCCCTCATATTGAAGTCACTCTCTGCTGCAAACAGAATGTATATTAGTACTCCATCATTTTGATTCACTATGCCTCTGTTATATATTAAATCATAAGCTACTAATTCTAATGAGAAAAAATAAGATATTTTCCATGTTTCACTGAGAATTATGACATCGAATTCATCTTCATATTCATATGAGGTCACTTTAAGTTCATTTATATTTTTGACGACACTTACGATGTTTGTGTGGAATATTCGAAGGCTTTGTTTTATGTTGCTTTTTTACTAGTAAGTTGTACTCATATGCATTTTGTGCTGTCTCAATCACAGTCTCAGTAAGTTTGAAATTATTAATGTACGGGTTCATGATTGTTATATTCATTGTGCTAAGCGCAGGTGGAGAATAGTGGGAAAGTATAATAATAATAATAATATTTATTTCATCATTTAAATGCACACAGGTTACATAAATGATTAAAAACGTCAAAATTACAGTTACATTGGGAAAGGATAAGTTAACAATTACAGATTTACTTATACATGTATTATAAAAAAACTAACTAAAGTTCACACAAGTTAAAGAAATATATATTATCACAAAAAGAAATCATCTAATGAGTAACAACACTTTCTGATTAGGAATTTTTTCAGCTTTGATTTAAAAATATGAACATTGGGGGATGATTTTATATGTATATCAAGTATATTGTAAAATTACAACCAGTACAATAGAAGTTTCTTTGGTACAGCGATGTGCGATGATAAATCAGGTTGTAAGAGATTTCTGTGACGGGTGTTATAACAGTGAGTGTTATCTATTGCAAACTTATGTTTATTCTTATAGATGTAAGTGCAAGCTTCCAGTATATATAAACTGTAAACTGTAAGTATACCAAGAGATTGTCGACAGCTGGTATTAATATCAATGCTTTCAATAATTCGAATTGCATACTAGGAATAAAAATTCATATTCAATTCAATATGTGGAATTTCTTATTGAACTATACCAAGTTACATTTCGATATGACAATAAGAAGTAGGTTAAAATTTTAATTTTTTTTTTAAAAAATAAAAGCGTGTCGAAAGTAGAGGCACACAGTTCATTCTAC
The DNA here is from genome assembly GCA_018342105.1 of Gonioctena quinquepunctata. Taxonomy (NCBI): domain Eukaryota; kingdom Metazoa; phylum Arthropoda; class Insecta; order Coleoptera; family Chrysomelidae; genus Gonioctena; species Gonioctena quinquepunctata. The sequence goes on along the minus strand of JAFIRS010000418.1, from coordinate 243,393 downwards.
ATACAATTGGAAAATGGTTGTGATACCGTTAACATATAGACTTACAAATACCATCGAATTCTTTGTTAGTTGAACAATCCCAATTGCCAATAGAAGAAACTTCCTTCAATATATCATTCATATTTCTCAAAGTATTGTCTCCAAATTCTGTATTTCCTCTAAATGCCGCATTTCCCACTTATTTATTTTCATTTTACATTCGACATTGAGGGAGCACTGATAATAACCGAGACATATTCAGTTTTACGATACAACTTCCTGCCAAGTTGCGCTTTTGTTTCCGCAACATTTTATGTCTGGAAATCCCTGAGGCCATCCGAGAAAATTCAAAACACATTCCGGGTTCATTCATTCCCTGATGGCAAGCAGGGACATTATGCGGTATAGCAGGGCGAACGTCTTCCAGAAACGTGCTGGTTATGAAAAACTATACAGGACGACCTATGGAAAAGCAATATCGGGAAAGCAATCAATACCACCAGTGATAATCTTTATATGGAAGACTCTCAACAATGCCAATTTTTTTTCTTCGACAAGACACTAGCAAAACATAGAATGTTTTGATTGACTCAATTGTTTAGTTACCATGGCAACTAGGTAAAACCTTAACCTAAAATGTACTTGAGTTCCGAATCTGTCAAACGGCACGACGTGAAAAAAATGTTTCGCTTCGGTCAAGAAAGTAAAGAAAGTATTCGTCAGGAGATTCAACAGTTAACACCCGCGAATACTAAGAAATCCAAGTCATGCATATGGAAGCAGTTTACAAACTTTTGCGAAGAAAAATGGTATGATTTTGATAGAGCGGATATACCTGTGGAGGAACTGGCGCTTATTCTGGAAGACTATGGGTTCCAAATGCGGAAAAAGAACTCCGACGACTACAAGGAGAGTGTAGAAAAAGTTTCATAGAATTCCACAGCCACGCAGTTGCGAAATATTTTTTTAAAAGGTACAATCGCAAATTTAAACCATTTTCTGATATAGAATTTGAAAACGCAAAAAATGCTTAGCGTCGGAAGTTACAAAAAGACCCAACCAAGGAAAAGGTTATCCGCATTATAAAAATTTAAAAAAAAAATTGCCCGTTAAAAAATGCAACAAAAGTTTTTCTACATCGCTGCTCATGAATTGGCCTAGAGAGGGAATGAAGAGCATGCATAGAATATTTTGTGGAGGGAATTGTTAATCAAGGAAAAGCAATAGGCCGCACTGAATATAATCCAGTTTTCTCTAAAACTACCCAAGGCGGTTAAAAAAATGGCTGGCACTAAGTGGTTAGTACCAAATATACTCAATGAAGAAATATGCCCAGTTAGACTTTTCAAAAAGTTAACAAGCAGGCAAGATCGCCTCATCAAAACCAACCGTTTATTTTTAGCTCCTAATCCAAACTGGCAGCACCCCATCTCAAAAGGTTGGTACAAGAACAGTCCGGCTGGACAAAATACGATCTCTTTCTGGTTCAAATCGGCGGCATCATCAATTGGAATTGACGTCAAAAAGATCAAAATAACAAATCACTCTGTAAGAGCCACTGCTGTTTCAACTTTAGCCAAAACAGGAATTGGTGAACTGCAATTAAATAAAATCACAGGACATGGAAGTAGTCACTCACTAGTAGTTCATTTTTCAATTTTACATTAGTTTCGAGTAATTACAAGTGGAAAAAAATTGTTTTCTTGCGTTTTTATAATTTTCTATAAGCGCTTCATTACATAGCATTCATAAACAGCGTCAGCGAACATCAGGGGGATGTGATCATCGTATTTTGTCAGTACAAAACGTCAGCAAAAACTCGTGTTTTGTAGTAAAAAGAATATTGTGCAGTCAAAACCAACGCAAACTCTTTTGTTTTAATAATGTATCGATTTGAAAATCATGCTGTATGTAAAATATACATAAAATTGTTTGATGTAATGATGAATCATCGTACTATGTCTTATTTATCCGCATTAATAGAAGATTGTGGTTTCTATTTGAAGGAAGAAAATTTGTTTCGAATTGTTCAGGAATATTTGCTTCTAAACTACTCAAAACTGAAAGTGCTAAATGGAAAAATGGTGAATGAAATAGTGTTTAAATATTATATATATATTTTATTATACATAGGTATTCAATTATTCAATTCCAGCTTTTTCGCCTTCAAGAAGAATATAGAAAACATTTTACTATGTATCAAAATTAAATAAAGAAAGAAAAACCAGTATTGTCAAAAAATATTATTCTGTCATTAAAACGTCAAAAATTATCTAATTCAATTCGCTGTTGGATACCCAAGAGAAAAAAAATTCCACTCAAAATACATACGTTGCCATGGTGATCCATCAAAACAACCAATTTGATTGGTTAAAAATTACTGGTGTGGAATTTTCTGTTTAATTACTCGGACGTCCATAGACTCAAAGGGTTTGGATATTTTTCACGACGTTTCGGACGCTTGCATCTGTAATCGTATTTGGGCGAATACTCACGAGCTTAGGTGCTACTTGGTATTTATTTTATAGGTCGGTCGGTGCAGGTGCACATGCAGTGTAATATTGTCTGGTGTAGTGGTACGTGTAAATTCACGCCTAAGGAATGGGAAGTTCCATCACGTCTATGGAAATTTCTGTAACATTCAATGTGCTTTCGAAGTTTTCTTTGATATTCTCACTTATGGGATAGAACTGACTGTTCAACTGTAAAAAAGACCATTATGCAAGAATCACAGCTCAGTAAAAAGCTGTGGGTTTGTGAAGATGTAATTCACATGGGAAACAATTAAAAAAATCTTTTTTGGTTATTAAGAAATGTAGGTGATCTAAAATTCAAAGAATACTATGATGACTCGAACAAACTCTGTAAGAAAAAATACATGAAGCAAAGTAGGCATTTAACCAGGTGCTCCAGCAAACGTAAGCAACATAAGAAACAGTTTTTTTTTTGGAACAGAGTCAAAAACAAAACCGGAATAGGAAAACAAAATATAAATTGGAGATTTGGTTTAGCGGGAACAAAGACAGGGCTCTGCACAGCATCAGCCACATACGTATTTCCAATGAAGTGAACAAATCCCGGATTTTCGACCATTATGTAGAAATTGCGTCCTTCAAGTTAATTGAAGATTTCGTTTAGCGAAAACAAAAACAATAAAAATGGTCCAAATTTTAAAAATTGCCGACGTTTCACGTTTATTATCTTCTTCTTCAGTGCTTCAAGGTCTGCACAGCATCAGTCCCATAAGTATTTCCAATGAAGTAAAAAAATCCCGGATTTTCGACCATTATGTAGAAATTGCGTCCTTCAAATTAATTGGAGATTTCGTTTAGCGGGAACTAAAACAATAAAAGTAATCCAAATTTTGAAAATTTGCCGGCGTTTCTACGTTTATTTATCGTCTTCTTCAGTGCTTCAAGGTCTGCACAGCATTAGTCCCATATGTATTTCCAATGAAGTAAACAAATCCCGGATTTTCGACCATTATGTAGAAATTGCGTCCTTCAAGTTAATTGGAGATTTCGTTTAGCGGGAACAAAAACAATAAAAGTGGTCCAAATTTTAAAGAATTGCCGATGTTTCAGCGTTTATTTATCGTCTCCTTCATGGCTTCAAGGTCTGCACAGCATCAGCCCCATACATATTTCCAATGAAGTAAAAAAATCCTGGATTTTTGACCATTATGTAGAAATTGCGTCCTTCAAGTTTATTTGTAGATTTGGTTTAGCGGAAACAAGGATAGTAAAAGTGGTCCAAATTTTAAAAAATTGCGGACGTTTCGACATTTATTTATCGTCTTCTTCAGGGCTTCAAGGTCTGCACAGCATCAGCCCCATACGTATTTCCAATGAAGTAAAGAAATCCCGGATTTTCGACCATTATGTAGAAATTGCGTCCTTCAAGTTAATTGGAGATTTGGTTTAGCGGAAACAAAGACAGTAGAAGTGGTCCAAATTTTAAAAATTGCCGACGTTCCGACGTTCATTTACCGTCTTCTTCAGGGCTTCAAGGTCTGCACAGCATCAGTCTCATACGTATTTCCAATAAAGTTGAAAAATCCCGGATACTCGACCATTATCTAGAAATTGCGTCCTTCAAGTTAATTGGAGATTTCGTTAAGCGAAAACAAAAACAATAAAAGTGGTCAAAATTTTAATAAGTTGCCGACGTTTCGGCGTTTATTTATTGTCTTCTTCAGGGCTCCAAGGTCTGCACAACATCAGCCCCATACGTATTTCCAATGAAGTAAAAAAATCCCCGATTTTCGACCATTATGTAGAAATTGCGTCCTTCAAGTTAATTGGAGATTTCGTTTAGCGGGAACAAAAACAATAAAAATGGTCCAAATTTCACAAAATTGCCGACGTTCCGACGTTTATTCATCGTCTTCTTCAGGGCTTCAAGGTCTGCACAGCATCAGTCCCATACGTATTTCCAATGAAGTAAAAAATGGTCGAAAATCCGGTTTTTTTTTTACTTCATTGAAAAAACGTATGGTACCGATGCTGTGCAGACCTTGAAGCCCCAAAAAAGACGATAAATAAACGTCGAAACGTCGGCAATTTTGAAAAATTTGGACCATTTTTATTGTCCTTGTTCCCGCTAAACCAAATCTCCAATTAACTTGAAGGACGCAATTTCTACATAACAAAATATAAATACAAATCGGAAATTATTACTGGACAACAAACTTGTAAGTGATAGAAATAAAATTGTCGACGCTTTTGGCTCATATTTTTCGACCATACCGAAGAATACAATTAATGAACACTTTGAGTTGACATCGTTCAATGACTACACCACCATGCATGTAGACCATACTTCTTAGTTTACTCCGATGCATCCAAGTTGTATAAAAATGGTACAGTTCGTCTGATTTAGAATCCAAGAAAATTTCCGACAACTCCCATGTTTTGGAGGTATACACTCATTTGGAATATTCGATATATCTCCTCTGGAATAACACTGGATATCCCAGAGGTGTCGAGAAACGTTAAACGTGAGTTTTTCGTGAATAACCCAGTATCTGGAAGGATTATTCTCGGCTAACTTCGAGCGTGGGCCTTCGGGAGTACTTGGAGATACTCCAGGAAGTTGCATTGTGAGAAGCGGTGCTCTCCAGAGTAAAATTTTAATGTTCTCTTGTCGCGGCATCGTTGAATGAGTCGTTGTTTGAGTCTCTCCTGTTTCAATGTTCATTAGTTTATTCCGCGAAAATTATTACATGTTCGTGACAAGGAAGTTAACCAGTTCTCGGGAGAAGCTCATTTATCAAGCGATATGAACAGCTCGGGATAAGTCGCGGAATATGATGTCAACAATTCATATCTTTGTGCACGAACATTATCAGAAGAAGTGTTTCGGAATGCTTATAGAAACAAACAAGTCTCCCAGTCCGTCCTTCCCTTCGATAAAGTCGTGCAGATATCAAATGAAATTCAACTGTAGATATACTTTCTCAAAAAAGTACCTAGAAATTTCATATGATCTCGCTGGAAACTCACATAAGAGCCTGTGTGTTAGGGAGAGAAGGAGTTAGTGATTTTCACCGATTTTTCCCTAGATCTACGGAAATTTTCATGAAGTGCCAAGGTCCATCCTGGTGATTTTACGACCAAAAATCAGATCCTTGAGGAATACCCATTTTTTCATATGAGATCAAATATTTTAGGGTGTTCGAATCCAATGAAACATATGCATTTTTCTCCAGATCTACTGAATTTTGAGCATTAACCTGATGGATTTTCCATGTAGGATCATTTTTTTTCCCAGATTTGGGGATTTCTGAATATGGGATTGAATGTTTTAGGATGCTCGTATTCTATAAAGCACAATCATTTTTCTCCAGATCTACTGAATTTTGAGTATTAACCTGGTGTGTTTTCCATGTAGGATTATAATTTTTTCCTAGATTTGAGCATTTTCTACATAGGTTGTTGCAAAAATTAAAAATCTTCTAAAAACCAATTTTTCTTCCCGAAACTATGTGATCGTACACAGAATCGTCACTAGAATCCAAAAAAGTAAAAATATAATGGGGGTTCTTTTCTTAAAATGACCAAGTTGGGGTCGTTCCCGGTGATGGGACAGAATGAAATATTGAAAAATATTCCAATTATTGATTCCAATACCCCTACCAACTTCGAATCTCATATCCTCGGAACATTGGAAACCATGGGTTGTCTGAAGAATATGTTGACACCGGTATGAAAGAGAACCCTCGAAGATTAGTGTTCCAAACTCGATGATTTCAATGCAAGTATCCTACACGGGAATGTTGTCTAATATTATATATTTTAAATTCATGCGATATCCTAACAAAATTCGACTCAAGTTATGAATAAAATGCAATTGACAACCAAAATCGAGCTGAAAATAGAGATTCAAGTTGAATTGGAGTCCATTTACATCAACTTTGATAATAATATTTAAATTTATTCATCAATAAGAATAACAATCTGTTCACAAAGGGCTTGCATATGGATAATATATACACATACAGTGCTCGTCTAAAGTCCGTTCCCCCCTACTAATTTTTGAACCACCTGGTATATCGCAACGAAATTTGGAAGGCTCAAATAGGAGATGAAAACCTACTTTTTCATGAAAAAATCACAGCTAAAAGATTTAAAATGGCGGCAGAGCGCCATCTTCGATAATTTTTTTAAATAGAACACCCCCTATATTATTCCATTTTCGAAATCTGCTCAACAGTTTTCTTTAATATGCTTTATTCCTAAATTCAATTGTTTTCGAAAAATTAACGTTTGAAAAGTCACATTCCGGTTTAAAATTAAATATGGATTTTGGTCACTTCCGGTAAAATATTTTGCTAACTAAACGTTGTGATTAATTTGTAGTTAAATCTCTTGATGAATTCGACTAATAAGAGGCGTAAAGAGAGTTTATTAAGGATAAACAGTACCGCTTACCGGAAAATCTCGAAGCCCACGAATGTGTTCTGCAAATTCATAAACAAAACAAATTAGTTAGCTAAAAAGTTATAATTTATTTTTGAATAACACTTTTATTTAACCCCAACAATTATTTCATCGAGTGTTCGATGTGGCCCCCTCCTAAATCTTGACAATGAAGTGCCTATTATAAATAGTTTCTCTCACGTTGATGAAAGTCTGTTCATCTATTTCTTCACATGTATCTATTATTCTGCGTTCCAACTCTTCTATTGTTTGGCATTCAGTGGAGTAGATTTTTGACTTCAGATATCCCCAAAGGAAATAAATCTAGAGGTGTAAGATCCGGATATCTTGGTGACCATTCTGTACTTCCCCTGCGACCTATCCATCGCCCAGGAAAGTTTGTATCAAGGAACTCTCTAGCCATGCGATCGAAATGAGGAGGTGCCCCACCCTGCTGAAATATGATTTCACGATTTTCAAACTCTTCCTGTTTGTTTAATACAATTTGTCTTATTCGAGGTTCAATTTCAGTTTCTAATAGATTTCTGTAAAGATCTCCTGTAAGATTGCCTCTGATGAAACGCGATTGCCCAAAATCCCCGCCCAAACATTCACCTTTTTAGGAAACTGGGTATGTCCCTCTCTGAAAATAGTACCGCTCCAGTATCGTACATTCTGTTCGTTGATTTTTCCATAAAGAAAAAACGTGCATTCGTCTGCGAAACATACACGTTTTAGGAAGCCCCGTTCTCCTTCAATTGTTCTTGTTAACCACTCGCAAAATTCAACCCTCCGGTCTGGATCATCCTCCGTGGGAGCATGCATGATTTTCATTTTATAGGAATGGAACTTTTCTTTTTTCAGGACTCTTTGGACACTTTTTGAACTTACACCACAAGATTCAGCAACTGCAGACGTCGACTGAGTCGGATTGATTACCATTTCAGCAACAATTTCTACCTTTTTTTTTCTGAAAGAGGCGGTCTTCCTGATCTTGGAGCATCTTTCAGCGAACCAGTTGCTTGGAGCTCACTTAAAAGTTTGCGCAAATATGACCTTGAAATAGGATTCTCGGAAATCTATCATTGAACATACGGACTGTTAGATGATAATTCCTTCCAGCTTCTCCAAATATCAAAACTGCTTCAAATTTATCCATGATCACGAGCCATGATCACACTTTTCATAAAAGGATAGCAGTTCAGTTTGGCAGTAAACAAGATGTTACCGCGACAATGATTTTTTCCAATGCAAACTTGATTGAAAGCAACATTAGTGTTTTTGGTTGGGTTTGAAATGACCAAAATGTCACCTTTCAAACGTTAATATTTCTAAAACAATTGAATTTAGGAGTAAAGTGTATAGGGGAAAATTGTTGAGAATTATGAGTAGATTTCGAAAATGGAATAATATACGGGGTGTTCTATTTAAAGAAATTATTGAAGATGGCGCTCAGTCGCCATTTTAAAACTTTCAGCTGTGATTTTTTCATGAATCCCTTGTTTAAGCCCTCCAAATTTTGTTGCGATATACCAGGTGGTTTAAAAATTAGTAGGGGGGCAACGGACTTCAGACGAGCACTGTATATAAAAATCGTTATAGATAAAATGTTATGAAAGTGATGGTGAATAAATCAGAATTCGACTTACAAAGCAGAGTTCGTCTGTTTGTGCGTAAGGACTACAGTAGTTTCATTAGTCTAGCGATCCAGTGAGATTGCGCCATAATCATCCTAATAGTAATAATGATGAAGTCTCCTAGAGTGAAACACTCCGGAAGCAAAATACCTCTCCATTCGGATTTCCGGGCGAGAGGTACTCGAGGGGACTCAACAAGAACATCAATGACGTCCACCATCACCTACAGACGAAAAAACCGGATATTCTGGCTCTAACAGAAACACAAGTAAACTCGTCCACCAACAAGGTCCATATGCTTTGTCCTGGATACGAACTCCATTCTCGATTCAGGTTCAGAGGTGGAGTCTGCCTTTACGCTAAGGCTAACCTGCACAATACCACCCCGTCTCATGTGGCATTACAATTCGGCCGAATGGGAAGGTCTTCGTATGTTTTTCTCAGCGTTTCCATGGGAGAGAGTTTGTTTCTCTTCAGTAGATCCAACACGATGTGCTGAGACAATTTCTGAAATCATCATGTTGGGGATGCAATCCGATAAGACCTGGTTTAACATAAACTGCTCTAGAGCTGTGGCTTCCAAACAGGCAGCATACCATCGATGGCTAAAAAATCCGGGCCCTGAGACCAGAGCAGCATATGTCGAGGCTAGAGGCATATGCAAAGAGACAATAGAATGCTCAAAAGATGCCCACAATGCCAAAATTAGATCAAAACTTGCTGAATGTCCTAACGGATCCCGTTCATTTTGGTCTTCCGCCAAAGCTGTGGGAAGAAACTTCACTTCCAGCTCATTTCCTCCTCTAACCAAAGAAGATGGAACACTAGCAACGACTGCCCAGGAAAAAGCCAATATCTTTGCGCACCTATTTGCTGGAAATTCCACTCTGGATTCATCGGGAAAACAACCCCCGAACATTACACCTATTGACAGTCACATGCCCGAGATCACCTTTCGCCAACGTACTATCAGAAAGATTTTGCTGGGTCTCAACACCAACAAAGCCTGTGGATCTGACGGAATCCCGCCGATTGTTCTCAAGAAATGTGCCCCCGAACTAACACCTGTTCTTTGCAAGTTGTTCAACCACTCTTACAATTTGGGGGTATTTCCGTCCAATTGGAAAATTGCAAGAGTACAGCCAGTCCTCAAAAAAGGCAAAAAGGCCCTACCTAGCAACTACAGACCTATCGCACTGCTATCTATTATTTCAAAGGTCATGGAAAAAGCCATCAACATCGAGCTCATGAAATATCTGGAAGACTCAGGAATTGTCAACGATAGGCAATATGGCTTCTGCCATCAGAGATCAACTGGTGACCTGCTCGCTTACGTCTCACATATATGGCAGCTATCTATTGAGAAGTATGGAGAAACTTTAGCTGTAGCATTAGATATCTCCAAGGCGTTCGATCGAGTTTGGCACCAGGGACTCCTCGCCAAGCATCCGTCTTATGGCTTGCCCCCTCAGCTGTGTTCTCTGCTTGCTAGTTTTCTCTCAAACAGGTCTCTCCATGTAGTGGTCGATGGAGTTTCATCTGACACTCTACTCATAAATGGTGGTGTTCCGCAAGGATCTATTCTCTCACCAACACTATTTCTACTTCACATCAACGAACTGTTGAAAGCAACTTCATGTCCAGTACACAGCTTTGCCGATGATAGTACCCTCCATACCGCTTTCTCTTCCAGGGCCCCTATATCAGCCCGTGAAACCAGAAATGAACGAGGAAGAAATGTTAATAATATAAATATGGACTTGGCAACAATTCTCGAATGGGGATCTAATAACTTGGTAGAATTCAATGCAAACAAAACACAAGCATGTCTTTTCTCTAGAAAAGCCGATCTCACTGTGCCTAACATAACTTTGTCAGGAGTAACCATACCACTGAAGTCATCCATATCGATGCTTGGTATTACTTTTTCCTGGGAAAATCACGTGAGGTCCATTGCCAAAAGTGCATCCCAAAAACTTGGTTTTTTGTTTCGTGCCAAGAGCTATTTCACCCCCACCCAGCTGCTCATAAGGCACAGATCCGACCTGTCCTGGAATACTGTTCCCATATTTGGAGCGCGGCACCTAAACATATCCTGAGGCTATTGGATTCTGTCCAAAAAAGGGCAATTCGTCTCGTTGTTGATGCCTCGCTTACAAACTCGCTCACTTGTCTGGAACACCGCGATGCTCTTCTGAAATATCAACAATCGTTCCTGCTTTGGCAGTCTCTTCGAGACTAACCCGTCAAGCTCAGTCATCACACCCCTTCGTGGTCACTTTGGAGACCTGCAGAACATCACTTTCCAAAGACTCGTTCATCCAACGAACAGCGAGGCTTTGGAACTCATTGCCTAGGGAGGTGTTCCCCGAGGCATACAACCTCCAGAAATTTAAGAAGAACACCAACTCCTACCTTCTTTCCCTTGGTTCCCACGATGTTCTCTGAACATTACAGGATATCCCTTTTCGTGGGAACCAGAACATAAAAATATATATATATATATATATTTTTTCTTTAGTTTCTTGATAATTGCAAATTTAGAATCTGGAATTACCTATCAAACGAGCGAAAATCAGAATGAAATCAGACACAAAATCAATAACATCATTACCAATTTCAAAACCAGTTTTGAAAACGGACAAAAATTCAAAAATATCTTCAACAAACTTTTAATAAAAACTAAAACTTTTTTAAAGGAAAATACCGAATTACTTATACTCAGGGCTGATAAAACTAACAAAACAGTAATTATGCAAATATCTGAATACAAAGAAAAACTAGAAAATTTGCTAATGGATAAAACCACATATAGAAAAGAGAGATTCAACCCCACAGAAAAACTTCAAGCGAAAGTTAATAAATTAGTAAATAATTGGTTCTCGTCAACCCTTATAGATCAGGTAACAAAAACAAACTCAATATACACAACGCCCAACCTCCAACAATATACAGGGTTGCCCAAATTACACAAAACTGAATTCCCTTCGCCCTATTGTCAGCAATATTCAATCTGCCACTTACAATTTATCAAAATTCCTCTCAGAAATTCTTTCAAATGTTATTGGAAAAAATGATTACTATGTGAAAAACTCCTGGGAATTTGTGGAATTTATCCGCAATATAACAGTTCCACAAAATCATATAATAATCTCTCTAGATATAGTTTCTTTATATACAAATATAGATACAAAATTAGCGATAAAGATCATAAGAGAAAATGGCATGAAATACAAAATCACACAACACTAACCTTGGAAGAGTTTTTGAAAGGAATTGAACTATGTTTAACCTCAACATACTTTCAATATGAAAATAAATACTACTCACAAATATTCGGAATTGCAATGGGATCTCCAATTGCTGCAACAGTAGCAAATCTGGTTATGGAGTATGTTGAAGAAAAAATCATCAAATCACTAACATTCAAACCAATATTCTTCAAACGATATGTAGACGATTGTTTAACCTGTATCCCTATTGACAAAGTTGATGAAATTCTAGAAAAATTTAATAAATATCATCCTAGATTGAAATTTACAATAGAAAAGAAATAGAAAAACAAATAAACTTTCTCGACACAACAATAATACACGACAATACTGGAAAATTTTCACAAACTGGTTTATTAAACCAAATGCATCAAATCGTTACACTAACTATTTGTCAAACGCACCCCTCAGTTACAAAAAAAATGTTATTCAAAATTTAACAGACAGAGCTATAAAGCTTGCTCACCCAAAATTCAGGAAAAATAATATAGAAATAATCAAGAATATATTGAAAGAAAATAATTACCCCAGCCACTTTGCAGAAAAAACAATAAAAAAACGAATACATGCGATCTACAATAAAAATGATAATGAAGTAAAGAAAACAACAACATACATACCTTTACCATACATAGACAAACTATCGAATAAAATTAATAAAACAATGGAAAAACACAACATAACTATTGCACATCGACTGAAAAATACGAACAAAACCATTTATTCAAAATTAAAACCAGAAATACCAAAAAACAAACAAACTCATACAGTATATAGAATACCATGTAAAGACTGTCAAAGTACCTATATAGGTCAAACAAAACAATATTTGCAGAAACGAGTACAAGCCCACAAATATTCAAAAACCGACATTACAGCCTTATCAAAACACGAAAAAGAAAATCAACATAAGTTTAACACCAACAACGTTGAAATTTTGACCAAAGAAAGGAATCCAAGAGTAAGAACATTCCTTGAAATGATACATATTAAAAAAGACCCCAATAGCATTAACAATAGAAATGATATCAAAAACTTAAGCCAGATTTATAACAACCTCTTTTAACTTCGTTTAAAGTAATCATAATGAAAACTGATCTTTACATGCAGCCAAAAAAATACAGTCCGGCCCATATATTAGAACTCAATATAAACATTCCCATGTACCTACTTATGAAGAGGATAAACATGCATGAAAAATAAACAAACCATTCCCGATCACTTCGACGCAGGTCACACTCCCACAATAACCTTCGTTCAATGCGAACGCAAAACTCAAATAAAATAATTTGTAAGTGAATACTCATAAATGTTACAAATATTTATATTGAGTTAAATAACATGTTATATTTCGAACCATATGTTTTTCAAGAATTATTTTAGTGCATTCATTTCAATATTGTGTTAAGTTAAATGTCTCAAACTCCATATTTTTAATTTTAGTGTTTTAACCTGATGATGACAAATACCATGTCGAAACGTCGTTAAGGAAAATTATATGAATTGACTGAATCAGACCTTTATTCCGAGAATTTGAAGAAAGTATATATATATATATATATATATATATAGATAAATAATAATTAAAAGATGAATACTCATGAAAGATAAAAGTTTTACTATACTAAAGATAAATAATAAATAATAATTTAAAAAAACTAAAAAACATGCTTTTATAGAAAACCAGACTAAAAAAATAGAAAATAAGTAAAACATATTTTATTTAAAAAAAAGCCGGTGGTGCATGGTATCACCTCGGCCAACAATTACCTGTGATCTGAGACATTTCTCACTTTACTGCCCTAGGCAATGTACTATATAATTATTGATACCATGCACCCCACGCTTTTTTTTGAATAAAATACATGTTTTTCTTATTTTCTATTTTTTTAGTCTGGTTTTCTATTAAAGCGTGTTTTTTAGTTTTTTTAAAACTATTTTTTATTTCCTACTTTTCAGTGTGTTTTTTTATAAAAGCGTGTTTTTTTATTTTTTTTTAAACCATTATTCTAATTATTTTTTTGCAAATTAAAAAATGGAATAATCTTATTAAATTAGGTAATCATAATCTCCGACCCGAAAAACCCCCACACACCAATTTTGAATAGAATCAGATCATAATCACAAAACTCTGTCGCCATTTTGAAGCCGCCATCCTGAATTTTCCAGTTTTTACAAAAGAATCATAATACTCCGCCCCGAAAAACCCCCACACACCAATTTTGAATAGAATCAGATCATAATCACAAAACTCTGTCGCCATTTTGAAGCCGCCATCCTGAATTTTCCAATTTTTACAAAAGAATCATAATATTCGACCCCAAAAACCCCCACATACCAATTTTGAATAGAATCAGACCATAATCACAAAACTCGTCCACCATATTGGAGCCGCCATCTTGAATTTTTCAATGTTGATAAGAGAATCATAATCTTCGACCACAAAAACCCTCAGATACCAATTTTGAAACGAATCGGACCATAATCACAAAACTCGTACGCCATATTGGAGCCGCCATTTTGTTTTTTTTTCACACAAAAATTTCTTAATGCATTGTCACCGGAATTATGTACACCTGCCAAATTTCAGATCATTCGGACGTCTGGAAGGGGGTCAAAATCACGCCCAAAAGAGTCGGTTACAAACAAACAAACCTACAAGTGAAGCTAATATAAAGCGTGTAAAAATAAAAAAGATCTATCAGTGTATATAACAATGACATGGTAAAATCAGATATTTTTGAATGATAAAATTTTATATAATATAGATTTCTATAAAAAATGTTAGGGACCTGATACTAAGTACTACAGGGAGAATCATAAAAAGATAAATTAATTATTAAAATATATAAAACAGGGAATCGGATGTTTCCATTTATTTTTCGATTATCTCGTGTATTTCTGCAGAGGGGTATGTTGAACATAAAGTTTTAATATTTTTTTTAAATTTTCTAGGGTTTTAGTATATCAGGTAGAGAGCTAGAAAGTTTTGGACCCAGGTAGTGATAGTTCCTCTGACCGACTGACGTGTGCATGACTGGAATCACAATACTTTTTTTGTTGCGGGTTCTGTAGTTATGTGATCAATTCGTTTTTGTATTTATATTGAACTGCAGTAATATTCATGAAGAATAGTCGTCTTGAGTCAAATTTTGCAGTTTCTGAGTAGAGAAGATCGCTAGGGTAGGTGTGTCCCTTTTGCAGGATACATATTTTTGAATGACTCCAAGGGAGTGCAGATGTGTTTTAGATACTCTACCTCAACCGATTATTCCGTAGTTTGAGTGGGATTCTACCAAACTCTTATACAACATAATTTTTTGTTTATGGTTGAGAATGCTGCTTATTTTTTTGTATTTATACAAAATGAATCTTAGTTTTTTCACAAGAAATAATATATATTGGTCCCATCTTAGATGGTTATCTAGAATTATGCCAAGGTACTTGATTTTTTTAACAGGTCTAATGACGTTCTTGCCAGATATTGCTATATCATATTCAGGTAGGGATACATCATAGCTACTGAATGGTATGTAGAACGTTTTATCGAAATTTATTGATAACAATCTATAGTCAAACCACTTCTTAATTTGGTTTAGGTCGTGCACCAGCTTTATTTTCAAATTGAACCAGTTGTCGTCATAGCAGAATATGACAGTATCATCGGCAAAGCTGATAATATTCGAGTGGGTATTTAGTAAGAAGAGGTTATTGAGGTAAATATTGGATAAAATTGGTCCTAACACCGTTCCTTGGGGTACACCACATAAAATTGTTTTTTCTTCACTGACACTCTCATCAATTTTCACTCTTTGCCGCCTATTTAATAAATAGCTCTTGAAAAGGTTGTGTGGTATGCCTCTTATCCCCATATCTTCCAGGGTTTTGGGTAATATAGAGTGGTCCACGGTATCGAATGCTTCTCTCAAATCTATGAAGAAACCAATTGATGATCTGGACTCATCTAAACAATGGAATATATTTTGTCTCAAAATTTTTGATGGGATCTTGAGTGGAAATGTTTTCTCTGAAGCCATACTGTGATTTTGACATTAGGTTGTACTTTCCGAGGACTGCATTCAACCTTCTCTAGATAATCTTCTCCAAAAAATGTTATCAAGGTAATAGGCCCATAGTTAGAAACATCGGTTTTATTTCCATTTTTATGATTCGGCGTCACCACTGCCATTTTGAATGCTGAGGGAAAACACCCCTGTTCAAGAGATATATTAACTACGTAAGTAAGTGGTCTTGTTATATAGTTGGAGAAAAGTTTGGGGGTTTCTGCTTTGATATTATCAATGCCGGGGGCTTTTTATTTTTGAGTTGTGATATTATTTCTTTCGTTTCATTTTGTGGTGCAGGATGTAGGAAAATTGAGTTGTCACATATAGTTGTTCTTTCCGTATAATCTGAATTTCTGTTTATATATTCAGCTAGCTTTTCACCTAAAGATATGAAGTATTCGTTGAAGCTGTTTGCTATTTCGACACTGTCACTGATTTGTTCATTATTCTTTTTGTTTGATTTTATTGGTGATGGTTCTTCGTTAGTCAATACAGTTTGCCAAAGTTTCTTGGAATCGTTTTCTACTTCTTCCAGACGATCTCTTTAACATGAGTTTTTGGTAATCTTTATGAGTTCATTCAGATTTTTTTTATAAGTGTGATAATCTTCAGAAAAAGCAGTATAATTCGACTCTATTTTCAATCTACGGTACATACATTTTTTTTTATTCATAGAATTGACTAGGGATTTCGTCATCCAGTTTACAAACAAAAACTTACTGATCCACTAACTTTAACTGGGCAATAGAACAAGTTCCTGATCTATATTCAAGTGTTGAAGCCAAAAGGCTTTCAAAATACTCAAGAATATTAACAAGCAGATCAATGGTCATTTTGATCAGTTTCAATTAGGAATGCGCGAGTTTCATATATAACCAAATAATACATACATATTTCCAGTTTGTGTCGATTTGTGAGTTATTTCATTTAAAGTTCAATCTTTCAGAGGAAGAAAGCTGAATTAGATATTTTACAAATGAATCAATGAATCGAAAAGATCAATCGAAAAATAATACACTCCAAACAGTTCACGTGGAATGGCAAGAGATAACAATAGAGCAGCCATCGAGTCAGAGGTCACAGGAAGTGTTTCATTAGCCCTGTCGCCTGCCATCTCTATGATCAACAAGCCGACTTACTTCCATATCCGCCTTCTGCAATCAGAGTAGCCCGTACGTGATACAACGTCACGCACATTCTCTTCAATTAAACCACTTCGACATAGAGTCACCTGATCTGATTCTTTTCATGGATAGCGTTACACGGAGTTCCAGATTACGAGTTTCATTTCAGGGAATTCCAGATCTCTCTCAATTCCAAATCATATCACGTATAGAGAACCATTCTACTCATTTATCTATTATTATCTTAATATCCATAAACAAAAATATTTTGGAATCATATGCTAGTTAGCTTGAAGAGTACTATTTTCGAAGTTTCGTGTAATGACTTGAAAGTAGGCAATATATAGTAATAGAATCCTGACTGCCAAACAATGTGATTTTCAATAAGGAATTTATACTACCCAAGTTAACAATATCAGCAAATGCGTAGGTAGGGTATCCTCAACCTTGCGAAGATCTTCGACACAGTATCACAAGAGATTATACTCGACGTGCTGGTGATAATATGGAACGAAATAATTCATCCCAGAGTTGTCTGAAATGGAGTTCCTCAAAGAACAGTTCTAGGGCTAAGTTCATTCAACATCTATATTAACTCACTATTACAACTTGGAACCGAGTCAAAATATATTTCATTGAACAAAATAAACTATTTCAAGTAATATGTCATTCGTCAATCATAAAAATTTGAACTAACCAACAACTTTAAAAGCCATATTCTCATAATATTAACTGATAGTGAAACTGAGAATATTGTATAAACTCGAACTAAAAAAATCAATCACAGTTCCAACATGATTTTAGGATCAAGACAGTTACTAATTTTCATCAGGTAGTAGAATGAAAATGCTGACTTTGCAGGACGAAATAGAAATTGTACCAATTTGCGGAGACAATTCAACTCATGTATGAAAAATCGCATATGCCACAGTGCAATTGTCAGTTTGACAGCGGCTAAAGTTAGCTGCAACTTTTACAGCGACAAATGCACTAGTGGTTTTTTCACTTATTCATTTGTTTATCAATTATCGCGGTGTTGGTTGCTAAAATAAATAAAGTTTGCATTTATATGTTTCTAAATTTCTTATTCATTGAATTGTCCGGCCGAATTACACTCGATGTTTGTATTGATATCGGGTGAATTTGTATTGTTCAAATTCTAAACTGTTTCCTTTAGCAATTTGACTCGAAAAACTGTCAACTTAAAAACGCTCCACCTTCGGTGTCGCGTTTTTAATAGTTGATAGTTTTTCTCGTCTAATTGCTAGGCAATTGTTTCTCATCAAACAACCCAAATTTACCCGATAAAATACAGACCCCTCGTGCAATTATAAGTGAAAATACAACTCATCGACATGTTTTGGATATTTCAAATGAACGAAATCCTGAAAGTCTAGTGACTAGTGTCTAGTGTGAGCAGGATTATCTCAAATCGACGGGTTCAGGGCAAAATACTTTTGGAAGACCTCATAATTCAAGAGTTTATGATGAAGATCTGAATTAAGTATATGCTTGGATGTACTAGAGCATGTGGACAAACAAGTATAACAGATATTCGTAATAGGACTGGTGTTAAAAAGGATGCCGTGAGAATTTTTTCACAAAATAATAAATTCAAGCCGTTTAAACCAAAATTTATAAATAGGTACTTTGAAAGAGCGAGATTTTCACGTACAGTTGAATTCTTCTTTTCGGTTTCAAGGACAAAAAGAAGAAAATGCTAATTTTCCTTGTTAAATTTTAGGGACATACGAGGTGACTTTTACTGTAGGTAGTGGGCAAAAGAAAATAAAGTATGCGATAGAATCCGAGATCAATATTCTCTTAAAACAAATGATAAAAGACAAAACTCATGGTTTCAATGTGATGGATCGACAATTCGCTCGTTCCGCAGAAATTTGCTCATTACGAAAAATAGTGCTTTTCCCACCTGGTTGCACAAATAACTATTCATCACCAGTTGCGAAAAATTTTACTCTTCGCAACTGGTGATGAAAACTTAAACATTTGATAACGTCAACGAGTTTCAAAAAGTGTCACTTTAAATGTCAAAATTCGAAAAAAAAAATTGAACTCGAGTTCCACAACACAAGCTTTTATAGCTCAGGTGGCACTTAAACGCTTATTATTTTATTTATTTTGTATCTATTTCTGTATATATTTCATGGCAGACAATAAACAAACTTCACATATAAACTTTCGTTTTGATAAAAATTTACTTTTCTTTCATGACGTACTTTAAGGAAAAGATATACAGTGCTCGTCTAAAGTCCGTTCCCTCCCTACTAATTTCTGAACCACCTGGTATATCGCAACGAAATTTGAAGGTCCTAAATAGGAGAAAAAAACCTACTTTTCAATGGAAAAATCACAGCTGAAAGTTTCAAAATGGCGGCTGAGCGCCATTTTCAATTTTTTTTTAAATAGAATAGAATAGATTATTCTATTTTCGAATTCTGCTCATGATTCTCAACAGTTTTCTGTTATACACTTTACTGCTAATTTCAATTGTTTTCAAAATACTAACGTTTGAAAAGTGACATTCGATCCGGTTTAAAATGAAGTATGGATTTTGGTCACTTCCGGTAAAACATTTTGCTAACTAAACGTTGTTATCAATTTGTAGTTAAATCTCTTAATGAATTCGATTAATAAGAGGCGTAAAGAGAGTTTATTGAGGATGAACAGTACCGCTTACCGGAAAATCTCGAAGCCTACGAATGTGTTCTGTAAATTCACAATAAAAACAAATTAGTTAGCTAAAAAATCATAATTTATTTTTGAACAAAACTTTTATTTAACCCCAACAATTATTTCATCAAGTGTTCAATATGGCTCCCTCCTAAATCCTGATAATAAAGTGCTCTATTATAAATAGGTTCTCTCACGTTGATGAAAGTCTGTTCATCTATTTCTTCACATGTATCTATTATTCTGCGTTCCAACTCTTCTATTTTTTGGCATTCAGTGGCGTAGATTTTTGACTTCAAAAACCTCAAAAGGAAAAAATCTAGAGGTGGAGATCTTGGTGGCCATACTGTACTTCCCATGCGACCTATGCGAAAGTTTGTATCGAGGAACTCTCTAGCCATGCGATCAAAATGGGGAGGTGCCCCATCCTGATGAAATATGATTTCACGATTTTCAAACTCTTCCTGATTGTTTAATACAATTTGTCTTATTCGAGGTTCAATTTCGGTTTCTATAAGATTTCCGTAAAGAACTCCTGTGAGATTGCCTTTAATGGAAATAGGTCCAACAACGCGAATACCCAAAATCCCCGCCCAAACATTCACCTTTTCAGGAAACTGGGTATGTACCTCTCTAAAAATATGCGCATTAGTATCGCTCCAGTATCGTACATTCTGTTTGTTGACTTTTCCATTGAGAAAAAACGTGTACACGTTTTAGGAAGCCCCGTTCTCCTTCAATTGTTCTTGTTAATCACTCACAAAATTCAGGCTTCCGGTCTGGATCATCCTCCGTGAGAGTATGCAGGATATTCATTACATAGGGATGAAACTATTCTTTTTTTAGGACTCTTTGTAAACTTTTTGAACTTACTCCACAGGATTCAGCAACCGCAGACGTCGACTGAGTCGGATTGATTACCATTTCGGCAACAATTTCTACTTTTTTTTCTTCTGAAAGAGGCGGTCTTCCTGATCTTGGAGCATCTTTAAGCGTACCAGTTGCTTGGAGCTTATTTAAAAGTTTGCGCAAATATGACCTCGAAATGGAATTCTCGGGAAATCTATCATTAAACATACGGATTCTCCGAATATCAAAACTGCTTCAAATTTATCGTCTAAACTACTAGCCATGATCACACTTTTCATAAAAGTATTTAGCCGCTCAACGGACTATTTGACAGTTAGCAGTTCAGTTTCTTTCTGTCACTAGGTACCGCCAGTTAAAAGTTATCTTTTCCGGCGTACTTATAGGTGTTATAGACTCGATGATGGCTCTTCGGACCTTTGGCTGGTTGACTACTCCGTACTGATGAGGGCCAAAAAAGCCTGAAACCGGTATGCGGATTGTTAGGTGAACACGACATAAATTAAACATAATCGAGCTTATCAGAAAGAAACATTTGCATTCAATGTCCATTTATATGGAGGTATGCATGGATTTTCAGGTGAATATCATTCAACGTTCTGCGTGGTATTTGCCAGGAAAGTAGTTGTTTTTCACCTGAGATCTACCATTTTCTGGTTCAATTCATATTGAATCTTTTATGTGAAGAAAACCGTTTAATTCGATTTTTCTATTTATTCCACTTCACATGGCTTTTATCTTTCACTATATGCTAGTCGGGCTTGCCACTCCTACTGAGAAGGAATCTTTTATTTAGAAAGCTATCGAGGTGGGAGATTTTCGGAGTGTTTCTTTCTGTCACTAGGTACCGCCAGTTAAAAGTTCTCTTTTCCGGCGTACCTATAGGTGTTATAGACTCGATGATGGTTTTGGTTATGTTGTGTCTCGCTTCAGCCAGAGCTCTTCGGACCTTTGGCTGGTTGACTACTCCGTACTGATGAGGGCCAAAAAAGCCGGAAACCGGTATGCGGATTGTTAGGTGAACACGACATAAATTAAACATAATCGAGCTTATCAGAAAGAAACATTTGCATTCAATGTCCATTTATATGGAGGTATGCATGGATTTTCAGGTGAATATCATTCAAGGTTCTGCGTGGTATTTGCCAGGAAAGTAGTTGTTTTTCACCTGAGATCTACCATTTTCTGGTTCAATTCATATTGAATCTTTTATGTGAAGAAAACCGTTTAATTCGATTTTTCTATTTATTCCACTTCACATGGCGTTTATCTTTCATCTATCTTTCAGTAAACAAGATGTTACCGCGACAACCAAAATGTCACTTTTCAAACGTTAATATTTCGAAAACAATTGAATAAGGAGTAAAGTGTATTGGAGAAAACTGTTGAGAATTATGAGCAGATTTCAAAAATTGAATAATATTTGGGGTGTTCTATTTAAAAAAATTATTGAAGATGGCGCTCAGCCGCCATTTTTAAACTTTCAGCTGTGATTTTTTCATGAAAAAGTAGGTCTTTATCTCCTATGTAAGCCCTTCAAATTTCGTTGCGATATACCAGGTGGTTCAGAAATTAGTAGGGGGGAACGACTTCAGACGAGCACTGTATGCTCGAAGACCATTGCAAAATAACGATAAATTAGGAAATGTTATTATGGAGTGTTGTTGATTTGTTTGGAAATATGAACAGGATGTTCGTAAAATCAGATGTAGAATCATCTGCGACTGAAAGATAAACCTTAGTCACTATCTTCCATCGTTCAAGATAACCTCTTGTTTGAGGGAAACATTCGCAATTAAATATTGAATAGAAATATTTTTCTGTAAATTGAAAAATCCACGATAAAAATTAAGTTATTTTTTGTGAGTATTGTTGTTTATTAAATTTGTTTCTTTCATTAAATCATTCTGATAGTTATTATGGACATACATACAGAGTGAAATATTAAATTTGCACCAAAAAACTAGTAAAAATTTAAACAATTTCCAACAAACGTCAATATTCTACTATAAATAATGAATTGGACCAAATTTTGTATTGAAATATTATTATAGTGTTATGAGGGAGGCGCCTAAGACATTATTGCGTAGGTGGCTGTGTAAAGGTCGAGTTTGAAAACAGCGCAAGCTGACACTCCTAATGTATTTGATTTTGATGTTGAATAAAGACGCTTTATTATAATCATTGTTTTTTTCTATTACAGACCATCACCAGATTCGTAACACCCATCACAACCTCTGTTGCTACAAATTACCACATGATAATGTTAATCATCCCATTAGAATAATATCCCAACTCAACCATACATTCTGCACTATCAAATTAGCACACTCACACACCCTCGCTTGTCTCCAGTAATACACAGCCCGCTAGCTCTAGACGCGTCTCCCGGTTCCAATTTTCAATTAGATGAATGTGAAAGAGACACCATCGCGACGCGAGTAGTTTTGGTGAAACCTGAAACCCACGAGGGGCGAGTGGTTGAAATACTGCATTATTGATTTTCGTTAATAGCAACGAGTGAACTACATTGTAATCGAATTACCGTCTGAAACTCTCGTCACTCACTCTGTCTGAATGTCACTTGCTCTAGTTGATAATGTTACGTAATATGTTCATGAATGGATTCAATTGGGAAACCTTTTAAAAAATGTGCAGAATAACGGAACTTGTACACTTTTTCTCCTTTAGTTGCGAAGATTAGTGATTGAAATTTGAAAAATCTATGTAATCTATAAATATCACTTTACGACATCAGTGGTTAGAGTTATGGAATAAATACATTTTTAGCGTTATTAGATATTTGTTTGAAATAACCTGAAACATGTCGATTTCTATTATCAATTCAACAATTTACAGTATGAAAATAGTACCCCCTCTGAATTATGAGCACTCACCCAAAAATTTTAGATGGGAAGGGGGCTCGTGTGGCATCTTGTTCGATGAAAATAGTACCCCCTCTGAATTATGAGCACTCCCCCAAAAATTTTAGATGGGAAGGGGGCTCGTGTGGCATCTTGTTCGATGAAAATAGTACCCCCTCTGAATTATGAGCACTCCCCCAAAAATTTTAGATGGGAAGGGGGCTCGTGTGGCATCTTGTTCGATGAAAACCCCCTCTGAATATGAGCACCCCCAAAATTTTAGAGGGAGGGGGCTCTGTGGCATCTTGTTCGATGAAAATAGTACCCCCTCTGAATTATGAGCACTCCCCCAAAAATTTTAGATGGGAAGGGGGCTCGTGTGGCATCTTGTTCGATTAAAATAGTTCCCCTCTGAATTATGAGCACTCCCCCAAAATTTTAGATGGGAAGGGGGCTCGTGTGGCATCTTGTTCGATGAAAATAGTACCCCTTCTGAATTATGAGCACTCCCCCAAAAATTTTAGATGGGAAGGGGGCTCGTGTGGCATCCTGTTCGATGAAAATAGTACCCCCTCTGAATTATGAGCACTCCCCCAAAAATTTTAGATGGGAAGGGGGCTCGTGTGGCATCTTGTTCGATGAAAATAGTACCCCCTCTGAATTATGAGCACTCCCCCAAAAATTTTAGATGGGAAGGGGGCTCGTGTGGCATCTTGTTCGATGAAAATAGTACCCCCTCTGAATTATGAGCACTCCCCCAAAAATTTTAGATGGGAAGGGGGCTCGTGTGGCATCTTGTTCGATGAAAATAGTACCCCCTCTGAATTATGAGCACTCCCCCAAAAATTTTAGATGGGAAGGGGGCTCGTGTGGCATCTTGTTCGATGAAAATAGTACCCCCTCTGAATTATGAGCACTCCCCCAAAAATTTTAGATGGGAAGGGGGCTCGTGTGGCATCTTGTTCGAAAGGAACTTTTATTCTCTGTTCAGCAATATTAAGTTTTTCAAATTTGGTGCAATCATAAATGAGAAAATTCATTTTGAAAATGTCAAATTTCGATTCTTTACGTAGAATGAAGGAAATAATGTCACATAATGTTTATGAAGTATTTTTCAATTTATTTCACAATTAAATTAAATGTTCAAAATGACCACCATTCACTTCTTGACAATAAGCAAATCGATCTTGGAATTCTCGTACAACATTTTGTAGGACCTCAGGGGTTATATTGTTAATTTCGTCCGTTATCCTAACTTTTAAATCTGCAATATTGTCTGGTCTATTGAAATATACTTTTGATTTCAAATAACTCCGGCGAGGCCCCAAATCTTTCTTAATATAATTCCATAAATTAATCAATTCACAGCATTTAATCATGCAATCGAAAACACTCTGTAATGTCATTTTAACGAGGACCGTAGATTTTTGCAGCTGAGAAACATTTGTATGTGTATTTGGTGAAATTTTAAAATGTATAGTGGAGCATATCTCTGTTTAGCAGATCTATGAATAGATGCTTAGAAAAAGGATATTTTCCTTCCTTGTTAAAAACATCTCTGGTAAAAACAATTTTCAAATCCGGTGATCCCCTTGATGCTACTAACTACAGAACTATCTCACTCATAACAACATTTGCCAAAATATTCGAAAAACTTCTGAAAATCAGGTTATGCTCCTACCTAGATCAATTCAACATCTTATCTAACAGACAATATGGATTTCGAAGTGGTGTATCGACACGAGATGCCATAATGCATCCGACATCTGAAATGTATAGTGCAATGGATACTAATAAAATGGCTTTGAGCGTCTTTATAGACCTCTCAGAAGCCTTCGATACTGTTAGGCATACATTATTATTAAAATATTTGGAAGATGTGGGTATCAGGGGCGTGGGGTTACAGTTATTTAAAACGTACCCCACAAAATGGTACCAATTTGAACAAATCAATAATACCAGAAGCGAGCAAAAGGAAGTAACTTTCGGTGTACCCCAAGGATCCGTGCTGGGACTAGTCCTTTCCAACATTTACTCAAATGATTTTTTCTCAGTTCCTACAGCGGGGGAAATCATAGCATACGCGGATGATACTTGCGACTTCTACGAAGAAGAAAATTGGAGAAAAGTCAAAACACTGGCAGAAAAAGATCTTGCTAACATTCAAAAATGGTTCAATAGTAAATTACCCACCATAAACTTTGCAAAATCGTCGTTCCTTCTCACTTATATTGACAGTAGAACATCACCAGACTTCCAAACAATAAAAACCCTAAATGATGCAAATATAAATGCTGTTAATGAATTTAAATAACTGGGAGTCGTCTTGGACTCAAATTTAAGATGGGACAAACAAGTTGAACACGTTATTAAAAAAGTTAGATTCTTAATACACCAAGTTCTACGAGATATTCTCAATCCTAAGATGCTACATACAGTCTATATCTCACTCCAGCCACACTTAATGTATGGTATAGTAGCATGGGGAAGTGTTGGGGAAACTACTTTGACAAATCTTGATGTCATTCAAAACAAAATCATCAAAGTTATATATAAAAAATATTTTACTTATCCATCCGACAATCTATTTCGGGAAACCTCTATAATGGACACACGGCAGCTTTACTATTATTTTACAAACATCTACCAACATAAAAATGTTCATCAACTTAAAAATATCAATCATGAATACAGCACACGAAATAAAAGAGACACGTACGTACTATAAAAGACAAAGAAAACCACTGGCCAAAAATGCTACACTTATCTAGCCCCTACACTCTATAACACACTCCCAGATAATATTGAATACAAAAAAATTAGAAAACTTCAAATACCACCTCAAAAGTTTTATTTTTGAAAACTCTAGAGAAATGATTCATAGAATAATAGAATGAACAGAGAGTGACCTGGTTGTATACTTATACCTATTTCATTCTTACCTGTAGCAATGCAAACGCCTCTTCTATATCAATTTACTTTATTTATCGATCTTAATGATTTTACTCGTTGATTTCAATTAGTATAACTTAAATTTATTACCATTATTTTTTATTTTTTAACTGTTGCTTTATCTATATCTATTGTCAATCTCAATGATTTTACTCGTGATTTTAATTAGTATAAGTTATATTTATAATCATTATTTTTACTGTGGTTTTATCTGTATCTTCAGACGATCTTAATAATTTTACTCGTTGATTTCAATTAGTAATTAGTATAATGTTATATTTATTACCATTATTGCTTTATCTCATATTGATTTGTGTATTTATGTCACGCACAGGTTTAACCTTCAGTGACTTTTTCCAGTTATTTACTTTAGCTAGATTACTTATTTACATTCCAACAAGAATTCTAGTGTTTATTCTGTAATAATAACATTTGGTGAATAAACTTATTATTATATATTATTTAGTGGTTGTGAATAACTTCACACACAGGAGTGAATGCAGCCATGGTTTTCAATCTGGCAACACTGTGGGGTTGTATCACCCAAGAATTGAAGCCGTTTTGCATTTCCAATCAGTTCATGTCTTATTCTCAAATTAAGTAGGTATTATATGGGGAAACAGCTGATCTCGTAAATGTACTACCTCCGGAAATTATTGTCAGCCGTCAGAAGGGATACAGATTTGTTTTTTAATTTCAATGTCTACTGAAATTTTCAATAGACATATGAATAAAAAAATTGTCTACTCCATCGGCCCCTCAATGACTTCCTGGCAAAGCTAATTGAAGTTGAGATGTATATGAACATTTAGTGTGTCATATTTTTCAAAAAAAATACTTCTGGGATTAGTTGATTGAAATTGATATATTTAAGATTTGTGACATCGCCTTATGAAAAGCGAATTTTTGACTAATTTTAAAACATACAACCAATACAAACTAATATCAAACTATTTGAATTTATAAAACTCATGCTCTTTTTCACCACGAGCTATGAGTTTAGTAATTTCAACAGAATATTGAATGAATGTGATTTTTTGTTGAGGAACAACGTTTCTTTTGGGTAACCTTCCACAGTCTGAAAATGAAAATATAATCATGAAAATCTATATAAGTGTAGAAAGGGCAAACTAATTTGTTCACCCCGATAAGTTACTGCGTTCACCAAATTATCCTTTAGAAAAATGATTCAATTTGTCAGTAACTTGTCGTTCGCTGAATTTGTCTATAAAAAAAGTATATAATGAATAGAATATTTTACAATTGGTATGTAATGACACTCATTCCTCACTAGTATGAATATTGCGGTGAACTTCACTTTGGGTGAACTTCACCAATGTGCTGTGTATTAGTTATGTTCTCTATTATACAGGTCGTTGAGAATTTGTGAATTCACCGATAGACACAAAAATGGGGAAAAGTGCATTTTTTTACAGAGAACACCCTGTATATTATCGAATACCCCAGAAGACAATTATTCCACCTAAATAGTCAGGTTTTCTTCATTGACGAAAGAGAATCGAAATGGAAAGCAATAACTATTCAAATGAAGTTTTAATGAAATTGTTCCCCGCAGATTCATCACAACTGTCATAAGACTGAAATTTGCACGTGCATGCTATCCACAACACCTTTTTCGGATAAACATTATTCCTATTGAAAATTGTGATTATTGTGACCAAGAAGGATCACATATTTTTCGCACGTTCCAAGTATTCTGATCAGTCAAACGAACTGTTTGTGATTCAAATCTGCCGAATCCTTTCAATGTCATGTCGATTTTAGCCTTAAACAGCGTGAAATTGTATGAATGTTCGGTTGAATTCCTAAATAAGACAAATATTAAGTTATAGCCTGTTTTATATTTGTTACCTATGTGTAATCCTATCCTTGTGTTGCAAATACCTATCAATCTTTGGTTTTTGTTGTATGTAAAAAGTCGTCCTGACGGACCCTTGGGCGTTAAGAGTGTGTACTTGTCTATTCCTGTTGTACGGTCTTCTAATTCGAATTCCCTTATTTCTTTTTGTTTTTGTGGGTATTTATTTTATCCAAAGAAATACTTGTTTTCGAGGAAAGGCATTTTAAATAGAAGAAACAAACATTTGATGAGAATCCACATATTGTCAAGGAAATGGGATTTCAGGAAAAAAAATTGCCTTCTGAAAGATAACCAAATATGATTCCTCATTTACGATAAACCGTTAAATTCTAAGGAAAATCTCGAAATTCTAAGATCAGATTTTTTGGATAATCTGTGAATAGTTCATTGCACTGGGGAAGTAAAAACGGAATGTTAGAAGATCGCTGGTTTATACGTTTAGGTTCGTGGAATTAATAATAATAATGCCACTTGATTTTCACTTGTGGAGGATTTTGAAAAGGAAAGTTCACATGACATCGGTACCCAGTAAACCAAATCTTCCTAGCCGAATTTGGAAACCAACGCAACGGTGGTCATTTTGAACAATTATTGTGAACGTTTTCTAAATTTTTATGCATATTGTTAATTCCTGTTAAACCGTTTTGGTTATTTCACATAATGAATTGTTTTTTATTGGTTTAGTGAATTTCGTTTCACTTTCATTTATTACCCATAGGTAACTGATGAAATCATTTTGTAATTGTGCAAATTTTGTCTCGTTCATTGGTTGTAAATCGGGATACATTCCATCAACCCTCTGCAAGTTCTTGCTATAATTTGATCACATTGACCATGATGAATGAACAATTTCATCAAAACTTCATTTGAATTGTAATTTTATTTTTATTTTTTGAAACGGAAGGAAACTCAAAGTCTTCTCCACATAAAAAGTGTAATCTCTAAATTACCATGGATATTTGACAACCAAACTTGGATCATATTCAGTGTGGTATAAAAAAGTTCTGAAAAGGTTAGGAAACAACTTGTGAACAATGCCAGGGTAAAACTATTGTTGATATTTACATAAACATCAGGTATGGAAAAATTAACAGGAGCTATACATAGTAAGAGCTTAACGTCTATGACATTATGGTTTGGGTGAAATACCCCAAAAAACATCAAAAGATACGAACATAATAAGTGAACTTTAGTCTGAGACCATCCAAAAAAAAATTTGTAATTGATAAAACAAGATGACAGAGCACAGACAATGGTCATCTGTAAGAACGTAGTAATGGAAACTACAATCCAAAAACCTGAATCCTAAAAAGATCTACCCAAAATGGCTGTGATTCTGGACTTCAAAGAATAGATAGAGCTAGTGGGAATAAAAATTGGATGCGAAAAAATTTGTAAAGATTTCCAGAGAAATTGAGGGAATTGAAAAGGGGTATATAAATATGTTTTTTTTTTCGATAATCTTGTGGTGTTCTTTCATTCTGGTTCTGAAGGTTCTGCCCGTCTGGCCCTCGTAAACAGCTGAGCAATTGAGGGAGGAGCAGAGAAGTTGGTATACACCTGACTTGTTCAGGACCTGAGTCTTGTCTTTGGTATTGGTTAAGTTTTTAGCAATAGAATCATTTGTTTGAAAAGGAATACGAAGGTTATTGTCGAATTTGTGAAAAAAATTTCTGACGGTCAGAGAAGTTTTTACTTAATTTGGGATGGAAGCAAACCTACACTTTTTATGTGGAGAAGACTTCGAGTTCCCTTCAGTTTCTTCTTCTCCACTTTGGAAATGGACTACTTCTACCGATTGAATTGTTATTGTCTTCCATTCTGATTCTTTTCAGATCAAACTTACCATCGACCGAGAGTGACCTTGTATAATACATTTGAAACATCAATATTCATCAAAGACAAGTGATTTTGAATACATTTCAAGAAAGCCACCAGTGCCACCGTGAACAGTATGGTATAACGATAATTTAACATGTAACTTAAATAGTTGTACTATCATAACCTCTTATTCTGAAGATCTTAACCTCGTGTATAGTCTTCGAAGTCTACGAGAGTCTCTATCTACTTTGCAATCTATATGTGATATAATATAGAAATAGTTTTCAAAATTAGTTTAGGAATGTACCCATTATCCTCACAAACATGTCTAAGCCTCTGTGAGATCTTTTTGTTGTTGTTTATTTTGAAATATATTCAATGTACTTACTTTATATATATTTTTTGCAAATTAAACTTATATTCTATTATATCTGTTGAAGGTAATATAACATTCAGTTACTATTCTTGAATTTAGCATATCCTGTATGCGGCGTATGTCATCGGAGTCAATGCATGGCCCATGAACTGAATTACAATAATTGAAACGAGATAATTCTAAGGCCTTGCAGAGGACATATCTCACTTTCCTGTTCAAGAACTGACTATTATGGTATTTTTTGCAGGTTTGCGAATCCCATTCTATGAACATGGCAAATGTGAGACTCATACCTCAACTCATCATCCATTATCAGCCCCAAAACGTCTGCTATTTTTTGAGCCATTGATTCCCTATTTTCCACAAGTATCCACACATGATCATCCAAAAGAGTTCTATGAGTTTGGAAGGAAAAAACCATTTGCGTTCACATTCAAAAAGTGAGTTTTGGGTTTGCCGACTAGTGTAGATATATCACCGTTGACTATATCAAGATTTTCAGGAAAAAATGAATTGTGCAACTGGGTATCATCGGCATGAAAAATTATATTACAATGACTGACTGCATTTTCAAAATCGAAAGTATAAAGAGCTTTAGAACAACAATTTTTCGGAATGAAAAAGATGCCAGTAATGATAATATTTCAAACAATTTGAGATCTCCAATATAGAAATGTCTCTGGACTGATTAGTCACATTTTGCTGGATCAAGTTTCTGTTCCCCATTTTCTGGATAAATCACTTGGAACCAGTAAAAACCAACCCCCTTCTCATGATAATCTCAGTCGTTATCTTCATATATCTTGTACGATCCAAACGGTTTGTTGTTATGATGATTATTGGCAGCCTGGTAAGCATAAAGCCCCCCTCTGGATCCATAGTGAGGCACGTACCTCCCGTACTGTGACAGCAGCAGGGCTATGTAGGGGTTGATGGGAAGTAGTTCCGGGTGGTTCGCAGGAGAGTATTTTGGAGGCAAATGGAGCATCGAACTCAGGAGGAGGGTAGCGGCTAGCGGATTCTCGTTGACGAAGCTTTGTAGATCCGGCTTAGGCTTCTGTAGGGCGAGGGGAAGGTTTGTTGGTGTGTAGGCTGAAAAAAAGGAATTGAGCAGCTTCTGGAATTGTTGAAATATAATCTCCATAGCCTACAGTATTAGAAAACAGAAAAACCGGTTTATTTTCATCGTATGAGGCAATCAGTTTTCTAGGACTCAAAGTTGATCCAACTTTTACTTGGAAAACGCACTGTGAAACGCTAATATCTGAGCTTAACTCAATACATTTTATATTAAAAAATGTTAAATGTGTTCGAACCAAAGGACAACTGATAAATTTATATTATGCAACCAATACGAATTTTCTTCAAGAGCATCTTCCCATTTTACTTTAAAATGTTCCACCAGCTATTAGACCACGAATGTGGTTTATGCTCGATGGTGCGCCTGTCCATTTCAGCATAACTGCTCGTCAGTACTTGGACGACGTGTACCCAAATCGTTGGATAGGCAGAGCAGGACCCTCAACCTTGGCCTCCCATATCTTCAGACTTAAACCCCTTGGACTTTTGCATCTGTGGTCACCTGCAGTCCTTGGTTTATACGACCCCTATTGAATGTGTGAATGGTTTAACGAATCGCATCATTGCAGCCTGCGAGACAATCCAAAACACACCAGGAATATTTCAACGTTTGCGCCAGTCCATGAGACGAAGACTTGATTCCTGTCCAATGGTTGGAGGTGGTCATTTCGAGCAGTTTTATAACTCCGTTCCGTTTGATCTTGTTGCCTTTTTAACCGACGAAACCAAAAAGGAGGAGGTTCTCTAGTCGACGCGTATATTTTTTTTATATTTTTTTTTATGTATGATCACGCATAACTTTTTACTGAGGCGTCTGATTCCGATAATTCAGTGATAATTTCAGTGGATAGGGTGTACTTTGAAATTGGTCCCATTTGAATTTGAAGAATGAAATCCACCCCTAAGGGTAGCAAAATAAAGGATATTGATCACTCACCCTCTGAATTCTGGTCCGTTAACCGATTCTATCAGGCATAACTTTGTACTGGGATCTTCGATTTGGATGATTTATCTTTTATCAGATGGAGTATACCTCATAGTTGATCATATTTGGATTTCGAATGGAATTATCCACCCTTACGGGTAGAAAAATAGGGGATATATGATTTTTCACTTGTGCACATTGGCACACATAAGTAGTTGACAATGACAGATCGCTAGTGTCATTATCACAATCAATATATTCTATGAGAGGATGGAATGATATACAAAGTGATGAAATAAACTAACCAGAACAACAAAAATAATTTATATCACAACAAATAGTAAAAGTAGATAATCATATTATTTAACTGGTAATAGTTGAAGTAAGGTGGGTAAGTAAGTATTTTGGAAGTAATAAAAAAACAAGCAGTTAGTAATTAGTAGATTTCAGCCACAAAAAAGTGAGAAATAAAAACTTTTTAGCAAAAAATAAAACCGACGAAATACGGAACTGAAAAGTGAAAAATAAAATAAACCTTCTTAATCTCAATAACTGAGCTCCCAAACTAATGTAAGTAACTAATTTTGAGTCGGCACCAAACAAACAATCAACGAAGATCATTAAATTACTTCAAAAAAATTATCAGAATATCACCGCCCAACTCGATACCATCATTTTACGCCTTACCTAATTCATTTGATTGTTTGTTTGGCGCCGACTCAAAATTAGTTACTTACATTAGTTTAGGAGCTTAGTTATTGAGACTAAGAAGGTTTATTTTATATTTTACTTTTCAGTTCCGTATTTCGTCGGTTAAATTTTTTGCTAAAGAGTTTTTCTTTGTTGTAATACACATAATTTTGTTTTGTTTTTATTTTTAATTTGATATTCCATTAAAAAAAAACATGGTACAAGTACATGCCTACATCAAAAGTTGAACGATTGAAGTCACAAGTTGTGCAAACAAAACGTGATAGCCACCTACTAGATTTTTCCGATTCCATTTACAGAAGATCCGTTCATGCACAATGTTGTATTTTATTTTTTTATTAGAGAACTATTGCTTTCACGGACACAACACTGGAGTTAATTTTTTTTTGCAATAAATCGTTCTTTCCAACACATGTTTTTAATTGAGGAATTTTGTTTCGTTGAAAAGTTCTGGTACTTAATAGAATAGGAGTTGCATATTTCACCCCTTTGAAAGATCACAACAAAATTAAAAAAATATTCATAGGTAGCCTTTTTATTGGTAGAACATGCCTACAAAATGCGATTGCTTCAACTCTTCAGAAATTTCAAGAAAAAATAAAAATAAATATAATTTTTGAAGCGTGTAACTTTTCAAGGAAATGCCTAAGAGCTTTTGATTTTCGACAAGGAATCACCTCCTGAAAACTCTCGCACTCATTTGGTAACACCCTGGATGTGGAGGAAAGCCATAAGTAATTGATGAAAACAAGTGAAAACAATTCACCAGATATGAAACAGTTGTCCAAAGGCGATGAAAAGAGATCCAGTTGATTCGAGCAAATGAATAGAATTTCACGAGCAAGGCTGCCCAGGAGATCATAGAGGCTTGGTAATATGGAAAAAAAGGAAAGCACAAAAAACGAAAAGATAAGATCTTGAGATTTTTCACCATCTTCTCAACAATCTCTCATCAACAAAAAATGGTTTGAATATTCTTAAAAAAATACATCATCATACCATAAACGTCAAAAACTGAAATATTTCATAGAATTTTACGAGGTCATTTCACATTTTCTTTTGGAAAAAAATATTGTTTGATGGATCTGTACGCCAATGAATCAGAGACAAGAAACAGCTGTTGAAATCAAGACGAATCAAGTGATATCAAATAGTTTTCTTGATAAATCACCCATTTTAGTGGGATATTAACTCTTGTTCATATTTACAATGCTAATAATAATAAAGTGGCTTGATTTCAATTATAAATTTTTGGGAACAAAATTATTATATATTTTTGTGGATGTTATTCACTTAATGTTTATTCTAACGATTATTTTTTTACATTTCTAGAAACCAAGGGAAATGTTCAATTCAAATCATTCATGTACGTTTCGACCAATCAAAACATTATTATAGTGATAATAATCTACCTAGAAAATTTCCACGGGAATAATTTGAGGTATTGTCTGACAACGTATATTTTTAATTTGAGAAACGGATTTGTGAAAGTGCGCTCTCTAAAATTGGGAAAATTATTATTAGAATAATTAATATCTCAATTTTCTGCCTATCTTCATAATTATAATCATGTATAATTATTATTCTAATAAACTCATATATTTACGCCGCTGCCACATAAATTTCATTCAGAAAACTCATATTTCTATTGTTATTAAAATCAAGGTGATCCTAATTTAGGATCGATTCGGTGTGTGTACATCTTAAAGAACTGAAATACGGAATTTTAAAAACCATCATTCCAAGTTTACCATACAACCTTTAAGTTGCCCACCTTGTTTAATGGGTTCTGCCATTGCAAATTTACATAGCATCACTCTCTCACATCAGGAAACAGAGTATACATTGTAATTAAGGAAGTTGGAATCACCCCACCGTTAAACGTTTTCCAAGTAAGTCCGGAAATTTTCTTTTAGCAGATCAACATTATTTCCTTACAAGATTCATGTATTATGGTCTGCCAACATCGTAACCTCTCCTTCAATATCGAGGCTGCTGAGATAAATAAATAAATAAACGAGAAAGATAATCGGACTGAGTACCGACCCTCGGGGAACACCATAAGGAATACTGGAAGGATCTGAATATCTATTTTTAAATTTAACTCTATTAGAGAGAAATGAATCTAGCCCTTCATTTGCTACATCTCTGAAGCCATAACAGTAATGTTGCGCCTCGAAACATAGCACAAATCACATTGCAGCTTTCTGTCTCAATCGCAATCACAATATTCAAAGTTGCGAATGTAAGGTAAGCCCATAACGATTGGGCACGGCTAAACGCGCTATGTCTCAAAGCGCAACCGCAAAGAGAAAACATTCTACAGTGTTCTAGTTAAATACTTTTTCGAATCTTTATATTCTCAATCTGCTTTACTATGTTATTCGTGGAAAACTTCAATAACCTACGAAGTCATTATACTCACTTTTATAACCATAGTAATGGTGATGATGGTCTCCGTTGGTATCATGATATGGTTCTGCCGGGTCTATATACTGATAGTGGACTTGCTCGTTTTGTGATGAATTCAGGTCACTATTATTTTCGTTTTTGCCCACAGCACAGCTGTCTTCTATGAAAATTATTTCCATAATTATCAATATCAGTACCTGGAAAATAAAAACTTGTATCCCTTTTCCTATATGCTATATGTGGATTACATTAACACACTAAGCGAATTTAATTTTGTGTCTACAATAAATAAACACACCCGAGTAACTGAAAATACAAAATCCTGTATAGATCACATTTTTATACGTACGAAACATGATTTAGAACTCTTGCTACCCTTCATTATAAAATCCAGAATAACAGACCACTATTCTGTTCTATAACGAATTATTTTCCCAATTAAAAAACTATCACCACCAAAAACAAGACAGACACACACAAAAAAATCGATTACAACAAATTATCCATGGAAGTGAAAAATACTAATTTTAACTCCGTTTATAGTACTACAGTTATTGACTCTGCGATAGAAAAACTTGTAACATCGATTACCACAGAAATTAAAAACTGTAGCTACACGGCGAAAAACAATGAAAAAAAAACGCAAAATCTGGATAACTCATGGATTAATTAAATCGATTAATGAAAGAGACAAAATGTATCAGACCTTGAGAAGAAGCTAACCATGAATTAAATAAAAAATATATCGAATATAAAAACAGGCTAAATTACATGATAAAAAACACCAAAAACTATTTCTACAAACAAAAAATTTCAGAAAACGCAAATAATAATGAAGCGATGTGGCACACAATACAGGAAATAACATCCGGCAAAAAAAAATAATACACCTATCAAATATATGGAAAAAAGTAGACATATTGTCAGTGATGAAAAAACTATGGACAATCTATTCAATGAACATTATATTACACTATATCGCCCCTCAAAGCAAATCAAATAACTTAACTTCTTTTTTCCTTTCACCTTGTATGCCTACAGAAATAATCAAAGTCGTAGAAGAATTGAAAAACAAAAAGTCTCCAGGCGAAGATGGTATTACGGGTGAAATTTTAAAATGTATAGTGTAGCATATCTCTGAACCTTTAGCATATCTATTGAATAGATGCTTAGAAAAAAGATATTTTCTTTCCTTGTTCAAAACAAACCAATTTTTAAATCCGGTGATCCCTTCGATGCTACCAACTACAGACCTATCTCACTCATAACAACATTTCCCAAGATATTTGAAAAACTTCTGAAAATCAGGTTATGCTCCTACCTAGATCAATTCAACATCTTATCTAACAGACAATATGGATTTCGAAGGGGTGTATCGACACAGGATGCCATAATGCACCTGACATCTAAAGCAACAGAAGTTGCTTTCGGTGTACCCCAAGGATCCGTGCGGGGTCCAGTCCTTTTCAACATTTATTTGAATGATCTTTTCTCAGTTCCTACAGCCGGGGAAATCATAGCATACGCGAATGATTCTTGCATCTTCTACGGAGAAGAAAATTGGAGGAAAGTCAAAACACTAGCAGAAAAAGATCTTGCTAACATTCAAAAATGGTTCAATAGTAAATAACGCACCATAAACTTTGCAAACACATCGTTTCTTCCCACTTATATTGACAGTAGAACATCATCAGACTTCCAAAGAATAAATAACGCAAATATAAATGCAAATCTGAGATGGGACAAACACGTTAAACACGTTATCAAAAAAGTTAGATTCCCAATACACAAATTTAAAGTTCTACGAGTTATTATCAATCCCAAGATGCTACGTACAGTCCAGCCACACTTAATGTATGGTATAGTAGCATGGGGAAGTGTTGGGAAAACTACTTTGACAAATCTTGATGTATAAAAAAGATTTTACTTATCCATCCGACAATCTATTTCGGGAAAGCTCTATAATGGACACACGGCAGCTTTACTATTGTTTTACAAACATCTACCAACATAAAAATGTGCATCAACTTAAAAATATCAATCATGAATACAACACACGAAATAAAAAAAAACGTACGTACTGAACAAGACAAAGAAAACGACTGGACAAAAATGCTACACTTAGCTAGCCCCCTAACTGTATAACACACTCCCAGATAATATTAAAAATCCAAAAAAATTATAAAATTTCAAATACCACCTCAAAAGCTTCATTTTTGAAAACTCTAGAGAAATGATTCATAGAATAATAGAATAAACAGATAGTGCCCTGGTTGTATACTTATACCTATTTCATTATTACTTGTACCAATGTAGACGCCTCTTCTATATCAATTTTATCTTTATCGGACTTGTTGATCTTAATGATTTTACTCGTTGAATTTAATTAGTATAACTTATATTTATTACCATTATTTTTACTGTTGCTTCACCTATTGTCAATCTCAATGATTTTACTCGTGATTTTAATTAGTATAAGTTATATTTATCATAATCATTTTTACTGTTGCTTTATCTATATCTATAGACGATCTAAATAATTTTACTCGTTGATTTTAATTAGTATAATGTTATATTTATTACCATTATTGCTTTATCTCATATTGATTTGTGTATTTATGTCACGCACAGGTTTAACCTTTAGTGACTTTTCCCAGTTTATTTACTTTAGCTAGTTTACTTATTTACATTTCAACAAGAATTCTAGTGTTAATTCTGTACTAATAACATTTGGTAAATAAACTTATTTATTTATATATTTATTATTTCAAATCCTATATCCTTTTATTTTTCATGATAAGAATAGGTTTCGAGAATCTCCTAGATTTCAGAAAAAAATAATTGATTCCCATTTCAAGTGATTTTATGAAGAAATGAGACATTACGGTAGCTGAAAATAATTGAAAAAATGAGATCAATTGACCGACTCTGATTGGTACTGCCTATGCAATTTGTCCCTCATAATAAAAAAAGTTGTTCCCTTGAAATGTTGGTCGCGTATTTGAGATTATCTTTGCCAGAGTTTGTCAAAATCCTTGTAACAAAAAGAGCTATCAATTTGAAAAAAAAACACCCTCTTAAAATACACATTTTTAGCACTATATCCACAGTTTGAGAAAAACGCACTCACAAATACCTTTCTCATTCTAATGTCTTCGAGAGTAAATGCGGAACTGTTCACAGTGTGTGGTAGATTCAGCGCATTATTCAGTAGGGGCTGCCCTGCAAAAAGTTAAGTGACATTGCCGGTTATCTTGGTAAACACTTGAGTGAAAAGTCGTGTTTTCTCATTGGAATAATCCAACAAAGAACATTTCATTTCACTACTTTGCTTTCCCTTTCAGTCAATTTGAATGATATGCTGAATTCCAGAGTGCTTTGATGTAGTGGGTGTTTAGGTAAATGACTGAATACTTGACTTCACCGCTTGAAGAATTTCCGTTTAGTTATACATACATATTTTTAACTCCTGAACACAATCTGTTGGGCTTTTTTTATTTTCGGAGATACGACCATTCATAGGCCGAGAAAGCATGCTCATGCAGTGATTGGGTAAGTGTTTAGCCCATTCTCAAAACTTTTTCCATACGCTTTTATTTATGCTGTTGTCTGTCTGCTGAAAATCGATTTTGACGCAGATCCAGTTATCCGATCGGGTTGAGATTTTGCATACCCTAGGAGTTCCGATGACAATACACTTTACCAATTTCATGTCTGGCAAATTCAAAATACAATTCTAATATAGCGGACGAATTTTGTCATTAATGCTCCAATCCAACTCAGAGTCGCCATCTAAGTAGGTTTCGAATTCATGTTCAGTATTTTGACATTCAAAATGAAATGTATGCCTCGATCCAATCTGTGTTTCCGTGGTTGCAGATTCCAAATTTTCTATCATAATGGCGACGAATGCTGTTATTCAAGGTTAGATCCAACCCAAAGTCGATATCTGGAAGTTTTTTATGGTTGTAGCTTCAATATGGTGGAAGAATTTGGATGAGCTCGACCGCACAAAGATCACTGGATAAAAGCCGCATAATTCATTTATTCATTGATACACTGTTCTACAGGTTACACCCAACTACAGGACAGGAATATAAGTTACAAATACAGTACATTACAAAATAACAAATTAATAAAGTAATAATACACACCGAGATTATCTAAAGTAATAGGATTTAATCGCAGAGATTGAACAGTCAAAAATATCAATCTGACAACTTGCAGAATTACAATTGACATACATGTTATTCAGCGGTGAGTATTTCAAGATATCTGTTCAAGGTGTTGGTGAATAGAACGTGTTGTCTACTCTAGACGATGGTCTAGGTACATTGAAATTGAGTTTTTGCAGAATATGTGGGTCAATAATTAGGTTGTTGATAAGTTTGATCAGGAAAATTGTGGAGTGACAATCACGACGGCAGCTTAGGCTGTTCATAGCGTGTCTAGCCAACAATGCATCATGAGGGAAGCCAATTGGTGGATATATCTTGTACGTTTTATAGGAGATAAGTTTGAGGAAGCGATGCTGAACCGATTCAACCTCCTCTATGATGATGATGTGGGTTCCACATTATAGTTGCATATTCTAATTTTGATCTGACGAAGGCATAGTATAACGTTTTTGATGTAGATGGGTCGGAGAAATCTTCAGAGATACGCGCAATGAATACATACATTCTGTCCGTAGCAGAGAGTGGCTTCAATATGAGGGGCAAGAACATGTGGCTGATTTTTCAAAGTGAATGTCATTACATTACATTTAAGGAAGCTTATTACGGAAGCACCATTGCTCAATGCGTTTCAGGTTAAGGGACAATTGAAGACTGTGTTCTATCCCATTAATCTCAGAAAATAATTTAAGGTCATCTGCGTATATTAAGCAGTTGAGGTCAATGACCTCAACTATGTCATTTATGAAAGCGTTGAAGAGGAGTGGACCAAGGTTGCTTCCTTGAGGTACACCTGAGGTAGCTGCATATTCAATAGATTTGAAGCCATTGAATGTGACATACGCCTGTACTATTACTAAATGCGAACTGTGACAATCACTTACGGAGATAGCAAGAACTTGTCAAATATCTCCACATATCAGAGTCAAGTGCCTGCCACATTAATAGATTGATGGAAGTTACTAAAACGTCACCGAAACTATCATACTCTATTGAAAGTGAGTTGATTGTACAAGAAAACTTTTCCCTTGGAATAAAATTGACGATTTATGGCGCCCCCCTTGGTAAAGTTCCCTTAGCGCTTGGATATATTCTCGATTTGAATCATTCAAGGGTTGAACATATGCAACAAATATTCATGGGTTTTTTGTTATCATTGATTTTGAAATACATCAATACATTTTATTCAAAAACATAATAATGTTGAAGTCAATCAAATAATACTCAAACTAAGAGTTAAAATTTATACTGAATCAAAATACTGAATTCAAACATTCTCTTTTTCTGTGGAATAATTTTTTTATTTTTTAATTGTCTGTCAAATTCATCGTCCTTGACAAATATATTTTTATTTGCTGCAGGATAGTCAGAATAATTGAATTACTGAAATTCAATTGGAATCGTCTCATTTTACTTCATTAACTACATGTTTTCCAACGCTATTATTAATATCAATCAAATAAAGCGGGGTATTTGGATAATTTCAACGATTTTTTTTATGGTTTCCTAAAGGAAGGATAAATTGGAGTTCATATTCTAATTCTGAAAATTGAATGGTATTTATTTGATCTAATCAACTTGTTAATTTACATTGTATTGGTACAGTCATTTCATAAAGTATATACAACAGTTAATAGAGAAGTAGAGGAATATAGTGAAAAAGGCAGAGACAAATCACACAAAAACTAACAAACAGTGCTCGAAAAGAATTCATTCATATTGTACAATACGTGGGTGTCTACCAAACTGGAAATCTCAACTCTGATTTTCATATTTTCACCGATAGTTTCTTCGATATTATTACAGGAAATTATGAATGTGTTTTTTCTATATGAAGTGTCATGTATTGTAGTTCAGCCAATATTTCAGAATACAGAATTATCTATTAATCAATCAATGATACATGAAACCTACGGAGGAGCATAAACAGTTTGAAAAGTTGTTTGACATTAAGCTGCAATCCACAAAAATTTTAAAATGTCTCATTGGAGTCTATTTAGTAGATGTACTATTAGAGACATCTATCAACCATACTTATCATTATAGTAAATAAAAGATGTCACTACACACTACACTGTTGCTGAAGAAAATCCGATACAATCATGAGAATATTTGGAATTATTCAATAGCACTTTCCTTGTCGGCAAAAATAGCACCTTTTTTTCAAATTCCGATAATTACAATAAATTAGTGAAAGCGAAAAAATCCATTTACTTTGAGGAATATCAGTATCTGTTGGCAGTTAGATTTAATAGCCTTTCTATCAAAACTTTCTACAGTTGTCAAAAGGGATACTAATTGTTTATCCATTACCATTTCATAAATGTTTGATAAGTTGTACGCCGATTGGTTTGAACACGATATATGTACAGAGCCGGATTGAGAGGGGGGCAAACGGGGCTGCAGCCCCGGGGCCTCCACAATATAAATTTTTAGGTAAAATTTCCTAACAAATACCGAAGGATATGCAAAAATATATATATAAAAAAATCTGACAACGAAAGAGCAATTCTCCCACTTTTTCCTCTCATTTTTCGTTTTAAACATTCAAAAACATGTTTCGTATTCTTGTCAAAATCCATGGTTAATATTAATCTTCGATCTGATGAATCATGTGTATATGCGAGAAACAATCACCAAGTGAAACATCATACTATTATACAAAATTTTATATCGTATCGAATCAAAAAAAAAAAATCATATTAATAAAAATTAGCTGTAAAAACAAGAAGAAAATAATATTTCAATTTATGAATATGATTGCATCAAATTATTTATAAGAGCCCTGTGCGCATTCCATAATAGAACAAAAGTTCAGATTCTGTTGACTATTTTTCTACCGATTCTACAAACACTTTGCCCGTCTATACCTGTTTTTCCTATTTATTGGCGTTGACAAGTGTCCGCTGAGTGGCGCGCTTGTAACAGAGAAATCCCCGAAATCTGAAAGTGTGAGTCTAAGAGAAGGATGACATTCCGCAACAAATGTAAATCCTTCTGAAAAGGACTATCTATCTATCGATCTAAGATGTTCTACTATCAAATTCTTGAAAACCAAAATT
Source organism: Gonioctena quinquepunctata (assembly GCA_018342105.1). Classification (NCBI taxonomy): domain Eukaryota; kingdom Metazoa; phylum Arthropoda; class Insecta; order Coleoptera; family Chrysomelidae; genus Gonioctena; species Gonioctena quinquepunctata. The sequence goes on along the minus strand of JAFIRS010000418.1, from coordinate 200,576 downwards.
TCATAGTTACATTCTCAAACATTGAAATTACAGTGATTATTTTTTGACATTGCTAGAAACCAATGGAAACGTTCAATTCAAATAATTCATATACGTTTTGGCCAATCAATAGTGGGAATATTCTACCTAGAAAATTGTCGCGGGAATAATTTGGGGTATTTTGTTTTTATTGTCTGACAACCTATATTTTTAATTTGACGTTTCTCATCAATTCGCATGAAAAGTGTGAAATAAATCAAAACCGGTTTAGTACATTATATAATTTTGCAAGGAAATGTGTTTATGATCGTAACATCAAAAAATAATCTAAAGAATACCACACGAGTGTTCGATATAGTAGAAAATAATTATCTCTAGATTTCTTTCTCAAACTTGTTGGCAATAGCCACTCGAGCCAGTTGGTCTCTCTTGTCTATTGCCTGGCAACAAGTTTTCGAAAATCTGTCGAATTATTTTCACTCTCTTGTGATATTACAACTGAGAATGTGATGATGTCAAATTGCACTGAAAAGCGCTCATTTTCCAAAATGAAAAATGTAAAGAATAGGCGAATTACGATGAGACAAAGCCGCCTATCAAAGTTATCGCTTCTTAGCATTGAGAATGATTTTCTCCGGATGCTGGATTTGACCGAAATCATCAATGATTTTTCGTCGAAAAAAGCTCGCAAGAATCCATTCGTTTACGCTGTAATTTAATTCATTTCTTTGAATTTTATTATACCTACATATGCTCGTGTCGAAATAATTTGATTTGTTCCACAAAAAATAAAAAAATAAAAATTATTTGAAAAATAATTAGGGGCCTCCACTCCTTTGTTGCCCCAGGGCCTCCACACCTTTTAATCCGGCCCTGATATGTAACTTATTGTCTTTTTTATGAAGAGGTTTCACACCAGAAATTTCCATTGCACCTAGAAAAAGGATCAGAAACATCAAAAACTGATTTCAATCGATTCTTGTGGGCTACTTTTGTTCTCCATATTTTTTACACTTCATATTTGAAACATACAGGAATTTTTCATTGTTCACTGATCGAGTGGTTTGATATCTCGAATACAGATGTCGTCCCTTTAGAGTTTTATAACTTCCATTTACTTGAGGCATCTACTGGTACGTAGTGCTACTAGTGCGTTACAATCCATTATAGAATTCTCCACTCAAACAGAGCTGTCCATGTTCGACTATTTCAATGAAGATGTCGATATATGTTCAATTGTTGAAAAAATAAGTGATCATGCATTTGGTTTCACAAGTAATGTTTCTAGTGAAATAGTTCCATTGCTATGGCTCTTTCATTACATCGATTGGAAACAAACCGACACTAGATTTCTTCTTTTTGATATACTATCGACCTCTACTGGTTTGTAGTCCTACTAGTACGTTTTATTTATTATGGAATTCTCCACTCAAACTATGCTTTCCAAGTTCGACTATTCTATTGTGGGAACAAATAGTGATCATGCATTGGTGTCACAAGCAATGTTTTTAGAGAAATCGCTATGGCTTTTTCATTACATCGATTGGGAACAAACCGGCACTAGATTTTCCTCTTTGATGTACTGGCGACATCTACCGCACCGTAGTCCTACTATATTTTTCAATTTATTACAGAATTATCCACTCAAATGCTTTCCTTGTTCGACTATTCTAAGATAGTTGTCGATACATGTTTCATTGTGGAAAGAAGTAAGTGATCATGATCATGCATTTGGTTTCACAAGTAATGTTTCTAGTGAAATAGATCCATTGCTATGGCTTTTTCATTACATCGATTGGGAACAAACCGGCATTGATTTCCATTCAATGGTGAAAACAGATATGAATACGAGGACAATCAATTTCACAGTCTCAAGTATTTTCTTCTCGTCTCTTCTTTGATACAACTCGAGTACAAAGCAGGGATTTATTTTCGCGGAACGTGATAAATCCAGCACGTTTAATTATTGAAAGCAACGAATTGTCAGGCGTTGAGAAAGGCGCATTCAATCTTTTGTCAGGGTTTCTCGAGCTTGATTAGAATGGAGCTTCGGGAAATTGACTTCGGTTATGGAATCTGGCGAAGAAACCCAAACTGGGAGTCTTTGGAATAAATGTTCGCAGGTTATCTATTCAGGAATGATGTAGATGCAACCCATAAGGGGCTTCGAAAACTCGGGAGGGGTTTTTAACAATTTTATCAGAATAACGAAATTGGGGTGGACGCAAAAAGATTCGCTTTAAAATGCTATCAATCGGAAATTAGGTAAGTAAGACAGAGTTATGAATTCATTAAATTTTTATTTCATGGAACTTTTGCAGAATTTTTCCCTCATATTCTTAGCAAAACCAGAGGGCGATTTTCACTTGATTTTTTGTGAAGATCATACCCCGACTTGATAAAAATGGAAAGTGTGTTTAATGAACCATGAGCCGTTTTGGTGAATTTTCTTCAGAAAATATTTCCGAAAACAGAAACAGAAGCATTATGATTTTATAACATCCCAGCTGTGGGTGAAAATATTTTTTTCATGAGCTCTTTAAATAGGAACTTGCTGACACAATCAATGAACACAAGGCTAGCCATAAAATGGCTTATTGGCCTGAAGAAATCTTCAAGAGAGATACTCTGAAAGGAGGTGACCCACCAGAAAATGATTCTATAGTTGATAAACCGTTGGTGGTGTTATCTATGGCATCAGGAGAAGAACCAAAACTGTTCTCAAAGAAGAAACCCAATTGAACATTTTACTTGGTGTAATGAGAGCTCCAATTATAACTTACACTGACGAAATCAAATATGCATCACTTCATAGACCATTCAAAAGACAAAATGAATGAATAATTTATAACAGCAATTCAAAGAAATAATTTGAAAGGTAATCAGTGTTTGTAAAAAAATCTAAATACTCGGACGATTTTAGTAATAGGGAAACCTTATGCAAATTAATCGAAGATGACACAGATGAATATTTGGTTCACTCTGTATATAAGAAGCAACTTGTATGCATTTGAATAACTTTAAAATATGTGACTTTAGTTCCCTGGTGAACTCTCAAAAGCGAATTTCGCAGCTTTCCGAAATAAGAGAAACATATATAACTCTTTATTAGAAAATAATGCTCTTGATAATAGATACAGTCACTTCATAATAGATAAGTCACTTCGTATAAACAAGATTAAATAGGTATATATATATATATATATATATATATATATATATATATATATTTATATATATATAGATAGATAGATAGATAGATATTTATTTCCAAACTAATAAAACATAGAATTAGTGGGTCGTCAAAATAGTACAATGTATAACATATAAGTGTATATAGACATGTATAAAGTAAAATTTACACTAAGAATAAAGTAAAATATAAGATATGAGGACAGACTGGGAGAGAGTCTATCACAAGAGTTCGAGTTCAGTAATGCTCAGATCAAGATACTCCTTGATCGAATAGAAACATTTTATCAGTAAGAAAGCTTTGATCCTGTTTTTAAATTGATAAAGGTTGAGACACTTAATCTTCGAAGGTAATTTGTTATAAAGTTGCAGATTCAGAGAATTTTTTTGTGACATCAGGAGCCTGCATCTAGGAGTCGTGAGAGAATTTGCATTGCGAGTGGAGTAAGAGTGTATTTCTGATTGCACAGTGTATTTGTTTTTGTTTTTATGAATTTCAAGTAAGGATGAATATAGAAATAGAGTAGGAAGTGGCATAATTTGAAGATTAGCAAAAAGAGGGCGACAGTGTTCGCGATGATGAACTCCGGCCATGACTCTAATAACTCTTTTTTGCGCTAAGAAAGCTTTATGAGCGTGGCACGAGCCACCCCATAATAGAATACCATAAGCCATGTGACTTTGGAATAAACCAAAGTAGCATGATTTAAGTACGTGCAAACTAACGCAATGCCTCAAACGTCGGATCATAAAGGTGATACTTGATAATTTTTTTGTTAAAGACTCCATATGAGGAGCCCAGTTGAGTCTATCATCAAGTTGCACGCCAAGTAATTTGACGCTATTTCCCTGAGGAATATTTGTTTTAGAGGAAACGATGAGAGACTGATTCTTCTGGATATTGATTTTCAGTTTATTTGATGTGAACCATACTTGAGCTACATTTAATATATCAACAGCTAAAGTACTAACGTTTTCTAGGTTAGTACTTTGGGAGACAAAGGTTGTGTCGTCCGCGAAAAAAACGCTCTTGATCGGTGAGGTACAGTAGTAGAGGTCATTAATATAGATCAGAAAGAGGGAGGGGGCCCAGAACAGAGCCTTGAGGGACACCATGGGAAATGTTCTTACGATTGAGAGATCCCCACCAAGTCTAACACATTGGGTTCTACCACCCAGATAAGATTCGAAGAAGTCCAGTGCCAGGCCTCTGATACCATAGAAATACATCTTTTGTAGTAGGATAACATGTGAGACACAGTCAAAGGCCTTAGATAGATCACATAGCGTGAGTTGTGAATGTTTGCCTTTTCCAGGCCCTCGACTATGTCTGACACAACTTTTAGAAGAGCCTGGGTTGTTGATCGATTTTTCCGAAAACCAAATTGGCCAGGACATAAGAGAGAGTTGCTTTCAAGGAAGTTATATAGTTGTTGTTTGAGAATAATTTCAATAATTTTACCCAATATCGGTATAATCGAAATAGGCCGAAAATTGTTAATGTCATCTGTGCTACCCTTCTTCAGAACCGGTAGGACTACAGAGTACTTCAGAGTACTAGGAAAAGTTCCAGAGGAAAAACAGTTATTTATTAGAATAGCCAAAGGATCGGCAAGGATGTCGGCTACAGATTTGATGATTTTACTGTTGAGCTCGTAGGCATCAAAAGCGTTGGAATTCTTCATGCCTAGAATAATATCATAAACATCAGCAGGAGTTACCGGATTTAAAACAAACGAGTGTACAGGAGTTTTTATTGTTTTTAGGTAAGATGTTGGTTCATGGGAAATGAGAGGTAGAGAGCTTATGATTTGCTCGGCAATAGAAGTAAAATAAATATTGAATTGATCCACCGGTATATCAGACTCAATTTGCTTTTTTCTATTTCTATTACCTTCATGGTTGATTATGTTCCAACTGTCCCTCATGACATTCGTGGAGTTGAGTAGGTAGCTGTTGTAGGCTTCAGTTTTGCAAATTATTATTTGATTTTTATAGTCCCTACTCAATGTTCTGTATGCATTTAGAGAACAAGTATCTCTGTCGACATCTTGTATGGTTTTCAACGCATTTAGCGTATTACGCATTTGAGTAAGTTCCTGATTCACCCAAGTGACTGGTAGTGAATTAGAAACAGCGTCTTTTTTCCTCAACGGAAAAATAGAAATCACAAGATCGTTTAATAGATCAAGTAGATTCTGCATATGGAACTCAGGAGTACTATTATTGTTTAAAAAGCAACCCCAATTATAGTCCATAAGGTGGGATCTCAACCTATCTAGACCGTGCCTGTGTATTGGGCGGGTCCAGTGAGTCCCATTTCTCCTCGGAATCCTGTCATATATGGTGATAAATTGCCCTCGATGATCGGATAGGCAAGGCTCTGAGACCCCAGAATCAAATTGGCATTTGTCGAGATTAGTCACAACATTGTCCACCCGAGTAGCAGAAGTAGGAGTCACACGTGTATAATAAAAAATTGTAGTGCATAAGTTGAATGACTCGATTAGGTTTTCGAAGGTAGATAGATTCGGTGTTTCGGCAACAGCGAAATTCAAATTAAAGTCACCGGCTATTATATCCTTCGATTTATCAACATTGAGATAGTGTAAAGCACTTTCAAATAGGCTAAGAAATGTATGGACATTACCACTGCATGATCTGTATAAACAAATTATCTTCAAGTGAAAGAGTTCAATAGCACAGAGTTCGATATCGATTTCGGAACAGAAGCGTTCAAGGAAAATTGGTTTATATATATATATATATATTCCATACACTTTCTTTTGAATAAATTCAATAAATCATAGTTTTTGAGTCACAACCTATATACTCCCTGTTGATATAAAAATGTCCCTACTATTTCTAGTGGACTGTGTATGAATACTACTTGAGTAGGTCAACTGTTCACTCAGATAATTTGGCAACATATTGTGTTTAATTTTACATATGAACAATAGCATATTCAATGTTATCTTTTGTTTAGCGGACATAAGAGACAGTGTTTTCAACATGTTTTTCACAGGTGTACGTTTTTTACAATTCAGAAAAATTATCATGGATCTGTTTTGAAGCTTCTGTAATCTACTAAGATGTTCATTGCTCACAAAATAGAGCAGTGTACTGAATAGTCCAAGTGGGGTGATATTATAATAATAATATAATAATAATAATAATTTATTTGCTAAAAATACAATAAAACATTGAATTGTGCAACACATTCAAATTATAGCAAATAAATAGAGTAGAAAACCCATAAAAGGTAAAACCTTGTGCATGGGTATACTACTTATATATAAGCCTAAACTATAAAATATATAAAATATAATAGGATAATGTTAAATTGTAAAACAGTAGGTAATTCGATTTGTTGAAAATATAAACAGGATGTTCATAAAATCAGATGGAATCATCTGCGACTGAAAGATAAACTTTAGTCACTATCTTTAGCCGGGGAAGTAGTTGTTTTCTGTTAGACATTCACAAAAAATAACTTCATTTTAATCGTGGATTTTTCAATTCACAGAAAAATCTTTCTATCAATATTCAATTGAGAATGTTTCCCTTTTCAATATGAATACCCCACAAGAGGTTATCTTGAAGATGGAAGATAGTGACTAAAGTTTATCTTTCAGTCGCAGATGATTCCACATCTGATTTTATGAACATCCTGTTTATATTTTCAACAAATCAATCTATCATCCCCCATGACAGGTTTTAATGTCAGAAAACACTAATTTCAAAGTGTCTCTCCAAAAGAAATGATTCTAACTTTTTCCATCTTTGCAAAGTGAGATTGCTTCTTGAAAATGTGTTCCCCATTTCTTCCGGTCTTCCTGATGATCGTGGAAGCGTGAAATAGATTTTCGTCGACAAAAATGTATTGAAGACCTAATGAATGCGATGTCTCTCCTGCGTCAATGTTACGAATGATTTCTGGTGAGTACTCTCTTTTGGAAAACATTCTTCTTTGCCTCATTCATCTTTATGAGTTCTTAATTAAGACTGGAATAGAAAATCAAATAACTATCTGAATGAAAATGCAAATTTTCAAATTCAGATTTTTTCTTTTGAGTTAGGGCTTTTTCAGAATATCTATCAGATGTAGTTCAATGTCCAGCGTGGCTTTAGCCGGGGAAGTAGTTGTTTTCTGTTAGACATTCACAAAAAATAACTTCATTTTAATCGTGGATTTTTCAATTCACAGAAAAATCTTTCTATCAATATTCAATTGAGAATGTTTCCCTTTTCAGTAGGTAATTCATTGACAAATACATTCAGTATGTTTATTACAGTTTGAATAAAATAAAATAAGTAAATAAATAAATAAAATGTTTCTGCCATTTATTGTTTTGGAGTTCATCTTTGTATAAGGGCTATTTTGGTGCAGAGCTGCGATAAATTGAAATTATTTCGTGACTTTATGTCTCATATGGAATACATGACTCGGTTTATAGAATATATTTTTTTTTTGTGTTATATAGGGTTTGATTTATGATTCTCTCTGAAATATTTGAAGAACTTGGTTGGGAGCTAAATTCAAGAGCCATATTTTTATTTTATTTTCGAAAATGCCAGAACTATTGATGTTTTTCATTTCATTTGGGATTTTTCTGTAAATTATAGGGCTCAGGTAAAAGAGAAATCTTTGGTTTTTTGTCGTTCCAACCTTTGGTATTTTTGTAGTTTGATTTTTTAGTCTAGTGTTGTATGGATGGTCAATTTGGGGGAGCTCATATTTGTGTTTATGATGGTAACATGCAAGGTTCAAAAAGTATAACTGATGGATTGTGAGCAGTTTCGATTCTTTGAAAAGTTGCTCTGTTGGGAACCTGTAATCTTTTCCAAACATTATTTTCATCAGCCATTTTTGGGTAACTTCGAGGTTTTTAATGTAATTGTTTGTTATTCCTCCCCAAACAAGTATACCATAGTTAATATGTGTTTGGGCTAGACTGGTGTACAGTATTTTCATTTGTGGTAAGTTGAACAATTTTTGTATAATTTAAATTTAGTTATTAATGATCTTAGTTTTTGGTAACATATTCAGCGTGTTTATGCCATCTGAGATTTTGATCTATGATTAGACCTAGGTATTTTATACTCTTTTCATTCCAATTTCAATGATGTTTTCGTTGATGTTAATCATAATTTTATTATATGTTGGTAAGTTATTATTATATATTGCGAATGGAATGAAGTGAGTTTTGGGAAAAATTAATCGTCAGTGATTTATTGTTAAACCAATGTAATAGGGTTACCAAATCTCTTTGAACTCTAGTTTTCAGGTTGTTCCAGTCACTGCCTCGATATAAAAGTGCTGTGTCGTCTGCAAAGCTGATGATATTCGCTTCCACACCAATATTGAAGAGATCATTTATATAAATATTGAATAGGATCGGTCCGAGGACCGTTGCTTGGGGCACTCCATACTCAATAATATGGTCTGAGCTATATGAGTTATTGATTTTCACCCTTTGTTTTCTGTTAGATAGATAACTGGTGAGAAGTTTCAATGGCCCATCTCTAAAACCTATATTTTCCAATACTTTCAGTAATTTATGGTGACACACGTGTCGAAGGCCTTCGCCAAATCAACAAAGACACATAGTGAAGTTTCTCCTTTGTCCATCGCTTCGTAGATATCTTTTGTTAAGTGGATCATCGCATCCTGTGTTGATTTGGTTTGGCGGAATCCATACTGGTTATCTGAGAGTATCTTATATTTTTTGATATAATTATCTATTCTTAGTTTGAGAATTTTTTCGAAAATTTTTGCTAGATGGCTTATTAAGGAGATAGGTCTGTAATTAGTTAGCTCCTTTTTGTCTCCCGTTTTATATAACGGTTTTATTACAGAGTGTTTAAGGGCATCTGGAAAAATTCCTAGTTCGATCGACTTGTTTATGATGAATGTTAATGGTCTCGTTATATAATCAACGAATTTTATTAGAGTTTCAGATTTAATATTATCTAGTCCGGTAACTTTCTTTGTTTTCAGTTTTAGAATCACTTCTCTGACTTCTTTTTCGCTACATTCTTCAAGAAAAATTGAGTTGCATACTCTTTTTTCGACGAATTTAACATATTTTTCTTCATTTTTGGCGTTAGCTAAATTGTGTCCTATTTTCGTGATATAATGAGCAAAATGTTCCGCTTTAATTTGATCATTTGATATGATGTTGCCATCTGGATCTTTTATATATTTGATCTCGGTTACTTTATTTTTGGTTTCGATTGATTTCAGTGAGTTCCATAGTTTTTTTGCATCATTCTTGTGTTTATCTATTTCATTCTTATAAATTTTCATCATTAGTTTATTTTGCATTGCCTTATGGGTTTGTTTTTGGTTTCCATTGCTTATCAATCCGTCAGTGACCAGTCCTTTCTTTTGATATGTTTTCTATTGATTTTAATTTTTTGTGTGCATTTTTCGGTTATTTCTGAGAATCTTTTTATGAATAACCGAAAAATGCACACAAAAAATTAAAATCAATAGAAAACATATCAATTCATTGACCTATATATTGTTAATTTTGCCTATTGACTTATTTTATTATTTGATCTATATAAAAGATCAATTTTCGTGGCTATTTTCTTCTGAATATAACTACAGTGAGCATTTAAGATTCATGTTTTGATCTAGTACCATTCCCAAATATTCAAAAGTTGTAATCCTCTCAATGCTGACATTATTAATATGAATATCCAATGACAGTTGTTCATCTTGCAGTTCTCTAATGTGATATTTGCTACCTATTAACATACATTTTGTTTTACTAACATTCAACTTGAGGCTGTTGTGACATAACCATTTATTTATACTTGATAGGTCCTCATTCAAACATTCTTTGATTTCATTAGGTGTCCCAGAACAATACAACATAGTGTCGTCGGCAAACAGTTTGATCTTATACTTTTTCTTTCTAATACGCATCACAATGTCATTAATGTACAGCAAGAATAGTAATGGACCCAATACTGACCCTTGTGGAACTCCTGAATTTATATTTGAAGTACTGGAGGCCCCTTAATTGTATGTAACTAACTGGTTTCGATATGTGAGTAAATTTTCGAACCATTTTAATACATTTTGATCAATCCCATACTTATCCCAGATAATACAGGATATCCTATGGATATTCATTTCATGTCCAATTCTGGTCGGGATATTCCTGGATTTGAAATGGTTATCCATGAGATATCCATTGAAGGATTTGAAATGGATGAATGAATATCCATAAGTATCCACAGCAATTATGAATGTGTTTAAATTGAAAGATTGATTTTAATAGTGCCTATTTCTGGGGTTCTTCCATGCTTGCACATATAAAGATTGAATTTTTTGAAAAAAATCATCTTTCGTTTTCTACTGGATTTGAAATGGACATCCATAAGATATCCGTCGACGGATTTGAAATGGATATCCTTCAGAAGAGAGGTATCATATGGATGGCCATAAGATATCCGGAGCAAATATGGATTGGTTTAAATTGCAAGATTGATTTTTATTGTGTCAATTTCTGAGTTTCTTTCATGCTCGTACATATGGATTAATTTTTGTGAAAAAATCTCATGTTTAATTTTTCTACTTGATTTGAAATGCATACCCATCGACGGATTTGAAATGAAATGAATTTAAACATTCTCGTAGATACACAAATTGTACCTTTTCAAAATTACCCTCTGCGGCAGCCTATACGCATAATTACTGGCGACGTCTGTCATTTCATTTTGTTGAGAAAGGTCATAGTCATAGCACTGAATCCAAACAAAAAGATCATCTATGGCGTTTTGCATTGGTGTTATTTTTGAGTCGTGTTTTTTTCTATTTTCCTTCGTTTTCGATATCCTGTTGGTCTAGACATTATGGTTTTCATCTGTTGCAATTGATTGTTTCCAAAGGGAATTATATATTGGCCGAATACAGGTAAATATCAATTGAAAAGGACATAACCTATAAACATCCATTATTTCCAATGCATTTATGTGTTTGCTATTCGAGTTTCGATATTTTCAGAAATGCTGAAAAGCACGTCGTTACATTTGCCAGAATACACGAGTTTTTCAAATGTCACAGTGCCCAGATTAAAAATGGTGTGAATGCCTACAACAGTGGACATGTGATGAAGATGATTTATGAGTAGATTGATTGCACTGAAAAAATGAATCTTTCGGAAGAAAATTTGGGAAGTGGATCGAAATTCAAAGCTGCTGTAGGTAAGTTGTATGTTTTTCTATTCCTTTTTCTAGAACTCTTTTTTCAGGTACCTAAATGCAATCTCAAAAATAGGAGGAGGAACTCTGTATGACTTTGTAGAACGATGCATTTCTTCTATGCTCAGTAATGTTTGCCTCGAATATAGCTGGTATGGAGCAAAAAAATAAACTGATAACTAAAGTTTATGTCAAAATGCTTATATATATATATATATATATATATATATATATATATTTATTTACACATATTTTGACAAAACTTTTACTACTTGTGAATTACAATTTTACTATTTTGAAACTGTGACCTGTCATAAATGTATTTGTGTACATAGCATGATTAATAAAGTATCTATCTATCTATATATATATATATATATTTATAAATTATATATCATAGTATACCAATAAAAAGAGAGAGAAAAACTATGGCAGTGGTATATATTATCACCATCAGTATTCGAATTCAAAAGAAAGCATAATATTTCTCAGTATTTTTTTGTAGATTTCAACATAAATTATACCCGTGAATATATATTCAGAAGCAGCTGACCTCAGTGATTCGACGGAAAATAAAAAAGCTACTGAAGAAGCCATCCAAGCTTGGCTGAGAAGGGCCAAAGAAAGGCATCTGTCATCTTCTAGAATAAAGGAAACACCTGATGGACAAAGAAAATAGCATTCTATTTTTTCTTTAACTTTATTTTTTTGATTATTCTGCATTTAATATCATAATGTTTTTATTTTAGAGTTACATATACATTTTATTTGTTTATAACCCCGAAGTTTATGAGAATTTTTTCTAATACCAGAGTTTATTAATACATTTTTTTTTGTTCAATACCATTATTTCAATTCCCTCCAGATCGCTATTACTAAATTTTATCTTCGATGGATATCCCCGAAGGATATCTTTCGAATATCTCTGAAGGAATCTTCCAGATATCTTTTGAATATCCCTGAAGGAATCTTTGAAAGATATCTTATGGACATCTCTGGAGGATATCTTATGGATATCCTTGAAGGATATTCTATGAATATACAGGTTGTTCCGCTTTGGACATCCATCGGATGTCCATAAGATATCTTTTGGATATAAATTGGATGTCCATAGTACATCTATAAAATTCATGAAGGATGTCCAACGGATATCCATTGGATGTCGATGTGTTATCTGGGTATTCAATTTAATCAAAAGTAAGTCAGTCTTGACCGTCTCAAATGCTCTTTTGAAATCCAGGAAGACTACACCTATAATATGTTTTTTAGATAGGTCAATTTTCCATGAAGAGACTAGAAATTGTAGTGCAGTTTCACATGAATGGGATTTCCTAAGTCCAGACTGTTCTTTAATCAAAATATTATGTTCCGCTATAAATTTCATTAGCTGATCTTCCACTGTGATTTCCAATATTTTCTCATAAATCGGTAGGGTATTTATGAGTCTAAATTCAGATGCCAAAGAGGTGTTTGTAATTTTTTCAATAGGAACAATGGTAGCAATTTTCCAATCATCCGGAAATGTTCCAGTGTTTAACGATAAATCAATCAAGTCTAAAATAAATATTGAACTTTGCACACACTAATTGGCCCGGAACTTTCTTTTCTACGAAATCAAATTCATTGTAAAAAATATTTTCCTCATAACGGGAAATCATTCTCCACTTTGGATCATGAACATTTTGGAATAGACGCGGCCATTACATTATGAAAATCCATAATGAAAGTAAGATAAAAACACTTTCAGTTTACGATGAATGAAAATTGGTTTATAAAACTCACGACACGTGTTTATTAAATATTTCGAATTCTTGTCTTTGTTAATTTTCAAGCTTTCTAGGAGATAGAGATTTTGACCTTTTTTTCTACAAGCAAAAGTTCAAAGTCATTGGCAAATCAACGATTTTCAGTCAGGAGATGGTTAGCGAAAGTTGAATTAGATTTGCCTGTTTATATGCTCGGATATGCGTTGCTTGAAAGTTCTACCTATTTTCCTATGTAAAATTCGGACTAGTACCACAACTTAGTTTTCATACTCCAGATTTGTCGTACTTTTCAATTCGATCTTTGTTGTGTTTGATAAATTCACACTAGTAGGTAACCTACTGGAAAGACACAATGTTAATCCGATCATCAAAAATGAGATATTGGATTTACTTACAGTTTGTTTAACACATTTATTCCAATTTAATAATTGTTTAATTCTTCTAGTAAAGGGTTAATAATGGGTAACCCCTCAAGTCCATTACTAGAGGAAATTTTCATGGATCATCTCGAAAGTAAAATCTTGATGAAAAACTTCTTATACTGGTAAAGATATGTAGACGACATCTTATATAGCTTTGTAGGAACTGATAGACAACGAAATACATTGTTTGACTTCATTAATGGCATTAATCGCTCAATCAAATTTACAAAATAAATTGGAATGAATGGTTCGATAAACTTAGATTTAACCTTAACGAAAATAAACAATAAACCTGATTTTCAATTTTCCACAAACCTTCGTATACAGATATCAAGTATCCACAGACTAGTGAATGTTCCTCTGGCGAAGATGATTTCAATATAGAATTGAATATAATTAAACAAATTTCAGCCAATAACGGATATAACTCAAGTTTAGTTGACAGCATTATATCGAAAAAACCATATAAAAAGGCAATTCAGGAAGTTTATCCAACCGATTCAAATACAAAGTCCAATTTCAAGTTTATTACTCATTTCGGCAAACCTTCAGAGGAAATTTCTAATTATTTAAGACATAAATATATCAATATTGCCTACAGAATAAATAACACTTCGGAAAACGTATCAAAACAAGAAAGATCGAATTGAAAAGCCCGACAAATCTGGAGTATATAAACGAACTTGTAGTACTTTTCCAAGTTTTTAGATAGGTAGAACAGGTAGTACTTTCAAGCAACCCATATCCGAGCATAGAAAAAGTGACATTAATGTGGCTCCCCCACGAAACAGTTGAATTAGGAAATTATTAAAATTTGATAATTTGTAATCAAAGGACTTTTCGATTTGGAACGCGTGTATCGGTAAAATCGATGGGGTCAACTAGGAGAAGTAGTTTTTTTTTTCGCGTTCAGACCCTCAAATGGTCCCCGGTCCTTCTTTTAACCCTGGCACAATCCGCATTTCTTACGACCCCCTTTAGGCTGTAGCGCTTCTCCGTGGACTACTTTGAATAACGAGAGTAGTTTTGATTATATCTGTCAAACTAGATGGTCAATCACTTTGATTTTTTTCACAATATCTGTGATATCTTCTCCTCCTCGTTTTTCATAAACTTCTTGATTTTAGTACTAACGGTAGAATTAATAATGTGCTGTTTGCCTATGCATGGTCCATATGATTACAATCACTTACCTAGGAAGTTAAATTTCTCTCTTCAAATTGTTTCAATCTCTTCAAACACTTCCTCATCAACTCAAGTTTCTATTCAACTGCAGAATATTTAGACACCCCCATTCGCATTCGCATGATTATTGTGTATATATTTTTAAATTGTTAATGCTTTATATATGTAACCGGATCAAATGAAAGATCTATCTATCTATCTATATATATTTTTAATTTTAATGCTCTTATGGTTCATGTGTTTGACATGGTTTTATGCTGTCCATCTTGGTGTTTTGACTGGACTTGAGATTCTTATTTAATATGAGTATAATATCTGTTTAAACATATCCTTTACAGTGGGCGTTGGCTCATTTACATGACTTGCTACAAATGTAAACTCACATGTACGTAGTCTAAAGTATGTCTATGTCTATGTTATATTGCAGACAATAGGTACTCTGAAAACAAAACGGTTAATTTATCTCCTCCCTCGTTCTATCTTTTGAAATTGATGTTAGCAAATTAAAAGCATGAACGATAACCATTTCCACGATTATAAAATGCCTTAGACAGATGGAAAATCACCGGTTTCTTATTTACAGTCCCAAAGCAATCATATCCAACAAAGGATTACGATCACATTGAAGGGATCGAATATCAATTGACTCGATTTCTTGCGACGTAGTTTGTACTCTACAAAGCTATCCGCCTACGCAGTGCCTGAAAGTTGCTCTGTCGCGACAATTACAAAGACGTTTGGCATCCCACTGGTAATGGAAACAAACACGTAGCTAGTTGAAAGACAAATATGGAAGGTCACATCGTACGTTTGATGTTCAGTATCTATAATACATCCATGAAAATAAACATTTAGTAAAGTGTTTTTTTCCGAAGTATTATTTCTCTAGGAACAAAAAATATCACCTTCTTAATAACCATGACGATTGTTATGATTTAGGGTAATTCCTGAAGTCGACCTCAGTGTTTCTGGGACCTATGGTGTAAAAAATATGTGTATTAAACCAACCATTTCAATAGAAAAAAGTAGTTCTTCTAAATATCCCAAAATCAATTTGTAGTAAGAAATATTTAAAAGAATACGGTTTGCTATTTCTTCCTCCATGCCCGTGAGTGTTGGAGAAAAATTTTTGGTATATAATCGCTGAATTCTTGAAATCGCACGAAATGTTTCTCCAGAGAATTATTTCACACTTTCAAATTCTCTTGGGAAATATGAAACATAGAAATAGGTATTCTTGGGCGAGTTAGGAATGGGTTTCCAAACAGAACTATATAAGTGACGTGTGTGTAGTATGATTTCGGTAGAACTTATATTCGAAACAATCACATTCTTAGAAAGCGACTGGTTTTATTGTTACCTGTAAATTATGAATTTGAATGTGGGGGGATTATTCGTTTGAATTTTTGTACTGATGCGAATTTTGAAATGGCAAAGCAAATTTTTGTGAGTGAGAAACAAAAAACTCTTTTCATATATATTATTGAAGATGATGAAGAACTAAAAGAGTCAAAGAACCCCGCACGAAAACATATGGGAAATTGGCTCAGGTCGAATTGGCTGAAATTTTATTATGTTATAGTAGGATGGGTCATTAGAAAAAAGTGTGAGTTTAAATGATTTTGTATGTTTAGTTTCTGAGATATAAGCGGCCAAAGTTCGTAAAAACATCGTATTGGGGTAGGATTGACAAAGAATAAAACTGTTTTTTTAATCGAAATAAGACAAAGTAAGGATGAAAATGTATTGATCGGAACTCATAAACATGTTCAATTATAATCTTATCAATGATTTTTTTCCAGCACTATTTCGAAACCAACAAGTTATATTTTGTTAAGATATCAAGTTTCAGGCGAAAAAGCATGTTTTATTTCTTGATGACTCTCTCTGTTTGAAATATATTTTTATTTTCGAGTATACCCCTATACTAAAAACAATTGACAGATCGTTTTTTATCACAAAAAAAGTAATTAATTGCTACTGCCCATTGAATAAAATATAGGGTAACATTCTGATGAACTCAATTGTTCAATATTTCCTTTTATTTAGATAAAGGGTGCGTTAAATTTTTTTAGATCATTTACAATGTTTTTATTGAATAACTAGAAAACTGTTTAATTTGGACCATATTTCACTCACAATATTTTGAAAATGTTGACTATCATATACGATAGTTTTATTTACTTTGTATGTTGCGTTACTAAAATCGATTTAACAAAATTTTATGGAACTTTTCGACACATTCAATTCTATTATAAAACTTTTCGAAATCAATTATTTGATACTATAAACAACACAAACCATACTCAACAACAGTTTGGATCTCAACAGTATGGACTAAAAAAAATCGAATTATAAATAAGGAATTCTAACATAAAAAGTCAATTAATATTATGGAAATTATAATATAACAAATCGAAAAGAACCTGATGAAGCTATAGTATAGCAAAACACGCGTCGTGCTTTGGAGAACCCTCAAGTAGTGAAAATCTCATAGTGTGTTGTAGTAATGAACTCTAAATCGAAATTGAAACTAATTAGTTATAAACAACATAAACAACAATTTACACAATAAACAAAACCTAAATTCAAATAATATTATTAATATTGTTATTTATTGATCTATTTGCGCAATCTGAAACATTGTTTAATAGTTCATGGCTAGGGTACTTTATTGTTTCTTGATGACGAGCATATCCTAGGTACCAAAGTACGCTGCACATATGGGAACAGCATCCCACTGTTCTTGCTCCACTTTTGCAGGTACAGTAGTAGCCTAGAATATGGTCATTTGCAGGTGCATCAGGAATACGCATATCAATTTGAAATAGAAACAATAAAGTACCCTAGCCATAAACTATCGAGAAATGTTTTAGATTGCGCAAATAGACCAATCAATAACAATATTAATAATTTTATTTGAATTTGGGTTTTGGTTATTGTTGTTTTGAGAGTTCCATTGTGTAAATTGTTGATTATGTTGTTCATAACTAACTAGTTTCCTTGATTTGTTGAAAATATGAACAGAATGTTCATAAAATCAGATGTGGAATCATCTGCGACTAAAAGATAAACTTTAGTCACTATCTTCCATCGTCAAGATAACCTCTTGTGGGGTATTCATGTTGAAAAGGGAAACATTCTCAATTGAATATTGACTAGAAAGATTTTTCTGTGAATTGAAAAATCCACGATAAATGATGTTATTTTTTTGCGATCCTCTAACAAAAAACAACTACTTCCCCGGCTAAAGCCACGCTGGACATTGAACTACATCCGATAAATATTATGAACATCCTGTTAATATTTTCAACAAATCAATGTATCATACCCCATGACAGGTTTTAATGTTGAAAAACACTAATTTCAAAGTGTCTCTCCAAAAGAAATGATTCTAACTTTTTCCATCTTTGCAAAGTGAGATTGCTTGTTGAAAATGTGTTTCCCATTTTTTCCGGTCTTCCTGATGATCGTGGAAGCGTGAAATAGATTTTCGTCGACAAAAATGTATTGAAGACCTAGTGAATGCCATGCCTCTCTTGCGTCAATGTTACGAATTATTTCTGATGAGTACTCTCTTTTGGAAAACATTCTTCTTTGCTTCATTCATCTTTATGAGTTCTTAATTGAGAGTGGAATAGAAAATCAAATAACTATCTGAATGAAAATGCAAATTTTCAATTACAGATTTTTACTTTTAGTTAGGGTTTTTTCAGAATATTTATCAGATGTAGTTCAATGTCCAGCGTGGCTTTAGCCGGGGAAGTAGTTGTTTTCTGTTAGACGTTCACAAAAAAATAACTTCATTTATCGTGGATTTTTCAATTCACAGAAAAATCTTTCTAGTCAATATTCAATTGAGAATGTTTCCCTTCTCAACATAATTAGTTTCAATTTCGATTTGTTACATTATAATTTCCATAATATTGATTGACTTTTTATGTTAGTAGTCGTTATTTAATTTATTTTATTAGTCTATATCTCAGAAACAAATATACAAAATCATTTAAACTCACACTTTTTCCTAATGACCCATCCTTCTATATCATAATGAAATTTCAGCCAATTCGACCGAAAACCAATTTCCCATATGTTTTCGTGCGGTGTTCTTTCCTGCTCTTTAAGGATCTGTTTCTCAATTTGCGATAACTGCAATAGTTCTCGAGATAACTGATAAGTTTGGTGATCCTGAGTTTACTTCTCTGGAGGTTTGGTTGGGATGTGAATCAATATATACGGAGAAAAACTGTATTTTTTTTTTCGATCCATTCTAAAAGAACACCCGCACTCGACTCACTAATGGTTTCCTCATTTTATTCTGAGTATTCGTCTATATTTAGTAGTTGTATGTGTTATTACGTCGTTCGATGTATCTAATAATGTCTGTATTTAAAATTATGTTAATGATTTCAAACACGGAAAAACAAACTTTTGGTAATTCTAAACTCTCATACTCGTCAATGTATAAAAGACCATGGCAAGTAATACAAACAAACTCCTTCATTACAGAGCCCTGATGATGAATTGAATGTAATTCGAAACGTTGGCAATAAAAACAATAGTTTTTCTCCGAATTTATTGAATGACATCCCAACCAAACCTCCAGAAAAGTTCTCGAGATATTCGCGAAAAACAAAACCCTTTCTTTACTGAATTGTTTATATCTTTTGCAACTTTTTTTAGCGCCTCTTGAATTTTCTCAAAAAGTTTCTAGATGTCATTTCGAATCGAATCACACCTCAACCAAAATTTTAAGGTGGAGGCGAATTGGGAATTTGTAACAAGTATGTTTGTAGTCTAAGAATGCATTCCTCACGAACCAGTAAACCAAATTCTCAAAAATTATCTCATAGAGAATATGTGAACCTGTTCTTGTGAAAGCTATAAGCATATTTGAGAATTGAAAACTCATATGTTTCAAGCAGACAGCTCCACAACCCCGTATCTCATGAAATGATTGGAGGCAACAAAAAATAGCGATGCATCTCGATAATCCCGCAAATGAAACAAAAAAGCACACCCTCAGAGTCAACAAGTATAAATTTCCCCGGCTCGCTCAGTCTCGTCCTCGACAGTGATTTTTGTCGACAAATCTCGCTAATAGAAATTTCGTAGGTTATCAACCCACCATTGTCTCCGTAAATAAGACCATTGACTTTTTCCCACAAATCCTTATCGATATCCTCGAGATAAGTGCAGATGACATTTCACTTTGACATATTAGCTAACTTCTTTCCCGTGAGAAAAAAACCCTTCACTGCAGACAGGGAAAGTTTCTGCATCAAAGACAATCATACCAGACTATTGTTTTGCGCGTCTGGTGATTTTACAGCCACACAAAATGTAATGCGCCGGGTTTTTGAATCTAATCGGTTTAATTCAACTCGCGGATACCGGGGAAGTTTATTTGGTAATGAAGTTGGGGAGATTTGCAGAGATTTCTCACGTCAATTTCCGTGTTTTCAGCAAAGTGGATTGATGACTTCTGCAGAATTCGTCTAGAATTCCTTATACAGCATGTCCCATTCGACCTTTGATGAAATATTTGCTTCAGATATCTCACGAGATGGTTTTTGGATATAGGTATATACAAAAAACATGCCAGGGGCCTCGAGCTCGATATATCCTTTGTTCCTCCTGATATTTATATTATTTATTCAGCTTTACCGGACCCTGATAGCATATGCTTTGAGCAGGATGGGAAAAAAAGCAAAGAGTAATAATAATAACTAGTGAACAATAATTCAAACAAATGACAAGATATTAAACACAACTTTGAAATCCTGCAATTTTTTTTTGACAAGGTAAAACAGTAGTAATGATAGTGTGCATATTAAAAAATCCCAATTTAAAGTGCAAATTTTTTATTTTGAATGTTTATTAAAAAAGTGTACATATTAATCGACAAACATGAAATCCTACTAAAATACCCATACCCATGGTAAAAACAAATGAGGGATAAAAATAAACATTATAACAGTTTGGTGTCATCAATTTTTCATTCTTGAATAATTAATGTTCGATTATTGAGTTTATATGATTTCAAATGCCTCCTCCAAGACAGTTAACGTTAGTGGGGTATTCATGTTGAGAAGGGAAATATTCTCAATTGAATATTGAATAGAAAGATTTTTCCGTGAATTGCAAAATCCGCGATGAAAATATTTCTATTCAATATTCAATTGAGAATGTTTCCCTTTTCGAAGTGAAATGAAATAGTGAAATGGATTAGTGAAATGAAATGGTGAAATGAAATAGCGAAATCAAATAGTGAAATGAAATAGTGAAACGAAATAGTGAAATGAATAGTGAAATGAACTAGTGAAATGAAATAAAAAAATGAACTAGTGAAATGAACTAGTAAAATGAACTAGCAAAATGAACTAGTGAAATGAAATAGTGAAATGAAATAGTGAAATGAACTAGTGAAACGAACTAGTGAAACGAACTAGTGAAATGAACTAGTGAAATGAACTAATAAAATAGTGAAATGAAATAGTGGAATGAACTAGTGAAATGAAATAATGAAATAGTGAAATGAAATAGTGAAATGAAATAGTGAAATGAAATAGTGAAATGAAATAGTGAAATGAAATGGTGAAATGAAATGGTGAAATGAAATAGTGAAATGAAATGGTGGAATGAAATGGTGAAATGAAATAGTGAAATGAAATAGTGAAATGAAATGGTGAAATGAAATAGTGAAATGGAATAGTGAAATGAAATAGTGAAATGAAACGGTGAAAGGAATTGGTGAAATGGAATGGTGGAATGAAATGGTGAAATGAAATAGTGAAATGAAATAGTGAAATGAAATGGTGAAATGAAATAGTGAAATGAAATAGTGAAATGAAATAGTGAAATGAAATAGTGAAATGAAATAGTGAAATGAAATAGTGAAATGAAATAGGGAATGAAATGGTGAAATGAAATAGTGAAATGAAATAGTGAAATGAAATGGTGAAATGAAATAGTGAAATGGAATAGTGAAATGAAATAGTGAAATGAAATGGTGAAATGAAATAGTGAAATGAAATCTTGTGGTTGTTTTATGAAGGCTTATGAAGTAAGTAGCACTTCTATACAGCAAAAGTACTTCTTCAAGTAGTTATAACTGCTCCCACGGTAACCTTTGTGAGTCCTGTCAGGGAACCATATTGTAAATCCGAAAAGAATATATGACAGCGCGGCCATTGCTGTCACTTCAACAGTTCGAAGCGTTTTTGATGACTCTTTGTTATAAGTAAATGAAATTTTGCTAAATATTACTTATGATGCATTAATACACACACACACATTGAAAAGCATGTTTCAACAGAAAAATTGTCTTCGCATAGCAAATTTGGTTTTTACATGAGCGGCAGTGAGTATCAATATATGTAGGCAAAAAGGTTCGTTTCCTATATTCGTCATAACCATATAATTTAGATTATTTATATCTTTTCCGAGGACAAAAAAACTATAACACAGTTGTAACAGCGCAAAAAGAATGTTTAAATATAACTGTTGCCCAGTAATTTTCATTTGTTACAAAAATTTCTTACTTTCCAAATCTTTATATACCCTTTCAAGCTCAGCATCAAAACAATCAAACAGTTATCACATTGAAGCTGTTGCACACACGATTATACGGTTGCTTTATAATTGCAACCTGTAACACTTATACAAAGCAACTACTTACTTCATAAAAGCTTCTTTACACGTCATATACTAGTGTCTTAGAGCCTTGAAACATTGCCTGCTGATGAAATGAAGCGGAGAGGTTTCCATATTGCTCAATAAGCATCCATGTACCCTTTATACCGGGTGATTCTCGAAGAAGGCTCACCCCTATAACTTTTTTATTATTGAAGATAGAAAAACTAAATCTGGGAGTTGTGTATAATAGTTCAATTTACATTTTTTTACATCTTCACTTGCTCTGCCGTACTTCCGGTTCGACCGGAAACGACCACAACTTTCGATTTTTAAATGGAATATCTTATATATTTTTATTTATTTCGTTCGAGAATGACATTCTAAATCCAACAACACCAACTTGCAAAATTTGCGAATAAAGTCATTTTTATTCCAATTTTTTATTTCCGATTTAGAATGCCATGGATCGAGTAAATCGCTTCATTCTTGATCAAGTAACATGGGAAAAATACGACTATGAGGCTTATGACTTCACAGTCGTTTCAAGAATTATTTAAAGTCGCAAATTAGTCCATTAAGGTCAAAAATTTTCAAAATGACCTCCTTCTTGATCACGGCAAAGTTCAACTTTTTCAATTGTTGCGCGCACCACATTGATTAGCTGTTCCGCAGTGATGTTCTGGAATGCCACCCTTACTTTATACTCCAGTTCTTCACGAGTAGCTGATGCTGTGTTATACACCTGATTTTTAATTGTTCCCCAGTGAAACAAATCTAGCGAAGTAAGATCTGGTGAAATATTACATTATGAAAAAATGTGACAACTTAAGAATGTACCTCGCAGGCCACTGAATAGATCCATAAGTGCCAATCCACTTTTCTGGAAAGGTGTCATTCAGATGTTCTCTTACGACTTGAGAATTGTGAGGTGGCGCTCCATCTTGTTGAAAATAGATATCAACTTGGTTAGCCAGTGGCAATTCTTCAATGAAACAATTAATTTTATTTCTTTGGAACTGTAGATATATTTCCGCAGTAAGTTGTCCGTCGAAAATAATTGGCCCCAAAAGTTTTCTTTCGATAATACCCATCCAGCAATTGAAACCTAATCGCTCTTGAAAATTCCCTTCTTGCATTAGATGTAAATTTGTTTGAGACCAGTACCTTTTATTATTCCGATTGAATAAACCCAAGTTGGTGAATCGAGTTTCATCTGAATAAATAATTTTAAATGGAAAACGTACATCTTCTCTGTATTCAGTCAAAAACCAGTTGCAACAAGTAAATCTTCGGTTGCGGTCGTTATCGTAAAGATGTTGGTGTAGTTGGTACTTGAATGATCGATAACACAGGTCTACAATGATTTTGGTGCCGCTTAAAGTAAAACTGATTTCAAGTACATTCGGTACCCTAATAAAAACTTGATACTTACTTTTTTAATGCTACGTATAGTTTTTGAGATTTCATTTATTAAAAAACGAAAGAATATTTAATTCAAAACAGTTAATTACATTTAATTACACATTTAATTTACAGGTTAGAAGCTTCTTTTTTTAGATTGTCTCCGATGGATGTCTTCAGGACATTCCCGTGTAATACTCCAACAGTAATCTGCCATCATATGCTCATCCCAGCGACCTTGGTATCTATCTTCCATCATCTTTAAATCTTGATGGAAACGTTCTCCTTGTTCTTCGCTATACGCTCCAAGATTTTCAGGAAACTTGTCTAAATGATTGTCCAGATAGTGTACTTTCATGCTCATATTACATCCAAGATTTTCAAAACTAATTAAGAGGTTTTGAACTAACTCTTTGTAATTTTCGGCCTTCTGATTTCCTAAGAATTTTTTTACCACAGCAACAAAAGATTACCAAGCCGCTGCTTCTTAATTATTCATTGAATGGATAAAATCTTTGTCTTTCATGAAAAGTCTTATCTGTGGGCCATCAAAAATACCAGCTTTTAGTTTTTCATTACTTAAACCGGGAAACTTTCTTGATAGATATACAAAACACGGACACTAACGCCTTAACATATTGCTTCATAAGTCCCAATTTGATGTGCAATGGAGAAAAAATAATCTTATCACAGGAAACTAAAGGCGGGTTCATAATATTTTGTTTGCCAACCGTCATATTATTTCTCAAAGGCCAATCTTTCTCGATCCAGTGGTCTTTTTTTGCTCTGCTGTCCCATAAACATATAAAGCATGGAAATTTAGTGTACCCACTTTGTTGACCTAATAGAAAGTTGACCATTTTTAAATCGACCCATATAACCCATTGGTGCTCCGAGTACTCAAGTTTTTTTAAAACAAGATCCACGTTTTGATACCCCTCTTTCAATTTCGTTGAATGAGCAACGTATGTAGTTAAAAAGTTCAAGTATACACGTGTACATGATGCTGCTAATAAAAATGGTTTTTACATAGGAAAAAGTTTTGTGAAAACTGTGATTTTTGGAACATATATGTGGTGAAATGTTTTCTGCTAAACTGTGCAATCAATTATAGGAAATTTTCAATAAGTTGTGAGTTAAGTGCAGAAATGCAGGTCGAGTAGACAAAAAAGGATAGTTCCTTATCTTAATCGACTTTCAACACCTGTTCATTTATCTCTAATCTGTCTCGGAAAAAAAGGGTACATTCCTTTTTCTTTTTACTGACACAGTAAAAAGTCTAATTAGATACATTAGTCATCAGCCTCCTACAAGGAATTCCTCACCTCACCAGTGCAGCGCGCAATAATCTTTACTGGGACAAGTCAATCTTGGTGGACCTCTCTCACAATGGTTAACTTTAAATGCTGTAAATCAAAACCTATACCTTCTTATTTCATCTGTACCCAATGCCTCAGTATCTTCCATCAAGCTTGCGTACTTAGAAATAAAAATAAATTCAAATTTATAGAAGATCACAAAGTGATCTGCTGTAAGAGCACTACTGAGGTTCTAGAGCAAAGCCTTACAGAAAAAAGTATCCTAGAAAAGACCATTGAAGAACTCAAAGAAAAATTAAAAAAAAATTGGGGGGAAAAAAAAAAAAAGACACAGCATTAAAAGACAAAAAAACAAACCAACATGCTAAACGCTACCCAAACTGCACACACCGAAACTGCAGCAACAATTGGGACCCAAACCTCACTCACAGAGGCCAGGTACTTTCCCCAAAAAAATGAGGGGAACTCCATAATGATAACACAGACAGTATGGATATCAATATAAAGAACAAAACAAAAATTAATTTTGCACCCAAGAGCACACAATGCAACCTTAAAAAGCTCTCAGACAAAGGAAAGTTGAAACATGTAAAGAAATTTAACAGGTTTCCTTAAAACGCAAAAACAATAAAATATTATCTGAAGTCGACAGACCCACATCTTCTAGTACAATGAATAACTTTAACGTTGAAATAATAAATAATAATAAACCTAGTGTAGGCCAAAACGAACTTGTTGAATGTTCCATTGAATATGAACCAAATTTAGAAGAACTTGCTGAAGAAAACCCTGAAGCTGATAGGACACCACTAGTGACGACCAAGGAAGCTACTGCTAGCATCAATAGTACTATTGATGGTATTTACCTAACTACGCCCTTGCAGGAAACCCCAAAGTCGAAACTACTAATCATTGGAGATGAGTATACCATAGATGAAATCATAAAGCCTCATATCGAATGGAAGAATCTAACAATCAATAGTTTTCAAGACACAATAAACTACGGGTCTGAAGATTATGTTATAGTAATGTGTAATACTAATAACATAAGCAACTCTGGAAACCTCAAACTATCATTGAAACAAACTCTACCTCTTTGCAAATTCACAAATCTTATCTTGATCATTGAACGCAATAAACCTATTGACGATATTATCATTATAAAAATAAAAACTGAAATCGACAGATTCATAAAACGTAATGTAGGCTGTCACATAAAAATATTAGTAGACAATAAATATCAAGGTAGTAAACAAAATATATTTGACAATATTAGAATACATCTTGCAAACAACCCAATAGGGAACACTGTTCTGAAAAACGTTAAAATAACTGACAAACCTGACACACATCCCAAGGTGGCGATGCTTGATTCTTTTTTAGAGATTCAACCGACTCCAACATTGGTGGTGTAGTAACAAGCTATCAGGTTAACCATAATGTTAAATCTATCTCGGTTATGACTCTTAATGTACAGTCTGTCCGCTCAAAAATAGATGAATTCTATATCTTTCTTGAAAATGAAAAGTTTCCTGATATGGTGTTACTAACTGAACATTGGCTTAATAGGGAAGAACCTTTGTATATTCCAAACTATGTGTTAGTGTCCAAATTTTGTAGAAGTGAGTTTAGGTGTGGAGGAACACTGATTCTCGTAAATGAACTGGCACTAAGAAAATTTGAATTCATAGATATCAATAAATATAACAATATTATAGGCGAGAAAGAATTTGAATTTTCAATAGCGTTCTCTGCCAAGGCAGATCTCTACCTAATATAGGTCTCCTAGTGCAAATGGATTTATATCTACCATACAAATCTACAATAATCATGGCGGGTGATTTCAACATTGACTATGACGACAATCATTCGCAATTAACTCAAACTCAACAACTTAACAACCTATTTGTTTCCTTCAATATGACAATGCACACAAATGGCCCCACTAGAATCACGCAACATTCATATAGTAAAATTGATTATATTTGTAGTAACTTACAACAAGAGGATGTGTTATGTTCTGTAATACCGGCTAACATTTCAGACCATGAAGCTGTCCAATGTAAAATGAAGATCACCTACACATCCAATTCTAAAAACAAATTCAAATGGGGAAGACTATTCAGTAAAACCAATTATGAAAACTTTTATAATATTTGCATTCAGAAGGACTGGAACTCCTGCCTTGTAACAGATGACCCTTTCCACTCCTTTTATAACCTCATATTGATTGCTTAATACCATTTAAAAAAAAAAAAAAAAAGAGTAAGATCTAAAAAATTATGGCTAACAAAGGGGATTCGTACATCTTCTAAAAATTTAAGATGCCTACACCAAATTAAAAAAACAACGAATGACATACTTTTTCATCAATATTACTACACCTATAAAAGGATCTACAACAATTGAAGTGGCAAAGAAAAACTACTTTCATAATAGAATTTCACAAAGTAATAATGCAAGCAGAGAGACCTGGCGAGTCGTAAATGATATTTGTGGGAAAAACACGTTCAAGACTAATGTAGAAAACCTAGACCCAAACCTACTTAACGAATACTACTGTTCAATAGCGGAAAAGTTATCAAATAATATTCCTGATGCACCTGACCCACTTGTATATATGCACAATATAAATATCACTCAAAATTTCATAATATCTGAGACTAACCTATGTGAAGTGATAAAAACTATCAAAAACATGAAAAACAAAAGTTCATGTGGGAGTGACAATCTCTCAATAAAAATACTTGAGAATGTACCTATATTCATACTGGAATTACTTGTCCACCTTATAAACAAATCTTTCGCTTCAGGCACCTTTCCAGATTTCCTAAAAACAGCCATTGTGGTTCCTATACACAAATGTGGTGACAATCATGATCCATCTAATTATAGGCCAATTTCACTTTTATCAGTTCTAGGTAAAATCATAGAGAAACTGGTAAAAGTGAGACTAATGAACTCCTTGAAAAACTGCAGCATTCTAAACACTGAACAATTTGGGTTTCAACAACGTAAAAGCACAAGCGATGCTATCTCTACACGGAAATGAATCAGAGAAAAGCTTGCGCAGCAATATTTTGTGATTTGTCAAAAGCTTTTGACTGCGTAAATCATGAAATTTTGCTGCGTAAGCTACAGCTCTATGGTTTCAGAAATCAGAGCCTCAAGTGGGTGGAATCGTATTTACGCCAACGAACCCAAATTGTTAGAACACACAAATTATCCTTGTGCCATTCGATGTGGAGTTCCTCAAGGCTCAGTGCTTGGTCCCATTTTATTTCTGCTATATTTCAACGACCTGGCTACCATTACATCCGATGGATCATTCACAATATTTGCAGATGATACTACCATTCTATGGAATGATGAAAATGTTGATAATCTACGCTCCAAAATGACACGAGACATATCAAAGATCAAAGAATGGTGTGATGCCAATTTACTATCTCTCAATATTAATAAAACTAACTGTTTATCTTATCAATGTACAATTCCTGATATCCCTCTAGGACAGGACACGATAACCAATTTAAGTATGACTAAATTTCTCGGTGTTTACATTGACAAACAATTGAATTTTCAGCATCATGTCAAGCAGTTGGGAAAAAAACTTGCTTCCGGTTGTTATGCAATGCGCATAGTAGCCAGGGAATTGGATGTAGCAACAGCTAAGGTGGTTTACCATGCACTAATTGAGTCGCATATTCAATATGGAATATCGTTCTGGGGCACTTGTAATAAAGAAAATTTTAATTCAATCTTCGTCCTGCAAAAACGGCCTATCCGCTATTTATCTAAAGTAGGATCAAGAGTATCATGTAGGTCACTGTTCAAGGACAATAAACTGCTAACTCTCCCTTCTTTGTACATTCTTGAAACTGCCTGTTTGGTCTTCAAACACAAATCATTGTATCAAGTCAATGAGGGAATCACCCGCCAAAGAAACCACTTGAAACTCCCTATTCCCTCAAGTAGGTTAATCGTAAACTCTCTGATCTACAATGCTGCCAAAATATACAACAAACTCCCACTGAACATAAGAAACATCGAAAACTATAACCTATTCAGATCTGCTGTTAAAAAAATTCTCCTAGAATTAGTAATTTATGAAATAGAGGAGTTTTTCCATACTACCTTGATATAAGCACACCTAATGACATTAGTTTATTCCATAAACTGTTTTCAACTTATAACTACTTTCACCTACTGTACTCTATTTTTACTTTTTTTTCTAACTTATACTGTGATGCCTATTACCATTTATATAGTTCTATCTTAATTTTAGTGTGTATGTACATGTAATTATACAATTATAACACAACTCTATTCAATGTTTTATATATATATTTTTATAATTATCTGTGAAATCTAGCAACTTTGTATGAGTATGATATTATAGCTTTGTCTATAAGAATTCTTGTTCTTCCGACAATAAAGCATACTTTTGATTGATTGATTGATTGATTGATGTCTCCTTCACTGAATCTGTTATAGGTTTTCTAAACTTTTTCACTACATATTCACCACAAATGTAACAAAATGTATTTGGATTATTTACACAACACCTTCTCGACGACGACATATCAATATTATTAATAAAAAAAAGAAATGTATTGATTATAATGACATTAAGTATGATAAAATACGTTTTTTAGGTTATTATATCGATCGATACAAACCTGAACGTAGCTTCAAGATTTTGACAGCTTCGCCCTGACATCTTGCGGGCTAATTAACCAAATTATAACCTAGAATTAGCGGCACCACACAAGATTCGACTTTCTGGTGTCGTGGTGGACGGACGTCTGCCACGCGGGCAGAAAGTCAGGTTAATGTCAGTTTTTGTACAGCCGTTCCACGTGCATTGAAAAAGTTATTAATTATTGTGAAAGTTTTGGGCATTCGTGGTATCATTTCGAGTGAGACAATCCCGTTTGCCCACTGAAGGGGGGTCGAATTTGTGGCTATAGCCCCCGTTTACTGGTATATTATCCAGTATTGGATAAACCATAAAAAACAAGACAAGACAAGACAAGGCACCACACAAAACATATTTTTTTGTAGACCTGTGTAATTATATTTTCGAAGAATTCTCCAAACGGACGAATTACTTATATCACACTCGGAAACAATTTGGTGAATTGACGTCGTACAATTCACTTCAACATAGGCCAACACGTCTACCTCTTTTTCTTCACTGACGATGAAGTTATTGGCCTTTTCTTCTGCTTCATTTCGCATTTTCCTTTCCAGTTTTGGAAAATATGCCGAGTGGGATGGCGACGATTAGGGAATCTCTTAGCATAAATTCGAGCTGCATCAGTTGCATTCTCTTTTGCTTCTCCGTAAATTAGCAAAATGTCAATGTTCTCGTTTCTAGTTTGATTTTCCATATCAAATTATAAACTTCGCAACACATATATTTTTAAAAGTGACAGCATATTCATTAGCCTATTTGTTTGGATTGTTTGTAACGGATAACTAGAATAACAGGACTTACTGCATAAGTATACCGAATACGTATTATTTGTTATGAGGTATGAACGCTTCTTGCAATTATCCAGAAAAATAGTGAAAATTAAGTGAAATTGTGTGGTATCAAATTTTTCGTAAGAAATTTATCTTTCCCAAAAACCCGATGAGCCACCCCTTTTCCATTTGAAAAAATCAAGTTAACTGGAAAAATTCATATTTGCGACTTTTAAATAATTCTTAAATCGACTGTGAAGTCATGAGCCCCAAGGTCGTATTTTTACACGCTTTATATTAGCTTCACTTGTATGTTTGTTTGTAGCCGACTCCTTTGGGCGCGATTTTGACCCACCTCCAGACGTCCGAATGATTTGAAATTTGGCAGATGTACACAATTCCGGTGACAATGCATTAAGAAATTTTTGTGTGAAAAGAAAACAAAATGGCGGCTCCAATATGGCGTACGAGTTTTGTGATTATGGTCCGATTCGCTTCAAAATTGGTATCCTAGAGTTTTTGTGGTCGTAGATTATGATTCTTTGGTCAAAATTGAAAAATTCAAGATGGCGGCTCCAAAATGGTGGACGAGTATTGTGATTATGGTCTGATTTTATTCAAAATTGGTATGTGGGGGTTTTTGGAGTCGAATATTATGATTCTTTTGTGAAAATTGGAAAATTCAAGATGGCGGCTTTAAATGGTGGCCGAGTTTTGTGATTATGGTCTGATTTTATTCAAAATTGGTATGTGGGGGTTTTTGGGGTCGAATATTATGATTCTTTTGTAAAAATAGGATAATACAAGATGCGGTTTTAAATGGCGGCCAGTTTTGTGATTATGGTCTGATTTATTCAAAATTGGTATGTGGGGGTTTTTGGGGTCGGAGATTATGATTACCTAATTTGATAAGATTATTCCATTTTTAATTTGCAAAAAAATAATGAAAATAATAGTAAAAAAAAACCAAAAAAACACGCTTTCATAAATAAACCACACTAAAAGGTAGGAAATAAATAATAGTTTAGAAAAACTTAAAAACACGCTTTTATAGAAAACCAGACCAAAAAAATAGAAAATAGAAAAAAAATATTTTATTTAAAAAAAAGAGTGGAGTGCATGATATCAATAATTATATAGTACATTACACACCGAGGCGATACCATGCACCCCACGCTTTTTTTTGAATAAAATATTTGTTTTTCTTATTTTCTATTTTTTTGTCTGGTTTTCTATAAAACCTTTTTTTTTTAAAGTATTATTTATTTTTTCTATGTTTTTCACCGTGTAGCTACAGTTTTTAATTTCTGTGTAATCGATGTTACAAGTTTTTCTGCTGCAGAGTCAATATCTGTAGTATTATAAACAGAGTTAAAATTAGTATTTTTCACTTTCATGGATAATTTGTTGTAATCGATTTTTTTGTATGTGTTTGTCTTGTTTTTGGTGGTGATAGTTTTTTTATTTGGGAAAATAATTTGTAATAGAAGGGTAGCATGTTTCGTACGGATAAGAATGTGATCTATACAGGTATGGGGGGGTTTTTGGGGTCGAATATTATGATTCTTTTGTAAAAATTGGAAAATTCGAAATGGCGGCTCAAAAATGGCGGCCGAGTTTTGTGATTATGGTCTGATTCTATTCAAAATTGGTATGTGGGGGTTTTTGATGTCGAATATTATGATTCTTTTGTCAAAATTGAAAAATTCGAGATGGCGGCTCCAAAATGGTGGACGAGTTTTGTGATTATGGTCTGATTCTATTCAAAATTGGTATGTGGGGGTTTTTGGAATCGACTATTATGATTCTTTTGTGAAAATTGGAAAATTCGAAATGGCGGCTCAAAAATGGCGGCCGAGTTTTGTGATTATGGTCTGATTCTATTCAAAATTGGTATGTGGGGGTTTTTGATGTCGAATATTATGATTCTTCTGTGAAAATTGAAAAATTCAAGATGGCGGCTTCAAAATGGCGGCCGAGTTTTGTG
Source organism: Gonioctena quinquepunctata (assembly GCA_018342105.1). Taxonomy (NCBI): domain Eukaryota; kingdom Metazoa; phylum Arthropoda; class Insecta; order Coleoptera; family Chrysomelidae; genus Gonioctena; species Gonioctena quinquepunctata. Next base: position 167,998 of record JAFIRS010000418.1, on the reverse strand, counting down.
ATTATGGTCTGATTCTATTCAAAATTGGTATGTGGGAGTTTTTGGGGTCGGAGATTATGATTGCCCAATTTGATGAGATTATTCCATTTTTGAATTTGCAAAAAAATAATAAAAATAATAGTTTTTATGAATAAACCACACTAAAAAATAGGAAATAAATGATAGTTTGAAAAAACTAAAAAACACGCTTTTATAGAAAACCAGACTAAAAAAATTTAAAATAAGAAAAAAATGTATTTTATTAAAAAGAAAAGCGTGGGGTGCATGGTATCAATAATTATATAGTACATTACACACCGAGGCGATACCATGCACCCCACGCTTTTTTTTTAATAAAATATATTTTTTTCTTATTTTCAATTTTTTTAGTCTGGTTTTCTATAAAAGCGTGTTTCTTAGTTTTTTCAAACTATCATTTATTTCCATGTTACTTGATCAAGAATGAAGCGATTCACACGATCTATGGCATTCTAGATCGAAAAATAAAAATTGGAATAAAAATGACTTTAATTGTCAAATATTGACAAGTGAGGTGTTGTTGGATTTAGATTGTCATTCTCGATCGAAATAAGTAAAAATATGTAGGATGTCCCATTCGAAAATCGAAAGTTGGGGTCATTTCCTGTCAAACCGGAAGTACGGCAAAGCAAGGAATAAAAAAGTTATAGGGGTGAGCCACCTTAGAGAATCACCCGGTAAATCCATTATCAAAAACTATAATCAAATAAACATCATTATTAAATATATACAGTGCGCGTCAAAATTATGGAACGAATTCGATATTTCGCAAGCCATGTACTTTTGACAAAAATCCTGAAATAGGTCGATTTTTATTTTAAAATGCCAATTTTTTTATGTATATTCTAAAGAGGTTATGTCACTGGTTTTGACATGGTGACGTAATCGGTAATTTTTTTAAATTGTAATAGATGTCTTGTGATACCTCATCTGAAAGGCCTTTCAATACTGCATTCAATGATAATAATTAATTAGATTTTTTTTGTACAGGGTGAACAAAAATTAGTATTTTATTTCAATAAGAGAATAACTTTATATCCAACAAAATAGAACAGTTAAATAAGATGTTCGAAATACCATCCACCAGTCTCTTGACAATGAGCAAATCTACGGACACATTCCTCTTGCACATTGCGAATAACTTCCGGAGTAATTCTGTTAATTTCGATCCTCATTCGATTTTTCAACTCTTGTAGATTTTGTGGCCTATCTACATAGACCTTCGATTTCAAATAACCCCACAAGAAAAAATCCAGGGGCGTAAGATCTGGAGATCTTGGGGGCCACTCTATCGGTCCGCGTCTACCAATCCACCTCCTAGGAAAACAGTTGTTCAAAAACTCGCGAACATCATGTGCATAGTGCGGGGGTGCACCATCTTGTTGCAACCAAATACTTTCATTTGGTGAGTTAGGATTGTTGGCGTTTGGAGAAATATCGGCAAGGCTAGGTATGATTTCATTTCTCAAAAATTCTAAGTAACGCTCCCCTGTGAGATTTACTTCGAGAAAATACGGGCCAATAATCCTGTCGTTTATTATCCCTGCCCAAACATTGACTTTCTGAGGGTATTGAGTATGCCCGTCCATCATCCAGTGAGGATTATCCCTACTCCAATATCTGCAATTCTGACGATTTACTGAACCATTTAGGCAAAACGTAGCCTCATCGGAAAACAGAATTTGTTTTATAATAATAATAATAATAATAATAATAATAATAATAATAAATGCTTTTATTGAAAGGTTACATACTCTGTACATAGAACCTAACAAAAGGCAGGATTCAATATCTGCGCATGAAACATCATTGCAGAGCTTGCTCTTCCATCCAACCATCAAAATATGTTCATGATCATGCTTAATTTAAAAATATTCATTACAAAAAAAAACAATAAAAATAAAAAAAAAGAACCAAAATATATGAAAAACTATATATAAAATAAAATATTGCAGGAAATCAATAGGAAAATTTCTTAGAAGTTGAAAACAGGGGTGTGCCAATTCAAGTTCGTTTTATATCATATTTCAATATACGGAAAGCTGTTTTCGATTAAATATTGTTTCAATTTTTTTTTGAACGTATTGAGTGAAAATGATTTGAATTCAGTCGGTAACCGGTTGTATAAGCGAACAATCTGATACGAGAAGGAGCCACGGAAGAAAGAACGTGGATTGTGGTTACACAAATCCTGCATTATTTCACAGAACACTATACGGCGATCGGGATCATCATCATTGAGTTGTTGATGTAGCTGTACTTTGTATGGATGGTACTTTTCTGCTTTTAGAATACGTAATACAGAACTTTGGGATATGTCAAGGTCTGCTGCAATTTGTCGTGAAGTATTGTGAGGATTATTCTCTACACCCAATAGAACATCAAGTTTCACGTTTTCTTCTATTTTAGGACGTCCAGCATTCGGAATATGTTTGACATGACCAGTTTCTCTGAATTTTTTCTCAATCTTACTGTCTGTTGAACGACTGATAGGTCTATTTGGATACTTCGCATTGAACAAGTCGCATACCTCTTGCTGAGTTCTGGTTCTATCTCCGCATCCAATAAAAATTAAAATTTCTATACGTTGGGTTTCACTTAGAGTAGCCATAGTGTACTTTTAGAACCTTTTTACTTAGAATTTGTGCAGAATATTTGTTGATATTTCAACTGACATTTAGTTGACACTAACTTGCCTATTATGGCATTAATTTGTGATTGTCTTTTGTTTCCATTTTAGACTAGGAAATAGCTAACTATCAATATTTGGAAAGGATCCATTGGTGTAGTAGAGCACTGACTCACTAGTCTGCCAGGGCAGTTTAAGGGATTAGAGCCTTGGCTCAAAAAAGTAAAATTCTGCATTTTTTAACACGCTTTTATTATCTTTACTTGTAACTAAATAACTCACAATGTAATTAAATCTTGGAAGTAAATATTCACCCACTTCCAAACTTCCGAATAATCTGAAATTTGTCACACATATCCAGGACCGATGACAATACAAGAATTTCATAATCATAATGTAATAATAATAAAAATATATTTTTTCAAACGCCAACAATCCTAACTCACCAAATGAAAGTATTTGGTTGCAACAAGATGGTGCACCCCCGCACTATGCACGTGATGTTCGCTAGTTTCTGAATAACTGTTTTCCTAGGAGGTGGATTGGTAGACGCGGACCGATAGAGTGGCCCCTAAGATCTCCAGATCTTACGCCCCTGGATTTTCTCTTGTGGGGTTATTTGAAATCGAAGGTCTATGTAGATAGGCCGCAAAATCTACAAGAGTTGAAAAATCGAATTAGGATCGAAATTAACAGAATTACTCTGGAAGTTATTTGCAATGTGCAAGAGGAATGTGTCCGTAGATTTGCTCATTGTCAAGAGACTGGTGGATGGCATTTCGAACATCTTATTTAACTGTTCTATTTCGTTGGATATAAAGTTATTCTCTTATTGAAATAAAATATTTATTTTTGTTCACCCTGTACAAAAAAAAAACTAATTAATTATTATTATTGAATGCAGTATTGAAAGGCCTTGCAGATGAGGTATCACAAGACATCTATTCCAATTTAAAAAAATTACCGATTACCATGTCAAAACCAGTGACATAACCTCTTTAGAATATACATAAAAAAATCGGCATTTTAAAATAAAAATCGACCTATTTCAGGATTTTTGTCAAAAGTACATGGCTTGCGAAATATCGAATTTGTTCCATAATTTTGACGCGTACTGTATGTGTTCTCCACTGTAATAATTATCACCTATTATTTTTGTGAGCTTCATTCATTCTCTTTCATATTGTATTTTGTTCTGTATTCTTCAATGTTTTTTTTTTCTCTCTATCATTGTCGTTCTAAATTATTCACATTATTATTATACCATTATTATTTAATTTATGTTGTTATTTATTTTATTCCAAAATTGTTTTAATAATGTCTCATGGTGTAGTTGATAAGATCTCCATCGAGAAAACAATGGAATAAACACCCTTCATCATAATTATTACAATTATAATTAATTTCACGTCTATATATTTTTTCTCTTTCTTCGTATTTTTTTAATTTATTATCATTTATTTAGGTGCAAGAGTAAGAATGGTTTATATCAATCTTGTAACCTATTGACAGTTTTAATTTTTTTTCTTTCTCCAAATGTATCTAGATATTATTTTCTGTCAATAAATGTATATATTATTATTATTATTATTATATCTTACAGAGGCTGTATGAATTGTGCCTATTTTGGAGGTATTGATACTTCTTGATGCTGAATAACTGTTTTCAACTCTAATTTATACAAAATAGAAAAATCGAAGTGCAGTCTTCTTCACAACAAAAGTTCAATATAAATTGAACTAGAAAATGGTAGATCACAGGGGAAAAACAACCACTTTCCTGGCAAATACCACGCAGAACGTTGAATGATATTCACCTGAAAATCCATGCATACCTCCATATAAATGGACATTGAATGCAAATATTTCTTTCTGATAAGCTCGATTATGTTTAATTCATGTCGTGTTCGCCTAACAATCCGCATACCGGTTTCAGGCTTTTTGGCCCTCATCAGTACGGAGTAGTCACCAGCCAGAGGTCCGAAGAGCTCTGACCGAAGCGAGACACAACATAAACAGAACCAGAGGCGTACCATAGGGTATGACCAGAGCCCTCATCAGTGGTAGTCACCAGCCAGAGGTCCGAAGAGCCTGACGAAGCGGAGAGGGCCAAAAAGCCTGTAACGGGTTTGCGATGATGGTTCTGTTTATGTTGTGTCTCGCTCGTCAGACTCTTCGACCTTGGCTGTACTATCCGTACTGATGAGGGCCAAAAAGCCTGAAACCGGTATGCGGATTGTTAGGCGAACACGACATAAATTAAACATAATCGAGCTTATCAGAAAGAAACATTTGCATTCAATGTCCATTTATATGGAGGTACGCATGGATTTTCAGGTGAATATCATTCAACGTGGTATTTGCCAGGAAAGTGGTTGTTTTTCCCCTGTGATCTACCATTTTCTGGCTCAATTTATATTGAGCTATTGTTGTGAAGAAGACTGCACTTCGATTTTTCTATTTTTATTCCACTTCACATGGCGTTTATCTTTCACTATATGCTAGTCGGGCTTGCCACTCCTACTGAGAAAGAATCTTTTATTTAGAAACCTATCGAGGTGGGAGATTTTCGGAGTGTTTCTTTCTGTCACTAGGTACCGCCAGTTGAAAGTTTTCTTTTCGGGCGTACCTATAGGTGTTATAGACTTGATGATGGTTCTGTTTATGTTGTGTCTCGCTTCGGTCAGAGCTCTCCGGACCTCTGGCTGGTGACTACTCCGTACTGATGAGGGCCAAAAAGCCTGAAACCGGTATGCGGATTGTTAGGCGAACACGACATAAATTAAACATAATCAAGCTTATCAGAAAGAAACATTTGCATTCAATGTCCATTTACATGGAGGTATGCATGGATTTTCAGGTGAATATCATTCAACGTTCTGCGTGGTATTTGCCAGGAAAGTAGTTGTTTTTCCCCTGTGATCTACCATTTTCTGGTTCAATTTATATTGAACTATTGTTGTGAAGAAGACTGCACTTCCATTTTTCTATTTTTATTTCACTTCACATGGCGTTTATCTTTCACTATATGCTAGTCGGGCTTGCCACTCCTACTGGGAAGGAATCTTTTATTTAGAAACCTATCGAGGTGGGAGATTTTCGGAGTGTTTCTTTCTGTCACTAGGTACCGACAGTTAAAAGTTTTCTTTTCCGGCGTACCTATAGGTGTTATAGACTCGATGATGGTTCTGTTTATGTTGTGTCCCGCTTCGGTCAGAGCTCTTCGGACCTCTGGCTGGTGACTACTCCGTACTGATGAGGGCCAAAAAGCCTGAAACCGGTATGCGGATTGTTAGGCGAACACGACATAAATTAAACATAATCGAGCTTATCAGAAAGAAACATTTGCATTCAATGACCATTTACATGGAGGTATGCATGGATTTTCAGGTGAATATCATTCAACGTTCTGCGTGGTATTTGCCAGGAAAGTAGTTGTTTTTCCCCTGTGATCTACTATTTTCTGGTTCAATTCATATTGAACTTTTGTTGTGAAGAAGACTGCACTTCGATTTTTCTATTTTTATTCCACTTCACATGGCTTTTATCTTTCTCTAATTTATACGGTATTAAACTATATAAAAATGTGGAGTAGATGTTGTTAGCGCTTTTAAGAAGCAATTGCGTGTTACTCGGGAATCATCTGTTGTTTTCAGCTGCATTAGAGTTCGTTCTACTTCTTTTTCGTTAGTTGGGAATAGATACGTGTTGTTTCCAATGTTTTTTTCGTTGTTTTGGAACTCAATAAATCAAAGATTTTTTTATAGAAATTCCTCCTACATCTGTATCCATAACTTCTCATCAAATACTTCATTTTCGAAACGCCACTGTAGCCAAAATCAAACCCCAGCGCAGTCGCCTATGCAGCTATCCCCCACGCAACTGCAACGTGATTCCGAGCGCCTCGACGTCTGCCACTTCGAACGAACCCGTGCTCCGCGTTTGACGTCCCCACCAAATGCAGCGTGCGAGTTTCCACGAAAACTTTTCACCACTTTCCCGAAAATCATGTAAAACGCCAGCGTGAATACATGGGTAAAAATCGTGGCATATCGATGCTTTTCTTCAAATCGCTGCCTGATCTAGACACCGGCGACGACATTTTCGTCAGTTCGAATGCAAATTACGTTGACTTAGAAGTTCCACGAGAATCGGACACCATGCTCTCGGCAGAGTACTTGAGTAGCTTTCACAACATCATCCAGTCGTACACGGAAGGCAGTGACATTCACAAAAACGCTATTTTGGAGATCAAATCCAAGGGTGCTACTCTCGTTCTCAATGCATCGAATGCCACAGACTCGGTATTCATGCCCGAACTCTTCTACCGGCATTCCATGGCAATGACTACCGTGTATTGTGTGGCCTATCTCCTGGTTTTCGCTCTAGGTCTAGTGGGCAACTTTTTCGTGATAGCAGTTGTTTTTCGGTCGCCTCGTATGCGGACTGTGACGAACTTTTTCATCGTCAATTTGGCCATTGCAGATATCCTAGTCGTCATGTTTTGTTTGCCTGCCACCTTGATGTCCAATATCTTCGTTCGTAAGTACCACATTATGAGTTGATGTTTATCGTTTTATTATCTTGAATGATAACATTATTTAGACAAAGTCCAAATCCTCACCAAATGACACATTCATGGCATATGACATAAACCTTGGAAATTGTTAAAAAAAAAAATTGCTGAAGGACTTAACGATTTTGAATAAACACTGTACGAGGCACAACATCAGAATACAGGGTGATTCGAAAGAACTTTGACAAACTTCAGGAGGTGATTTCTCACAATATTCTAATATGAATTGTCCAAATAAATATATGCCCGGAAACGCTTCGTTTCCAAGATATAGGGTGTTAAAGTTTTATTTTTATTTTCGTTTTTTTTTAGTTACATTCGAAATACTGACCTTAATTGAAAGAAAATTGGTATCGAGAGGTTTTCTGAGGTGTAGAATTCGAACCTGATGTTAATATTGCTCTTACTCGTAGGGGGCGCAAACTACACGTCTCTCTCTTTTTCAATCAATCAATCAATCATGCTTTATTGTCAGAAGATAGAAAAATCTCATAGACAAAGCGATAAATAATGATAATAGTACATAAATGAACTCCTATAAACATAAAAATATATAAGCATATTTGAGCACATATACAGACATATTCAATTCAATTCAATTTATTCATATCATTCCATTTTGTGTACATATGCAACTATAAATAATGAGTTATAAAATATGATAAAATGAGGTACAGAAAACCAGATAACATCCACATCGCCTAAGCTTCAAGAAGTTGTATTGCGGTTAGATATCCTCTGATTCTCTGATTTTCATATCTACTTGTTTACAAATTATAATGATCTTTCTAGCACCATTTTTCAGATGATAGAATCTCTCAAATTTTTCCTAAACAGGTGGGTGATTATAGATTAGACGTTCATTTACTGTAAGGACTATTCGAAAATTGTATTATACATATTCTGATTTCGTCCGATAATATCCTTGATAACACGTTTGTAGGAATTCAATGTATTTAATTTCTCAACTTGTAGTGGAAGCATATTGTATTATAACCTGGGTCCATAAAAAAGTATATTTCTTTGGGAGTGATTTTTTCTCATCAAGGGCACCTTAAGTGACAGATTTTCAGTGAATCTGGTGGATCGTGAATGATTTATAGAAAAATTAATTTTTTCTTTGAATACCCAGATCAAGCACTGGTAAGCGTAAACGTTTCTGATCATAAAAATATTGGCTTCCTGATAGAGAGACTGCGTTGAGTAACGTCTGTTTTCTTTAGCATAATTTTTATATATATATAGATATATACATATATAATGAGGGTCAAAATGTAATGAACATAGAACATAGAATATAAAACAATTTCTTCACATTGTCTGGTCATAAAAAAAATGATAATATTGAAATGAACAAGTATAAATATATAAAATATAAAAAAATTATAATTATAGGTTTGTAAAATAAGATATACATACAGTTATTACTCACAATATTTGACTAGTTTGACGATGATATTTCAACTTACTGAATCTAGGAAGAATTCTTCCAGTGTATAATAGGCCTTCTCAACCAAAAGCTTATTTACTTCTTTTTTGAATTTATTGAGATCCCGAATCTCCCTTATTCTTAATGGCAGGTGGTTATAGATTTTTCTGCTTCTGCTTCTGCTTCTGAGTAAGAGCAGATGAAGGTTTCAAAAGAGAAATCTGATTAGGGCGACGGGTACTATATGAGGGGGAGCAAACTAATAAGTTCTTATATTTTTTTTAGGATTCATAACTTTTTTGAGCGTACTTCTAGCACATTTTTCAGTGAAAAGATCAATTTCTCCATCATATCTTCGAAAAAAAGGTAACTCTGTTACAAGTCGCTATAAGCAACCGTTTTCTAGATATTTGGACTTGAAAATTTCAAGTCGATTACTTGATAATCGATGCGTGTTGAATTTATTACCATTATTTTGCATTTTTCACAAGAATGCCTAGGAAATGAATTTGACGTTTAGTTTTGGTTTTTTGTAGGGGGCGCCACTTATTCTATTTATTTTTACTCGTTTGAAATAGTTATTTTTGTATCAAGGGTGCAAAATCTGTATTTGTTTTAATAAAATTTGCAAGAAATATTAACATTTCATTTCAAGAAATTTTGAATATGTAGAATAAAATAAAATAAAGGAAACTATATGATATTCAAATAAATTGTTCAAAGTGTCCACCTTCAGCGAAGATACAGACATTCAGTCTTCTAGTCATTGAATCTCGTACCTGCTCAAAAATTATTGGTGTGTTTCTTATCGTTTCACAGGCGTCTACTATTCGATTTCTTAGATCTTCCTCGTTCGCTACTGGAGTTTTATATACTAGTGACTTCAAATGTTCCCAAAAATAAAAATCTAGCGGATTTAGATCTGGGGACTTTGGTGCCCACGCCTGGTTAGGTCCTTCTACACCCCTACCGATCCATCGATTTGGATACACAGTGTTAAGGAATTCCCTGGCTACAACGCTACAATGGGCCGGAGCCCCATCATGCATAATAACATGCGGATACGAATTCATGATGGTACAGTCTGAAGTAGTCTCGGCAATTCATCTTCTAAAAAGTCTCTGTAAGTTGCGCCATTCAGTCTGAAAAATGTGCTAGAAGTACGCTCAAAAAGTTATTAATCTTCAAAAAAAAAGACGTACGAGTACGAATAATAACATCTGGTTTGAATTCGACACCTCAAAAAACCTCTGAATACCAATTTTCGTTAAATTAAGGTCAGTATTTCGAAAGTTATTTAAAAAAAAAGAAAATAAAAATAAAACACCCTGTATCTTGGAAACGTAGCGTTTCCGGACATATATTTATTCGGACAATTCATATTAGAATATTGTGAGGAATCACCTCCTGAAGTTTGTCATAGTACTTCTGACTCACCCTGTATAAAAGAATCGTTATCAAGCCTAAAGAAAAAAAAGTTAAATGTAAAAGTTGTGTGGTTATGACTGGATTTTCATAAAATGCTATCAAAAATACAGTAGCGTGCAGATTTCAGGGGATATTTTTTTTAATGAGATACCCTGTATATTATTGAATTTTTGGAATGATCTTTTTCCTGATTTCAAAAATATAACATATGTTACCCCTATCTTATACTTTTTGAGATAGCAAACGTCGAATAACTTGGACTAGTTGTTACTGTAAATACCTATCCTATGAAAGTTAACATTTTCAAAGTTAAAACTATAACTAAACTATATTATGTTTCTTAAGTGACATTTCTTTAATGGAATAATTAAAATGGTTTGCAGCGAGGAAGAAAAAGTTCAAATATTTGTACAGAAATAGATAACAAAGATTTATTTAGGAAATTCAAATAACATGATAATTCATAAAAGATGTTCAATTAGTCAACCATTATTGTCAATCCATAATTGATACCGTCTTCTTATATTTATAAGTGCATTGAAAATTGCTTCATTATTGTCATTCAGATTCTCTATTTCAAGTCGAATCGTGTCTTTAATGAGTTGAATATTATTATTATCATCAACATTGGCTTTTAGGCATCCCCAGAAAATTTAATTCATAGGGGTCAAGTCCGGACTGTTAGGTGGCCATTCAATACTTCCATTATTTCCTATTGGGAATACATTATTCAAATGTTTTTGAATGGGTAGGACACTATGCAGGCTACAGAAAAATCTGTAAAAAAATATTTTCTACTTCTGGGATGAGTATTCCTTAGTAGGCAAGTCCTGTTGATATATAGGGGAAACTGGAGAAGGTTGACCATAGTAACAAATTTTGTTAAAAAAAAATATAAAATTTGCGTCTGAAAACTTTTAAATTATGTCATACAAATAAATGAATGTTTTTTTCGAAATTTGGTGACTCGACGTTTGTATTTTTAATTATTTTTTTGTAGGTTTTTAGTAATTTATTTTCAAATGCAAATGGGATAAACCTCCCCATCTATGGGAGATATGACCAGGGCAATGGGAGATTTGACTACGTAGTGGATTTTGTAGTAATTAATTAACATTTACAAACAACAGTATTAAGTATATGTATTTAATTCATACACAAACAGGTAAGAATATTACTTAATATTAGAAAAGCTACTAAAGTCAAAATCGAAAGAAATCTTGAGCAGACATCTCACAGACAATGGAAAGGCAAGAATTGTTATGCAAAAATGTTATCCAGAGTGTATAGGAATTTCTTTTATTGATAAATTTTAACAAATATCGATACGTGCAATCACTTCTGCATAAAAAAACACCAGAAGACGTTGCACAGTGCCATTCGTATTTTCGTGTTTGGCGGAAAATTTAAAAATGTTTGAAAGTTATGTCTCAAAACACACTTATTCGAAAAAATATCGAAAAATGTTATTCGAAAAAGTTGTATAGAATGACATTTTATAGCAATGGACATGTTTTGAAAAAAAACCGACTAAAAAAAAATTGCTATAAAAAATCAATTTGGAAAAATTAATTTCTGACAAAGAAACTCATTCGTTAAGCCAACAGTAATATTTAAATAATATTTTGTAGAGATTCCCAAGCTATTTCTATTTCTCTCGGAAAAAATTTGAAATCTGTGAATTTGCCATGTGTTCAGCTGCTTCATAAGAGATCACTGAAATTTCTCGAGGTCATTATAATCCCAATACTATTTATTATTAGTAAAGGACCATGTATCTACATAATTCAAATTTGAATTTTTTATCAGAACAGAAAATTGATTTAATTTTTGACATAACAAGAACTTACAAATTTTTATCTTTTTATTTTTAAACAATTCAAAATAAAATTAGAAACTGAAATATTTATAAAACAAACAACTCGAAACTTCGTAATTGTCCATTACTCGACAAGTCTACCCTGACGTTCAATACATGTAGTTGTTCGGGATATCATTTTTATGGACACATTTTGCAGCATTTGTGGAAGAAGTTATACGACAATGTGTATAACTTCTTCCAAATGGTCGATGTCTATAAACCTTACTTTCAAGGTACCCCCATAAAAAAAAAATCCAAGGGCGTCAAATTTGGGGATGTTGCAGGCCACGGGTTTTCTGAATATCGTCCTATCCACTTATGAGTAAAGTGTTCGTCAAGCCACGCTCTGACTTCGAGGCTACTATGCATTGACGCTCCGTCTTGTAGGAAAAAAATATAATTTCTCCTTTCCAGCGGTAATCCATGTGAGAAATAAAAAAACTCGTTATTTAAAAACTCTAAATAATTTAGTGAATTAAAGTTGCCCCTAAAAAAGTATGGCCCAACGATCTGTGTATCTAATATGCCGCACCAAACATTACTTCTGAAGGAAATTGACTTTTTGCCTATATCGTCCAATTTGGGTTCTCGTCAGCCCACCATCTACAGTTCTGGGAACTGACAGTACCGTTTGATGTAAAAGTCGCCTCATCAGTAACTAAAACTTTTGTAGGGAAATTTTGGCATTCTTCAATCATGCCTTGGAACCAAAATAAAAAATCTAAGCGGGCATCGAAATCTCTATCGAGTATGGTGTGGATGAATTTTGGTTTGTATGCAGCGAAATTTATTATTCTTCAAAATTCTTCTAATGGATTTTTCAGATATACCAGTTCGTTACTGCCTCTCCGATAGTGCCGTCTGTGGATTTTCTGTTACCGATAACAAAACATTAAAGGTACCTCCTTCATTAGTGACGGGCTTACTATGTGGAATTTTGTAACAATTTTCTATACTACCGGTAGCTCTGAATTTGTTTAAAATACGCAACACAGTAGATCCTTGGAAATTCTTATTTGGATATCTAGCATTGAATATATCTGCTGCTTCTCTGGAACTATGAAATCTCTCGACACATATTAAGACGAGCTCCATTTTTTCTTACAAACTTAGCTTTTCTTGGGGCATCTCTAATTTTTGTTAACGCACAACAAAATGTAAAATCACTTTCACAATGAAAAAAACTATACAAGAAAGACGATAAAAATACCTGGATCAATAATAACAGTACTAAATCGTCTGTCAACTCTCAAACATATCAAGCATTATTAGTCAATAGTTTCATGGTCTCCTCGATCATGATGAAATCTCGATGTACGCAACAATGATAAAATTGTAGGTATGTATGATTCCAACAATTTTCCAAAAATAAATTTATTTTTTGTTCGAATATTTTTTTTTATTTAAATTGTGTAAATATAATTGCATTTATCAATAATAAACAGTATCGAGATTATAATGTCCTGGAGATATTTCAGTGACCGCTTATGAAGCAGCTGAACACATGGCAAATTCACAGAAATCAAATTTTCTCCGAATAAAATAGAAATAGCTTGCAAATCTTCACAAAATGATATTTTGAATAGTACTGTTGACTTTACTAATGAGTTTCTTTGTCAGAAATGAATTTGTCCAAATTTTTTTTTTAAGGCAAAAAATTGATTTTAATTTTTTAACTCAGATTTTCCTCTACACATGTACATAACTATAAAATGTCATTCTGAACAATTTTTCCGAATAAAATTTTTCGATATTGTTTCGAATATGTGTGTTTTGAGACATAATTTTTTAATTTCCCGCCAAACACCAAAAGACGAACGGCACTGTACAACGTCTTCTGGGGTTTCTTTTGATGCAGAAGCGATTGCACGTATCGATATTTGTCAAACTTTATTAACAAAAGAATTTCCCATATGATGCGTACTTTCTGCCGGTGCACTGTATGACAACACTTTATAACATTTAACTTGTTTTTTAAATGAACATATTGTTGGTGCAGTTCTGGTTTTCAAGGGTAAGTAATTGTAGAGCCGGTTAGCAATATATGTTCTCTGGACGATTGTTTTTGTTGAGCATATCGTGCTGAGACATGCATTGGCTTTATGTCTAGTAATATGCTACATAGTTAAGATTTATTCGATTTTTATATTGTTCAACAACGATTTTTGGGAAGTTGTTGTTCTTACCCACACACACTTTATAAGGCGTCCAAATTTTATATTGATTTCCAAGTTTTAGTCCGAAGTATACTTTTTCACAAAGTCTGTGATGATTCAGCTGTTGCTTCAACACTGTAATATCTTAAAAACACTGATCTGAATTGATTGATAGTAATTCTGACTTTAAATTTAGTTGAAATCCCTGACATAAAAAATACCTAATATTGAGGGAAATTTCATTCGTATCAAGAGAATTTGGCATTTTGTGTTAAAACCTAACGACTAGGAATTTTTGCAAATTTATGTTCGTATTCAGCACACCAAAATACATGGAAATTATTTGAAAATAATTGACCTTCTTTTAAGTTTGCTGACCTATGTTAACTGTCGCCCACTGTATTTTTCCAATGCTTATTACCCCCATACGAATGATTTTTCTGAAGAATAACCTAGCATGGGGCACAGAACCAATGAAGATCTACATAATGTGGAAATTTCGTTTTCATTGGACCAGCCATTAAATTAAACCAAAGGAAGAATAGAGCCAACGAGCTGTCATCCATCTCGGCTTTATACTTCCTTTGGTCTTATTGAAAGTCCTATGTAATTCAAATTCTGATATTATGTGGGCCAAAGTATTGTACATACTCCTTGCAGAAAATGTGAGTGCTTATAATATACATTTGAATGACATGAAGGTTTATCGCTTGTCCACTCTTGAGAGAAACACCTTTTATTTCAATGTTGTTCCGCTACAGACTCATTTAGTGGAAATCGAATCACTCTTATCAAAATTTTGACGCTTTTGAACTAGCACAAACTACCCGACTGTGTGATATTGCAGACGATACGAATTACCATCTGTGGGTCCAGGCACACAAATTGAAGTTGGAAGGTCGAGTTGTTTAATGGGAAGTTGTGGAGAGGTTCCATTTGGAAATTCTTGCGAAAACAGATTATATAGTAATTAAACGGTCAACCGAGTTACGGGGGATGACTACGGAGGACTGGGGAAATATCATCTCTGATCGGACGCTAGAGATAACCGTTCGCGTTAGTCTGGCTTGTTTTTCGAAACTAATCGGAAAGCAGGCTAATGGGGAATTATAGATGAAGATAAATGATAATGAGATCACTTCGAACCCATTTCCTTTGGGCGATTTGGGAATTTAACAAGATCCAAAAATCCGAAAGAAATGAGAATATTCCGAGAAAACTGCTATACTATAATTCATCAATTTTTGTGATTTCAGCCAATAATAATAGTAATAATAATTTGAAGCAGAAATCTCAACTTCATGAAAAGCATACGATGTGATTTACGAGGTTGTGTATTGAAACTTATTGCAGATAGATTAGAAACTTGGAATTTGGAAGACTACGACATATTTTCAGTTGTCAGTACAAGGTGTGCCAACTTTCTCATTTTGAGTGAAAACCCTCATTTTCAATTGGTTTGATTGGCCATTCAATTCTGAATTTCGATAAACTAAAGTATGTTACTCCATTTCCGAATAGAAAGTGTCAGATATAACTTGAGTTGAGAGAATGTAAGACTAAAAGAGAACTATATTGAATACAGAAACTATTTAAATAAACTTATCGATGTTACAAAACTCAACCATCACAAAAATCTAATTGAACAAAATAAAAATAATCCACAAAAGCTCTGGGAAACAATGAAAAATATAACCAACACCAATAATAAACCTACAATAATAAAACAATTGAAATCGAATAATGGCAAGTACGTAGACTCCAATGATGAAATAGCCAATACCTTCAATGATTTCTTTCCCAACGTAGGATAAGCACAGAACATAGAGAAGCCTACAGTATCACCATCACCCAGATGATAAATCCCTTCATCTTTTTTTCTAACCCACAGCTGAAAAAAAAAAGAAATTTCATATCCTTAAAAAATAATAATACGCCAGGTCTAGACGATATAAAAGCCGAAATATTGAAAGAAATATATAAGGAAATCATCCCTGTGTTATATTATTAATAATATAATTGAAAATGGAATCTGCCCTACTGAATTTAAAATCGCAGTAATAAAACCTTTACATAAGAAAGGCGACAAAACCCTACCATCAAACATTAAACCTTTATCTCTGGTAACTAACTATGCTAACATTTTTGAAAATGTCATAAGAACAAAGCTAGAACTATTTCTGAAAAAACACGAAATAATTGCTTATAATTCGTATTTCAAAGCGGAAAAATATACGGAAAGAGCGATTGCAACACTATGATGCAATCGATAATAGCCAACCTGTTATTGGTGTATTATATTAATACTATACTTACCATTTCAACCTAATAACACATAATAAGCTTCGCGGATGATATAGTTATATTGTATACATCAAATAGCTGGGAGGACCTAAAATTTAAAATCCAATCAGAAATTAACAATATAATTGACTGGTTTATTCACAAGTTGCTCACCATAAATTTTAACAAAACAATGTTCCTCCCTATAACGAGCTACATCAGTATAACACTTCAGAGATGAATAATCCCAATAGAACGTACTGAGAATATAACATATTTAGGAATAAGTATAGATTGTCATCTCCGTTGGAATCATCATGTTGATAACACTGTAAATACGATCAGAACATTCTTAGGCCGCTTTTAATACCTCACTAAAATATTTCCTCTGCACCATCTCAAAATGCTTTATTTTACTCTTGTAGACTGCCGTATAGCATAGGAATTATCGGATGGGGTGGCATTACGAATGTGTCTCTAGAAAAACACACTTCGAAAATACTGTATCTCAGAGGGGATGCATTTTAGGACATACCTTGATAGCAATTTTCCAACTCGATATGAGGTCAGAATCTGTAGTCGGAAATTGTCGGTCTTATTCTGACTCACCCTGTATACACATATATATATAATTTCTAATAGTTTGTACCAATAACTTTTCAGCTATAACTTTGTGGTAGTTATTTTGTTTTGGAGGGAGAAGAAAAATTTGTTGTGATATATGCTTCCCAAAAGTGCTCCCATCAGATTTAGTTCGTTAAACAAAAAATCCAAAATACTTCAGAAGGAATGCCCCACTCTGCAAAAAACAACTTCAACTCCCATCGGCTTTATTGTCACCCATTTCTTCAGTGTATTGTCTCAGGCCCAACTACTGATAACATACGTTCTTGATTGCCATATAAATATCGTGTGGCTCGCAGAAGAGTCCTGTTTTATGAACTTAAAGCTCATTCGCCAGATAAAAAAAGATATTGTCAGAAGGGCGGTAATTGATGGCGGTCATTATCTTCGGATTGCGGTTCAACTTTTTTCGTAACGGAATCGTTTCGTGTTATTGGTGCCATTCTCCATGGAAATTATGTGAAAACGGAGCCGAGTGGATCAGTTGGCTTGGTGGTTAGTGGAGAAATGATTTTCCTATCATCAAAGACGGACTGGTTAGATCAATACGTGATTATTTAATCTTTCTTCATTCAATGATTCAATTCATGAAAGTACATAACTTTCAACAAACTAAAATCAATCACTCACGTCTTCAGGGTAAATCATTCATTCCAGCTCTTTTCGGGTGATATTCTCGTGTGAAGCTTCAATAAAGAACCAGCCAGCCCCTGAAATGTGGTGTAATCCAATATTTTCGACAGGCGCATCGTACCCTGTAATTTTCCTGACATACGAATATGCTTATCAAAGGGTAATTTATCAAAATTATCATATCTGGCAGAATATTTGCCACTATGTAAATAGATATCGATCCATGCTCTGGCACCAAACATCGAGGAGTTTCCCTATTTACGGATTTTTTATACGACTAAGGATAGTGTAGATGTCCCGAAATGGTGGCGTTGGCGCATAGAAAGTTTACATTTATATAGCAATTTTTTCAACAATAACAATGCTTGGGCATTCGTTCATGGAATTATTCCACTTTACAGGATTTCTGAGAATACATCCAATATTTGGAATAGTTAAGGAATTTTCAAGTAGTTTCTGTAGACCATGTATTTTTATTGTGTTCATTCACACTGAATGAGTTAGGTTCATCAGGTTCAAGAAAACAAATTTGCTAGAAATTTCCAGATATCATAACTACGAGGCACATATGGATTCAAAATACAGAGAAGTGAAAGTATTTGATGAAGAGCCTGGTGATTTTCTTGGTAAGCAAAAACCATACGAACCCTTTTTCATTCATATGGAACATTGAAATGTTGACGGTGCATCAACTAAACCAAAGGGCAACCTTATATAGTAAACTCTCCTACAATTTCTATTGATTGGATATGAACATGAATGGGAATAATGCCATAGAAGACACAAATGTTGATGATAAAAACAAATTAGGATTAGAACTGCGAGGAGAAAAAGAAAAAATCATTGGGTGGTGTGATCAGATGAACATTATTCTGTTGGTGTTTCGAAAACGGAATACTAACGATTCCATAGTCATATTTCTGAAATCTGTATCTTGTGGCATATGAAGTTGAAATTTGACATCATGTTTTATGCCCATAATATCAATATAACACAACTCTTGTTCTATGAAATCTGATTTTTTTTGTTCATTTTGAGAGTACACATACTCAACCCGCTCAAGATCTGCTTATAGATATAGGTTTCACATTGCAGACCCTTTTTAAAAGCAATATGTCTCAGAAACTTATTTTGTGTACGTTGCACTTGGTAAAATAGTTCACATACCGGTAAAGCATATTGCGAATTCGGTTGTACACGTATTTCAGGGTATTGATGGATAAACTATTTGATTTTCTCTGGAGCTTTGCTGGTGACTGCGTGAAGCATAATTCACTAAGGAATAACATAACCCTGAGAACACGAAGTGTGATGAGTCTGAATAATTCATTTCCAATATGGTGATTGTTAATGAGAGGGTTATTAGATTTATATAAACTGATATAGAGGCACTTGTTTAAATTCAGTGTCATTCCGTTTGCAATAGACCAAGTATGAAGTGAAATGAGATCAGCTAGTAGCTTCTCACAGTTCCCGATCTCAAGATGTTTTTTTAAGACATCGGCAGAAAGAGGTTCTGGGTGGGACCCTTGTGGAACTAAGAGGCGGTTACTAAGAGTGGGAACGATTTGTGGTTCTTAATTCTTACTATTTGAGTCCTATTCGATGGATAACTCCGTAACCAATTTATGAGCCACAGAGGAAAGCCAATAGATGGGAGTTTGGTGATGAAAAGTAGGTGATTAACTCTATCAAAAGCTTGAAATCAGTATATACCAATTTCGACAGCCAGACTATATCGTTTTGATAAAGTAACAAATTTGTAATTGTTGACTTACCACTAAAGAAACAATGTTGTTGGTCAACGCTAGTGTTTTTACTATGCCAAGTAAAATGAGACAAAGAATAGAACGAACTATCATCAATTACTTCCAATGGTTATACAGCCTGATACATAGTCTTCACAAATAATAACGATTGTCGCTAAATACATCAAGCCAATATCAAGTTTCCTCCACGTATTCTCTAAACGACTTCAAAATTACTCAAACATCGTCCGACAGACTGGGAGGCTCCGACACTGGATTTTTCCGGTTTATCGCAACATAAAATATGAACTGAGTATCGACCATGGATATTGCTTTTATATGTTCCATAAAAAACACAAATGAAAATCAATATGAAATTGATTACATCAGGAATGAGTATGTGAGGAATGTTCATTGATAACTAGGGAAGTAACTGCAAGTTAAAATTATTATTATCATTACCACTTGTATATACTGTCATTCAAAAGTTGTTTTATTGTCATAACTGAAGCAAAATGAATGCTGTTTTGTGATTATCGTGAATTTTATTCCATCAAATCTGCTAGAGAATGCTTCTAATGATTTTTTTCTGTCAACAGTAAATTTCATAACAACTTATTATATTTTCAAAGTTTCGGATAGTAAGTATTGTATTTCATGCAAGCTTTTGAAACACTTCTAGTAGTTCGATTAACGTGAAATTTGGCAGGTGTTCATAATTCCGATGACAATGCATTATGAAATTCTTGCTAGAGAAAAAACGAAATGGCGGCTCCAATTTGGCGGATGAGTTGTGTGATTCTATTCAAAATTGGTATGTGGGGATTTTAGAGGAAAAATATCACGATTTTTTTATCAAAATTTATAAATTCAAGATGGCGGCTCCAATATATAATTTTTTGGTTAGAACCCGATTCCAATAAAAATTGGTATATTGGGGGTTTTTGAGATCGGAGATCATGATTTTTTGGTCGAAATCCGTGAATTCAAAATGGTGGCTTCAAAATGATGACAAGTTTTGTGAGTATAGCCCAATTTCATTCGAAATTGTCATGTGGGATTTTTTGGGGTCGGAGATTCAAAATGTTTGTCATAATTCAATGACGGATTTTATGAATGACTTAAAAAAGAATTGAATACAAATGCACTAAGAAGGAAAAAATTATTTCCTCAATTGTTTGACCTAAATTATTCTGTGAGTAGCAGATTCAAAAGTTTGCCGCGAATATAAAATAGGTATTCTTGAGCGATAAGATTTTGAATCTGCTAGAATATCCTTAGTCAAATAATTTGTTCAGATGTGAGAATAGTTATCATTATATTATTATTTTTGCAGAAGGCAGAATCATACATTTATTCCCTACCAAAGTGTGAAATAGCACGTAAAATATTTGCATTTCTGATACAATTCCTGGAACGGAAAATAAGTGTTAGGGAATATTCATTTCCGCATATTATTATGGTATAATAAATATACAAGCAACTGATCTGTTCTAACGGAGACCTTAGAATTGTGCTTTTTTACAGAGAGTATGGTAGGTTGTCCTCTCCTACGAGAAAGTTCTAAGGTTCATTTTTGGAAGTGCTGAAAGTTTTTCTGGATCTCAGATAGCAAATGCGCGATCTACTCCAGTTATGGTCTGTACTACAATAGGGATTTTCAATTCAGAATGTGTATTTATTACCTCAAATACACAAAAAATATTCCTTCAATATACACTTTGATTTCTGTAGGGTTTCTAACAATCTTTGGAAGTACCTCAGCATCCTTCTGCATCATATTTTATATCCGAATGGCCTCTTTTTAATATGCCTACATACAATTTATTCCATTTCGTTTTTCATAAACCAATCAAAATATTAGTATTTGAGCCTGACAACCAATGAAATGTCATTTAGAATGGACAAGAGTAATAAGTGTGAAAAAGCAACCTAGCTTTCCCCATAAGCGATAAAAAACAAATCTTTTTTCTGGTGTTTGGTAGATGTCGATAAAGGCAAATTTAAACTCCCTGGTATACACTCGAGGTTCATTCTTTAATAGGATAAACTTGTTTTTTTAAACTTGTTTTCACCCGGAAATTACTCTCGAATCAAAGGTATGACCTTTGATTCTCCAATTATTTTCATGATAACAAGACTTTCGTACAAAAAAAGTGTAACCGATAAAAAACAAACCTCTAGTGAATTTATCCCCGATAAATAATAGTAAAGAGTTCAAGTTCAGTTTTTTTCTCGTGATCGCAATAAATATGTACTCGCTAGTATTCGCATCTTTCGGGCAATTATATTTATTAAGGTATTTCGATCCTGAATTC
Organism: Gonioctena quinquepunctata; assembly: GCA_018342105.1. Taxonomy (NCBI): domain Eukaryota; kingdom Metazoa; phylum Arthropoda; class Insecta; order Coleoptera; family Chrysomelidae; genus Gonioctena; species Gonioctena quinquepunctata. The sequence goes on along the minus strand of JAFIRS010000418.1, from coordinate 146,296 downwards.
GATAAGGCACGGACTATTCGTTTTCTACCCCAATCAAACACCCGAGTGACATAGTCGAAATTATTATTCAAATGAGTTTTGGTACGTGGGAAACATGATTGATTATCATTCAAATACTAATTATGTAACATGGAAATTGAAGGAGAAAGTGGAATACTGGTGGAAATCATGAATATGTAAGAGAATTCGATCAGAATATAAGCATGCCTCATAGCCAAATTATTTTGTTATTTTTAGATTCTTCCAGAGAATCCAAGTTGTGTCAAAAAGAGATTATTTTAAGATTATATTTGATCAAAACGGGAAAAATCTCCGACCCCGAAATCCCCCACATACCAATGTTGAATCGAATCGGACATTTTTTTTTTTCAAACAAAAATTTCATAATGCATTGTCAATGGAATTATGAACACCCGCCAGGTAATCGAACGATGTAATATATATTTTTATCTATAGGAAAACGTGATTTATTAAAAAAAAAAATTTTGGCATGCGTGCCTTTGTCATAGCAATGTATTAAATGCACGTTTGTATCATGTTTCGTAACAATGTTATATTTTTTCAATACTCATATAACTTGGTTTCGGAAAACAACTGAGGAATGTATATGTTCTCTTTCTCTGTCATTACCATAATTATATATTTTGGTGCTATTTTCGTTCATTCGATTCTGTTTTGTATGCTCCAGAAAGAAAATCTAATTAATTTTCCTTACTATTTCTTCGACAAAACCTATCACGAACATCATTTAAAATAAATTATCCACGATTCGATTGTATCGATAATCAATAATTTTCAGTTGAAAAACTCATTCATAAATATTTGAAACAAGATAATGAATAGTAACTGTGTTGGCCTCGAGCGATTTATTGACTAGACTCAGTATAGTTAGCCTACTGATGATGATAACTTAGTTATCGAAATGCGCATACACAGTGAATAAGTGCGACAAACTTTCTGCATGAAAAAATAATGACAGTTTGCTATATAACTTTGGCCCGCAAATGGTTCGTTTTCCGAGATACGGGGTGTTAAAGTTTTTCTTTAAAACTGACTATTTATTTATTGCTCTGAAACCGGTCGAAATATGCAAATGAAATTCGGTGAGTTTTGAGAGGTAGATATTGCGCATTTTTTGACATGCAATTGAGAATTTTATGTTCATCATTGGAACGCAAACGGGTAATGATCTCAATTTTTTCAAAGAAAAAACTGGTACGCCACTAAGATATTTCAAATAAAAAACCATTTTTGAATTCTTTGTTCAATTTGTGACAAAAATATCTCCTGCCTTTTTTTCGAACGGGGTGCCATTTTCATGCAAAAAAATTAAACCTCTTAATGCGTATTTTTTTATTTCTTTAATACATTATCAAGAACTATATCATACAATAACGTTAAACCAGAACAATAACAGAAAATAAGACTCAATAGTCGCAAGGCTACAACGAATGTTCAAAATGACCTCCCTCAGACGTGATACAAGATTCAACTCTTCGCCTCATTGATTATCGTGTTCGCGCAAATATTCCTGGTGTATCCTTATTGTCTCACAGCCGGCTATAATTCGATTCCTCAGGTCTTCAACCTTCTCGACGGGGGTGGAATAAACTAATGACTTAAGAAAACTAGAGGATTTAAATCCGGAGATTGAGCAGGCCAATGTTCCGTACCTCCCCTACCTATCCAACGATTTGGATATACTGTATCTGAGTGATTACATACAATGATGCTGAAATAGACTGGTGCACCATCATGCATGAACCAGAAGGGTTGCTTCAGTTGTAAAGGAATTTCTTCAAGAAGAACAGGTAACTCTTCCTGTAGGAAATTAAGGTAAGAGTCGCCTGTTGTGGGAAGAAATATGTACCGATTAACTGATGCTGAAAATGAGCTTCAAACATTCCATGTGGACTTTCCTCAGCCCAGAGGTGATTGTTATGGAAATTTCGTATACGCGTCCAAAATTGGCCTCGTCAGTAAACAAAACGCCATTCAAAAATTAGGAATTTGAGCGATTTGATGAAGAATCCAATGGCAAAAAACTAGGTGCGGAAAAAAGTCTCTAGGTAGTAGAGCTTGCACACGTTGAATATGAAACGGATACAATTGCTGTTCTTTAATAATTTTGAATACAGTGAAGTTGCTTACATCCAGTATGTTGGCAATTTTTCGAGTACTTGTTTCAGGTGACTCCGCAATTAACTCGAGAACTGCTTCTTCTAGTTGCACAGTTCGTACTTCTCGAGGGCGCCCGCAGTCAGCCGTTTGTTTCTTAAATGTACCATTTTCGCGCAAACGTTGGTGAAGACGAGCAAATATTGTGTGATACAATCGTCGAGCTTGCCGACCATTGCCATTACTTCGACCATAGACAAAATGCATGTCTAACAATTCCGCATTTGTAGAATTTTCCATTATTTTCGATAAAAGAAAAATTAATTACTCATTATCATTAATGTTATACCAAACCAAAAGTTCAAAAATGATGAAATGCTAATTTGACATTTCGTTGAAATATTCGTATTTAACAGAATGTTGACAGTAGCCTACTAGCATTATGTTTTATTTTTTTGCATAAAAATGGCGCCCGATACAAAAAAAAGGCTGGAGAGATTTTTTGTCACAAATTGAACGAGGACTTCAAAAATAATCTTATTTGGAATATCTCAGTAGCGTACCATTTTTTTCTTTAAAAAAATTGAGATCATTACCCGTATGCACGCCAATGATGAACATAAAATTCTTGAAACTCATCAAATTTTATTCGCATATTTCAACCAGTGTCAGAGTAATAAATAAATAGTCATTTTTAAGAAAAACTTCTCTCGGAAAACGAAGCATTTGCGGACAAAAGTTATAAAGCAAACTGTCATTATTTTTTCATGCAGAATCACCCCCTGCAGTTTGTCGCACTTATTCACTAACACCCTGTAGGTGTGAAGTGTGATGAAGGGGATACTTGTCATATTAACAATGTATCTCATTCAGAAATCCAAATTACACTATTATGTAAATTTTTATATGATGTCAAATACTAAATAATCATTTCGTTAAAAAAACTAATTTTAGTAAGATATTCATGCCTTTTTTTTTCCATGAAACAATGTCCCCATTAAGTAAGTTTGAATTCAGATTCCAGTTAGCTGACAAAGTCATTTGTGATTCTTCAATACTCTGATATATGGACCAAGACTACTTCTGGCCTTTAAATTATAGTGAATCAATTCAGCGCACATAACCAAATTCCATCAATATTGCTATAATACATACATTTTCCATTCCATTCTCGAAATACAATAACAGTTTTGATGCGATCATTTGTTTGACCACGCTTCTTTGTGTGTTTTTTTTAATACTGGAATTCACAATATATTTTATAAAGATTCTTTCGACTGAGTGCTGTAACTATTCACAATGAACTCACATGCGTTTTTTATAAGTAACTATGAAGTTAGAGTCTTCACAAATGTAAAAACATATACCCACTCATACAGTTTTCATAGATGGGTAGATAAAAAATACCGAGGTATGTAATACTAGATTGTTCTATAAGTAAAGAAAAGTGATAGTTTTCTATTGAGTGGAAATACCACGTGATAGAAAACTCACTTTCCTTACGCATCGAACACGTCAAAATACTTAATAATGCAATTTTATCCAATTTATAAATTTTTATCTTGAACATTTTTCTTAGTATTTTTAATGAAAAAGCCTCAATTAACAAAACAAAAATCATCATAACGAAAGTGAAAACAGCGTCTGAAGAAATAAGTAAAGAAAATGTTTGTGGCATTTCAGACAAAATTTTTAATTGAAGAAAAAAAACATCTTTGAGCAGAATTTGAACCTGTGTCCTCTAGATCTTTAATTATACGCTCTACCATCTGAGCTATCGAAGACACCATTTACATTACCGCACATTTAATGTTTTTATTGATAAGTTGAAATAATAAAGTATGTTATTATTTAAGAAATTGTATTTCTGTTGAATTCTTGATGGAAAACATCATTCTTTATTGGAAGAAAATCGTATAGAAAAGTACTAGTTTCATGGTTAGAATCGCTTATCTGACGGATGTCATATACGAGGGGGCGATGAAAATGATCCATAATTAAAGTATCGCTAGGAAGAAAAGTGTTGCTAACCATAAAACTAGTAGTAGTAGTACTAGTACGAATTTCTCTCAATAAAGTATACTCTTTTCCATTAACAATTCGAAACATTGATATTTATCCACAGTTGGTATGTTATAAAGTCAATGCTTCAGTTTACAAACATCTTATGAGATCAATTAAAAACTAGTGCGGTTGAAGTCGCGGATAAGCAAATTAGTCATGTTTGTAAAAGACTAAATAGTAGTTTTCATGCTATTCTTCAACTCAAGAATATCTTAGACGAGAAATCACTGTTAAATGTCTATTATGCAATGGTACACTCAATACTCATGTATATAATATCATTCTATGGGGAGGTAGTAGAGATGCCACAAGAGTATTTACTGCTCAGAAAAGGATAATTCGGTTACTATACAATTTGAAAGCAACAGACTCCTGTAAACCATATTTTAAGAAATTTAAAATTCAAACTGTTCCAAGTATATACATTTACAGTCTGATTATTTACATAAGGAAACATGAAATCAATCTGGAAACTAATGCCCAATGGCATAGATATCCAACGAGAAATGGAACTATGTTAATAACAAAAACACATAAAACTAAACTCTACGAGATGGCGCCACTCTATAGTGGATTTAAATTCTTCAATTGCCTGCCTGTTGAGCTGAAGTCAATTAATAACATGGGTACATTCAAACGAAAATTTTTATTCAGGAGATTAATTCCTAAATTATAATGGAGAACTCAACAAAAAAAAAATCCAACATAAACTATGAAACCCTACAAACCAATACTGCTAGATTTATTGATTTATTGATTGATTCATTATACTACTATATCTATATTCTATCTATATTCCTTACTCTATTTTATACAGACAACTATGTTAAAACCTTTATGTTTATTATCAAAAATATGTGATATTTTGCAAGAAAACTGTTTCTACAGCGGTTCAAAAGTTAACTATGCGTGTTATTTTAACTATGCGTGTGTGATATCTGTATTTTGTCATTTGTGTCTAACAATTGTATACCTGACTTGTCCTATATCATGTATATGATCTTAAAGGACTAATAAACTATTATTATTATTATATTATTAGTATACATTTATGCACCCTTGAAAATTTTGGGAATCTTTCTATCCTTAATACTGATTCTCTCTTCAGTCACATCAAACCCCCCCGGAGAACTTTCGAAAGAAACTTCGGGGGTTTTCTTATCGCCGAGTGAGCACTGAAAACTCCAGCAAAAACCGTCCATTAACTAACTTCTTGTCTCAAAAATCGCAAAATTAGTTGATATAGTCCCAGGGACTTTTAGAGCTCCTAGGCAAATAAATTCGATCCCTTTCTCAAAAACACTTGAGTTTCTATCTAATGTATTCGTTCATTAACATTCTAGCTTTGTTGCCGGGGAAATAAATTCTGAACAAACTTGTTGAGGTCATAGGCGAAGAATCCGCTTATGTAAAACTCACTCATATTGGAATAATGACCCCCCACCCCCCTTTTTTTTCTACTGATTGAAATGTATTCTAGTGGGCGAATGAACAACATCAATTTCACTTCTGCACATTCACAATATAAGTCTGAGACAAATGAATATAAAATAGTCAAGTGGGAGAGTATAAAATCAAAGTCATTTTGCACTGTTTCACAATTTGATTGTGCCTTATATAGGTTGCTTTGAGCTCAATTTTCTATATATTATTCCCTATATTAGGTGATTCATTGTAATGTAAAAAAATGCAATATCTATTTCTAATGAAATATTTACTTTTCCAAGATTCGTTGGGATTCACAGTTTACCATGAAATCATAACCAAATATTTGAGATTATTTATTTTCATTTTCGTCGAGTACAGGTCACAGCGAAACATGTATGGGCAATTAAAGAGCGTATTTCCGGTCTCAGAGAACCGTACTATAGTACAGTCAAAGTAGGATACAATATTTCACAAACACATTTTTTGTTCACCGGCAGATATGAGAAAGAGTTCAGATTATCCTTATGAAATGACATGTCATATATGCAAATGATGGTTTACGAAAGATTTTCGTGGGAGAATAATAAGATCAGAAAACATTGTTATTAATAATAGTTAGAGTAACGTGAAACTATTTTTTTCTATGCAATTGGTTGTTTTTAACTTTCACGCTTATAAGTAATAAAATATTGTATTTTTAATGAATATATCTGTGTTAAGGAAAATAATCTGAAATCACTGGGCTATTGGTAGTATACGTCGTGAACTTTATTACTGGAAAATTCAAAAAACCTAATAATGTTTCACATATGTTTGACAAATGGGTAAACGAGATAGTAAGGATATTCATGGATTGATCGGAGAAACAAGTTCTGTTCGAAGTCTTGACGATACACACCTCTTTCATGGCATTCATTGCTTTTAGTTATATAGGCCTTGCCAGCCCGATTTTTTCTGAAGTTACTCAAAATTCATAATCATTCAGAATAAGTTCAATTCATTGAATTTCAGTGCGATTCAAATGCTAAGATTTCTTCTATGGTTATCCTTTCTGATATTTTATTAGTTATATTAGGGGCCAATTCATTCAACTGATCTGAATGTTAATATCTGTTCCAATGCTCAATAAGTTTTTTATTCAAAATGAATGAGAGAGAATGTTAAAACAAAAGACAATCTGGAACTTGTTCAGTATAAAATTCACAGGTCTCAATGATTTAATAAGTCTTTTTATAAATTGAGAACCTGAAAGTTTAGAATCAGTGACAGTGCACAAGTATCCAGAGTTCTTCGAGTCTAGCGATGGTCCATGGTCTTCAAAGTTAGAATTTTCGGTAAGGACATTATTTTGGTGATTCTTTAACAAATCTTATATCGCAGTTTTCGAATCCACCGCTCGGCGATAAGAAATACAGTAAAATTTTACGAACTATGTTTTTTTTTCTGGTGATATTATGCTAATTAATCAATTAAAAAGACCAGTGGTACAGTAACATATCTTTTGTCACAGTATGTATGAGGATCTTCGAAGCTGTCAGAGATACGCATATGTCTGACTTGTGGGGACTTAATTACGGAAATAAATATATTTTAGGATACATTTTTTGGAACATGAAAAATGAACTTGTAATTGGAGCCATGCAGAATAGAAAAAGGTTATGTCAATGGAACTCTCAGATATACAAGATTTTCAGATTCAACGTTTCGTCTGCTTGCGCCATCATCAACTCCATATTTTTCAATATTTGCACTTAATAAAATGTTTGCCTCCGTTTCTTTTACATTTTTTTGAATATATTACAAACATCATTATTCCTTATCCCAGATACCGAGATCGGTTCAATTTCACGTCTTTTTTATTAAGTATAGATTCATATATGTTTGTTTTTAAATATTTCCAGTCGACAAACGATGTTTCTTGCATTCAACTTTCTGATAGCGAGATACAAAAATATTGGAAATGGAAAAACTTGAGGATGGATTGTTAAAAAATATATTATCCTCATCTGAGGTTCAGCTCACTTAAAAAAAATAAACAATTTTCGCAAAGTTCTCGTACTGGATATTCACAGCCTTGTAAATTTGAAATATTACATGATGCGTTTAAAATTTCTGAAAAACTGAATATCCAATTCGGATATCCCTATTGAAATTTCGTTGAATCATTGTTATCGTCCCGAAAGTTGCACCCAATAATTTAAAAAAAATATGTCGATGAAGGCTTCTCGTAGACGGAACGTTGAATCTGAACTGAAAACGCAATCTTGTATATCTTTGAAAGTGGCAAATTCGAAGTATTTTTCCTTTTATCATTTTTGCAACGATGAACTACAAAAAAACAAAAAAGAAAAGAGTGATTTTTATCAGCATTTTATTCAGCAAACGATTCTACAACCTTTCACGAAGCTTTGAGATCTTGTACATACTACCGATTTGAAATCACCCGAAATATGAGCATTCTTTCGATACCTCCTACATGGTTTTATTGTAGCACAGTCAGCACCCCATCTCTGGTTAAATGCTAACTTGAATAAAATTGTCCATTTCTTCCCTAAAAATAACTATTGTTTCATTATTTTTTCAACTGTTCAGGGAATGAAGGTGCTCTTCTGCTAACCAATTATTAAGTAGCTCAAACACAATATCTCCACAATATTACTTACGTATAAATTATCAAGCTAGTATCAAAATAATAGTAATAACGCTAAATCAAACATAACGTTAGGACTTGGATTTAAAACATTCGTTTTAACTTTTTTCGCACATATGAAAATGGGTTTTGATACCTCTACACCGGAAATGAAAATTATTTTTGTTATGGCCGCATATTTCTTCGGAATTCTAAATTACATGGAAATGCTAGAGTTTTCCTACAACATTTTCCATTGGTTCCATTCCCGATACTATTTCGAATTTGACAAGTTACCGGAGATTACCAGAAGATGACAAATGGGATTTTACGAAAAAGTCTATAAAACGATCAGCTGAACCCCAGTTATATACTGAATGATGTATCAAAATGTCAAAAGAAATTACAATGTCAAGCGTTTTTCCATGAATGTCTAATTGAAAACTTTCATGATGATGCAATATTGCTAGAGTTTTCCCCGTCTATTGGAGTAGACATCCCACCCACTGAAACAAGCTGTTGCGAATTTTGCAATATGATATTAGAAGTGGATGTAGCGAGTATGGTGAGTTTGGGAATTGAAATCGTGTATTACAATAGCTGGTTGCACGAATACATTATTTCATTGAAGTGAACATTTCGAATTTGTCTTTGGGGTAACTCCACTCTAGCAGGAGATGTGTTAGTTTCTCAAAAACGCATCATGAGATGTATTGCTGGTGTGAAATATACACATTCTTGCAGGAACATTTTTATAGACTTTAGGATACTAGCGCTCACTTCATTATATATTTTGGAAATGAGTTTATACATTTTTAAAAACAAAAACAGCTTCAAACTGAACAAAGATATCCATTCAATGAATACCAGGAATACAAATAACTTTAGTGGGCTATTTGCAAAAAAATGTATAACTTATAACTCGCCTGAATATATATGGTTGTGTATTTTCAATAAGTTGCCAGAAATAATTAAAAATATTAAGAGCCTAACTGTGTTCAGAAAAACTCTCCAGGAATTCTTAATAAATAAGTGTTTTGTCCGAGTATTTTAATTAATCTTTTTGTCTTTTATATTACTCAGTGTCTACCTATTACTTATTACTTTCATTACTTATTACTTTTATGTGCAATCTCAATCTGTATATGTATATTTATACATCTCTTTGTTTATTTATATAACTGACTATTGCTATATTACAACAATGTAATCTTTGGCAAAATAAATGATATCTATCTATATCTATCTAACTAGACCATGAAAAGTATATCGAGTTAAATAAGAGAGAATATCTCTTCCAGCAGAAAAAATTCAATAGGCGGAAATCGGTTCAATCATCTACGTTTATATAAAGCAAAATTCCTCGTCTATCCTGATATTGAATTAACTTTGAAAAGAGACCATGATAATGCACTTAAATAATCACAATTCAAGATGTCGAACTAACTTCGAATGAATCACACAATAACATCAGTAAATAAACTCGTCACATGAATACAACTGTTCCTGCGTCGTGTGCCGCCCACTTATACAGTGCGCGGCTAAATTATGGAACAAATTCGATATTTCGCAAGCAATGTATTTTTGACAAAAATCCTGAAAGAGGTCGATTTTTGTTTTCAAATGCCGATTCTTTAGTGTATATTCTGAAGAGGTTGTGTCACTGGTTCTGACATGGTGATATAATCGGTAATTTTTTAAATTGAAATAGATGTCTTGTGATACTTCATCTGAAAGGTCTTTCCATACTGCATTCACGTGAAATTTGGCAGGTGTCAATAGTTCCTGTGACAATGCATTATGGAATTTTTGGTAGAGAAAACAAAAACAAAATGGCGGATCCAAGATGGCGGACGAGATTTGTGTTTATGGTCTGATTCGATTCAAAATTGGTATATGGGGGTTTACGAGGTCGCAGATTAAGAATTTTTTGTCAACATTCCTGAAATCAAAATGGCTGAGTTATAATCCATACAATGTCCTTCCTTATAGACATGCTTACTTAGTGCACATCTCTCAGGGTGCAGTCTACTGTCACTTTTGTGTGCGGTGATGCGGTCCTCCAACTGTCTGGACGTTTGTCCTATGTACTGTTTATCACAGTGTTGACACGGTATACAGTAAACTACATCCGAACAGCTGGTGCATGGGGTCTTGTCTTTCAATTTTGAAAAAATTCTACTAAGAGGTAAAACATTTGTATTAGCTATTTTAATGTTTTCTGAAAAAGACTTGAAGGTTCTGGATAGTCTAGATGTGATATCTTTGATAAAAGGTAAAGAGGTATAAAAATATGTTTGAGAGGGTTCTGCAATTTGCATATTGACTGGTGGAATTGGTGGTGCATTAATGAGATGAGCATTGGTTATGTCTTCTATGGATGAAGTCAGAGTCAGAGATTATGAATTTTTTTGTGATCAATTCACAAATTCAAGGTGGCGGCTCAAAGATGACGGATGAGTTTTGTAATTATTGTCCGATTCGCTTCAAAATTGGTATGTCAAAATTCATTATTTAAAGATGGCGGTCGAGTTTTGTAATTATGGTGCGATTCCATTCAAAATTGGTATATGAGGGTTTTTGAGGTCGGAGATAATGAATTCAAGATGGCGGCTCCTAGATGGTGGACGAGTTTTGTGATGATGGACCGTTTCTATTCATTGGTTTTTAATTTTGGTTTTTAAAATTAAATTAATTGGCAGTCCAGGTGGGGGAGTTTTTCAAATTATTTGAGGATAGCAGGGTGATGGACGAAAAAAATACTATTCTACGTCTTCGCTAACGTTTTGCGAGTATATTTCTCGCTTCTTCAGAGCTATAACATAAATAAAAGAAGTTTTGTTAGTTCGCGAATACATTGCAACAATGCAATTATAGTTCTGTACGTAAAGAAATTCAACCCACCTTAGGCGTAATCAATAGTACAAAGTAGTTCGTTGAGGTTTTTCGAGATGTGCATTGTTGCAAGTCGTCGTTGAACTTATGTCGATGGATCTATTGTTAAAAATCATAATCTAATGTATAAAATGTTTCAAAAAAGGAAGGTTCTGCTTAACAATTGGTATTCAAGTGTGATTCAAACAAACAGGTGTGAATCATCGATAAAACAAAAAGAGATGGGAGTAACGAAATGGCTTTTAACATTTACAAATGACTGGGGGAATGTATACTTTATACAATGCGAAAGGTTTATGTTCATCATCAACCGATTTCACAATTTTGAAATCTTTTTTTTTGTACTGTTTTATTCGAGTGATTGAGAAAGCAGTTATATTGTTGTAAATCCTACTGAGGTATTCAATGTCTGTTCGTCTATTGATTGCATTTCTGTGAATATTTAAGTTTATCATTTCTAAAATAAGTCTTCCGCGTTCGTTCTCTTCGTATTCTAAAACTGTTGTGTTGTTGAAATCGAAATGATGACTTAGATTATGGTGGTGTTCAGAGAGTGCAGTTCTTGCAGATCTGGATAGGTCTCTGCAATCGTTTGTGTGTTGTTTGACTCCATATTTCAATAATTGTTTAAATAAGTAAGTTAATAAGTAAGTAGCATTTATTTTCTTTGTAGACAAATATGAATTTGTATAAGGATAGTCAATTGTGTAACTTAACCTAACTTAATCCTAGAGCTTAAAAGATTTAACACAACAAATAAAATGTTCCTGAACATTCGGTATAAAACTCGGACAGTAACTTAACCTAACTCAATCCTAAAGCTTAAAAAATTAAATACAACAACACAACATACCTGAACATTCGGTATAAAACTCGGACAGTGAATAAAAACTTTTTTCTAGTAAAAATTCTTGTGGGTTCTTTTTGAACTCATGAGAGTTACATTTTTTATGTTTTATTTCACATGGAAGCCTGGCCAAGGTGTGAAGGAGCGTTTGAGGTTATTTTATATTTACAGTAAGGCACATAATTGTTATTTTTTTGTCTAGTTTCTTTTGAATTAATGTTTCTTATTTCTTTAAAAGATTTCTTGTTGTTGAAAATATATAGGCAAAGTTCCATTATCAGAAGACACGCTAGAGTCAAAATACGTAGCTCTCTGAATATTGTTCTACATGTTTCATTTTGTTTCATTCCAGCGATTATTTTTATAAGTTTTTTTTGTGCGATAAATACATCATTGGATAGCGTAGAGTTACCCCACAAACATATACTGTATCTCAAAGTTGATGCTGCCAGGCTGTGATATACAAGAAGTAACTGATCTTGCCGCAAAATTGGTCTTAGGGCCCTAAGCATATTCCAATGAATTCAGTTTACTAATGACGGCTTGACAATGACTCCTCCAATGAACGTTTTCATCTATCATTATCCCGAAAAATTTCGTTGTTTTCGTATTCTGTATAGCTGAACCACTCAGTTGAATCTCCATTCGAGAACATGTTTTTTGTCGGATGTGGAAACGGACTAATTGAGTTTTTTTTATATTGAAAAAGAGTTCATTTGTCATGCACCACTCGGAGATATTATTCAGAACACTGTTACATTTGGAAATAAGGGTATCGTCATTTTTATTGGAAATTAATAGAGAGGTGTCATCTGCATAAATGGTAAAAAATGCTTCATCGGTTATCGTATCCATTTCGTTAATGTACAACAGGAACAAAATTGGACCTAGTACGGATCCTTGAGGTACCCCTGTGACATAGTACGTAGGTTCAGATTTTACTTTTTTTATGTCTCCATTCTCCACGGATGTCAGGCTGACATATTGTTGCCTATTTTCTAAGGAGGAAGCCACAGGCATTTCCACTGATACATTTTTGACAAGAGTTTACTATGACTGACACAGTCGATTGCCCTGCTGAGATCGCAAAAAATCCCAGCAGGACACTCGTCTGCGTCGATCATTTCAACTAATTTTTCAATGTATGCTAAAACAGCGGTGTTCGTAGACCTTTTTGAGCGAAAACCATGTTGGCTGTTCGTCAAAATTTTTTCGCTCTCCAGGAAGTCCATGAGGCGGTTCAAAAAACTAATCTCAAAGATTCTCGACATACTTGAGGGTACTGTCACAGGTCAATAATTCTCTATCTCTAGTCTATCCATTTTTTTGTGTAATGGCACGATTTCTCCCATCTTCAGTGATTGTGGAAACTCTCCTACCAGAAATGAAAGATTTACTGAAAAGGTAATGGGTTCAATCACATATTGTATAGATTTTTCCAGAAGAAATGCTGGAATTTCATCAAAGCCTGATGATTTTTTATTTTTCAATTTGAGTTTCAGAAGAGAGAAAAGCTCAGGTTCGGAAAAAGGTTTCAAAAAAATTGTGTTTTTATGAGTTTTTTTTGCCACATAAACTTGATTGTGAGAAGCTGGTATTTTTTTTGTTAGGTCACTTGGTGCGTTCACGGTTGTCCAATATCACAATCGATTTTGTATATAACGTTTGACTGTGACTCTTTGGGTAACTCATCCTTCACTATAGGAAGTATTTCTTTTATTTGTTGTACTTGTATAGTGCTAACGACAATTCATCACTTTGTAGAACCTTGTTTATTCTTATCCGTCAAATATAACTGATTTGGACGCAATCATAGAAATAAAATGATCTTTAATTGGTCTCCTCATTGAAAACTTTAACAAAAATGCATCGATTAAGGTGTACTTAAGTACAAGCTCTTATTCAAATGCACTAAAAAGTGAAAAATAATTGCTTTGGATGTGTGACGTAGGTTATTCCGTGAGTTATAGATTCAAAAGCTAGTCGCTTTTGTATTCGAACTTACCATTTTGCGCGACAAGTTCTTGAATCTATAACTAACGGAATAACCTACGTCATACATCTGAAGCCATTTTTTCCCCCCAAGCGCATTTGAATAAAAGCTTGTCTTTAAAAAGATTTTTTTATTAATTATTTCATTCAATAGGATGAAGCAAAAATGAAATCTATAGAATGTCGTTCTCTTCATGTTGACTCAGAAGCTCCTGATAATATTCAACTCTTGCGGGATGATTTTGAAGTTATAACGTTTTCACATCCCGATGATGGAATGGATAAATTTGTTTCTTTTTCATCGTATCAATTGTACCTTTGATTTGAACACTCCATATGGGTTAAAGTTGGAGTCGTGATCCACACCACATATTCCAAAATTCTCTCCTGAGCTAGTCGAAGGTTGGAAACTCATACGAACACACACCAACGAACGAACGGAAGATTGTGCAGAAATGATTGCACATTTTTCTCTATTTTCGTTCTTTCAGCAGATATTCATAAATGAAAGAAATACGACTCGAACGGACAGTCTCCAGAGACATATCGATTTTGATGCAACTGATCTCTTGAACTTGAATTACGGCTTTACGGTAGGATTTACGACCGTTGTTTGATGATGAAAAATGCTTTCATTGGCTTCTAGAAATAGACTTGACTGATTCATTACAACGCCACCTACAGCTCAATGTTGCACTCAATATGAACAAAGAATATAACATTTCATTTCTGGAAACGCCATTATGGAACCTATTGGTTCAATATCCACAAAATAATAGGAATATGAACTAAAAATAAAAAAAGGGGGTACGTGCTGATGAGACCGAAGCTGTTTTGTGAAAATGAATACATCGAAGCTCACAAAGATATCGTGCTTTGGATTCTATAGGATTTGAAGTGGAATGAATTTCCCATTTAATGATTAAAAAAAAATATTTATTTCTACTTCCAGTTGAAAGAAAACCCTAAAAATTCAGAGAAATGTAATTTATGTAGCCCATATAGTATGTTCAGTATACTATCTAAACTCTGCTCTGCTCGTAAAACGTGAACGTCATCCCCCAAATTGACCCATAATAATTTTTGTTTGCTGTTAGCGAAGCCGTTCATTCTTATGACATAACACGGAGAATTAGGAAGTTCCTGCAATCCTTACGAGACCATACCGCCTAAGTTTACCGGCTTTTAGTGGTTATAGTGGATGTTAAAGGGGTGCCTGAAGTTCTACGATACCCATCAAATAGTTGAAATAAATGTGAATTTGAAATATAAGCGGCATTATTTGGAGCGGACGCTTGAGGAAATTTCACTAGAGAAATAATAATAATAGTTATTCATTTGCAGCGATGATACAAATCCTACATGATATCTATACATACAGAGGGTGTCCCAGGACTTTCTCTTTTTTTTTCGGGAATGTTTAGATGGGATCAAAATATCACCAGTACTTCATATAACTTTTTTTTGTGAAATCATTCGTTACTAAGTAACGGAGCTACAAAATGAAAAATGTTTTCTTCAATTGAACCCTGGAAATCAATCAAATTTTGGTGAATGACGGAACAAATGAATTACTTATATATATATATATATATATAAATATAAATATATATATATATATAATATATATATATATATATATATATATAAATATAAATATATAAATATAATATATATATATAAATATAACAATTTATATGTGGAGAAACGGCCACCTGAAATATGAAAAAGTAATTTTACCCAATAATCCATTCTAAAGTCGAAAATGCATACGAAAATAGCTACCAGATGTGGTTAAAGAAAAAAATCCATAAAGTCTGAACATGTCAAAGGATAAAATAGGAAGATTTGTTGAAAATATAAACAGGATGTTCATAACATCAGATGTGGAATCATCTGCGACTGAAAGATAAACCTTAGTCACTATCTTCCATCGTCAAGATAACCTCTTGTGGGGTATTCATGTTGAAAAAGGGAACATTCTCAATTGAATATTGATAGAAAGATTCTTCTGTGAATTGAAAAAATCCACGATTAAAATGAAGTTATTTTTGGTGAATGTCTAACAGAAAACAACTACTTCCCCGGCTAAAGCCACGCTGGACATTGAACTACATCTGATAGATATTCTGAAAAGGCCCTAACTCAAAAGAAAAAATCTGAAATAAAAAATTTGCATTTTTATTCAGATAGTTATTTGATTTTCTATTCCAGTCTTGATTAAGAACTCATAAAGATGAATGAGTCAAAGAAGAATGTTTTCCAAAAGAGAGTACTCACCAGAAATTATTCGTAACATTGACGCAGGAGAGTCATCGCATTCACTAGGTCTTCAATACATTTTTGTCGACGAAAATCTATTTCACGCTTCCACGATCATCAGGAAGACCGGAAGAAATGGAAAACACATTTTCAAGAAGCAATCTCACTTTGCAAAGATGGAAAAAGTTAGAATCATTTTTTTTGGAGAGACACTTTGATATTAGTGTTTTCTGACATTGAAACCTGTCATGGGGTATGATAGATTGATTTGTTGAAAATATAAACAGGATGTTCATAAAATCAGATGTGGAAGTAGTTGTTTTCTGTTAGACATTCACCAAAAATAACTTCATTTTAATCGTGGATTTTTTCAATTCACAGAAAAATCTTTCTATCAATACTCAATTGGGAATATTTCCCTTTCCAACATAAAATAGGAAGATCTAATAATAAATGTTCTTCATGAACTTGACTTTCACACATATGATAACGATCCGTGTGGGATATTATATTATCAGAAAATACATACATAAAATTCTCAAATTTATGACGAGAGAAAAATCAAAAACATGTGGATGTCTTTCACTAGATGGTATAAACCGACATTAAAATTGAAGGTTTAATTTAATTTATATGTATAAAAAGCGGTCATTGTTCACCGCTGCAGACAAAATGCACTCTAAACCCCCCCAGCTGAATGAAAAAATAATGTTTGCCATGTGTGAACCGCTGATGAAAATATGGGCAAGGTAATGAATTATGGTTTTATTGATCCCGAGAATCGAACATTATAAATTAACGACCTAAATTTGCCATCACTAGCCACTATGTGGGAGACTAATGATAACTAACGCTTGAAACCTCGAGAGCAGTGAAGTGGATATAAAAAGGAATCAAAATCTTAATTCGCTCTCTTTCAATCAGCTCATTTAAGTCAGTACACAGCTAGAAGTACCAAATATTTTGGGTACTGAATATTCGATGTAGTCGATTAAAAAAACGATAAAATAGGAGTAATTGAAATGTACATTGATAGTATTATAAAAAATATCGTAACAGGAAGATGTTTTATCTAGAACGGCAATGAAAAGGCGGTATTAAATTACTATAAATCATAACTAGGAAATTATTGAAGGAATTAATAATGAATAATCAGAATCTAGAATCTAGCCCGATGATCCACACCCCAAAACTCTGAAATGACGGAGATTATTCATTATTCCTCAACAAAACAAGGTTTTCTGGACATTTTTCTGAATAAAAGTTCTCGTGTGTAAAGTCAATCGAAGCAACGTTTTTTGATAAATATGCACTTCTATTCGGTGACCTGAGACCACCATTATTTGAGATTTATTTTTAATGACAATAGAAATAATGAGTAGAATCTTCATTACAAATTTTAGTAATGCAAACTTTACCTAACAAAAACTCATAGCCTAATTATCAAACGCAATCCTCAAGAGCAAACGGAAATGAAAAATCCACTACAAAAACTTCTCTCTCAATACATTTTCTCAGTCAGCAAAGACACCCCCTCTGTACGTGGAATAGCATTCCAGGATCGTTTCGTATGGCTTCACAATTTAATGTTTTACTCAACCAATCATCTTTCGTGTGAATAGGTGAAGCGTAAATAAGGCTTTCGAGATGTCTCCTCAGAAAAAATCCAATGGATTCAAATCCGGAGACCGCGCTGGCCATGAATATGGCCCTCTTCTAGCAAACCATCTATTGTAAAAAATAAGGATCAGGTGGTCCTGCACAATCTTACTAAAAGGAGGAGGAGCGTGATCATGCATGAACCAGACATCTCTTCGTGTATACAATGGAAGATGTTTCAAAAGTCCATTCTAATAGTTCTAAATGAACTTCAAACAACGTTTTCCATTCAATCGATCATGTAGTGAGAGATGGTTTCCTAGGATACTAGCCCAAACATCCACGTTGAATTTCTATTGGTGTTTAGTTTGCAATATACCATGGGTATTTTCTTCGGCCCATATGTGGAGATTGTGAGAGTTGATAACTCCATATCCACTGAAACCTGCTTCATGAGTGAATAAAACGATATCTACCATCTCAATCTCAAAACGTTATCACATCTTTCTCGATGAAATTACTATGAATTTCTCGAACGCATCATCTTGATTTTCGCCAAAGAGGTTTTAAATAGAGAAATTACATCAGTCCACGCCCAAGCAATTTGGCTCCAGTGGAGGTGTTTTGTTTTCCTTTTATGGAGCAGAAAAACAGAATTCAATCTCCAGAACTCTCGAATGTTCTTGAGAAATCACAACCAATGTTTTACTATATTCATTCTTATAAATTGCAAAACTATCCCTATTGCATAAACTGTAATGCACGTCTGTGAAAATATAAGCAAAAGCTACAGTGATCTTCCTTCAGGTTTATTTTTGTTAACATTTGGCCATCTATAGAACTATTATTATGGCTGCAGTCAGGGAAGGGAGCGGTAAGCCATTTTTTGTTTTACGAGTGATAAAAGTTGTTTATTTAGATGTTTCGCCAGACGTGAGCATTGTGGTAGAATTTTCCACTGAACTAAAGAAAACAGGTCACCAACGTTCAGAATTTTTTTTTCTGAGATAATGGGAGCCTTGCCAATTACAGTGGGGTCTGGAACAACTTTTGGGGATCTGTAAAAATGTTTGCCGACAATGGAGCTTGTCTATACTTATGTTGTCTTCGTATCTTTGAATTCCACTTTTTTTTAAATGGTACACAATTTTAAAACGACTACTTTCATTCAAGGAAATTTAAAGGGTTTTTATCACTACTTGCAACTAGATTGAATGAAATATAAATGAATAATGAATATCGGGAGACCGCGCAGGGTATCTTTATACCTTCTGGTCAGCGGTGTCAGCAATGCAACTTGTAGGAAATGAAATAATATATTCCGCTGATACTGCTGACTCGGATTCTAGGGAAACTGTTATCATTGTAATTGATATTGATGGGAAGGCTCTATTCAGATTATAACACCTATGTCATTATACTTTTTCTGTCAACACATTGGATAATATCTTGCAAAATACAAACCCTTCGGTCCACATTTTCTCATCCAGTTCTCCTATCTCATACATCAGGCTATTCAAGCTGGAATTCACCTTCCTTCCGTATGTCATAACAGCATTACAGGTCGGAAGAGACCATATTTCAGTATGGCTCGGGGTATTTCAATAAAATACACTTTGATTATATTTGCTTCCACATGAACATACAATTTACCAGCAAGGAAACGGTAGTATGTGGGCTTGCATGGATTTCCTTTTCTCTCCCTTGTTTCAGAGCTACCGAAATGAAATGTATTGTTTTCCCTTGCTTTACACGGTGAGTCACGTTGTTGATCGTTTCCGGCTGTCATCTCTTTTATTCAGACTGTGTGGTCGCTTACCAATTTCGATAGTTTCTCTAGTTGTTCTCGTCCCACTGAATGAATCGGGTATCTCCAAAATTATTGGTTTGTCCTGCCCTTAGTACGTGTTGGAACTGTTAAGATGTGGATTCTTTGTTTCTTATAGTAGGTGTTCTTCTTTACGAATGTTGATTCTTCTATTTGTTTGGACAATGTACGTCTAAATATGTTAGTTTGTAGACCCTTCGGCACTACAGTGGTATATAGTCCTCGGGATTTCGGTCTGTCGCAAACGTTGTTTGAATAATATGTCGGCGAAGAACTCTGCTAATCCTTTCTGAGGCTCTCTTCATATATGGTAAGAATGTTATTCCATTCGGGTGATGCTAATGGTCTGAATATGAACAAATTTCTTTTCGGTTGCTCTAGAAGACAGATCGAAGAAGAGTATATTTCTTGAATATCCGGAACCAATTGATTGAATGAAAATATGAAAAATGCATTGTTGACCTATGGAATGATGCCAAGGAGATCGAATAATTTTTTGGAAAATGTCTTCAAATGAAAATTTCCTCTAGAGCCACTAGTTCACGATGTATTATAAGAAACAGGAGGAATTAAATAATCCTCAGTATGGGATGGGTAGATATGTTGGGAGAATGATAGACTCAAGAAGCTCTGTCGAAACATGTGACATATTTTCCTCATTAGTACAATAGTATAGAAAACGAAATTAACAATAGGGAAAATTTAACAGCACTATAAAACAAAATTAACGACGAACAATCAATATATCTCAAGAAACTCAAACAAAGTTATTCGAACTATTTTTTTCTGCAATGATTGAATAATAAAACAAGCACTTATATCGGATTTTATTCGAATAATTTATCCATAAAACGTTCAACGAATGTTTCTCCAAACCCAATAATGAAAGAAATATTTGAGTAAAATTGAATGAAACACAACTTTACATTAATAAGGAATATGCTGAATTCAAATTTTTCATAACTACTCAGAATATCAAAAAAAAGTGTGTGCAATGACTACTTTTGAAATATGAAAAGCTATTTTAGCGGCTTTGCTTTATGAAGTGGTAAGCATTGCTTTATCTTCCAGTATATTTTGTGACTCATTTTGAAGTATTGGAGTATTGAAATGATTGTATACCGCAGAATTTTTCAGACGAGTCATAATTTCTAGAGATTCAGGGGTATGAGTTTCAATCCTAACACAAAAATTTGAAATATTTCTACTACCACATCTCTTCTGGTTTCAGTGGAAGTGATGGGAGTACACGATATCGAAAACATTTCCAATTTCAATATTCAACCCCACTACCAGGCTTCAATTTCATATCATCGAAACTCTGGGAAAGGTCTTGCCTAAAGATTGTCTTCACACTCAGTGTGATGAATCCAATTTTGAAACATTGGAGTCATATCTTTTTTCTGCCCTGGCAAAACACAAAATCCACTATAATAATAATAATATAATAATAATAATGTTTATTCAGTAAATTCAGTTACAGAAATATGATATGGTTTAGAATAAACATGGAAAAACCACAGAAGCTGTATTGCAAATACAGCTTGTATGTGGCTTGAAATTGCATTATAATTTGTTTGATACTCATGATAAGGTGAATTATGTCAAAATCTGGAAATTATCTCAGGTTCAGGGAGTTAGGTCATAATGGGGATCATCGTCTGAATCGGGTTGTGTTACATAATAGAATTAATATACATATGACGGTACATAATTATAAAAAACACATGTTATAATACTAAGTCTAATTCATGGGACATGCGAAATAATTTGTTCAGACATTCCATTCCTTCAAATCAATTCATCCTGTTATTTACTATGTCATGAATTATTGATCTTGGTGCATTTTGTAACCATTTTGTGATCATTTTTTTGAAAGTTAAGTAATTGGTTTCTATTTTTATATTATTTGGTATGATATTGAAGATTTTGGGACCTAGAAAATCGAAGCTACGCTGTCGGACATTCTTATCGCATTTCGGTACAATAATATTGGATCTGTTTCTTGTTTTATAGGAGTGTCCGATTGTGGAAATTTTTACTTTTTTTCTATAAATGTTTGTTATCATTTTTTGACAGTACAACTGTCTCAAATCAAGGAATCCACTTCCGTTGAACAGATCATTGCTTGAATAACATCTGTCCTTATTGTATATTATCCTAAGTAGCCATTTCTGTAATACATTGACTTTTTCTAGATGACAGTCAAGGACTCCGCCCCATCCAATATTTCCGTACGATAGCTGAGATTGTATTAAGGAAAAGTACAAAGTTCGCAGATGAGAAATATCTAGGTATTCTTTCAAAAATTTTAAACGAGACAAAAGTCCTCTAAGTTTTCTTGCAATAAAATTCATTTGTAGATCCCAACGTAAGTGTCGATCGATTATTATCCCTAAATACTTTATTGATGTTGTTTCAGGAATTTTTGTATCTTTATCAATATTTAGTGATCCTAGATTTGGTAAATTATTGGTATATGATGTAAAAGGTAAATACTTCGTTTTTTCTATATTCAATGTCAATTTGTCATATTGAAGCCATGATTTAATTAATTTAAAGTCTTGCTCTGCTTTTTTTTTAAGAATATTCCAGTTTTCTGCTTGATAAATTATCGCAGTGTCATCTGCAAAACTGAGCACTGTTCCCTTGGTGTTCATGGACAACAAACTATTGATATAAAGTATGAATAACAAAGGTCCCAAGACGGTGCCTTGGGGAACACCATATGTGATATCCCTCATCTCGCTACATTTACCGTCAATAACTACTTGTTGTTGTCTATCTGAAAGGTAACTCTTCAATAGGTCGTATATATTTCCTCTATGCCATAAAGTTTCAGTTTTTTTAATAAAATGTGGTGACATACACTATCGAAGGCTTTAGAGAGTCAATGAATATACATAATGCAGGGGTTTTTGAATCGAGGGCCTTATACAGATTCGAAGTTAATGAGTAGATTGCATCTTCTGTAGACTTTCCCTCTCTAAAGCCGTATTGACCATCTGAAAGGATGTTGTTTTTTGCCAAGAATTTAACCATTCTGATCTTAATAATTTTTTCTAATAATTTTGATAAATTACTTGTGAGAGAGATTGGCCTATAATTTCCGAGATCATATTTGTTTCCACTCTTATATAAAGGTCGAATTAGTCCCATTTTGAATGATTTAGGAAAACATCCAGTTCTGAAACTTTCATTAAATAGGATTGATAGAGGTTCAGCAATTATATGTGCTATTTCTTTAAGTGTCTCGGTTCTGATATTGTCTCTTCCAGGAGATTTTTTATTTTTTAACGAACGTA
The DNA here is from genome assembly GCA_018342105.1 of Gonioctena quinquepunctata. Classification (NCBI taxonomy): domain Eukaryota; kingdom Metazoa; phylum Arthropoda; class Insecta; order Coleoptera; family Chrysomelidae; genus Gonioctena; species Gonioctena quinquepunctata. The sequence goes on along the minus strand of JAFIRS010000418.1, from coordinate 123,329 downwards.
TCGTGTTTTGAATCTCTGCAGGATTCGTTGGGAATAAAAACATTGTTTTATCATGATGTTTTCGGTAAAATTAACTGGTGCCTCAATGTTTTCAGCGTATGTTTTTCCTAGGTCACTAAAATAATTATTAAATGCATTTGATATGTCGATTTTGTCTTTTAAAATATCATTTGAATTGGTTACTATTTGTTCTATTTCTGTATTTGGTTTTCTTTTATCACATATTTCGTTTACACATTTCCATAAATTTTTAGATACATCTTTATTTTTGTTGATTTGTTTCCTATAATAGTCTTTCTTTGTTTTTTGTAATAAACGACTCAATTTGTTTTTTTCAGCTTTATATCTCTGTTGGAGATCATGGTCATCGGGGTTGAATTGCAATTGCCTATATAATGTACTTTTGTTGTTTATTGAAACAATTAATGTAGGTGTAATCCAAGGCTTCCTCAATTTTGATTTCCCTTGAATTTTTACTGTTTTAGTATTTTTTGTAATATAGTATGTGAGTTGTGTGTTTAGAAATGATCATACCTGTAATGTATTTCAGCTTTCCGTGACCCAGCAGGATGTTTCAGGTACTCCAGATACAGTAATTCAAAAATAACTTTCCAAATAATATATTTTTATTTTTACCTTCCACGTAATTCTAGGGAAAGTATTTCTGAGGCCTTTTCTTGAAATATATTTGTTTTCATTCCAACGAAATATAATTTATTCTATATGATATCAAATAATGAAGAAACTGTTCAAATTATGAGTATTCTATTGGATAAATTTGTAAATAATTTCATACATCCTTTATCAAAGTGACAGTTTTCGAAATATTTTGCTGGAGTGTCCTGCTAAATATTTTTTCTTTGATCTCTACATGTATCCTCTGTAGCCCTTTTTTCCTACAATTTCTATTGCTGTCAATATGTTCTGAAATTTTTTCTGGTTATCCAATGCTAATTTTTTGCTCTATGGTCGCCATCTTGAGATTCTGAGACTGCATATGTAGTCTGCTGTTCTAACCAAGTAATCAACACAACTTCATTTTAGGCAAGTTATTTTTCCGAAATCATCTCCATTTTGATATCCCAGTGGAAACATCAACCCCTCCCTTATGCTTCTTTCATTATTCAAAATGAACCTATCTACGTCTACCTGTACCTGTATATAGCTTTCAGTAGTTGATTAATGGTTAAAGGTCAGCGCCTACCATGGAAGACCATGCATCAGCTTTATTATGGAAATTGATTGAGTTCAGATTGTATGCAATAGCCCAATTTGTCCACACAAGCGTTGTGGTATGTCAATAACTGGCCGATTTCGATTGGAGCATAGGGATTGATGTGATAGGATCGTCGAATGCAGTATTCATTTCTGTAAGTTAGGGTCTGCATGGTCATTCTGGATTCTGGATTGATTGAAAACAGAATAATTCAGACTGGATTCGCAACATCATCAGATTTCGTTGGTTTTGTTCAGTATTTCGTGGATTAATGAGGGATACAATGAAGAAATAGTTATTTATGCAACAAGTGCAAAAAGTAAGTGTTTATTGCACTCGACGTGAAGTTGTCCGACTAAGCCGCCAGGCTGAGTTGGACAACACGTCGAGTGCAATAAACAACTTTTGCACGAGTTGCATACAATATTTTCTCTACGTTCATGCAAAAATTAAAAAATGTTTCATTCAGATGGCACTAAGTGTAGGAAAAATTGCGTCGATTTGACGTTTATGTTTGTCATGATCACAAATGACAGATGAGTGCAATAAACATTTCATTGCACAGTGCAACAAAGAACCACTTTTTTTTACTGAATATAGTTCAATAAAGATTTGTTTTTTGCATGAACGTAAAAAAAATAATTTTTCTACGTATGTATTCTTTTTCCTGATGTTAATGATCCAAATGCAATAGATAGATCAATTTGGTACCAACAAGAAGGAGGTCCACCGCATTACAAACGTATTGTTAGAGAATATTTGAACAATTTTTTCCCAATAGGTGGATAGGAAGACGTGGAACGATTGAATGGCTGCCTAGATCCCCCGATTTGACTCCGCTCGACTACTTATTCAAAATCAAAAGTATATGTCAATAGACCAGACAATATTGCAGATTCAAAAGTTAGGATAACGGAAGAAATTGACAACATAACCCCTGAGGTCCTACAAAATGTTGTACGAGAATTCCAAGATCGACTTGCTTATTGTCAAAAAGTGAATGGTGATCATTTTGAACATTTAATTTAATTGTAAAATAAATTCTACGTGAAGTATCAAAATTTTACATTTTCAAAATGAATTGTCTCAGTTATAATTGCACCAAATTTGAAAAACTCAATATTGCTGAACAGAAAATGAAAATCCCTTTCAAACAAGGTGCCACACAACCACCCTTCTCATTTAAATTTTTTGAGGGGGTGCTCATAATTCAGAGGGGGTGCAAGGAGGGGGTAATATTTTCATACTGTGAGTTGTCAAATTGACAACAGAAATCGACCTGTTTCAGGCTTTTTCAAACAAAAACATAATAACGCTAAAAATGAATGTATTCCATACCTATGGACCGCACTGTATGTAATCTAATGTAGTAATAGCTGTAATATTAGAATGTATTTTTTTGTTGTGGTTTATTTTATGTTATATTTCAACATGTATATGTATATTTTTAAATAGTTTCAACTATGTTGTGACAGCCCGTAGTGTACGTTATCTTGGAATGTTCATCGACTCTTGCCTAAAATGGGACGTCCACACAGAAAGCCTCAAGACGAAAGTTCGTTCTCTATTGTACAAATTTTATAAATGTAGATATATACTCCCACTAGAAAAACTGAAAGAGATATATTTTGCTATCGCAGAATCGTTATTGAGCTATGGTATAATAGGGTGGGGCGGAGCCCGCAAGACTCTGGTGGAAACCCTGCTAGTCATTCAAAAGAGGATTCTCAAAATAATATCATTCAAACCCTTTCGATATTCATCCGACAAACTCTTTGATGATCTGAAAATACTAGATATCACACAAATATATGTGAAGTCAGTGCTGATGTTCATCTTCTCAAATAAATTTTACCTAGATGAACCTGAACATTCATATAACACGCGAAGTATGAGAATAAAGAACGCATATCTGCCGAGAGCCAACAAAGCGTTAGGGCAACGATCTATAACATATAATGCGCCAAAACTATATAATAACCTTCCGGAAAATATAAGATGCACCAAATCAAAACTGTTTTATAAAAAAACTTTAATAAATGGATTTCGCAACGTGGAAGGAAATACTTTCGTTCAATTATTTATTAAATGAATAAAATAAAATGAATTCAAATCATCCTATTCCTTATATTCTACATCTTATTGATTAGGTATATCACGTAGACTTAGTTGTATTCTCTATCCTATATCTTATATAGTTATAGGAACATATTTATAAGTTAGGAAATAAATCAGCAATTTGAATATCGCACATAAATTCATAAAAGCAAATAAACATAAACCTCATTATAGACAGTCCCCCCCCAGGACTACATGGCGTTTCTGTTTATTTACTTGGTATTTATACATATTTTGTCCTGAAAACTTTTTAGTTCGTTACCTAGTAAATAGACATATTTTATTATTATTATTATTATATTTTAACCACTTATTCTGAAGATCTTAATCTCGTGTATAGACATCAAAGTCTAAGAGAGTCTTTATTTATTTTGCAATCTATATAATGTAATATGCAATCTATATATGTAATATATTATAGAAAAAGTTCTTATAATTAGTTTAGGAATGTACCCATCATCCTCACAAACAGGTGTAAGCCTCGGTGAGATCTTTTTGTTGTTTTTTATTTTGAACATATCTTCGATGTAGTTACTTCATATATTATTTTGAAAAACAAATTCCCATTGTTTTCTTCCATTAAATCATACTGATAGTTATTATGGACATACCATACATAGTGAATTATCAAATTTGCACCAAAAAACTAGTAAAGATTCAAACCATTTTCAACAAACGTCGATATTCTAGTACAAATAATAAATTTTGCATTGGAATATTTTTATAGTAATATGCGTAGGAGGCGCTGTGATTCAAAATCTGAATATTGTTTCTAATTCTTAACAACTTTTCTAAATAAACTTTTTTGATGTCGAAAATAAGGGTAGTTTACTCTTGATCAAAAATCCAATTTTTTGTTCCCCCCTGTACACCTTTTGTAAATTTAGAAGTTTGACAACTCAAATGCTAGTTTTCTGTTATGCACCAATTTTCATCAGGAATAAAGTTTTCTGACAAATAGATAATAAAAAAGTTTCCCCCATTGTGTAAACTTTTTGAAACTCACTGTATACAGTGTACGTCATAAAGTTGGCTATATATGGAAAAAAAATTGTTAATGAAATTTCTGGAAAACTCTGATGGCGGTTCGTTTCTGCACGTCTGACAACTAAAAATTCTGTTGCGACTTATATCACTTGACCTCAGATTTGGCGAGAATTAAATAAAAAGATGTCTGTGGTGCCGAAAAATGGGTTAAATTGACAAGATATCGAAAATGTTTATTGAGAAAATGTGTTTGAAATCCAACGAGGACCCCATGTACCAGATTAGAAAAAAATCAAAAATACCATTTTATTCCTCTACCCTCACTAAGAAACATTATACATTCTTGTTTTATCTGGAAACAGCTTTAAACAACCTAAATCACATAAGTTTGGGTTAAAACCAATCAAATATTTATATAATAGACATTTTGCGGAAGATTAATTATGAAAACACGATTTAGTCTTGTCACTAGGTGTAATCATGCCCTGCATTTTGATGCACATGAGCTTTTTAAATTTTCTCAACCCGTAAATAAAATTTAAACCAACTAATTTTTGTAATTGAAACTCAATAAAACATAATTTATCCTAATTGAATTTAATATTGTTCAGTTAAATGTGGAAAAAAAACTCAATAAACAAACAATGTACAAATTTTTAATATTCTATGAGACCACCTTCGCGCTCCATACATAGAATTGTCCTGGAAAACATTTCGCAGCGAACATTTTTCAACATAGTTCTGTTGATCAGTGCTGCACAATTCCTTATACAAATTTCTGAATGTTCTACATTTCGAAATGGGCGTTGTTTATCAACATTACTTTTCAGGTAATCCCATAAAAAGAAATCACACAGCGTTAGGACTGGAGACCTAGCAGGCCAATGATTACCCGAATAACGACCCATCCACTGCTCACCAAACTCATTGTTCAACCACTCCCGCACCTCATTCGTAGAATGAATAGAAACCCCATCTTGTTGGAAGAATAAACGAATCCGCTCTTGTAATGGTAGGTTGTCCATAAATGTAGATATCTCGGTCCGTAAAAAGTTCAAATACCGTTCGCCATTTAAGCTTTGTCTAAAAAAGAAGGGACCTACAATTCGCTTATTTAAAATTCCACACCATACATTCATTTTGAAGCGGTCCTTGGCTTCAATAATGAAATTAGGATTATGATCTGCCCACCATCTACAATTTTGAGAACTGACGACACCATTAGAGGTAAAAGTTGCTTTATCAGAAAATAGCACATTTTTTGAGAAATCACGATTGTCTTCTAACATTCCCTGGAACTATGATCAAAAATAAAATCGAGCGTCATAATCCCAGTCTCGCAGTACATGCACAAATTTTGGTTTGTATGGGTAAAAGTGATTTTGCTTAAAATTCTTCTAACAGAGGTTTGAGATATTTCTGCCTTTTCTGCCATTATTTTCGTTGAAACTCTTGGTGCCTCAGTGACTGTGAGTGAAACATTGTTTACATCAAAATGTGAAGTAGATAGCGTCTGTACATAAATATCAATGAAAATAGTTTGTGGCATTCAGTCGAGAAAATGAAAACTAAAACTGAAAAATAAAAAAATATGGATCAGCCAGGGATCGAACCTGGGACCTTTCGACTAATTTCATTGATTGTTCACATTATTTTCATTATTTACAACAGGCTTAACGTGAACACTTTTATATTTGTTTTCAACCAAACCAGTTTCCTTAAATTTTAGCAATATCTTCGCCACCGTAGTGAAATGCAAATTTTGATCTGGATGCCTTGCATTGAAAATTTCAGCTACTTCTCTTGTGCTATGATGATTTTCGCCTTATAGCAATACTATTTCTATTTTTTCTTGTATACTCAGTTTTTGAGCCATTTCTAGTGATAGATCGGAAAACACCAAAACTGATAAAGAACGACAACTCCAACAAAATCGTCAAGTTATTGTGACATTTGTTATTGTTACAACAAAAGTTGATCTTTTTTCAAAACCGCCATATAAAATTCAAAAATATAGCTAAGTCATTGAAGTTCAAATTTACTAACCAATATCAAATCTAGCAAGGTTGAATAATGTATTATTAAGTTTCAATTACATATATTAGTTGGTTTAAATTTCATTTACGGGTTGAGAATATTGAATAAGCTCATGTGCATCAATATACAGGGCATGACTACACCTAGTGACAAGACCAAATCGTGTTTTCATAATTAATCTCCCGCAAAATTTCTATTCCACAAAAAATTCATTAGTTTTGACCAAAACTCATGTGATTTAGGTTATCAAAGCTGTGCAAGAATGTATAATGTTTCTTAGTAAGGGTAAAGGAATAAAAAGGTATTTTTGTTTTTTTTTCTCAATATGATTCAAAATTGGTACATGAGGTCCTCGTAGGATTCCAAACACATTTTCTCAATAAAATTTTTGAATATCTTTTTTAAAATTCTCGCCAAATCTGAGGTCACGTGATATAAGTCGCAACGGATTTTTCAGTTGTCAGACATGCAGGAACAAACCGCCAATAGAGTTTTTCAGAAATTTCAATAACAAATGTTTTTCCCAAATGTAGCCAACGTTATGACGGACCCTGTATATACATATTTGGGGGATGTTTCAATGTATGTAGGCCGCTAAAAATTAATCGGGAATATAATCCCTTGCCCGCCTACTATAGCACTCGACGTGAACATGTTCTGAACGTGCAGAACGAGCCAAATGGTACATCAAGCGAAATCGAAAACTGCGAGGCGGTTGCTAGGAGATCGGAGACCGTTTTCAGCACATTTGTTTGCGCATTTTGCATGATATTCGGATGAATTACGGAGCCACTTACTCTGTTTGTAAGAGGATTGACGATGTTCGAGTAATCCTATGGTTATGTAATGGAGCTGAGAAGGGAATGTTGCTGGAATATTAATTTCCGCAATGTTATTTGACACCTGTGTTTTGATACAGGAACTGTGGTTCATTGGGAGAGTAGGGAGTGAGAGTGCTTTGTTTGAGAACCATATACATAAAAACTTGAGAGGTGTCAAGGGACACCCGGATGGAACGAAGTTCCTTTCGATTACTTAGTGAAGGAATTGTAATAATTTTTTTTTTTTTTAAGTTATAATAATATATTTTTTTTATTATTAACAAATATAATGTAATATAAACTCAATCAGTAGTCTCAATTTTAGTACATACGCATTGATATTGTAATATTAAAATATAATTTGCTTTTAAATTTATCAAAATTATGACGCGTACACTTGCTAAACACACAATAATGGAGAGATTATAACGCGTATGACTTGGTTAGCACAATAGTAAAGAGAGGTTATAATGCGTACTTGCATAGGCAAACAGCACATTATTAATTAACAGTTAGTACTAAAATTAAGAAGTTTCTGAAAAACAAGGAGGAGCTAGAGCAGGATATCACAGATATTGTAAAAAAATCAAAGTGATTGACCACCTAGTTTGACAGATATAATCAAAACTACTCTCGTTATTCAAAATAGTCCACGGGGAAGTGCACATCATTAATTCTACCGTTAGTACTAAAATTTAGAAGTTTATGAAAAACGAGGAGGAGCTAGAGCAGGATATCACAGATATTGTGAAAACAAACCAAAGTGATTGACCATCTAGTTTGACAGATATAGTCAAAACCACTCTCGTTATTCAAAATAGTCCACGGAGAAGCGCACATCATTAATTCTACCGTTAGTACTAGAATAAAGAAGTTTATGAAAAACAAGGAGGAGCTAGAGCAAGATATTACAGATATTGTGAAAAAAAATCGATTTGATTGACAATCTAGTTTGACAGATATAATCAAAACTACTCTCGTTATTCAAAATAGTCCACGGGGAAGCGCACATTATTAATTCTACCGTTAGTACTAAAATTAAAAAGCTTATGAAAAACGAGGAGGAGCTGGAACAGGATATCACAGATATTGTGAAAACAAATCAAATTGATTGACCATCTAGTTTGGCAGATATAATCAAAACTACTCTGGTTATTCAAAATAGTCCACGGGGAAGCGCACATTATTAATTCTACCGTTAGTACTGAAATTAAGAAGTTTATGTAAAACGAGGAGGAGCTAGAACAGGATATCACAGATATTGTGAAGAAAAATCAAAGTGATTGACCATCTAGTTTGACAGATATAATCAAAACTACTCTCGTTATTCAAAATAGTCCATGGGGAAGCGCACAGCCTGAAGGAAGAGGTCGTAGAGAAATGCGGATTGTGCCAGGGGACTTTTTAAAGAAGGACGGGGGACCATTTGAGGGTCTGAACGCGAAAAAAAAAACTTCTTCTCCCAGTTGACCCCATCGATTTTAACGATACCAGGAAGCTTATGATAGGTTCACTTCTAAACTCGAATTTTACATTAAATTGGCCTCCTATAATTATAACAAACCTGTAAAAAGATATCACAAAATAAAACCTTGGATAACCCCTGGGCTGATAACATCCATTCGAAAGAGATATGAAAAAAAAAAAATTAATAGAGCAAAAAAAGGAATTCAACCTATAAAAAAATTGAACGCACAATCAAAGAAACAAAAAATGACTTCTATAGAGAACAGCTCGATCTATAAATGGTGACTGCAAAAAAACATGGGATCTCATCAAAGAAGTAACAAATAAAATGAAATCGAAACAATCCATCTCCAACATTCAAATAAAAAACAAAAATAGTGAGCCAGTAAAGAATGTAGATCAAAAATTAGACATTTTCAATGACTATTTTGGCAGCATGGGTTCTGATATGGCAAAAAAATAGACAAAGTCGAATCCCTACCTAACGATTTCCTTGTAGACCCTTCCATACAATCAACAATATTTCTAAAACCGTTACGCAAAAATAAATAATTAAATTGATATCAAAACTCAAAAACAGCTGTTCACCAAAAAATATACATAAATATTTGTTAAAACCTTTGGCACACATCATTAACCTTACTTACAAACAAGGAAAACTACCTTATCAATAGGAAGAATCATCTGTGACTCCTATATACATAGCTGGCAAACATGATTGTGTAGAAAATTATAGGCCCATCTCGGTTATAAACAATTTCTCGAAAATTTACACTGAAAAAAAAAGTTAATGAATTTTTTTAGTGAAAATCATGTAATATTTCAACGCCAATTCGACTTCATGGCAAACTCAAATACTGAAAATGCTGTACTAGACCTGACTGAAAAAATCGTAATGGCCTTGGATAGTTCTCAGAAATATTTGACGATTTTCTGAGATCTTGCCAAAACTTTCGATACCGTAGTACAGACCAAGCTTTTGAACAAGTTATGCACATACGGTATACGGGGACTAACTCTGCTTTTATTAGAGGACTTTTCAACTAGTATATTTCAAAAAATAAAAATTGACAACCAATACAGTCGTTCTACAGAAGTCAGAATAGGAGTTCACCAAGGAACAGTACTAGGACCGATTCTGTTTCTTATTTATATAAACAGTATAAGTAAAATCCAAAACTTCAAAGGGCACCTCATTTCATATGCAGATGACACTGCCATCGTTATTGCAGGGGAGTAAATGTTGACATTTTTTTTTCTTTTTTATCTTTTTTGATCATGTCTCATATCTCCCTTTTTTTGTTTGTACTGATCTTGAACTTGTTTGTACCAGTAATTTTTCCACCCTACGAATAGATTTATGTGGGGTGGTGTACAATAAAAAAAACAAAAAAATGTGTCGTGGTAACAATGAATGTACCAATCAGAACCACTTGATTTCAATTTTGAATTTAAATCCGAATATATTATTCGAACTCCCAATAAAACTAGGTCGTTCAATTTGCATTTGTTTCGAAACTTTCGAAGCCCTCTTTTGATTTTTTCAGTTAACCTATAAAACTTATCGAATAAACAGGAGGATACTTATTTATGACTTCCCATGCGTCGTTTTTTCCTATAAATCAGAATAGGTTTCTGGATGGTTACCCCCATTTCTGATTTCCCAGTTCGTTTCCGAAGCTTATCATTATTCTACAATTCTACTCGAACACGAAGCAGTAAAAAGGCCATAAAGTAAGGACATACTCGTAAAAACATTGATGAAATAAAAACATCTTTCGTTTCTAATCATTACAATGAGTTCAAATGCACTGAAAAGTTTGAGATTGAGTTAACAATTATCGGCGTCCTCTTCATCGTCCTCCAGATGAATTTCCCCTAGCGATATTAAAAAGCACTGACGTTTTAACCACGTTCCCGCTGATATATTTTTTCAAACTGATGGAAAATTGAACTTGATATTCAATGTCAAAAGTCAGATTGATAGCACCAAAACTACTGATATTCAGGCTCATGTTTCGATTGATTGCCGGCTATATTTTTCGCCGAAGAAATTGAACCGAGATTCATTTTATAGGTACAAAAATCTGCAAGGCAGTTATACCTTTATTGAACGGATTTTTATTCCGTCCAGCTTTATAAGAGGCGTCTGTACCAACAAGGTCAATTGTTGGAGTACGGTAAAGAATTTCCATGAAATATGACAGAGAAAAAGCACACTCAGCTGTGAATACTCTGAAACGCCCAACCCAGACGGTCAAGAGATTTGCTCAGAATGAATTTATATAGCTCCCAAAAATCTAGTGACTGCACATGCTCAAGGTGTTCTTGAAATTCCTTAGTACACATTGGAAAACTCCATCTTTTGGGATTATAATATCGAGAAGGTCAAACATATCATCAATAATTGGTATAACTGCCGTACACTTTTATCAATTTGAGTATAGTAAGTCAATATTCCTAAGGTATTAGGAGTTGTTTATTTGTTCATTCATCTATTCCAAACTCTGGATGCAAACAGGAAAAAGCATCCACTGATACTAGTTATTTCAAAACTTTATTATTAATTGGTTTTCAAACACGTACAGAGAGAAAACAAAATTACGAGAAATATTATTTGTTGCATTTGGGAACTTATTTCCAATTGTTTCACAAAATACCAAGATGGGGTCTGGAAACGCATAAAATATTAAGAAGCAATCTGATACGGAAAAACATTCAGTGTTTTCATGAATTAATGGAAAAAAAACAATCTGAGAAATGTAACTGCGTGAAATTGATGAATAACTATTCAAAGTGTTCAAAACTATCAGATATACAGTGCGGCTTTTAATAGTACTCCCCCCACCCCCCGTTAACTTTTGATCGGTTCAACGTAGAACAATGAAAAAAATACCTATTGAATTATATTACCGATACTACTTTTTGAAATGAATGACACTGTGATTGCCCGATATATGGCGCACATCAACTCAAAAATTTCTTAAAAAACTGAATTGTATTTTCAACAATCTGTTTTTTTTTCAATTTCGTTGATACATTTTTTCACAATATACATTTGAAATGTCAAAAAAAAATCGCCAAAATTCAAAAAAATTCTATGGTTGGGAAGAAAATAGAATTATCTTTTCAACAATGTGCCACTTGACTCCCTATGCAATTTGAAATTTTTAAGTTGCTGTCCCCCGTGCCATCTATCGAGCAATCACAATGCCGAAGCGTTCAAAAGTTAACAGTGAGGGGAGAAGGGGGAAGGCTATAAAAAGCAGCACTCGCAATTGTGTTTCAACCATAGTTGAAAGAAAAATTTAATTACCTTTTCAACGATGTGCAAATCGACCTCTATGCCTTTCGAAATGTTCAAGTTGATGTGCCTCCAGCGCCCTCTGTCGAGTAATTGTAATGTATCTCATCTGGAAAAGTAGGACCGGTAATACCATTCAATAAATTTCATGTCTTATTGTCTCACATCAAACCGTTCAAAAGTTATTGGGGTCACTGTTCAATTCAGATCCCCACTTATATTTGACATTTCAAGTGCATATTGGGAAAAATATCTATCGGGCAATCACAATATATTTCATTTCGAAGAGTAGTATAAGTGATATCATTCAATACCTGTTTCTTTTCATCGTTCTACGTCGAACCGTTCAGAAGTTAACAATGGGGGGGACTATTAAAAGACGCACTGTAACTAAGGGTAAATTTTCTTTTCTGCGAGTGATGATAATTCTCGATACTGCAGTACTTTCTGTTTTGACCTGCCCTGCCTCTTAATGTATGTATATGTGAGACAGAGAAAACTGAACTCAAGTTCCCATATCCTCCAAATTATACAGGGTGTTTCATAATTGAATGCTGATCCTAGGGGGCGATAATCTTCGAATGATTTTAAGAAAAATTCTTCATATGAACATAGGTCCTTTATTTCTGAGATACATGATGTTGAAATTCAACAAAAAAATCAGTTCTTCCCCAATATCACTGAAACCACTCCGGCTTTTTCTCTCAATTTCGGTACATGCAAAGTACGCATAAAAATACATTTTTCCATTGTAAAGGATTTCTTAATTTTCATCAGTGGCGTCCCTGTTAACATGCCCTGCCATATTTTTGATCAAAATAATGATACGCCACTGTCTTTTTCCCAAATAAATATATTTTTGTAATTATCTTCTATCTTCTCAGAAAAATGGTTTCCTGTCTTTTTTCGTCCGGCGAAGTTTTAGTTAGAAATAAAATGCATTCATTTGCTTGTCCCTATGCGAAATCAGCCGTTGCAGAGTTGTAGGATTATATTGTGGGCTAGAAACATCTAGTATGCTAAAAACACATTTCGTTGTTTTCAACATAAACAATTTTGACACTTCTTTAGCTAGATACGTGATATTATTTACGTTATAGAAACTTGTTTATTAAAAAAAACATGGTAAATTTTACAAATATCGAATTAGCAGACATGCATTACTTGTATGGGCTTGCTGACGGAAACGCATATGAAGCCAGGCGACTGTTTCAAGAGGGCTTTCCAAATAGAATGGTTCCTGATGCTCCAACGATTTCAAGCACCCACAGAAGGTTATGTGAAACAGCAAATTTTGAGCCAAATCATCACGTGAAAAGAGCACATCGGACTGCAGGAACTCCAGCAATTGAGATAGCTGTTTTAAATTCTATGACGAAAATCCTGAAATAAGTACGAGACAAGTTGCCAATTATTTTGAATTACAATCAGTTTTGAGCCGAGGAATATCCGCAGGCAATCGTGGATTCTCATACCCAGGAGCCGTTCTCATTAAATGTCTGGGCTGGAATTATTGGAGATTACCTAATTGGACCTTTTTTTACCACGCAGATTAAGTGGACATCATTATCGCCGATTTCTTGAAGATAATTTGCCAATTCTGTTGGAAGATGTTCTTATTTTGATGCGAAATCGTATGTGGTTTATGCACGATTGTGCACCTGCTCATTTCAGTTCTCTGGCACGCAAATATTCAAACCAAATCTTTCATAATCGCTGGATAGGTCGTGGGGGAACAGAGTCATGGCCAGCTAGATCCCCAGACTTAAACAGTCTTGATTATTCTCTTTGGGGACATCTTAAGACTTTGGTGTACAGTCTACCAATTCTAACTGAGGAAGAATTACGAAACGGCGTAATAGTTTCCTGTGAAGCAATAAGGATTACTCCAGGAATTTTCCAAAGAGTACGCGAGTCGATGACAAGGAGGGCTGAATCGTACATACTTGCAGGAGGCAGACATTTTGAACAGTCAATTTGATTTTGGTATTTTTTGTTCGTAATAGTTATGTTTTTTAAAATGAAATATGGTATTTTTAAAAGTACTCATTACAAAAACTAAATAATAGTTACCATAGAATTATAAAAATCTTGCCTAGAATCCTTTGGTTACCACAATTGTGAAATTAAGAATGAGAGAAGAAATCGAATGGGGATAAGCAAATGAATTTTATTTTCTAAATCGAAAACCGTCCGCCGGACGAAAAAAAGGCAGGAGACCATTTTTATGAGAAGATAGAGGACAATTACAAAAATAATATTTTTTTGGAAAGTATTACAGGGCATGTTAACAGAGACGCCACTGATGAAAATTACCTGTATCATGGAAAAAATTTATTTTTATGCGAACTTTGCATGTACCAGAATTGAAAGAGAAAGCCAAAGCGGTTTCAGAGATATTGGGAAAGACTGTTTTTTTTGTTACATTTCAACATCCTGTATCACAGAAATAAAGCGGTTGTGGACCCATGTTCATATGAAGAATTTTTCTTAAAATCATCCAAGGATTATCGCCCTTCAGGATCAGCATTCAATTATGAAACACCCTGTCTACAACATCGTGTTTTATTCCCAGTTGTGTTTATTATGCTGATTTTGCATTAGATACTTTTTATAAGAAGGATTGTTCGTGGAAATATCTTTCAAAAGATTTATATTTGTGAAATTGATACTGAAGTAATTATTCAATTATTTATTTAATTACACTGTTCAACAATTAATTTGTTAGTTTTTCATGCCTTCTATGAAGCTTATCAACTAATTAGTAACCTTCGATATAAACTCACAGCTTCAAAGAAAGCTTTGTAGAAACTGAAATTACCGAAGTCGATTCGGATTTTTCATTGGTAATAATCAAATGAATAAGTTATGTGGACCATACGCAATGGCCATGGAATTCCAGAGCTCTTACATCCTGGGAAAACAAGGTGATCGATGATTTTCAGTGAACCTCCAGACTGTCGACCTTCCAAGCTTGAAAGTGATATACCGTTAATGTCACAGTGCATAACTCTCATGTCTCTTGATTGAGTGCAGGAGATTCCACAGTCACAGATGATATTCTAAGCTTGTTATGGCTGTGGAAGAGAGGAGTTATTTGGATGATGTGATCTCATTCCAGCACATACCAAAGCTATCATTAGTAATAATTCATTCAAAAATAAGCTCAAAGTTTGGATTTTAGGTTCGCCAAGAGTACAGATACACCAATATGTCGATATGAAAAATACATATTACTACAGTGTATAAATATTAGTTGAAGATGTACTTACATGTAAGTTGGAATTGTGTAACCTGTAGTTCAATTTCTCCATTGTTTGTTTTATTGATATGTGATTGATGTTTGATTCAAATACCTATTACAATTTGTTTTATTTTTTAAATAGGATGATCTTCTCATATTATTTATAAATCATTCTTAGTGGGATATCTACATAAAATTCCCTGCGTGCATTTTTGCTCACACTGAAAAAAACTTTATTTTTGCAATTTTATTTTTTTTTATCTATAAGTTTTTCATATGTTATCTATATTCAAGTCCTCTGGTGCTCTTTTGCAAATTTTATTTTATCTTTACAATTTTATTCATTATAATCTATGGAATATTAATATGGTACAACCCACGCACAGGTTCATCCTTCTGTGAGAATTCGATATTTATTTATCGTTAACTAAAATTATTGTATATTTCAAATTGAATGGTAAATAAATATTATATTATTATTAATATTAATAAATATACGTTATGGAATTCACAAACATTCTCACCTATTCGCTATTATTTCTGGTTGACAGCTTTCCGAATCATGAATATTAGTTCAATTTGAAGGAGTTTTCCACTGATAGAATGGGTAATCATGATACTCATTATGCCCATATGTAGATCAGATTTGTACTTGGCGGCAAGAATCGATGCAATTATTGGAACGCCAACAAGTGAAAAACATATTAAACCTCCAAATTATGTCAAGCAAATACAAAAGCTTTACCGATATCATTTTTATATACAAGGAATCAACAGCCCAACAATAAATTTGCTAGAATCTTCTTATAGAATACATCAGATTCATAAGGGAATAGAGATCTTTTCAATCCCAGTAAGTCATAAAAATTCACGTTCTGTACAACTTTTGGCTCTGATCCGCCAGAGTTCCTTCGAAGGTTGAAAATGTGAAGAGATCCAACAGCAGTCGCAATCCTTTTGAATAACATAAATCATACCAAATTGCCTAACAGAGACGTTTCAGGATTCGACCCAACTGGATATCTACAAATAAAAGGATGGCAAAATTAATCAAGTAAGTAACGTCTGGGATTTTCGGAAGAAGAGAAATATTTTTTGTTCGTTTCTGCAAGTGAAATTGAAATATTGAAGGTATAAAGAAAAGTTTTAACATTCCGGGGATTGCCTTGAATCGAAGAGGGCGCCATAACAAGTGAATTATACGAATGTCATTTATTTGCGTGTCTTGAAAAATGATGTCACGACTCATCCCCACGCATTCTCGATGGGAATTTGATATTTCAGTTTTTAATATTCATTTATGAACGAGAAGTATGGAAAGTCATATTTCTTTTTCTGGATTGTGTACTAAGTCTGAGATATTCGATCCTCCATAACAATGAGCTGTTTTTCTATACATATGATACGTGTACATTCCATTTCAGATGTGGGTCTAATAGATTCTCAAATACTTGATCTGGCTCACACCTTGAATTTGGATTTTTTCACATGAGCAGTTTTCATTGGATATTGTCAAATTATTGAAATTCGAGGATAGGCAAGTGATTGGTAGATATAATGTTTCGGAGAAATTCACTGTGAGGAGTTTACTTTTTGGAAAATGAAAGATGTAACTCATTTCTTTCCCCACAGTTGTTTTTAAGGTTTCCCACTTCTCACTAGTGAAAATCAATGCAGTATCGTCTGCAAAGCTCATCACATATCCAACAGTGTTTATGTTGGGTAAGTCATCCATATAAATAATGAACAATATAGGTCCCAAAACAGTACCTTGAGCACTCCATATTTCAGAATTTGTTTTTCACATAAAGTATAATTTAATTCTACTCTTTGATACCTGTCAGGAAGGTTATCTTCCATGAGTTTAAATGGAGTACCCCTAAACCCAATGCTGTCTAGAATCTTCGGTAATTGTTCATGATCCACGGTATCAAATGCTTGCTGCAGGTCTATGAATACTGCTAGGGCTGATAATTCTTACTTTCAATATTTTCTCGAAGAATTTGGCAATGTTCGTGATCAGAGAGACTATCCTGTAGTTTGTCATATCTTGTTTATATTTTGCTTTGTGGATTGGGGTTATCACTGTTACTTTTAGTGCTTTCAGAAAGTATCCTCTCAGTAAATATTGAATAATCAAGTGGGTTAAAGGAGTGGATATATATTCACAGATTTCTTTCGAAGTCTCGGAGTTTATTTCATCATAACCTGGAGTTTTTTTTTCAGTCCTTCAATAATTTCCTTAACTTCTCTTCCATCACAGGATTGAGGAATATTGAGTTAGTTTTTTGCTGCACTATATCGTTTTATTTTATCACAACTTTTGATATTTTTTGCTGAGCGAAAAGAAATCACAAAATTTATTTGAGATTTTTTGTTTCATCAGTGAAGGTACCTTCACTTTCGATATTTATTTTCTTGATTGGTATTTTTCTATTTGTTTACATTTGTCATTTATACAAGTACAAATTTGTTTGGATACAGTTTTGTTAGTTATTTATATTTTCCCCATTTGTTTTTTCTTTTCCATCAGTTCATATTTGATGTTTTTTTTCGGGTTTTTTCCGGTTATTTTTATTTCGTTCCTTTTTTCAACGAATTTTGAGTTTCTTTGTTTATAACCATTTATTTTTCCTAAAATGTCAGTTGCACCACTTACATCCACAGCCTCATAAACATCAAGCCAATTTTCTTAAGAGAGTTCTCTCATTATGTTTACTTTATTTGTAACCTTGTTTATAATTTCACTTTTCGATTTGTTTTGTGTGTGGGAAAAATATGTGCGCTAATGCAGTTAAAAGATCTGTCACCAAAGTGTCCAGGACAATGAATGGCATCACATATATTTTGATCTGAATTTTTTATTTTTATGAAAATAAGTTTGGGAATAGTTTTGTATATGCGTTTTTTCATTAATTACTGAGAGGAGGCCTAGCTCCCTCAAAACATTTTGATAAACTAGAGAATCCTCATCTTGTTCATCTAATATGTTTATGTTGATATATCCTACAAAAATGATAGTTTAAAAAACTAAAAAACACGCTTATAAAGCAGTAAGGACTTGAATGTTAAGAATAATAAGAATGAAGTCGTTGACCAAAAAAATGTTTCTTATATAAAAAAATCGTGAGGTGCTTGATATCAGTTTATCTTAATTTGAATATGAAAATTAAGTAAAGAGCTTTTTTCAAATTTGTTTGATCAACTACTTTATTCTTATTATTTCCAACCTTTTAGTCCTTATTGCTTTATAAGCGTGTTTTTTAGTTTTTTTAACTATCACTTTATTTTTAACTTTTCAATCCATATTGCAACAAAAGACTAAAAAAGAATACGAGAGAAAAGCTCTTCGATTGATTCCTGCACATGAGATGAAAACTATAAGTAAAATTTGGCGAATGTGTAGTCGCCATATTTTGAAATGTAAATTATGCTGTGAAAAACCAGTGCCTCCGCCATATATTCGAAATGTTTTTTTTCTGGCGATCAAGGTGAGAATACCAGGTCATAGCTATGAAATTATTGCAATGTCATCGGGTCTCAATATGTGTGCAAAATTACAAGTACTTCGGACATCGGGAAGTGAATGAAAATTAATTTCATAGAATCCATTACCTACATTCATACATACAAACATACGGATAAAGCTAATAAAACGTGTATAAAAATGTGCATATCTACGTTTTTTTTTGTGGTTTTGGAAGTATTTGGCTGAGTGCAATATTAAAGTTTTTCGGATATATTGATGGAGATCTCTCTTGCTGATTATATCACAAATGATTCAAAACTGAGAAACAGGCATATATTTTTGATACAATTTCCTTTAGAACAGACGTTCATCATCTGAACATTCGTTTCAAATCACGTTTAACCCCTCTAGGCCTTACAATAGGATTCCCGACAAAATAAAACAAACCAAACCACCAGAGTTTAAAAAAAAACTGAAACAAAAACTATTTGATGGCTTCATACATTTTTGAATTGTCTTACCAGTCGATTTGTTCATTGAATTGGTACATGGTAAGTAACCTAAGGGTGAGCTTACTTACCATTTACCATAGTTGATAATTTGTTTTTGTATAAGTATATGTTTACGTTTTTTTCATGTTTTCCCTTTTAAGGTTGAGAGTAAGAAAATGCTTGTTTATATTCTCATTTGGCTGTAGGATTACTGAATTGTAAAAACCTAGATGTAGCCTCTCTGTAGCCAATGAAATCATATATTATTATTTTTATTATCTATAAAGTTATTAATATATTTTTATCAAAATAGTTCATGGTCATATGTATACATTTTCTAATATCAATATTAATGATGTTGAAATTGTATGGCAATGAATCTCTTATGTTGATTACCACTCCATCGCATTTGTTTAAGTTTCCCTAATTATAAACTAAATTATAGCCATTCATTTTGTTAATGTCCGGATCTACTAATTTCCGAGTTTCGGTAATAACAGGATATAACTACGAATCGTCTTTCCTATGATGGCAGAGTCGATTTCCTGCTACTATTTTTGTCACAAAAAAATCTCTAATGATTGGCCTATATCGATGAGTAAATGATTTAGTTGACAGAACCAAATTTAAGTTAAGTCAAGTAAGCATTTATTAAGAATATAAAAATTCGTATCTCTCAGGCATGAAATTCAATGAACAGATCATTTGATGTTTGCACAACAAGATATTTCATGCTTGGATCAACTTCACGAAATAATGTATGACCGTGATCGACTTTCTTCAAAATTATCATGAATTGAATAAAAGCCCAATAATTTGTTTACGGTTTCTTCTGAAAAGTTGATAGTTTACTTCATACGAAAGGTTTAAGATAATCACGGCAGGTAAACTGTCACCATCAACAACACAGCAAATTGTTCAAAAACAAATTGATCGCAACAGTGATCAAAATGAGAATGACGATATTATTGATGCTCACATAATGGCTCCTATTTACCAACTACACCAAAATGTATATTCCTGATGCCCTGTTTCCTGAAAGTAAAAGCTTTAACTCACGCTGTAGTTATAAAGAACCATTTCTCCTGGCAATTCATCAACATTACTCTCGTGGCTGACCCCTGGATAGGTGCCAAACCTCGACTGACATCTCCATCAACCTTGTACCTCCGTGCATCTCCAGTGTTTCGACTACAGAACATTATCAATTACTCTGCGACATCATTTATCAGCGAGGCCTTCAGTTGTCTCTGCAACTCTTTCATAAAGAGCAATCTTTTCCAGGAAGGAGAGATTAATAAGATCAAAATATAGAGAGGCTCCATGATTAATTGCTGTCTAAATACTTCGCCTACGCAAGTCAACCGCAGAGGCGGGATCGTTTTTCATTGACGTGATTCGACTTCACATTAAATTCATCCGCTTGGATTCGGCCTTGTTTGTATTCGGTTTTCGTGCCCAATTTCTCCTATTCGTATCCTTTTCCATGGGGGGTGCGAGGAAAACAGAGGGAAGCTGAGGATTCAGTAACTGTGGTGCGAACATTATCGGAAACCGATCGGTCGTCGAATCAATAAAACAAAAAAAAACATTGAAACTTTTGAACCCATTCATTTTTTCAAGAAAGATAAGTGATGGGGCAGCGGATTTTTTGAGGCAAAGATTAAACATTTTGGAATTTTTCACGCGAAATTTCTGTGTTGTATTGTCGTTCCCACTCTTTTATCCTAACCAACTTGTAACAATAAGTTATTGAGTGAACTATACAGAGGGTTATATTTCAGTTGAAAAATAAATTAAGTGGCTTGCTTAGCTTCCACCCTGTATTCGCTCTTAATTTATGCGTGAGTTATTTAAATCGTGTACCATTCTAATCTCTCAAATGATTCCGAATGATAATAATAATAGAAAAACATGACCCAATTATAAAAACGCATTGATAAATATTCATAAATTATATTGAATAGCCAAGTTAAAAAGTTCGTCAAATATAATAATGAATTCATTTTAATGGATTCATATAGATACTTGGTGCGTAATGACTAAAATCAATGAATAATAATAATAATTTATCCATCAAGAAATCTATAATGGTTGCACAAAAAAAATTTAATCTTCAATTTCAAATATAAAATATTTCGGTGTGTATTAACGGTGAATAAATTCAGATACCACTAAAGGAATACCTTGGAAGTGGTGTTAAATAAACTATCGTTATGTGTGTGTGTGGGTGTGAGTGCGCGTGATTCGTCAGTTGGGTGAATATCTGTTTTCAACAACGTGAACGTGTGTGAACGATTGAAATTGACTCAATATACCAAAGAAATGAAAACTAGGGATCAAGTACAATTAACATATCTAACATTAACATATCCAACTGCCATTGATGATCTCATGAATTCGTAACCTCGGCATTTCATTAATCCATTTTTTTGTTTTATTTTTGAAGTGGAGATCTGAGTAAATGATTATATAGTTTTGGTACCAGATAGAAGTATGATTTTTCCAGTATATTTTTTTTGTTCTTGGTATTCTACACAATTGTCTTCTGTTACGTGTGTCATAATCATGGGTTATAGCGATGGGGTCCTTTCTATATTTATGCTGTCTCACGAATACTGTAGGAAAAATAACTGTCCAACTCCATTAATACTATTTCCTTGTATAATAAGTCGAAGGAAAAAGTACGTGGTTTTTTATAAATAACATTCATGGTAGACTTCTGGACTTTGTACCAGAGCATAGTATAGAATCCGCAGTTGTTCAGTAGCTGAATCACACTGAGGTATTTGAATTTAAAGAGGGTACACCTTATGTTTTTGTCACATAACTAATGTGAGCATCCCATCTTAGATGTCTAAGTAGATACCAGGTACTTTATGGAATCAGCTGACTGGATTTTTATTTCAGTGTTACCTCTTTGGACTAAGTGTGAAGTAAGTGAGTAGAATTCTGTTGAGTTGGTGGAGTAGGAGGTGAAGGGAATATAGTGATTTTTACTGATGTTGATTATTTATTAATGATCGACTCTTAAATCATTTTGTTAAATTTTCAAAATCGTTCTCCGACATTCGCTTCAAACCATTCCAATCGCTATCGGTGTATCGTCAGCAAAACTCACTACTTCACCATTCAGATCCGATTCAATTGAGTCAGTTGGATCGATATTGAAGAGCACCGGCCCCAGAATTCAATGTTCGCAGATTCGCCTAAGGAATTATCAATTTTAACATGATGTTTCCTCTCAAGTACATAGTTTTCCATAATTTTATAGGGTACCCCTCTGAATCCAATGTCTTCCAATACTTCTAATAGTTGGGTATGACAAACAGTGTCGAAAGCTTTTGCGAGGTCCACAAATACACAGAGGGTAGATTGTTTTTCATCGATACATTGGCTGATTCTGGTACAGACATATTTATCGCATCTTGCGTCGACTCATTTGTTCTGAATCAATATTGCTTTTCCGAAAGAACATTATATTTTGACAAGTATTTAGTAATTCGATTTTTCAAGACTGATTCCATGACTTTTGCTAGGCTGGATATCAAGAAAATGGGTCGGTAGTTGAAAATGCTTTTTTTGTTGCCTGATTCAAAGAGTGGCTTTATCGCCGCTAATTTGAAAGCTGAGGGAAATTCGAAACATCGGTTTATCAAATAGACAACAGGTTTCACAATGTGATATGCCAATATTTTCAAAGTTTCCGATGTAATATTTTTTATGACTTTTCCGAAATCTTTGATGCTTTCAGTTGGTTTTATTTCGTCTGCTAATTTTTTCCCTATTTTAAAAAAATATTCACTGAATTTGTTCGGCATGTCTATTTCATTGGTGGTGAGTTCACCCTTGATTTTTGTGATTTTCTCAAAGTAATAATGAACACTATTTCTCCCGCAAATTTTGTTAACACATTTCCATAAGCCAGCAAAATGAAGAATGTCGCTGGGTCTGTTAAATGACTTGAAACTCTTTGACCGTGTAGCCTAAATGTTTAGAAATACACCTGATTCTGTTTCATTTCAATCAAGCGAGTAGTGTTGAAGTTACGACAATTTTAGTTTCCGTTCTATTCAAATATTTCGGGCGAGTGCGCCATGCTCGCGTGACGTCATTTCACAACGCAACGTTCTCACCGTACACTCAATCATTGCTTTGCTATTGGATGTTCGACAACAATCACGTTTTTAACTTAAGTTTTTATGTGTTATAAGTATAATATTAGATATGGATGACGGTTTTGAAAAAGGACAATCTGATAACTTGCCTGAAATAGATGGGTTGATGGTTGCCCACTATTTTTCAAATAACTCCGATTTCTTGGCCGCCGAGATGCGAGTAGTAAAAATGCGAAAGTAAGTAGGTATTACTTAATAACATTTTACTTTTTATCATAAATCTCTTGATCCCTATAAGTACATATTTCTCATTACTAGTGTTTTATAAATGTACGTCATACGTCATATTGTTACTATGAACATCTTACTTGACATTAAGTTCCTGAGAAGGAAGAATGCGTGGGTATTTGTAACACGGTGGGACTTATTAAAAACAATACTATGTTATTGTACCTATAAAGTTTGGATCATGACTTACATTTTGTATTTTTTCAATATGTAATGTAACAAAAAATTAACATAGTAAACATACCCTGATTATTATGTACCAGAGGTACAAAACTCTTTGAAATTTGAACCCATGAAATATTTTTTCAAAAGTAGGTTATAATTAGGATGCACGCGACTACATCTATTAAATATTATTAAGCTAAGATGAGAAACCTCTCATATTAATTTTCTCTTTGATGTGATATGTAGATAAGTGCATTTTTATTCATTTTATTTTTTATATATTAGATCAATTTACGTTTATTTTATTTTAGATCGGCTAGAAACAGCTTCGGCGACGACGCTATTGGATATGTAAAAGTGAAAAGAGATATTTGTACAGTGAAATGCATAATCACCCCAGAACATCATGATTTGCATCCATTTCTTTCGACTTTTAGGTTCGAAAGCAACAATAAAAAACAACTTTTGGGGTGCATTAGTAGTTTTATCTAAACACTTTGGCACAATACTCGATTTTCTAGTTTCTGGATTCGACATTTCTATAAATTTTTGACGCACACTTCATACAGCTCGGAAGCAGAGCACGCACTGACCGACCGTTGTAAAGTGACGTCACAGCGGCCAAAGACTCGGCGTCGTCGCACGCCCAGCTAAACAATTAAATATCTCGGAAACTATAAGACGTATCAAAAAAATATTTTCATGGTATTTTTTCATTTTTAATAGAGTGTATTGTAAGGTGAAAATCAAAAGTTGGTGATAGTCTTCATTGTTCGATTTCTGTTCTATCTGATTTTCATAATAAGTGAATATTGTTGCTTCTATTAAATCATTCAATTTATTTCTGTATTTTTTATATCCATTTCTATTATTTTCTGTTGGGTTTTTCTTCACTATTTCGAAAAGTCAATTTTTTCTATAAATCGAATTTTCTAATGCTGTTGTCATCAACTCTTTCTCTTTTATTTTGACATGCTCTAATTTTTACCGAATTGATACATGAATTTACATAGTATTGAATTGTTTTGATCAGTATTGTTGTGGCCATTCCTCCTTATTGACAAGATTGATTAGTTTAGTTTTATCATCGTAGAATAGAATACTTTATTCAACTATGTTATATAAAGATGTATCTTTATAGCAGGTCAAGGGTTTAGACTGTTGTTAACAAAACTGAACGAAATAGAATATGTGGAGAAACACAAACAACACAAAACCCTATCACATTCTAAATCGAAGTTCAAAATTCAAAATACAAAATTTAATATTTAAAATTTTAAAATTAAAAAAGTTAAAATTTAAAACCTAAGACTTAAAATTTTAAATTCGGTGAGTCTGTTCCCATCAACAAAAGAAGTTTCCGAAATGTTATCAGCGTATTCACTGACAGAGTAGAAACAATTATTTAAAAAGTATGTTTTCATAATTTGTGGGAATTTAGTAAGATCTAATATTTCAAGATGATGAGGAAGCACATTGTATAGCTTATAATCCATAGAATTTTTCTGTGATATAGAGAGCCTATGTCGAGAAATTCTGATATTTTCAGCATTTCTAGTGTTATAATTGTGAATATCACTCTGAACAATGAGGCTACCTGCTCTCTTATGAATTTCAATAGAGAGCGGGTAGCTTCATTGTTCAGAGTGATACTGCTTTAATGTATTCTCTTCATTTTTTTCTTTCTTTTTTCTTCAGGAAAGGTTATATGTGCCAATATTGAGGAATAGTCTGTTATATTAGTTTAAAATATTATTGGTTTGATATTATAATTATTGTCAACCCTAGTTTCTGTGAATATATGATCTCTACATATTTCTGAGTTGTTTTGGTCTCTAGTATGTTTGTTGATCGCGGAAACGGAACCATGTTCAGTCATGATGTTCAAATAATTGGCTGCTAAAATTCAAAACAAACTTATTTCTCTTGCTGCTACCATGCTGGAATCTGTCGGTCTGTCGTTTGGCACTACTGGTTTAGCGTTATTTCAGAATATTATCAACCACACTTGTAATTTATCCGGACTTTTTTTGAAGCTTTTAATATCGGGTAGTTAATGTTCATTTAGCATTACCGATTCTATGGGTTGAGTTATACTTGTATTCTATTTAATTTATATTACTTCAAAGATGTATGATTGTTTTCATAGATGATTTAGCACATGTTTTACAATATATTCATTCTGAATGATGGCGATTAACACTGGTTCAATTCATAAAATACAAAATTTTTTTAAAATTTTTTGGGGTGCTATGTAATTAATAAAATATAATTTCCTGTTGTTGGTATTTTCCTCATATAGTAAACTCTCCCCCTGAATGCATCGTGGGAGATCAAAGTTCCCTATATTTATGTGCACATTGAAATTTCAATAGCCGTCTGAGCTATCAACAAAAATTATTCCTAGCGATTGGTTTTATATAGGCTCCACAGTATTGATATCACAATTATAAACTGTACTTCAATATACCTGAATATACATTCCTTATATACCAATATTAGACTCCATCTCCCAATCATTTTTGGAAATTTCTTAGGCTTTATTCAAATGAACTAAATGAGAACTTGGGCTAGCTTATTATCCCAATTTGGATCAACTACGGAATAAAATTAAAAAATGTAGTGTCCAAAAACCAACTGTTGTTGTTTATCTTCAGTTAGTTTTGATAATCATTATACTGAAATCGTCCCATCTGTGAAATATCTAGGAATAGAATATTCACATTAAAAATTTTTTTTCAATAAATTTTATATATGCCGTCGAATAATTACTCTGAATGAACTTATCATGGTCTACAATGCACTTGTCGAGTCTCTCTTGAGTTATGATATAATTAATGGAGAGTAGTGAGGAAAACCTTCTTAAGGCCATTAGAAGTAATCCAAAAAACCTTTTTCAAAACAATGTCATTCAAACAAAAGAACGAAAAACACGAGCTATAAAAGTGGAAGACTTAATCTGCCAAGAATAAAAAAGGTAATAACTCGAAGAAACTTCATTTTTATAGCACCTGTAAATTATAACACGCTACCGGAAAATATGAGAAATTTTAAGAGAAAACAAAAGTGGGTTCTGTAAAGAGACAGGATTTTCTTGCGTCAACATAGTGGCGTCTTCTAAATCATTTTGTATAAAAAAATACTTATAACATGCATATATTCGGTACTTGGAAATCCGTATGTTGACCTATAAAAGAAAGCAAGCTTGAAATACTGTTCAACAAAGAAGTGGAATTTGATGCCTAATGAAATTGTCCACTTGCAGATTATCCTCCATCCCTGAATGAATTTGTCTGGTCACATGTAGGAATTTCCAAGGCCCAAAAGGATACCCTTATTATCAATTTGAGCACACACAAGGGATGTTGTCCGTTTCCCGAATTTTCATTTCGGGAAGCGTTTTCCACATCCTATATTACGAATCCCCAGTTCATTCCATCATGGAAAATCGTGTTTTATACGTTCTTATTCAGGATTCCTCTACAATTTATCATGTTGCCCAAAGCATTCACGATGTTTATACAGGAAATTGGGTAGGTCTCTTTTTATTCGAACATATAATAAATTATGATTCCAAAATATATTTCCTATAATAGTCAAACACAATTTTTTACAGTTGATCGATTTTTTTAAAGGGTTTAACCTGATTGGGAAAAAAATTCTAGGAAGTCAAAAATAAACATTTTGTCAAGGTAGTAAAAGTATCGCCTCCATATAGCAAAGATCTTCGAACGAACGAAACCATCAAAGTTAGACCAAATAGGAACATTTTTTCAAAAAGCAGTTCCTTGTATCTGAAATCTATAAAGCTCTAGATAAAAGTAAACCACCTATGGCATTTTCCTAAATTAAGCAAAGATTTTCGATACTGTGAGCAACCCATATTTACTGGAAGCCCTAGAAGATATTGGTTTGAGAAACAAAATCTTCTGATGAAAAGCTACCTATCCAATGGACAACAATATGGCAAAATGAAAAATTATGTGGTTATTGCATCCCAAGTTAAGTTTGCAGTTCCACAAGGAACCATATTGAGACCCATGTTATTCACCATTTATATGAACGATCTACTCAAATTGGATAGATGTGGAGAGATCATTAGTTTCGCTGTTGCTAAATCAATTCTATATCAAGCTAGTAATTGAAAAATTTGCAGAAAATGATCTGAAAACGACATTGGATGGATAATAATTTATTTTATTGACAATAAATTTCGATAAAGCTGAATATATTTTTTTTACGTGCCATACTACGATAGACTGAAAATTGATAAACGTTGAGGAATCCAAAGAACGGATAACATCAAATATTTGAGAATACTAATAGATAACCATAATACGAGGGGACATAATACATTTTATGAAACTCCATTATCATCAAAAACATAAATTCAAAATCTCTATCAATTCGAGAAAAAACAGAATGGATTCATTTCAAAATATCCCAGGAATTGACTCCTCAAAATGTAGCTATATTTTTTTTAGAATTTGATCATAGTTTTTACAACTGCTATTTGTACATTTAAATCAAACTTTTTAACCGACGAAATCAGAAAGGCGGAGCTTTCCATTTAAATTTGAACAAAAAATCCATCTCTAAGGGTAGCAAAATGGAGGATATTGATCACTCACCCTCTGAATTTTGGTCCGTTAACCGATTCTATCAGGCATAACTTTGTAGTGGATTTTCCGAATTGAATAACGTAAAGCGAGATACTCAGCGGCGTTTTGATCTTCGAAAATTGTTCGTTTGGCGCAGACTCAAAATTGGTTACTCACATTAGTTTAGGAGCTCAATTATCATTAAGACTAAGAGGGTTTATTTTATTTTTTGCTTTTCAGTTGATTTTTTCGTCGGTTATTTTTTGTTTAAAAGTTTTTTCATTATAATTTTATATACTTTTATCTTCACACAACTCACCTATATATTTTTTTTATCTTTATATATATATATATATATATATATATATATATATATATATACTAGCGGACCCGACAGACGTTGTCCTGTCCAAATTTCTATGTTCCCTAAAATGTTTTTCCCGAAAATTTGCCCGTTATCCAGTTATCCCATTTTCCTGTTACCCCTTTTTTTCGTTATCCCGTTATTCCCGTTATCCCATTGTCCCGTTTTCCCCTTATCCCCTTTTTCCCCTTATCCCTTATCCCCTTATCCCCTTATCCCCTTATCCCCTTATCCCCTTATCCCCTTATCCTGTTATCCCGTTATCCCGTTTTTTCTTATCCCCTTATCCCCTTTACCCCTTATCCCCTTATCCCCTTTTCCTGTTATCCCGTTTTTTCGTTTCCCTTTATTCCGTTTTCCCGTTATTTCCCTTATCCTGTCATCCGTTATCCCGTTATCCCGTTTTCCCGTTTTTTCGTTATCCCGTTATTCCCGTTATCCCGTTATCCCGTTTTCCTGAAAAAAAATAAAACATAGGGGTTGATCGTAGAAGGGTGAATTAAGAGTAATATGAATTTTTTTATTCTAAGTCATGACAAAATAAAAATCTAGCCAAAAAAATAGGGGTTGATTGTAGAAGGGTGAAAATTCAGAGTTGTATGTATTTTTGAATGCTGTATCATAAAAAAATAAAAACAAATTTTTTTTTCTACAAAATAAAAAAAAAGTTAAGGGGTGGACCACCCTTAACATTTAGGGGGATGATTTGTGAATCTAAACCATCCAGGGCACCACCCAAACGCATACACAAAAATTCATTCAAATCTGTCCAGCCGTTTAGGAGGAGTGCAGTGACAACACACGTACAGTAGAATTATATATATATATATATATAAAGATATATATATATATATATATATATATATATATATATATATATATATATAGAATAGAATAGAATATAATATTTTATTTGACTACGTTACATAATACATGTTTGTAGCAAGTCATGTTTGGCTTCCGTCTAAAAATCACATAAAAATGTAGAAAATGTACAAAAAGTGTTAAAACTAACAAGCAAATAACATCGATCACAAATATAAAAACTTTGAAAATCAAAGAGAAGTAGTGACATGTGTGATACCACAAAAGTGTGTTCTGAATTCATCGACAGAATAGAAGCAATGCCTCAACAAATAATTTTTCAATTTCCTCTTGAAAGTATTCAGACTGAACTCTTTGAACTCTTGAGGCAAGATATTGTATAGAGAGTAATCTATGGAATTTTTCTGCGATAGGTGAAGACGAAATCGGTTTAATCTAATGTGGTGAGAGTTTCGTGTGTTATGTTCGTGAATATGACATTGTTTCGTCAAGGATGATTTCTTCCTATGTATTTCAATCAAAACATAATATAGGAATAAAGTTGGCAATGGCATAATCCTGAGTTTTTTGAAATTTTCTTGACAGTGGTCCCTGTATCCAATATTAGCCAGTATTCTCAATGCCTTCTTTTTTAAACAGTATTTACACCATAACTAATATGGGAGGAAATAGTGAAAATATGAGGTTTTCAATATTTTCTGACTAGTGATGTTCTTCAATTGGCGAAGAACAAATAGAGAACCCGAGAGTTTTCTCTTCAGTTGGGAAATATGTGCAGACCAGTTGAGTCTATTTTCTAATGTAATGCCCAGTAATTTAACTTTATTAGTTTCACAATTAGAGATGATTTGATTGTTAGCAGAAATCTGGATGTATTGTGTCTTCTGACCATTTAATTTCAGCTTATTAGATGAAAACCACTGATATGCACTATTAGTTACCACGTCGAGATGAGACTGTAACATATCATTATTTTTATCCGACAGAATGAAAGTGGTGTCGTCCGCAAAGAGGACCGATTTGATCGGCATCATATCATTACACAGGTTATTTACATAAATGACAAATAAGAGCGGGCCCAAAACAGATCCTTGCGGAACGCCATGCTTAATAGTTTGAAAGTTTGATAAGGTACCGTTGAGCATCACTGCTTGTTGACGATTAGTGAGATAGGTTCTTATTAAGTGAAGCGGAATACCTCTTACCCCGTAATAATTTAATTTTTCCAACAAAATTTCATGTGAGACGCAGCCGAACGCTTTCGATAGGTCACAAAGCATCAACGCAGTGTGATTGCCCTGCTCAAGTTCTTCAACCACGCCAGACACGATGTCAAACACTGCATTTATTGTTGAGCGCGATTTTCTGAATCCATATTGAGAGTTGCTGATAAAATTATTATTCTCAAAGTAGGCATAGAGCTGAATCTTAATTATAATTTCAACCACTTTACTGGATATAGAAATAATACTTATTGGTCTGTAATTATCGATGGCTTCAGCATCACCTTTTTTAAAAAGGGGCAGTACTTTCGAAAACTTGAAGATGTCTGGAAAGATACCAGTACATAAGATTAAATTGATCAGTATAGTAAAAGGTTGGATTATTATAGACGAGGTTTCCTTTAGTATTCGACTATTGAGTTCATGGGTATATATATATATATATATATATATATATTTTTTTTTTGCCACATATATATTTTCTTCAATTTATCGGAATAAAGGTCTGATTAATTTCTTTTGACGACGTTTCGACATAGTATTTGTTATCTTACTACTAAAATTAAAAACATGGAGTTTGAGACATATCTTACTTAACACAATATTAAAATGTATGCACTAAAATAAATAATTAAAAACATTGAGTTCGAAATATAACTCGTTATTTAACACAATATAAAAATATCTGTGATATATATATATATATATATATATATATATATATATATATATATATATATATAAAAAATTAAACATGTATTATATATATTATATATTATTTTAAAGTATGGAACAAATTCATTTTTAGCTAAACAGATCATTTTAAGAAATAATCCTGAAACATGTCGATTTTTGATGTTAATTTACCGTATTTTAAAATAATAATCTAATATACAGGGTGAATTACGTTCGAGTAATGACGTCACCGTCATTTTTTTTAAATGGAACACCCCCATTTTGTCTCAATTTTCGGATTACTCTAGCTGAGCTGATTCCAAAAATGTATCACATGTTGATTCCAATTGGTACAGGGTGGACAAAAATACAATAGTTTTGTGTGTGCTCATAAAGTAACGCGTAACATTCTTTATTAGGTAAATTAACAATATTATCAAAAATACTTATTGTCTAGCGGACAGAATATGCTGGAATACATGACTTTATAAATGTTCGAACTGCAGCCCTTGCTGTATTTGACAGTAACCCAAACGGTGTACAAATTCTTGTTGAACCTTGTGTATGGTTTCTTGCGTAATATTGTTTATTTCTGTTCGAATTTTCTCTTGTACATCTGCAATATTTGCTGGTTTCGTTTTATAAATAACATTCTTCAGATGGCCTCACAGAAAATAATCCAAAGGATTTGAATCTGGTGACCTCGCTGGCCATTCAGTGGGTCCACGTCTACCAATCCACCTATTCGGAAAAATTTCATCTAGGTACCTTCTAACATCTACAGCATAATGTGGAGGTGCACCATCCTGTTGAAACCATAAACTTTCATCAAAACCTCCAGGATTACGTCTGCTGGGAAACAAATTACGTAAAGTAGGTACGAGATACCCCCTTAAAAACTCAAGGTACGTTGCCCCGTTTAAATTACCTTCGAAAAAGTAGGGTCCGATGATTCGATTTCGTACAATTCCAGCCCATACATTTACCTTTTGAGGGTATTGTGTATGATGCTCACGCATCCAGTGGGGGTTTTCTTTTGCCCAGTATCTACAATTCTGACGGTTAACCTCACCATTTAACATGAAAGTGGACTCATCAGAAAAAATAATGTTTTGTATCAAGAGAGGGTCTCGGTGACATTTATCCATCATTTCTTCGCAAAATTGGAGTCTTCTATCGGCATCATCTTCGTTTAATTCTTGCACAAGTTTGATTTCATAAGGATGCCATTTTTCAAGCTTCAATAGTTTGTGTACCGTTGTTTTGCTAACACCGATATAGCGACTAACTTCACGAACAGAAGTGTGCGCATCTTCTTCAAAACTCAGTAAAACATCTAATGCTGTATCAGCATTTGCAGGGGGACGACCTGATTTGCGTACATTTTCAACATTACCAATTTCTCGAAATTTCGTTTCAATCTTACTGACTGTTGAACGCGTTATAGGTCTTTCTGGATATTTATCATTAAACAAATTGCACACTTCCATCTGAGTTCGCGATCTGTCTCCATACCCAATCATCATAAGTATTTCAATTCTTTGTTTTACACTTAACTCCATTTCTACTTCCAATTAAATCTAAGCAATCATTCGAATATTCACGAATACCAAAAATATTGTAGTACTAAACTGTCACTGAACATCAATAAATTACTAAACAAATAATGACATTTCCCAAAAAGTAGACTACTCTGTTTTTTTTATAACTAGATAAGAAATATTTTTTGTCATATTCTGTCTGCTAGACCACAAGTACCAAACATGTTTGGAAACAGCTCATTTTTATTACTCTAAACATCTAGCAAACTATGGGGTGTTACATTTAAACCAATTGCCGCTAGACAATAAGTATTTTTGATAATATTGTTAATTTACCTAATAAAGAATGTTACGCGTTACTTTATGAGCACACACAAAATTATTGTATATTTGTCCTCCCTGTACCAATTGGAATCAACATGTGATACATTTTTGGAATCAGCTCAGCTAGAGTAATCCGAAAATTGAGACAAAATGGGGGTGTTCCATTTAAAAAAAATGACGGTGACGTCATTACTCGAACGTAATTCACCCTGTATATTAGTTTATTATTTTAAAATACGGTAAATTAACATAAAAAATCGACGTGTTTCAGGATTATTTCTTAAAATGACCTGTTTAGCTAAAAATGATTTGTTCCATACTTTACGGACACAGTGTATATATATATATATATATATATATATATATATATATATATATATATATATATATATATATGAGCATTCACTTCGAAGTTATCGGGAATGGTTTGTTTATCTTTCTTGCTTTTTCACCTTCTTCATGAGTACGTTTGATTGTTTAGATTGTATATGAGCCTGACCGTTTTTTTTGGCAGCATGTAAAGATCAGCTTTCATTATTACTACTATTAACAAAGTTAAAACAGGTTGTTATAAATCTGGCTTATGTTTTTGAAATCATTTCTATTGTTAATGCTGTTGGGGTCTTTTTCAATGTGTATCATTTCAAGGAATGTTTTTACTATTGGATTCCTTTCTTTGGTCAAAATTTCAATTTTGTTGGTGTCAAACTTATGTTGGTTTTCATTTTCGTGTTTGGATGTCAGTTTTTGAGTACTTGTGGGCTTGTATTCGTTTTTGCAAATATTGTTTTGTTTGTCTTTACACGGTATTCTACATACTGTATGAGTTTGTTCATTTTTTGGTAACTTAATTCACTGGTAGTCGGAGAAAAGATAGAATATCAAAATAATCCTTCAATCGACATCGATGAAGTCTAGAAAGAACCAATTGTGTTTCGTAAAACAATTCGGATTCCCATCCATAAATACTGGAACTTTGAGGCGAAGACATGCGAAAAATGTAGGCTGCAATATTTCTAAATGAGTTCAGTTTATCTCATTATCCATCCAATGCAAGGGCGGAGATAAGAATAAGAATGGTCATTTCCCGAGTCAGCGAGCATCATCCTGGGAAATAAAAACTTTCATCTGCCCTATTTTTTCATTGTTGCCAAATTCCTGCAGGTCGAGGTCTCCCGAAGGGCCGACCTTGGTTTTAACAAAGGAATTTTTTCTGCTCCAAATATTCCGGGATTGAATTAAGATGTAGGCGCGAAAGATGAATAATTTCGGCACTTTCTTACTGGGTCATCTTATCCGCTTCGGGATTGATGGAATTGCAGTGACTGTCAAGCAGAGCGCATTCGAAAGGGGGTAAGAAAATTAATTCGCGATGGTTTTTTTTCTCCTACTGTTGTTCTGTACAGAGGCATAAGATTAGTAGGTACTTCGTCTGTTAATAGTTTATTACGTATCAAGTTTTGTAAAAAGCATATTACGCCACGCAATACGTACTACACTTTACCTACGGCTATATACAGTGAGCCATAAAAGTCTAGACTACATTTAATATTTTCATTATTATTAGGTATTTTAACTTTAAAGGATCCTTATGATGAGGAATTGAAACAAGAATATAAAATCTGCAAAAATATTCTAGACAAACTACTGAAGAATAAAAAAAGTTGAGAGGTGTCAAGGGACACCCGGATGGAACGAAGTTCCTTTCGATTAATTAGTGAAGGAATTGTATTTTTTTTTTAAGTTATAATAATATTTTTTTATTATTAACAAATATAATGTAATATAAACTTAATCAGTAGGCCCAATTTTAGTACATACGCATTGATATTGTAATATTGAAATATAATTTGCTTTTAAATTTATTAAAGTTATGACGCGTACACTTGCTAAACACACAATAATGGAGAGATTATAACGCGTATGACTTGGTTAGCACAATAGTAATGAGAGGTTATAATGCGTACTTGCTAAAAATACATAAGCATTTATTATTGTCTGTATAAAATCTCTACTTACCTAACTCCATCAGCAATATCCGGAACTTGTGCAGAAACACTGTCAGGATTCATTATTGTTATTATTTTTTATTATTATTTATTATGTACAAAAAACCTGTATACACTCAACAACAACTGGCTTGCTTTCTATGAGAGAGAGAGAGAGAGACAGACAGAGAAACACGCGCACGCCGCACGGCTTACAACTACAGCAAAAAGTGTCGTTACAATTTTTGGTCTTAATTTATTCCGTCTAGCCCCCTTTCGCAACGCGCGATAAGGAACTTCGTTCCAAAAAATGATTATTACAAGTCACGCATTAATGAAAATGCAAACGATGCGAGAAAATTATGGAGTAACATCAATGTCATTTTCGGTTCGTACAAAAATAATGAAATACACCGGATTAAAGACGCCAAAAACAATATTATTACTAATGACGAACAAAAAGCAACTATTTTCAATAACACCCTCATAGAAATGTGAACAAACTTAGCAAGAAATATTGTCAAGAACGGTTCGAACGTACTAAAAGAGAAAACCACAAATAATTCAATTTTCAATTCTCCTACATCAGAAATCGAAGTTCTTGAAGTTAAAAATCAACTAAAAGATGGCAAATCTCCGAGTGTCGATAACATAAAGGCAGAAACTCTCAAGGAAATTGCACCTCACATAGTCGGTCCACTCACTTACATAATCAACAGATGTATAGAATCCGGGAAATTCCCCGATGAATTCAAAATTTCAGTAGTGAGACCCATTCACAAAAAGGGAGATATCACAGACGCAAAGCACTATAGGCCTATATCTCTCATCACAAACTTTAGTAAAATTTTTGAAAGAATACTGAAAAATAGGCTCTGTAGATATTTACATAAGTATAGGCTACTATCTGAAATGCAGTTTGGGTTTAAAGAAGGTAAATCAACCGAAGACGCTATAATTACAAATTATGTTTACGGAGCCTTGGATGAGGGTAAACCTTGCCTTGGTGTTTTTGTAGATCTTGCGGAGGCGTTTGATACCGTGAATCACACCATACTACTATCGATACTTGAACATGATGGGGTACGGGATAATTGTCTGAAACTTTTCAAAAGCTACCTTGATGAGCGCCAACAATGTTTCAAAATCCATGAAACCTACAGTGAGTTCAGGAAAATCGAGTGTGGTGTGCCTCAAGGTACAGTGCTAGGACCTATAATTTTATCGATTTATGTGAACGGATTATTTTCAATACAGTCTAAAGGAAAAATAGTTAGCTTTGCTGATGATACGGTAATTCTATACAAGGGAAAAGACTGGGTCAGTCTGAAAAACTATGTAGAAGTAGATATTTCTTTAATAAAAACATTTTTTGACAACAGATTACTAACCATCAATATTAATAAAACATTTTTTCTGCCATTTACTACTTATGAAACCACTCGGCCAGACTTTCAACAGCTCACTTTGCCAGGTAACCTACAAATTTCTTCTATAAATACTATCAAATACCTCGGAATTATGATAGATACACATATGCGATGATGATCATCATGTGAAGTTAGTCCTCAAAAAACTTCGTTTTGTTCTCCATAAATATAGACAATCAAATGATATTCTTGACCTGAAAAAAAAAACAATATACTACAGTTTAGCGCTTCCTGAAACTGATGTTATCCAAAAGCTCAAGATTTCCGAGTGAACGTTTATATGAAGAATCTGATATACTAGATGTCAGGAAGCTACACTTTAGAAAAAGCAATATCAGACAATATATGAATAGGGATAAACTGGTTAAACTTACCCACAATTATAATACAAGGCGTAACCTTCAATTCCAATGTCCTCGGACACACAGATCCATTGGACAAAGAAGTAATCATTATTTGGGTACGAAATTGTACAATAGCCTACCACTAGACATTCAAGAAAGTCGATCTATTTATTCATTTAAGGAAAAATTGGAAGACCTCTTAAAAAATACTTCAACACAATTGATACTTGTCTGAAGAATTGACAAGTTTTATTGATAAAGGAGCATTACGCGAATCCATGTTTAGACGACATACCTATATGTATGTTGTGAACAAGTGTGATTTTATCTATTCATCTATTTATATAAACCCGTGTGTATAGTACATTTTTATCTATAATTTATATTAATCTTTTATATAGGAAATTTTTATTACAATAGCAAAATCCCATAACGTAGGATTCTAGATTTTATTTTGCATTGATAATAGAACCATTGTATGATTCCATGTCAGTATATATGTATGTTCTGGAAAAGTGTGAGTATGTCTGTAAACCTGTATGTATAGATACTACCTTTTAATTGTTATTTATATTATTCAAATTCATCCAAAATATTTATATTTATACTATAATGATAAAAACACTTTCTTAGAATTAAGTATAGTCCATCCAATATCAATTGCAGAAGCTATAGGGAGCAAATAAAAACTCACTTCGCTAACACGAGCGTATATGCGGAGAAACGGAACGAAAAACAATCTGTACTACTCTGTACAGTCTCCGTCGGCACAAAGAGCCCGCTGGTCAACGTGGACTTGAGTGACTGGTGTCTGTTCTACAACCGATTCGTCTGGGCCAATCAAGTCGGACATCAATGCTGGCAGGTGTGCCTATACGATGGGAGGTCATAAATCACGCGTTATATTTGTGTTTTAATAGTTTAGTTTAGTTTTAAAAACCAGTAGCTTCTGTGGTCTTGGTGTGTGCCGATCGAAATACGTTTTAGGATATTAAAATATCTAAATAAAATTAGTTATCTCCGCCACTGCTGCTCACAGGATTTCGCCGCAAGACTTTTTTATGCTTCTGCAATTGATATTGGAAAAACTATAATTACTATCATGATATTCATCTCATTTCTTTTGGTACACATATGTGAACCATCCCACAAACAAGTGTCAACTTCAGTGGGACATTCATGTGCTTATTTGCTACTTGTAGTCAATTACTGTCACCTGTAATTCATATGAAAACACCCGCAAATAAACACTATTCTATTCTATTGTAAAAGATGCTTAAACACGTCGATTTTTTATTTTAGTTGTCGTTTTTTGTTGTTCGTTTCATGTGTACAGGGACATCCAAAAACTAGTTATGACAGGGTACTTCATTCCTTTAAATGGGATACCCTGTACATTATTGCATCTTTGGATTTTTGAACAATTTTATTATGAACGATTCTACAAAATTATAGAGGATATATGTTCCACAACTTTGATGATCATATAGGATATAATTCGTTCTATTTACTACTACGTTGGTTTAATTAACATTAGGAACATTATAATTATTTATGGTTCTTTACAATTATTGAATATATTAGAAGTATTTTGATGTGTCGAATCATATGACATTGTAATATTTTCATTTGTTGAGGTTGTGTTACTATTAAAACTGGTAAAACTTTAATTAACAGTCTCATAATAGTTCAGAAAAAACTCATAAAAATACTATTTAGCAGAGACAGAACTTACCCCTCAAACAACCTCTACAGAAAAACTGGATTTTTCGACCCCAGACAATTATTTCTACTTTCTAGTAATATACAACAACACAAACTCCGAACAGAATTGAAATAAATTATCATACCCACAATACTCGCAATAGGAATTCCAACTACTTACCACCTAAGGTCAATAAAACAATTGGCCAAAGAAACTTCTCGTTCCTAGGTCCTAAACTGTACAGGCTCTTACCGTCATTTATACGCGAAATCACAAATGTTCATCGTTATAAGAAAGAAGTGAAAAGCTACATACTCACACTACCTCGAGAAATTATCAATCAAATGATAGACAACCCAGGTACACAATGATAAGAATTAGGTTCTATTCATATCGCCTACCTGAGCATGATCCTTTTTTAAATCTAATAAGTACTTCATAATAACCGTACACTGACAATCGTACTATGTTAAATCCAAGTTCATACCTAACTATGGACCTTTAAAGATCTTCGTATGCCACATTGCAATGCGACAATCATCGTAATTAAATTCAAGTTTTAACTTAAAAGTAATTGCATAATTGCAACTGTGTTATATTCTACTTCTGTGTTCTACAGATATATACTATCTCTCAATGCCAATGATAATATTCCTCTAACATCCCTCTCAACCTACTCTAAACCACCACATCTGCCCCATCTTATTAACTTCTTCACTCATAAACTGTTTTTGTATAATTACTGTACTTCCTTATCTAATGTAAATACAATTCCCAAAAATATTGTCACCGCACTCTTAGTCGACACTCATAAAATTCAAGAGTGTACTTATTATATAATATATATTAGTCTCAATTGTTCTATTGCTCTTGAAACATATAAGAATGTATTTAAAAGTGTATTCTATTATATAAACTATACTAGACCCTACTGTATAAGATATATTCAAATGTATTAATTTAATTTAGTTTCAACCCGCACAAGAATTTTTAAATTCTTTTTGGGTATCTCATTTATTGTACAATCTCTCTATGTATTACTATGAAAATTGTCCTCTGTACAATAAAATTACTATTACTACTACTATTACTATTATGTAAATTAGCGGAGGATTTTCTCGATGAGGTGAGTTCTTTGTGTTTTAAGGAATTGTCAACATAACCTCCTGCTACTGAAGACGATTACCAGCCACCATGTCTCTTCAAATCCAATAGATCCCCGCCAGTATCGACTAAAATAGTTGCCGAAGATCAGTGTCCTGAATAGCGATTAGGATTTTGTAGTTTAAGAAATTATGCATACTGCCTAATTTGTTTATCCAAACGGGTTGTTTGGTGCATTTTCCATTTATATATTTTTTTAAAGAAGGTTAATTTTCATTTGGTATTGTCTTTCGTATATATCATATATCACAAAAGAACGTTAAATTTTGGTTTTTGTATTTGTAATTTTAATAATGAAGGATTTTACGGTGTCCTCAACATCTTCAATTTACATATCTCTCAGTTCCTGTTCTCGGCATGCACCACTTAAAAAACAGTCTTGAAATAAAAATTACTGTAAGTGTGGAAAATAGTATAAGTATAAGCCGTTTCGAAGAAATCTTGAATACTTTCGACCGTCCAAATTTCAGATTTTGTGCTTCTAAAGCCATCCGATTTCCTTTTTAATAGCGCTATTAACTTGGAATAGGCTTATATATTTATGATGTTTTTTATGTTCAGAGTCAAAAGCCCATAGAGAGCTGGGTTTCATTTTTTCCGATAGGTGTTGAAAATATGCTACCAAAACATTTTCGGAGAAATAATTCACGTTATTTTTCAGTCTCCAGTCCATGAATCTACTGTAACAATTTTCGTAGCGTTCGCGAGATTTACTTGGCAGTAAATCATTCGTTGCCATTTTTGCCATTGCCATGACGTTGGGAGGAGTTGAATTTTCGTTCTCACTATCACTCGACATACTGAAAATGTAGATAATCTTTTTTAAATAGTATGTATCTTTTAATAATCAACTAGAACTTATTTGTCTTCCAAAAAGTTTGTTGACGGACGATTGCGCGATCATGACCTACTTGCGGAATTATTAAATGTTCCGCTTACTATTACGTATAAATTTTAATATATTCAAACTGTGCGTTTTGTTTACGAAAACTTTGCGATTTGTTTACCGTGCGTAATGAGCTATTTACTGAGGCTGTGTGACGTGTGTTCTTGCCTATTACAGTGGTCGTAGGTAAAACATTAAAAAAAATTGCTACAGCATTGTCTGGATAATTCACATGTTGATATGATAGGACAGTTGTATTTTTTATACAGTGCTAGTCAAAAGTCCCCTCCCCCCCTCGTATCTTTTGAACGGGTATACTTATAATAATGAAATTTGGAGGGTGGAAATAAACGGATGTAGGCTTCTCAACTGGTTATAACAGGTGACGCAATAGTCATAAATGACGTCACAAGGCCACTGTGACCAATAATTTTAAATGGGACCCTATGGCAAGTGACAGCTCGTTTGAAAGGTATTGAAAATACCTACTCAGTCATACCAATTTTGTTTGGGTTTCGGCTGATTTTGATTGATAAATTGAAGAAATACGAAAATTATAGTTTCGCATTTAATTAATAAAGATTTAAGAACCAGTTCTTATAATAAGTGTTCAAAATGTGCTCCATCTACTTCCTGGCAGTAATGCATCCTATTGCTAAACTCTTGTCGTACTCGTCCCAGTGTGTCAGCGGAAATTCCCTTCATTCTTCAACAATTCGTTGTTTCAGAATGGCAATACTGTCAGGTGCTGTAGCGTAAACCTTAGATTTCAAGTACCCCATAGAAAAAAATCTAATGGTGTAAGGTCCGGTGACCGAGCTGGCCATTCGATCGAACCTCGTCGTCCAATCCATCTACCACGATATTCTTCATCTAGGTAACGTCTTACTGCACCGTAATAGTGTGCAGGAGCACCATCTTGTCGAAACGTTATTTCCAAGTTGTCGAATTCATCTGGATTATCTTCTAGAATTTCAAGAATTAACGCCTCAATATCAATTTGTAACATCTCCAGATACAATTCACCGGTTAAGTTAGCATTGAGAAAAAGAGGCCCAACTATGTGGTTTCCCAAAATACCT
Source organism: Gonioctena quinquepunctata (assembly GCA_018342105.1). Lineage (NCBI taxonomy): Eukaryota > Metazoa > Arthropoda > Insecta > Coleoptera > Chrysomelidae > Gonioctena > Gonioctena quinquepunctata. Next base: position 81,452 of record JAFIRS010000418.1, on the reverse strand, counting down.
GCCCAAACATTTACTTTTTCTGAAATTGAGTATGTTTTCACGAAAGATGTGAGGATTTGTGTCACCCAATACCTCACATTTTGAGTGTTAACATTTCCATTGAGAAAGAAAGTACTTTCGTCACTAAAACAAATTGCCTGTATGTAGCCTGGTTGTTGGTTCATTTTATTGGACATAGTTTCACAGAATTCTAGTCTTCGGTCGGGGTCATCATCTGAAAGTTGGTGCACCATTTTTAATTTGTATGGATGAAATTTGTTTTTAGCCAACACCCTATATACTGTCCTTTGACTGACTTCACAGATAGACGCAACTTGGGCTGTGGAAGAGGTAGGGTTTACTACCATTTCTCCAATTATGTCAATTTTTTTGTCATCACTAATTGTTGGTCGACCAGATCGTTTGGCATCTTGAACACTACCTGATGCTTCAAACTTCCGAAGAAGCTCCCTCAAATAAACCCTCGATATAGGGCGATCGGGGTACCTCTCATTAAACAGTCGTTCCGCTGCATGGAAATTGTTTCTACATTCACCAATTATTAAGATAGCTGCTACTTTGTCGGCTACAGTACGTACCATTTTGCCTATGTAAACACTTAAACGTCTCGTTAAACAATAGCTTAGGTAAATTTTCAAGGTATAAACACTTTTGACAAGTAGAGAATTCAAAAACGTCAACCTTTTTGACAATTAACCAGAGGCGTACTTTAAAATCTTTATTAATTAAATGCGAAACTATAATTTTCGTATTTCTTCAATTTATCAATCAAAATCAGCCGAAACCCAAACAAAATTGGTATGACTGAATAGGTATTTTTAATACCTTTCAAACGAGCTGTCACTTGCCATAGGGTCCCATTTAAAATTATTGGTCACAGTGCCCTTGTGACGTCATTTATGACTATTGCGTCACCTGTTATGACCAGTTGAGAAGCCTACATCCGTTTATTTCCACCCTCCAAATTTCATTATTATAAGTATACCCGTTCAAAAGATACGAGGGGGGGAGAGGACTTTTGACTAGCACTGTATAAACGTTTTCATTTAGCTTGCCTTGTTCGAGTCTTGTGTGGGTCAAATCTAATAATTGAAATTTCACCCCGTTACTGTTGACCAATTGATCTGAAATTTGGTACACACCTTCAGTTCTGATGACGATACAATTATGTGAACTAATTGTAATTCCAAGATGGCCTCCGAAACGAAATGGTAGATCATAGAGTTTAGACAGTCAATACATTGAAACTGAAATCTAGGTATCTAATCAAAACAAAGGACTTTGTCAACTTATAATCGTGATTCAAGCATGAATCCCCCACCCAAGTCAAGATTTCGTATCGTGTCGTGGACTGTGTGGCGTTAGGGTGGCTAGAAGTGATACGTCGTTAGCGGTACACCACCCAAGTTGAGGTAAAGGGTTGAAGCGCGCTGAGGACTGTATGGCATTAGGGTGGATGAAATTGATATGTCGTTAGCATTTTCTCCTTTCACCAGGTGGTAACAATATTGTGCCTCATTCATAGTCATGATGGTTTCGACGATTCGTGGCATCTATATTATGCCTCATTCATACCTATGGTAGAATTAGAGATGCTGATTATCAAAAACGTTAGACACTGCGTGTCATCAATGTGATGCCTCATTGATAATCACGGTAGCTTCAGTATTACGCACCTGGTGGCAACAATGTAGTGCCTCATTTATAGTCATGATGGTTTCGACGTTACGTGGCATCTCTATTATGCCTCCTTCATAACTATGGTAGAATTAGAGATGCTGTGTATTTAGGATCAAAATTGTTTGAAGAAGAACAAACTTACGTGGCACTGAGAAGGAAGTCTTTGAGGAGTTAGATTGCAACAAACTGACTGTAAAGAAACCTTGTAATGATGAGGCACTAAATGAACTAAATCTTGAAAATAAAATTAGTATATTTTTTTTAAGTTAAACGGTTTTATTGTGAAGAAACATAAAAATTATGCAGATAATGTACTAAAAGCTAAAAAATAATTAGGTAGGTACCAGGTACCAGTCATCATACCACTCTTAACTTAACTTTAAAAAAATGTTTACTTATTCTATTTTCTCCTGCTGTTGGCCTGTACAGAGGCATTAGATTAGCACTTTGGCTGTGTAATTATAGAATGAACTAGAAAATACACTGTTCAAATAGTTTTAAAACACAGTATTCTAGCAATTATTCACGCCATATGATTAATTGATGAATAAGCTGAAATTTTTCGTAATCTAATTTGATTTATTGTTGAAACTATATAAAAAAAAGAACTTCAACATTGTCTGGATCATTTACATGTTGATATGCTGATGTCAGTATAAGAGAGTTGTTTTTTTCAATATAACTGGAATACATTAATTTCCGAATAAATCTCTATATTTTATGGTCACTAGAAAAAAAAAACAACCACGTATTTCTAATATTTGTGAGAAAATATAAAGATTACCAAGGATTCACCAGATCTGAAACCAACCAACTCCATCAGATTCTGTCGATCCAGTGGAAGTTATATCGGCATTTATTTGGGTATCCTTCATTACAATGTTGATAAGGTCTCACGTATTCAATTTTCCAGTTAGAACAAACCTTGCCCTCGGAGATATCAGGATATCAAAGGCCCTGAATTGAATTTCATAAAGTTTCAACGAGAATAATTATATCAATTCGAAAAAATATTAAATTTAATAATGACATTGAGAGCTATCGACAGATTATGATATTGATAAACATTTGGATTGAACTATCTGGATTAAATTTATTCAAAACACTTTTCCCAACATTATCAGATAGGATTGAACCTCAGTTGAATATTCAATTATGGATTCCTTCCAGGGCCGGATTATTTTTCCAGCAATTTTTATTTATTTTTATTTATTGCGGAACAAATCAAATCATTTCGACACGAGCATATGTAGGTATAATAAAATACAAGAAATAAATTAAATTACAGCGTAAACAAATTGATTCTTGCGAGATTTTTTGAACGAAAAATCATTGATGATTTCGGTCAAATCCAGCATCCGGAGAAAATCATTCTCAATGCTAAGAAGTGATAACTTTGATAGGCGGCTTTGTCTCATCGTAATTCGCCTATTTTTTCCATTTTGGAAAATGAGCGCTTTCCAATTTGACATCATCACGTTCTCAGTTGTAATACCACAAGAGAGTGAAAATAATTCGACAGATTTTCGAAAACTTGTTGCCAGGCAAAAGACAAGAAAGACCAACTGGCTCGAGTGGCTATTGCCAACAAGTTTGAGAAAGAAATCTAGATAATTATTTTCTACTTTATCGAACTCTCGTGTGGTATTCTTTAGATTATTTTTTGATGTTACGATCATAAACACATTTCCTTGCAAAATTATATAATGTACTAAACCGGTTTTGATTCATTTCACACTTTTCATGCGAATTGATGACAGACGTCAAATTAAAAATATAGGTTGTCAGACAATAAAAACAAAATACCTCAAATTATTCCCGTGACAATTTTCTAGGTAGAATATTCCCACTATTGATTGACCAAAACGTATATGAATTATTTGAATTGAACGTTTCCATTGGTTTCTAGCAATGTCAAAAAATAATCACTGTAATTTCAATGTTTGAGAATGTAGCTCTCAAATTTTGGTTTTCAAGAATTTGATAGTAGAACATCTTAGATTGGTCTTTTTGATAGTCCTTTTTCAGACGGATTTACATTTGTTGCGGAATGTCATCCTTCTCTTAGACTCACACTTTCAGATTTCGGGGATTTCTCTGTTACAAGCGCGCCACTCAGCGGACACTTGTCAACGCCAATAAATAGGAAAAACAGGTAAAGACGGGCAAAGTGTTCGTAGAATCGGCAGGAAAATAGTCAACAGAATTTGAACTTTTGTTCTATTATGGAATGCGCACAGGGCTCTTATAAATAATTTGATGCAATCATATTCATAAATTGAAATATTATTTTCTTTTGCTTTCGATTATTGAATTTCATTGTGTATCTAGATCGCTTGTGTCATTCGAAGAATACATCAACAGAAAATCCTTCATTTAATAAAAAAAAATATGTTTTTTTTAAATTTAATTGTTCCTGTTTTTACAGCTAATTTCGATACGATATAATATTTTGTATAATAGTATGATGTTTCACTTGGTGATTGTTTCTCGCATATACACATGATTCATCAGATCGACGATTAATATTAACCATGGATTTTGACAAGAATACGAAACATGTTTTTCAATGTTTAAACCGAAAAATGAGAGGAAAAAGTGGGAGAACTGCTCTTTCGTTGTCAGATTTTTTATATATAATTTTGCATATCCTTCGGTATTTGTTAGGAAATTTTACCTAAAAATTTATATTGTGGAGGCCCCTCTCTTGTGGAGGCCCCGGGACTGCAGCCCCGTTTGCCCCCCTCTAAATCCGGCTCTGATTCCTTCAATGTGGAGGGTTTTTCATACGGATTTCTGGTTATAGTCATCGTTCCCATATATTTGCCTATATTTTGTTCAGAAACGAATTTCTGAGCCAATATAAGCACTTACTTTCAGGCAAATCCTACTTCTGACATCACTCGATTTTTTCCCTTTACTCTACAAAATGAATTTTCGAGTTGAGTAATGATCTTGAATTTGAAGTCTTTTTTTCTGAGTAGATATAAGTACTTCAGAAGTTCCGAAACAATTCTGCTTACCTTCCAAACCCAATTAAATCCTAGAAGAGAAAGCTTTTCTGAATTTCCCAATATTTCCGGAACATATATTATATTGATAGAAACTTCATAAAAAATCATTAACTAATTCAAAAATGTATACACTGCTCCAAAAAGCAAATATGCATTTCAGTATTCCATTCCAGTGATTTCATGAAACTTATGCCCAACAATCATGGATTCCAGGGTTCCTGTTCAGATAAACATTTCTTCCCCAATGGGGGCAACCCTACTGTTTGAATTTATCGTTTCCATGGGACACCTGTGTTGTTCAGAGTCAGAAACATAATTTCGAACTGATCTACGAGTTTTCTACCATTTACTGTCTACTGAAAAAAATGTTTGTTCCACATACACACTTTCCGGTGACAAATACTACTTCCGACGTCATTTCGTTATTGCAATTCAAATTAGCATGCATTCTCCCAACACAAATTTCCGGGATCAGAAATGATCTGGAATTTATTGAACTCTAAATGTCTGAGAATACGTAACCACTCTCATTTTCAACACAAGCCATTAAACAACAAAAACGAGAAAAATAAAAAACAATTTGAGTTCATATATTTCCCAATGAAGTATATCATAATTTTATATGGCTTCTAGAAGCGATAAACGTTGTAATCCAGTAAAATTGGCTTCACGTGGAAAACATCAAGAGCCAGGCTAAGAAGCGTTGTTTTCCAAAGCTGTTTGGAACAGTAATGACCCCTTTATAATTCGAATAACTCACAATAGGAGAAAGAATGAGTCTGTGTAAGAAACCAACTACAGTCAGAATATACAGGGTGATTCAACATGGAGAAGGAGATTCAAGAAAAATGAAATGTAAATAAAATACGATAAAAAATAATACCCAATTAGTTTGTAGAAATGCGCCGTCTATGGCCCTCATTACTCTGGTGGAAGCCATTTACTAACAACATGCTTATCCATTGTTATTTTCATTCAGTAGGTTGATAACGTCTTCTCTAACTGCAACAGGACCATTTCAGAGCTGGGAAGAGTAGCCCATCTTGATCGTTCAATAGTTTTTCCATTTTTATAGTATAATATTGAATTGAAAACGTAGGCGTCTTGATCATTTCAAAAATGTTGCCCCAATTTGGAAAATTCTCAATTCCGTTGAGGATCCATTAGAAACGCATCTTGTTTTTCCGTTATCTCTCCAGATAAGCCAAATACCAGCTGATACCTATTTTCGGAAGTGACAGTTTTTTTTTGAGAATTTCTACCCGACGGGTTTTGTTCAAAATCTCGCGGAGTCAAAAATTTACTTTGTGTCAATTCCAATCTTTATTTTCTAGCCCTGTCGGTCAGCTCACCAACAGAGTCTAGTTGACTTATGGTTTTGAATTTTTAAAGAATCCTGAAGTGGGTTTTTCTTTTTTCAAATCAGAAAATCTCGATCCTATTTCGTTTGAATACAAAATAATGCCAGAAAACATATTTACAATTTTTCACGAAATTGACAAAGAAAAAAACTGTTTTTTTAGTCGAAATAAGACAAAGTAACGATGAAAATGTTAATAATAATAAATGTTCGATTATAATATTATTGATGATAGTACATTAGGGTGTATAGGGGAATAGTCAAAAGAATCGTTTTTTCGGATTTTTTTTCCAGAACTATTTCAAAACCACCAAGTTATATTTCATTAAGATATCATAGTTTAAATAAAAATAAAACTTTTCGAAATCAATTATTTGATACTATAAACAACACAAACCCCAGTCAACAACAATTTGGAACTCAACAGTATAGACTCAAAAAAACTCGAATTATAAATAACGACTTCTAACATAAAAAGTCATCCAATATTATGGAAATTATGATTTAACAAATCGAAATGAACCTGATGAAGCTATTGTATAGTGAAACACGCGTCGTGCTTTAGTGAAGGTAGTGAAAATCTTATAGTGTATTGTAGTAGTGAACTCTGAATCGAAATTGAAACGAATTAGTTATAAACAAAATAAACAACAATTTACATAATTGAACTGTCAAAAAACAAACAATGAACAAAACCTAAATTCAAATAATATTATTAATATTGTTATTTATTGGTCTATTTGCGCAATCTTAAACATTGTTTAATAGTTCATGGCTAGAGTATTGTTTCTTGATGACGAGCATATCCTAGGTACCAAAGTACGCTGCAAATATGGGAACAGCATCCCACTGTTCTTGCTCCACTTTTGCAGACAAAGATACGTAACCAAAAAGCACCCCATGCCTTACGGTATAGTCGTTGAATATTAAAATATTTTTTTTAATTTTTAGTGCGTTAACTTCCTGTTCTTCAGTTTTTTAAATATATGTTTTTGATATTTTTAACTTGAATTGAAAGGGATCACATATCAAAATTAGAAAAAATATTGTGTGAAACACGTTGGGATATTCGCTCATTACGAAAAATAGTGCTTCTCCTCTATAACTTAAACTCAAGTGTATGCCCATGTTCAAACTCTCTTTTGCACTCAGATACATATTAATAATAACCGTCATCATCAAAATTCCATACGAAAACTATAATAGAATCATCGGATATAGAAATTGACACTCCTCAAACACCTCTTTCCAGCAAGTACCATGATCTCCTCCGTCGACCCCAGCAAGCAAGCCACTCAAGATGACAAACAACACTTCATAATCCCTTGGAATAGACACTTCATTTTTCAGGGTGAAGTTTCACGTTTCAGTCAATATTTCTGGAAAGTGGGGCGACGGCCGGGGGGCTTGGCAAGCATCCTGATTAACGCAGTTTGTCAAGTGGACAACATTGAAATGTTTCCAGGGCTATAGCAGTGGATTACTTTAGTAGGGGAAACAACATCAGAAGGCTGTTCACTGAAAACCTTGCACTGAATGCGATAGGTTGGGTGGAAAAACATATGAAGCTCTACAAGATGGTGGATGATGTAACAGTCAGGCACTGAAATGCTCGGTACTGGAAATGGCTGGATAATTCCTGAGTTGCTTTGAGTCTTTGTTTCAGATTGATATGTTAAATTTGGAATTTTTCCGAGAAAATTACAAACAGTTGGGAAAAAAAGAAAAAATTTATAAACAAATGGCGTGATTTTTTTAAACTCAATAAATTCCTTTCATAATACAAAATCAGTAATATGATAACAAATATAAAAAAAATTAACAACATTTCTGGGATTTTTCATTTATTGCAATTGTTAATAACAAAATAATCAACTTTTAAGAAAAAATTTGAAGTTATCATCTTGAGTACAGATATAAGAAAGGTTCGAGGAAGCGAAAAATTTGTAGGTCAATTATTTAAACAATTTTCATTGCCTTCAATCAACACGGAGGTCTCAGAAAATTTAGTTAATTAACAATCGCCCAACTTGTTGAAAAATTGAGTTAGATCAATTTCTCTAACGGGGTCTTATTCCTCCAAGTTTTGAGAACACACAATAATTAATTTATTTTTTTATTGATATTTCATACCAAAAAAAAAAAATTGTTCATGTGACGTACTCGCTTTAGAGGCCGTGCTTCTTCAGAAGAACGCTGTCAATATTATTGAGGACCTATTTCAGGAAACTGGAAATGATGCTGAGGAAAGAACCAGCTGATCAAAACCACATCTACTTCATCGTCAGTGAAGAAGTGGAAATGTTTTAGCACATGTTAATTTTTCCCCATCTGCCTCAGTGCGAGAATCGGAAATTGAATGTGGGATCAGCAGGGAAAAATAAAAAGAAAACATAAATATCGCTCCTATAAATACAGTTTGCATCAGCATCTATATGAAAATGACCCAGAACGGAGACTAACTTATTGTAATTGGCTTTTGCGTCAACATGATTTGAATAATGGTTTTGTCTCGAAGATACTGTTTACAGACGAGTCTAGGCTTACGAATAATGGTATGTTCAATAGGAATAATTCAAGGTATTGGGCTCAAGAAAATCCTAGGTTGCTGAGAGAAGGTCATTTTCAAGAAAGATTTAGATTCAACGTCTGGGAAGGAATCATAGGGACAAGAATCATTGGACCAATTCTTTTCGACGGGCTTTTGACTGGCCAAAGATATCTACAATTCATATAGAACTATTTTCAAAATAATTACAACGGTTTACCTGAGAACATCAGGGAAAATATGTTTTTTCAGCAGGATAGTGCAGGACCACGTGATGCTAATATTGTTCGGCAATATCTTAGTGATACCTATGGGCAGAGATTGATTGGAACAAATGGTCCAATAAGATGGCCAGACAGATCGCCCGATTTAACCCATATTGATCTTTATTTTTGGGGTCACATAAAATCCAAAGTTTACTCGAGGAGACCAACTTCTTTGGAGGACTTGAGAGATAGAGTTGAGCGCGCATTTCCGGAAATTCCTGCTCACGAACTGATAAATGTGATGAGGTGTACAATAAATAGAACTAGTCTTTGTGTTAGGGAAAACGGGCAACACTTCGAACATATCGAAATGACTTTTCGATGGTTGTGAAACTCTTCTATTGAAAACAGGATAATGGTATTGTGAGTAATAATTTGTACGTTGAATGTTTCACTGTTTCAGTCGTTAAATTTATTCAAACAGTTTGATTTTATAAAAGTTATCTTTTCTGTAATGGGTTTATGATCATTATATATTGTCAAGTTTATTATTTTTGGTAATTCATTGTTACCATTCTGAAGTAATGTTTGAAAGAATGAATAGATGTCATGTTACCTACCAATGTTTTCAGATTGATTTCACTTTGTTAGATGGCTCACTACGTTTTGAACAAAAAGAAAGTGGTACATAATGTATATCGTTGAATTGGTAATTAAATTATCTATTGAATGGCAGGATGGCCCTCGGTAGGTGCCATTTGGAAAAAAATATTTTTGCGTTAAAAATGCGTTTAGAAAATTTTAATTCCTGCTGTAGGATTTGTTATTGATCTTAGCGATGAAATGACTATAATTATGAGTTACTGATGTAAAATAGTACAGATTTAAACCTGATCCTGGCTAGAAAAAAAATTGAGATTTTTTTTTCAATTGTAAAATATAAAAATTTGGCAACACTGTCGTATGTAATTTGAGCCGTAGAATCCGAAAAACATCAAACATACAGGGTGTTCCATCATTTGAAAAATCGAAGTTGGTGACAATTCTGGCAAAACCGAAAGTCGGCCATTTTTTTTCTATTTACAAAATTTCATACAAATCGATAAGTGGTCCTAGTCCCATTGTCAACCGGTATGTAGGAAAAGAGAATCCTGAACAAAAAGAAATGAATAAAAATTACGAAACGTTGGTAATAAGTAAACAGTGTTTAACTGTTGGTCTCCCAAACCCACAAAAAATACTGTGTCACTGACAATGTATGCGAAAACGCCTACATGCTCTCCACCTACTAGCAATGAATCGTTTCCAATGTAACAACGGTGTATACATGCACTAGATCTGGAGTGAACTCATCCAGAGCACAAGGTCATGCGGCTAGTTTATCGATCCGCTGTCAAAACTATGATTTGAATGGGCTTTTCGGCTTTGGAGAATGGACACAAATCCCGAAAAGTTAGCGAAACGACCGAACTCCCAACTTTGCGATATTCTCGATAGTACAATAGAGTCTGGCGTGCGGGTGATTGAACGACTCGGTATGGCGAGAAGTTTCTCATAATGGATGTTTTTTCGGTTGAGATCTCTAGCTTCACTTCTGAAATAGAATTGGTTATACAGAAGTTCCAAAAATGATTTTAGTCATCAAATTGTTGAATTGTTGAAGAGCTTTCATTAAGTTGTTGAGGATACAGGAAGTTGTTTGATAGATATTATACCGCTGTTTAAACTCTTCAGTATGGCACCGGTTTCGGAGCGTTGTGCTGCATAGCCGGCAGCGGATAGGGGTTGCGGGTATATCCGGCTCCCCTCACGAAAATTCCGTTTTTTCTTATCTCTTGCAGATGTTTAAAATTTTATTCGCCCCAAGATACCCAGACAAACGACATTAGAAAACGTACTGAACTAAACCTCGAGTGGGATCATACTACACTGAAAAATTACAATTGTTTTACAGTACATCATATGAGCAAAATTACAAATCAGTGTATTGCCAATACAAAAATAATACAATTCGAGTAATATACCTATTAAGATGAGTCGTAATTTCACAATCTTCGTGTAGTTACCCTACACGTATTGTAATTTTACCGAATTGTTAGTCAGTTTCCAATCAAAAGTTTTTAAAATTTACAACCATTGTTTGTGACTTGATTTACTACAATTTTTTGTAAAGTTACAAAAATATATTGAAACTGAAATTACTCTGAAGTCATTGAAAATATACAAATATTTTCAGTATTTTTATAACTCTGACTTGAAAATTATGTGATGTATCGTAATTCAACTGAACTTTTCAATTTTTCTCACGTGTTTCGTAATTATACCGAACTGTTGGTCGGTTTTAAGTTTTTAAAATTAACAAATTTCGTTTGTGATTTGATTCACTACAGTTTTTTGTAAAGTTAAAAAATATATTGAAATGAAATTATTCTAGAGTCATTGAAAATTTACAAATAAATTTAGTATTTTTACAACTCTGACTTGAAAATTACATAATTTATTGTAATTTCTCTAAAAAAAAAATTTGTCTTATGCGTTTTGTAATTTTACCGAACTGTTGGTCGGTTTCCAGTCAAAAGTTTTTAAAATTTACAAACATTGTTTGTGATTTGATTCTCTACTCAGATTTACGCATCAAATGTTGCTAGCCTGTGCGTGTTGGAACTATATCTTTTGTTTTCCCGGCTTTTTGGGACAATCGGTGTTGACACCGACTAGACAATGCTGCGATATCGTTATTTTACAGTCCACAAAAAGCAAGCAACTTTCAAATAGTCAAATTTATATAATTCTTATTGTTCAAACTTCTGTTGATAAAGATCACCTATTTGAATAGGGAGAAGTCAATAATACTTGTGAGACTATTGCTAAAGTAACTGAAAGAAGTTATTGGTCATAATCAAAGGCAATTTGTTGAAGGTGATTCAATAATAATAAATTTTCCATTTGATATCAGTAATTATTCATGGTACTCGCATCTGTAGTCATCTGACCATTTATTCGCTTTATTTATCAATTTTTAATGAGAACAAAATTTTATAGTATAAAATTACATTTGTATTTTAATTTTACTTCCCGACAAATGTTTAGTCAATTTCAACAAATGGTTTGTAATTTTACTGAATGAAGTTGGAAGAAGTCGTGTGGTAAATTTACAAATTAGTTTATATTAACACTTTATTTGTAATTGTATTTTTAAATTAATTTTTATACCTATGTATTATTCATTTGGAAAATAAATATAATATATATATATATATATATATATATATATATATATATTATTATCTCGCACTGTATATTGAAAAATAATATATCTGGTTATAATCTTATGCCGGATGATCTCTTGATTTAGCAACCTCAGGAGGATTGTTTCGTTTTGATGCAATTATATTGATTATCATTTGCTATTGCAAAACTGGCTAGAAACTTGGCGAACTTCATTATTGGAAATTGCTGTGTGTGTCATTGAGTTGACTTATCACTTGACTTTTCTATATCTTAAAAAAATATCATGACCGTCTGAATAGCCATGTTATATAGACTTTACTCTATTGTACTATGAACTGAGTGAACATGTTACTTGACTAACTTCTGTTTACCGAATAACCCTTTCTTTGCCGCGGACTCGTGCTTTTATAATAATCTGCCCGCCTACGTATTAGCTTTGTTGGTCCGCAGGGACACCTGCTTTACGGTAGTTATCTTCTACTTGTCATAATAAATCACTTTCTTAGTAACTGAGGGGCGATTTTTCATATGCATTTCCTGGCTGGCAGGTGTAAACATATTTTTAACGGGACCTGTGTATCAGTTTGGTCGAGTATTTGATTTCGAAATTTATTTTTATTCCCAGGGAATTTGTTTTCCGGCTATAGAGTTCCTATTTAATAATAACTTGTTTTTCCTGTATTTGAAATTTTTCTGTACTTATGGGGTATGACAACATCACCTGAAGATGGCAAATGTGAATTTGCCGAAACGTCGTGAAATCGGACCTTTTGAGGACCAAGAACACAGAACGCGGACAGAAACCCGAGAAACTATGTCAACATACATATACATATATAAAAATATATATATATATATATACAGTGCATTCCATTTAAAACGAGCCACCCTGAATAACTTTTGGTACAATGATTTTCAGGAAAAATTAAAAAACACGTCAACAATAGTATACAGGGAGACACATTTTGACATATTCACATTTAATTTTACTTCCACTATCGCACCCCCAGAGCATGTCACCATTTTTTTTTAAATGGATCGCCCTATATTGTTTTGCATTATAAGATGCTCCATGATGAGCAGATTTCAACAAAGTATAAAACATATGGTCTGACGCATATAGTTCGGGAGCTACAAATTATTTTCCATTAGTCCAACGTGCCCTAAAACTGCAATAGAAATAGCTTCATCGTTGACAACTCCTGAACGTTTCGGAATTATTGAACAAATTTATGGAAACTGGATCTGTTAGCAAAAAAAAGCATAACCGTTCATGGTAACTGGATCTGTTAGCAATAAAAAGCATAACCGTGTGAATATGTCAAAATGTGTCCCCCTGTATACTTTTGTTGACGTGTTTTTTTATTTTTCCTGAAAATCATTGTACCAAAAGTTATTCAGGGTGGCTCCTTTTGAATGGAATGCACTTATATATATATATATATATATATATATATATATATATAAATGGGCCATTTTCAAGAAAAGTGGAAAAAATACATAAAGATAAGTTATTGATAAGAGTAAAAGAGGAAACTGATTTCCAACCGAGGTCTCAATCTGCCTACTCCTAGGTTGTAGTCAGGGAATAGTTCCTTCGAAGGAGTAGACAGATCGAGACCTTAAAGGAAGCTAGTGGCGAAACCTGGGGAGTAGGCAGATTGCGACCCCGGTGTCGAGTTACAAAATCCTGAATGCAACTACAACCTAGGAGTAGGCAGATTGAGACCTCGGTTGGAAATTACTTCCCTCTTTTACTCTTATCAATAACTTATATTCATATATTTTTTCCACTTTTTAACCGACGAAACCAAAAAGGAGGAGGTTCTCTATTCGACCCGTATATTTCATGTTTTTCCATAACTTTTTTTATGTATGATCACGCATAACTTTTTACTGAGGCGTCCGATTTCGATAATCCTTTTTTCAGTGGATAGGGTGTACTTCGAATTTGGTCCCATTTGAATTCAAAAGAAGAAATCTACCCCTAAAGGTAGCGAAATGAAGGATATTGATCACTCACCCTCTGAATTCTGGTCCGTTAACCGATTCTATCAGGCATAACTTTGTACTGGGTTCTTCGATTTGGATGACCTTATATTTGGATTTCGGAAGGAATTAGCGACCCTTACGGGTAGCAAAATAGGGGATAATTGATTTTTCACTAGTGAACATTGGCACACACATACGTAGTTGACAATGACAGATCGCTACTGACATTATTCTTGATCCGCCAAAATCAGTATATTTTATGAGAGGATGGAATGGTATACAAAGTAATGAAATAAACTAACCAGAACAACGAAAATAATTCATATTACAACAAATAGTAAAAGTAGATAATCATATTATTTAACTGGTAATAGTTGAAGTAAGGTGGGTAAGTAAGTATTTTGGAAGTAATCAAAAAACAAGTAGGTAGTACTTGATAGATTTTAACCACAAAAAATTGAAAAATAAAAACTTTTTAACAAAAAATCAAACCGACGAAATACGGAACTGAAAATTAAAAAATAAAAACTTTTATTAAGAAAAAATTTAACCGACGGAAAAATCAACTGAAAAGCAAAAAATAAAATAATCCTTCTTAGTCTAAATGATAATTGAGCTCCTAAACTGATGTAAGTAACTGATTTTGAGTCGGCGCCAAACAAACTAGCAATTGAATAAGGTGAAGCGTAAAATGGTGGCAGCGAGATGCACGGCTGCGTTTTGATGACTTCTTTCATATATAATGATCTTCGATAATTGTTTGTTTGGCGCCGACTCAAAATCAGTTACTTACATTAGTTTAGGAGCTCAATTATCATTTAGACTGAGGTTTATTTTATTTTTTGCTTTTCAGTTGTTTTTGTCGTCGGTTTAATTTTTTGTTGAAAAGTTTTTCTTTATAATGGCTCCAAAATAAGAGCCGAAACGTCGAAATTACCAAATTTCTAGACGCGGTTCAACCAGAACTGTTTTGAACTTGATGGCAACCACCCAAACGTTGGTTATCCACATAAATAATTTATTTCGAGATTTTCCGACAGAAATCTGTCACATATGTTAATTCCCTTTCAATCTTATTCACAACACTTCGGACTGCAGCTGCGTTTTGGATATGTTAAAGTTTCATATTCCAAGAATCACTGGAAGAAACAATACTTTCTATCTTCAACTTTGTAACACCAATTGAATTAAATGCACCTGTTTGTAAGATGTGTAATACATAAGATAAGATGAATTAAACCATTGAATTTTTTGCTGCAGTGTGGCCTCCAATAAAAACTGGACTGATCTGTTTTTGTCCAATGATTGTTATTGATGTATAAGAACTATACAATATACTGGCTATGTTGAAAAGTTCATAGTGTACATTTCCATTCTATAATTAGATCTTGTGTATGTTGAATAGTGTTATAAAAAAAATCAAGTGGGGAAGTTTAAAATCCCATTTCGCAAGTGAGGCCATCGACCCCACTCCACTAATGAGGAAGTTCCCGCATTAATCACTAGAGAAAACGGAGAGACCAAACCATTATGAAAACAAGTTCTACATTTCTGTGCCACCATGCACGAAAATACTTTCCGCCCCGAACAACAACTATTGGAAACATTCGGAAAACAAGTCATAACTCGTCGAGACCCCGGCTCGAGCTTTTCATAACGAAATAATTGCGGGCAAAAAAAGCGTTTTAATTGCTCGTTGAAGAACGCTTTTGTTGGGGCTCAGGAGCGCCCGCAATTTGTTGTGTTTACGTTGAAGTTTTCGGTATTCGGTCTCAAGGTTACTCCGACGAAAAAGCGGAGTTCGAGCCCGTTATTTTAGTCCGGTTCCGCAATGGAATATCAGGATATAAAGGCTATTAAGGTCGAAACTTTTCCGACCACAGTTTGAACACGTGGAGAATGCGGTCATATCTCTAATGAAAAGTTTCTGGCATTCATTGTTGGAATACACAACGAATACTCTTTACAAGAGAAAAAGACTAAAACCATTAAAGTCTGTGATTGAATTTGTTAGGAAGTTGTGTTTTGGGTTTTCCAGAAAAACAGCTATGTAACTCGCGATTGTTCAAGAGAACGTATTGCTGAGACCCAAACAAAAAATGTATGAATAGAAAATGTAAAGGGTATAAGTGGGTCCTGCCCTTCTCAATATCAGGATTTCACGAAAGTAACTTCTTTATTCCTTACACACTTCGTCCATTTTCCAATGAGATAACTTCAATAATTCGAAGAATGCTGTTTTTTTCTTTGAAATGACTAGTCCTGATATAACAATATTGGATCTTTCCCCCTGAAACTGCAGGTTGAATACATTTTTCAAATAAATATAAAAATATTTTTTTTAGCAAAACACAGCTAGTACAATACAGAAAATTATACAGTAATCAGTTAGAAAATATGAAGGAATATTATTTAAGTTGAAGGTAAATATTTCCTCAATCTTTTCTTGAAAATCTGAGCATTTGGTGCTGTTTCAGTAGTAATATCCCCAGAACATTGATAATAGACGAGACAATTTTATGACAATCGAAAGCTCGTCGAGCTTGAGAAATTTGTCATAAAATTATGAGTCATTTGTCAATGTCCGAGAGATATTCGGCGGAAAATTTTTTTACAAAAAAATTTATAACTCAACACAATGAAACATTTATTTATTTATTAAAAGTACAGTTAGGAAAAGTACAATTATTAAAATTTAACTTAACATTAGATTCGTTGCTGTTCTCTACTATAGAAGGTCCATTACCACGCATAATATTTATGATCTTTTTGTGGTGTCTTTGATCGAGATTTAAGTATGGTTTTATAGAATTTTGATTGCTATGACCAGTAATTATCAGCAATTGTTGTTCTTCTACACCGCTTTTTGCCAATTCGCTAACAGCAGTTGATCTATTCGAGTGATTTGTTATCTTTTTGTTCTTTACATTCAAGCCAATTGCCTCAGCAGCAATTTTAGTCCATCCATTTATTGTATTTCTTCCAACAGGTACATTATCGTACCTAGTCAGTTTCATTATTCCAGTGTCGATTTGGTTTTGAGAACAGTCGTGGTGAGGTAATATCGTCGCCTCGTTTTGATATCAGTTTATGAAAAAGACGTAGCTTTGTCTTTCACTATTGGAAACCAACCATTTACTACTTTAAAAACCACCTTGGCACGTTTTACTGAACTCCGGATTGTATTCAATGCGAATTGTTGGAAAGTCATCGTTATTTTTCTCGATTTGAAAAAAATCCACCAGACAAGCAACTGCCTCTCCTCCTCGCCACGATAATTCTACAGCAGCAATATGGTAAAATTTACGCATAAGACCTTCGGGAGTATTTTCATCCCATAGCAATATTATTTTGTTAACTTCAGACAAATTTAATGAAACTGAACTGGACTTATGTTTACATTGATCTGCTTGTAGTTTCTTGCTCCTTGCATCGCGGGCATCTCGGGCTGGTTTAAATACGGAATTTCATTTTATTTTTCTTGCAAAAATTTGCACGAAACGTTCCACATTGTCTTCACTGTTGCTTCTTTAAATTCGGTCTCGTCTTTCTTTCTCATATTGACCGCCCAATCTTTTAATATCAAAGCCAATTCTTCTAAACTTCTATGTTCATTTAATTCATATTCTCGTTCGCAGCAAAATTCCATAAATATATACCAAATATATTTGTGACTGTAGATTGTATTTCTGGGAATTTTTTCTTTGATTAGCGCATTTATACTTTGAACATTCGCATTACCAAAACGTGACATTTTCAAATTTATTTGGAATGAAGTTGTCAAACTCAATCGTGTTGTCATAGTGATTGATAATTGCACTGACTACAATTATCAGTGTAATGTTGACATGATTGGGTGAAATTGTTTCATATGACACTAAATGACAAAATTTGAATGGTTGTTAGAACTGTCGAAAAATTTTCACAATAAGCGATAAATTATTATGTCTTTACTCGTTCAAAAAATAGAGATTTTTGAAATGTGTCAGTATGACATCTATCCACAAAATAGTTTGCATTACTTCTGATTTTAAAAGGGAAATTTCAATTAATTGATAGGAAGTTTTTCTGTGAATTGAAAAATCCACGATTAAAATGAAGTTATTTTTTGTGAATGTCTAACAGGAAACAACTACTTCCCCGGCTAAAGCCACGCTGGACATTGAACTACATCTGATAGATATTCTGAAAAAGCCCTAACTCAAAAGAAAAAATCTGAAATTGAAAATTTGCATTTTCATTCAGATAGTTATTTGATTTTCTATTCCAGTCTTAATTTGGAATTCATAAAGATGAATGAGGCAAAGAAGAATGTTTTCCAAAAGAGAGTACTCACCAGAAATCATTCGTAACATTGACGCAGGAGAGACATCGCATTCACTAGGTCTTCAATACATTTTTGTCGACGAAAATCTATTTCACGCTTCCACGATCATCAGGAAGACCGGAAGAAATGGGAAACACATTTTCAAGAAGCAATCTCACTTTGCAAAGATGGAAAAAGTAGTTGTTTTCTGTTAGACATTCACAAAAAATAACTTCATTTTAATCGTGGATTTTTCAATTCACAGAAAAATCTTTCTATCAATATTCAATTGAGAATGTTTCCCTTTTCAACATGAATACCCCACAAGAGGTTATCTTGACGATGGAAGATAGTGACTAAAGTTTATCTTTCAGTCGCAGATGATTCCACATCTGATTTTATGAACATCCTGTTTATATTTTCAACAAATCAATTCTGAGATTGGTTAATTGTTACTAAGCAGATCAGACCTTTTACTTGAAAACTGAGATAAGTAGATAGAAATTTGTTTATTTATTATTTGTAGATGAATACCATACCAGCCTCATCAATCATCTGTTGGATATTTGAGGAATTTAAAGTTTCAAACATATAAACAATACGTGTAATAGATTGCGCATAACTTTATTTTGCAATATTTGTAATATATTATATCTTCTCTCTTACATGAAAGTAACAGCGATATACAATATGTAAATTGCGGGTAAAGTAATTGGGGGTAATATTGAACAACCTTGGCCACCCAGGTTGCCAGACCTTAGCCCACTACATTTTTCTTTTGAGGTATATGGAGCAGAAAGTCTACAAACGCAGACCGTTCCGAGATGTCAACCATTGATGATTTCCTAGAAGTTAGATAAATACATTTTCGAGTTATTCTATTTGTATATCAGAGAATAATAGATTCAAAATGTCTTTTTTGTAAATTGGAGCAGTTAAATGGACATGTTTCCATAAAAACAAACCCATTCATTCGAAATATGGACTTCTGTATGAAACATGATGAATTATGTTGAACATTTCAAAGGCGAATGTTATTGGGAAAAAGTATATAAATCAGGATTAACAATGTCGGCCGAAACAATGAAGGGGAGAAGAAAATAAATTTCAGATTGAATATGGGTAGGAACCGCGATTTTGTACTAATTGTTTTATATTTCATTTTTGATCGATAAACCGGTCTGGACGGTTTTTTTCATAGAAGCATTTGGAAAAACGCAAATCGTTCAACACGTTTCTCCAAGTATTTGCTCGATTGAGTGATTATGTTCACATCAAAAACTAGCCAGTTGAGTATGGAACACACATTTTATTCACACAATCATAGTGCTCGAATGTTCGAAAACTAATGAACTTGGATGTATGCTGGCTCCATAATTTTTACGTGGTGTTAGCCCACATTACTGATTATTGCATATATGTAGACAAGACATTACCCGATTACCCCACAATACAACAACGTATGTGGATAAAATTTAATGTTACTCAAGTTTACGAAGAATAAACCTCTCAAAAACACAAACGCTAGAGGTGCAGACTGTATATCTACTAAGTTGATGAATACATAGCTGAACCACTATCTCATATCATCAACCAATAATTATGTATTGGTGAATTTCCTGATTCTCTCAAAATTATTGTGAGAATTAGTCCTTAATAACTACAGACTGATAATATTGAAAAATGTGTTGAGTTTTCCAGTAACATTTAAGATTGTATCCCAACATCAAAAAGGATTTCAATGGTATGTAGGGGCACTTTCTTTCGATCTAACAAAAGCTTTCGATACTCTCAGCATCTCTATAGTTCAAAACAAATCATAGTCCATAGGATTTAGGATTACAATACCTACATAAATCGCATCATATCTGCGATGCCGGAAAAGATAAGTTGAGCTAGAGAATGAAAAATTAAATATTGATATGGACATTGGGTTTCGGAAGGGCTCTATTCGGGTCCACTCATATTTCTCTCATTTGTCAATGACCTCCTGCTATATCTGAATACTGAGCAAATTTTTCTGTATACATATGATAGTGTGGGTGTAGAAGAAATTCATTGATTGTTAATATAAATAAAACAGAATTAATGCAATTTTCATCAAGACACATGAGCACAAATTTTCGTTTCCAGGTGATGGACCTATTCCAACGACACAAAATTTCAACTCTACCAAGCATTAACATCTATAAATATATTTTGTTTGTCAGCAATCATTTGAAAATGTTCAACAAAAATTCAATTTTCACAACTATTTCACTAGACGGAGATATTGTATTAGGCACCCCAAATACAACTTTTCACATGCAGCACATTTTACATGGGTATTTAATCCTCCAACTCTCTTTCCACCACTATAAAATATGAGAAGAGACCAAAAATATTTAAACCGTTCCTGAAAGAATTCCTCATAACTAGTTTTATAGTGTTTCAGATATTTTTATATACAATGGTAGTTTCAGGGCATATTGTTTAGTTTATGTTTATTACACACTTTGACGTTTCCAATATCATGTATAAGATCTCAATGGAATTAAAGAATTATTATTAAATTAAAAATATCAAGACTAATTTTGATCACCCTAAAAACCTCCATACACCAAATTTCGAATTGAATTGAACTATAAATTGCAAATCGCCATCTTTGATTATTCTTCCTGAATTTTTCCCGAATGAACTGTTGAAATGTCTTGTTATGTAAGATGTGTAAAAACCCTGGTGCTTGCAATTATACCTGTAGAAATTATACCTGTGGGATCGACTGAGCGACCTTGGCCTACTTGATAATAGAGATTACTAGCGTGTCAGATGGCGCCAATTTCATTTCAGTTCCAATTCAGTAACAGGGTATATTTATTTCCTCAGCTTTCTTTTTGAGACGAACTGTTCGCAGGTTCTAATTCCAGCTTCGCTATTGGTTGAAAAGAGACATTTGTCAAACTTCACCAATAGCAAAGCTAGAATCAGAAGCCCCTGAACATTGCACAAAGAAACCACTATCGTGTTGTTTTTCGTATTTTGTACCATTTGAATTTGAGGTTAATTGCATTCTGACAGACGGAGAATTGGAAATGAAATTGTCATTAAATTGCAGAAAATATAAATTTAAATGCATACAATATGATGAACTATGAAAATATCATTATTAGTCAATTGGTCAAAATTTGTACTTGCTTTTGGTACTGAATACAGGTGAATATTCGAATCTGTGGCTTTATACTGTCCACACAAAATTCAAATGTGGCCCATTCTACAAAAAGTATCCTTACACACTACACTACCTAAAAATAAACAATTCCTCACGCACTAATGAATTGATGAACGAGTGATTTTTTAAAGAACAAACTCAGGAATAATCTAAGCAAAGTTTCAAATCAAAGAAATGGAAAACGCATATATACCGACAAAACACTGGAAATAATTTCATATAAGATGCTGCCATTCAGAAATTAAGTTCTGACATTAAGCGAGAATATAAACCTACATTTTTGGACGTCGCCATCTACCACAGACTACCACAGAGAGGAGCTCTGTTTAAGTAACAGGTGGTGTACCCTCTAAAATCTAAACAATATCGAATCAGTTCATTAACCAGGCTTTTAGTCATCTTATTGTTATGCAAGCCATGTACACGTACCAAATGGCAACTTGTCACACCTGTCATATTCAAGATTGTACGGAATGAGTGCTTATTGTGGTCTGCTTTCTAGAGATAGAAAACAGAAACTCGGAATGTTTTCATAGATGTAATCGAGGATAAAGAGAGTAAGAGATTATGGTCAAAAGAGTCACCTGGCTTATTGGGGATCACTTATACTTAATTAGTTCAAATACGAGTAAGTAAACAGCTTTGATATTATTATTTGAAGCTTATTTTGATATTATTATTTGAAGCTTATTTTGATATCATTATACGCAAAGTGAACACACTCATGAATCTCATTAACTACGATATTTCCAAATATATAAAATAGGATAGGTTGAAACCACCTACCATTCCAGACGTAAACATAGTTGTTATGAGTTAAACCATTTACAATTGCAGAAGCATGAAAAACAAGTCTTGAGGCGGTATCCTTTGAGCAGCATAGGCGGAGATAACTAATTTTATTTAGGTATTCAAATATTCTTTTAAATACGTTAAAATAAAAAAATATGCCATAAGCGAGGAAGTATGTATTAATAGACAATCGAATCATCATGAATTGGACGACGTTATGCATAACTAGATCAAGCGCAATTTCCTTCAAAATGAGATACTCCTCAGTGCCTATATATCCATCTGAAATTCCATCCTTCACATCCAATAGCATCCTTAAACTTTTTTCGTTATATAAGGTCGTTAAGTAAATATTGAATAAGAAAACGCAGAGAAAAATATTACCTTCGTACAAGGCCGTACGGTTTAAACAAGGTACCAGTCGTGAACTGAGCCCTTTTTGTACCCTATTCGATTTTTTTTTGGAAAACGAAATTTCAAATAAAAAACCATAAGTAAAAATGTATTCTTTGCAATAAAACCAAAACAAAATATTCTAAGTACTTACACTTATAAAAAACAAAAACAAATAAAATTCAAAACCTTTTAATTTCAGAGGTTGTTTATAAGCAGTCATCATGACAGTCAGACTCAGTCTGAACTAGAATCATTATATGGTTGTATTATAATGGGTTGGAGAGAAGGTGAAACCACATACTCGTCTTCCTCTTGAATAACATGTTCAACACGTTTTCACAAATTTATTGGTGGTCTCCTGTCATAACTTTTCTCACGTTTTCTACAACCTCTTTACTCAGTTTTGGAGTTCGATTACATTTTCGTAATTCTGATTTTACGTTTGCCCATATTAACTCTATAGGGTTAAATATGAAATAGTATGGAGGTAGTCTTAAAAGGGTTTGACCTCGTTCTTTGCATAGCTCGTCAATATAATATGTTTTCTAACTCTTCACCTTTCAAACAGTGAGCAAATCTTTTTTTGTTGCGCCGTTCCTACGATTGGTTGCAGAAAGAGGTATATTGTTTTCAGACATGAATGCAATTATTTCAGCTCTTCTACTGCTAGTATTTGGTATCTTACGGAGTTGCCGCGATTACTGACTGTGGTGGTGGAATATTGGATAGAAGCTCTTCGCTTAACCACTTTTCAAATAAGTCTGCTGTCATGTCTTCATGATAATGAGCGGCACATACTTTAATTTTTTCAGCAGATTATACTAACGCATTAGGTACAAAACCGTCTTTGGCTCCAACGTGTACTATTATAATGCGTTTCCTTTTGGAACATGGCCCACTTAAACAGAAATTTTTACTATTGTCTACCCAAACGTAATTTACTACATCATGACTGTCGAACCATGTTTCATCAAGAAAAATAGTGGGTCTATTAGAACGTCTGTTGTCTTTTATCTGACGAAAATAATCTTGCCGCCATTGCACTATCCTTGATGATTCGGTAATCGCCATCCGCATCAAGTTTTTTGTATTTGAAACCACAACTTATTGAAACTTGTGTAATGTGGATAATCTGCTGGTTTTTGCTGTATAGCTTTCAATGTCGCAACCCTGTTCTCATAAATCATAAATAGTTTTACGTATAAAGTGATTACTCGGTAAATGGAAAATTTATTTATTTTTGTTATTTCTGCAATTCTAACTATGATTGCATTATCAGATTGCTGAATAATTTCCTTTTTTAAATAACTTGTTGGGTTGGTATGTGCAAGTCTTTGTTGTCAAATTCATATCTGACATGATTTTCACTCACCTGTGCAATTTAATTACTACTTTGTGCAATTTCATTTTCTCATGGTCGAAAAAAAACCATATTTTCCAACAAAACAAATCAGAACCATAGAATATTTTGAAACCTATTTCTGTCGGACCACGGACGCTACTGCCTTCTATTTATTCAAACCTGGTAAAACACATACACTGTTCGTCTCGTCCGTTCCCCCCCTACTAGATTTTGAACCACCTAGTATATCGCAACGAAATTTTGAGGGCTCAAATAGGAAGCAAAAACCTACTTTTTCATGAAAAAATTACAGCTGGGAGTTTTGAAATGGCGGCTGAGCGCTATCTTCAATAATTTTTTTAAATAGAACACTCCGTATATTATTCCATTTTAGAAATCTGCTCATAACTCTCAACAGTTTTCTCTGATACACTTCACTCCTAAATTCAATTATTTTCGAAATATTAACGTTTGAAAAGTGAAATTTTGGTCATTTCAAACCCAACCAAAAACACTAATGTTGCTTTCAATCAAGTTGCATTGGAAAAAATCGTTGTCGCGGTAACATCTTGTTTAATGTCAAACTGAACTGCTAACTTTCAAATAGTCCGTTGAGCGCCAAAATCCTTTTATGAGAAGTGTGATCATGGCTCGTAGTCTTGACGATGAATTTGAAGCAGTTTTGATATTTGGAGAAGCTGGAAGAAATTATCATCTAGCAGTCCATATGGTATGGTATACACTTTAAATTTTTTACTTGTATCACCTTTTCTATTCAATCTAACCTTCACTCTCTTGAATGACCTATAGCTAGGCATCTTTTTGTTATGATTTTGTTCTTATTTGTAACCATTGATTATTAACTCCTGATTTACTATTCACTTCAAATTGTTATAATTATTATTATATACTCCTGTTATTGGGCTTAGGCCTGTTGGATGTATTATGTCTAAAATAAAATAAATAAAATGTTTAATGATAGATTTCCCGAGAATCCTATTCCGAGGTCATATTTGCGCAAACTTTTAAATAAGCTCCAAGCAACTGGTACGCTGAAAGATGCTCCAAGATCAGGAAGACCGCCTCTTTCAGAAGAAAAAAAGGTAGAAATTGTTGCTAAAATGGTAATCAATCCGACTCATTCGACGTCTGCAGTTGCTGAATCCTGTGGAGTAAGTTAAAAAAGTGTCCAAAGAGTCCTAAAAAAGAAAAGTTTCATCCCTATAAAATAAAAATCCTGCATGCTCTAACGGAGGATGATCCAGGCCGGAGGGTTGAATTTTGTGAGTGGTTAACAAGAACAATTGAAGGAGAACGGGGCTTCCTAAAACGTGTATGTTTTGCAGACGAATGCACGTTTTTTCTTAATGGAAAAGTCAACAAACAGAATGTACGATATTGGAGCGATACTAATCCGCATATTTTTAGAGAGGGACATACCCAGTTTCCTAAAAAGGTGACTGTTTGGGCGGGGATTTTGGGCAATCGCGTTGTTGGACCGATTTTCATCAGAGGCAATCTTACAGGAGTTCTTTACAGAAATCTTTTAGATTCCTCCCCATTTCGATCACATGGCTAGAGAGTTCCTCGATACAAACTTTCCTGGGCGATGGATAGGTCGCAGGGAAAGTACAGAATGGCCACCAAGATCTCCGGATCTTACACCTCTAGGTTTTTTCCTCTAGGGGTATCTGAAGTCAGAAATCTATGCCACTGAATGTCAAACAATAGAAGAGTTGGAACGCAGAATAATAGATGCATGTGAATAAATAGATGAATAGACTTTCTCAACGTGAGACAAGCTATTTCTAATAGGGCACTTTATTGTCAAGATTTAGGAGGGGGCCACATTGAACACTTGATGAATCAATTATTGGGGTTAAATAAAAGTGTTATTCAAAAATAAATTATAATTTTTTAGCTAACTAATTTTGTTTGATTGTGAATTTACAGAACACATCCGTAGGCTTCGAGATTTTCCGGTAAGCGGTACTGTTTTCCTCAATAAACTCTCTTTACGCCTCTTATTAGTCGAATTCATTGAGAGATTTAACTACAAATGAATAACAACGTTTAGTTAGCAAAATGTTTTACCGGAAGTGACCAAAATCCATACTTCATTTCAAACCGGAATGTCACTTTTCAAACGTCAATATTTCGAAAACAATTGAATTCAGGAGTAAAGTGTGTTAGAGAAAACTGTTGAGAATTATGAGCAGATTCTATTTAAAAAACTTATTGAAGATGGCGCTCAGCCGCCATTTTGAAACTTTCAGCTGTGATTTTTTCATGAAAAAGTAGGTTTTTATCTCCTATTTAAGCCCTCCAAATCTCGTTGCGATAAACCAGGTGGTTAAAAAATTAGTATTATCATTGGATTGCGTCTTAGACGAATCTGCTGTAGAACTAGACAGCTGGCACTCAAATCCACGTTGACTGTTGGCTCTCTTACTTCGCATATACGCTCATGTTAGCGAAGTGAGTTTTTGATTTGCTCTTTATAGAAATAGCTTCTGCAATTGAAAATGGTTCAATTTTAATCGAACTTATCGGGATATCTTAAGAAATAATCAATAATTAAGCTACAGAGAGTAACGCTGGTCGCAATGATGAATATAATTACAGTGAACTTCTCCTGGGACCATCTTCGTGTAGTAAAGCGAAAGCATGAGAGAAGGATCGAGAAAATACAAGGGATAATGGAAATGAGGCAAGAAAGTCGAACACTACAGAAGCTACGAAGATGAAGAACCGAGAATGTGGATGAATCATCCACGCAGATATTTGCGAATTCACAGCCGACTCGGTCTGAAATGAATTTATTTCTCCATTTGGAAAGTCAATTCTGGGAAATATCTGTCAAAATATTCCATGCCGACTGCAACCAACCACTCAATGATGGATTTGAATTTTTCCCTTCCATGCAATGCATTCCAGTGCCATATTTGCGATACATTTCATTAATGAATCAGTACAATGCAGATTATGTTCCGTGATTGGATTCCTGTTATTGCCAGTGAATCATTTCTGCGAACTGGATTCATCCAGTAATTCATTCCAAAATACATTTTCATCTTCTTTGCAATAAATCATTTTTATTTTCATTTCCATGGAAAACCACTCCATTTTTGAAGGAATTAAAAAGTGGAAGCTGGCACAATTTTTCCTACAAATTTAAAATATGCAACTCGACGCTCACATGTTTACATAATATTTTCCGCAAAAATAAAAGTAAACATTCAATTGAAAAAATACAGCATGGTCAGTTATTTATGTGTGTTTTTTCATATGTGATTTTATTTTATGTTCACTCCATTTTTTCACGTGAAAAACAATAGATACAAATGAAGAGCAATGGAGAAGATTGGTTCAAGTCACAAAAACATTATTTTGAAAAAATGGTTCTGAAAGTTGGAAAACATATAGGAGTAAGGGTATGACTAAAATTGTAAAAATAAAAATATATACCAATTTGAAAATTCATTATAGACTGAAAAATATTTTAAAAAAATCAAAGTTCTCAATGTTTGTCTTGTAAACAAATTAAAATGTCAAGGAATGCTTGGACATATATTGTTTTTCCCCAAAAAATTGTCATCACCAACCTCATCATTGACGTCTTCGTTTTCTTCTTGCTCTTTTTTGTTTAGCTTGGCATCTTCTCGCCCTCTTGTGTTTTTGGTACTTCCAAAGCTGTGAGTTCCTCGTAAAATACACGTGATTCTAAATTCACCAAAAATTGTTTAAAAAAACTGTATATCTCCTTACTTAGCTGCGTTTTTGGGGAATATAAATTTTTAGGGGTGATTTGTCTTGGTGTTTTCACAGGTGTTTTAATTTGAGCATTTTCATAACTTCTGCCTCTCCGGGTGCCCTTGGTTGGGTCGTTGGCTAGGCCTAGATAGCCCTTGGGTAGCTTTCTCTTGTTCGTCGTTAGAGTTGGTGGTGAATATGGCTGATCTAAACTGGTCGAAAAAAGTGGTCTTGTAGGAAACTACGTTGAGTTCATCATTATTCATCTTGAGTATTCTTATTGGCAGAGTAGGAAATTGGCACTTCTTTGGATAAAAAATAGACAAGTGCTCCGTCCAATTCAAAAATACAACTTCCTCGCTACACTCTATGACTTGAAATGGGCACGGTTTCTCTCTGTTTGCGAAATTGTTCAATCAAGCTCATGTCTCTGTCGCACTCGAGGTACGAGTGCCCTCTTTTGGGAAAGTAGATATGCATTGTGTCAAAGCGGCTTTCTTTTGTTACCAAATGATAAAATAGCCTTGTCACTGTGTTATTTTTGTTCTGGCCTGAACAAGAATTACAGAACACATTCAGTTCTCTAACTGAAAGTAATGTTCGGAGTCGCCAGGTTTTTTTAAATTCATTGCAATGGCCTCAATGTGTTCATTTCTCATGGCAGTCCATGTTTCTTCTTCAGCAGGAAGCGACGCTGAACCGTTTCAACCTTTTCTATATATATATATATATATATATATATATATATACAGGGTGTAACTGAATAAGTGTAAAACATTTAAGGAGGTGATTCCTCATCGAAAAAAAAGATAGGATCTTTCATATAAAGAAACTTCATTGGAGCATCCCTTGTTAAGATACAGCCCCTTAAAGGGGGTACATAAAATTTGTATAACAATTTTTTTCACAAGCACTGAAAAGTTACAATATTGAAATTAACCTGACGTTTTGTACTACCAAAAAGACACTTAGCCAGTAATTTATTTGGTTTACCCCATGGTTGTAAGGGGTGAAAAACGCAACCCCTAAAATGTATTTCCAATGTAACTTTTTGTCTTATTATTTGTTTACCATTTGAAAATTTATTTCCGATAGCCTGTTTCATTCTAAACAAAAAATGTCTCTTGGGTTTTTTGCCCAAAATAAACCAGTAAGCAGCAAAACATTATTTTACGAACAACTACAGAGATACATCGTCATAAATGCGAACTGGATTTATTGTTATTTTGTAGTTAGTACCTGCATTAAACGATTAAAGGGTAATAAACAAAACTAAGTTATTAATAACAAAACACACAACATGTAGAAATCATAGTGAATGTTCAATATGTCTACCTTCAAACATTACGCATGCGTCTAGACGTCGGCGCATTGAGCCACGTATTCGCTCAAATATTCCTGGAGTCTCTCTGATTACCCTGCACGCATCGATGATGCGGTTTCTTAAGTCCTCTACATCGCGAACAGGAGTACGATATACCAAATGCTGTGAATGGCCCCAAATAGAGAAATCGAGAGGATTGAGATCCGGGGATCGAGCGGGCCATTTATGTGGTCCTCCTCGACCTATCCACTGATTTGCATATGTTTCAGTTAAATGCTGACGTGCTACTTGACTAAAATGGGCGGGAGCATCATCATGCATAAAAATCATATCCCTTCTGACGCCCAAAGGAACTTCCTCCAGCAGTACTGGATGCACTTCTCTTAAAAATTGAACGTATGCCTCACCATTTAATCGAGGAGGTAGAAAATGAGGCCCAATTAAATCATCCCCAATAACTCCGAGCCACACGTTAAGAGAAAACTGTTCTTGATGGCTAGTTTCGACAATAGCGTGAGGGTTTTCATCAGCTCATATGTGGTAATTATGAAAATTAATAATCTTGTCCCGAGAAAAACTACATTCGTCTGTGAATTCTATCGTCTTCAGAAAGTCACAATTTCTTCTAATCATTTCCAGCATCCAATTGCAAAATTCAAGACGGTTCGGAAAGTCTCGCGGTAACAGTGCCTGTACTCGTTGCAGATGGTAAGGGTATAAGAGTTGTTCCTTTAAAATTCGAAATACCGTCATATGATCAACATTTAGCTGGAAAGCAATCTTTCTAGTACTGGTAGTAGGTTGTTCTTCAATCAAATTAAGTACTGCTTCCTCAAGCTGTGGTGTTCGTATTTCTCGATGGCGACCACAATCCTGCGTTCTTTTGTCGAATGAACCATATTCTCGTAATCGTTGATGAAGTCGAGCAAATATTCTATGTGAAGGATGCTGCCGTTGAGGATACATTTCAGCATATCTTCTAGAAGCTTCTAACCCATTCCCCTGCGACAGACCGTAAACGTAATGCATATCAGCCATTTCCTCATTTGTGTATGCCATTTTATTAACAAGTGAATTATTAAAGTAACAAATTAAGAACAGAACAACAACACACAATTAGTATTAATTCAATTTCGAAAATTCCCAAACTGACAGCGTCATACCAATTTAATTGTCACTATCGCTAATAGCGACCTACTAGATAGATTAGTTTCGTATTTTCGCATTTATGACGATGTATCTCTGTAGTTGTTCGTAAAATAATGTTTTGCTGCTTACTGGTTTATTTTGGGCAAAAAACCCAAGAGACATTTTTTGTTTAGAATGAAACAGGTTATCGGAAATGAATTTTTAAATGGTAAACAAATGATAAGACGAAAAGTTACATTGGAAATAAATTTTAGGGGTTGCGTTTTTCACCCCTTACAACCATGGGGTAAACCAAATAAATTACTGGCTAAGTGTCTTTTTGGTAGTACAAAACGTCAACTTAATTTCAATATTGTAACTTTTTCAGTGCTTGTGAAAAAAATTGTTATACAAATTTTATGTACCCCCTTTAAGGGGCTGTATCTTAACAAGGGATGCTCCAATGAAGTTTCTTTATATGAAAGATCCTATCTTTTTTTCGATGAGGAATCACCTCCTTAAATGTTTTACACTTATTCAGTTACACCCTGTATATATATATTGCTATGTATTGATAAATTGTAAATATAAATTGTTATTATAATATGAAAATAGCTCAACTCAACTATGTCATTTATGAAAGCGTTGAAGAGGAGTAGACCAAGGTTGCTTCCTTGAGGTACTCCTGATTTAGCTGCATATTCAATAGATTTAAAGCCATTGAATATGACATACTGATGCCTGTCAGTGAGGTATGGGTATGGTATGGGTATGGGTATGAGTTCGATTAGGGTCTGAGAAAAGCCATACTTGTACAGTTCTGATAGAAGTATTCCATGATCAAGTTTGTCGAACGCTTTCGAGAAGTCCGTATAAATGACATCGGTTTAGGATCTCCTATCAGTAGTCTCTGCAATGTATTGAGTGATGTTGAGAATGTTTGTGGTTGTCGAGCGACCTTTCATCGACCCATGTTGAAGTGATTAGGTTTGATTTCTCAGATAACCTGCTGTACATGAGGATTTCAAACACTTTAGCGAAATTACATACTATAGATATGGCTCTGAAATTTTCAACATCAGACTTATCCACTTTTTAATAAATTGGGCGAACTTCGTACAATTTCCATAGGTCTGGGATGGTACTAGTTCGACGCAGATATTTATCAGGCTTGTCAGTGGATTAGCCAGGGCATAAGCGCAGTCTTCGACCATTAGTGCAGGGATGCTGTCGTGACCCGTAGTCATTTTCGGTTTCAACTATTTCAAAGCTGCCAACACTTCATTTTCTTCGAAGTAGGGAATGTTCAGGACTTATGAATGCGGATCACCATCACTAAATTCGGTTTGAGAACTGATAATTGGATTGGATTTGGAGGAAAAATCAGCAAAGCTATTGAGAATGTCCTGAGGAGTGATGTTAAAATTAGTATCAAATATCTCATGAAATTTGTCATACGCAATATGGACACGTTGAGCTCTGCGCCTACAGATCGCGTATGAATCATGACTTCTCCAAGGGTTTCCTCTGAGATTTTGTGAGGCCGGTTCCTGTGAGCCTCCCTGCCATCAGTGGAAGCCATCCCCGTCTTCGCAAGAGATTTCCGAATGCGTTGAATACGACCCATGCAGTGACGGCAAAATTTCTCCAAATAAGTCAGTCGATCAACTTCCTTTTCCATCACGAACTCGGGCTCGGTATGAATATGATGCATTGTGTACGAGAGATGGGTTATCAGCATCGTCTGACCCAGCACGTCGACGAGCAACAGGTAGAACTTTTATAAGCCCAATCAGATGAATAACTTCTTTGTTGTGATCCGCGATCTTGTTTACACTTACAGTCTCGTACCAGGGCATGGCTAGGCGCATATAACACATCCATTACATCAGACAATCTCCCCGATGTTTTCCTTTTCATGAACATGCTGACATCTTCATCACTTGAGTCAATCATTTCACACCTTTGTCACCCATGTAAACAATAATCTACTGGAAAACACGTACAGAGAAGTAAAAGTGAAAACAATACGACTGGGACTGAGTAGAGTTCCCGTGGAACATAAACAAGATGATGCAATCGTAGGGTCTTGACGTGCCTCACAGCAACGGACCCGTAGCTTTTGAAAATGGCCGCTTCTTCCCCAGCACTTCTGATCTTTTCTGTGTAATATCTATTGGAATGAACCTTGGTGGATACGGCAGTGACAGGTAGCGCTAAAACGCCAACAGATAGCGGTCGTATCTCGATTTTTTAGTAAAATAGGACCTATTCCACTTATCTAGGTATGTCTTTCTTCATGTTGCTCTTTGCTCCATCTAACTTATGCCTGCGGCTTTGTTCACGTGGACATCATAATTTTCGGAATACCCGTAAAAAAGTGTTTCATTAATGACGCCATGTTCAAAATTATTCGTTTCCCAGTGGCAAGTATGTGCACCTAATTCACCTCCCATTTCACTAGTGGTCAATGATAGATAGATATATATTTATTTCCATACTAATAAACATTGAATTAGTGGATCGTCAAAAACAAACATTTATAAAATCAGAATTAAAAATAAATAATATAAATAAGTAAAGCAAGAAAAGTGTCTTTCACTTAAGTTCAAGTTATTTCATGCTCAGATCAAGATACTCTTGTATCGTATAAAAAGAGTTTTTCAGTAAAAAACCTCTTTTATTTTTAATCACACACACACTTGGAGGTATCTCGTTATACAGGTGCAGATAAAGAGAATTTTTTTGTGAAATATGTAGTCTGAACTTAGGTGTTATAATCGAGCTGCCATTGCGAGTGGAGTAATGATGGATTTCAGATTGAACCAAATATTTATTTTTACTTCTATGAATTTCCAGTAAAGATGAATATATAAATAAAGTAGGAAGTTGCATGATTTGAAATTCAACAAAGAGAGGGCGACAATGTTCGCGAAAATGTTCTCCCGCCATTACTCTAATTACCCTTTTTTGTAACATAAAAGCCTTATTTGAGTGGCACGAGCCACCCCCATACTAAAATACCATATGACAAATTACTATGGAATAAACCAAAATAACATGATTTAAGAACATGTAAGCTGACAATATTCTTCAAACGTCGCATCAAAAAGGTGATACTAGATAGTTTTTTCGCTAGTAACTCGATATGAGGTGCCCAGTTCAATCTATCGTCTAAATGCACGCCAAGAAATTTGACGCTGGTACACTGAGTAACATTAGAATTAGAAGAAACGAGAACAGACTGATTTTTTTCTATATTAATTTTTAGGTTATTGCATGTGAACCATGTTTGGGCTGAATAAATAATATCATTCGATAATGTACATAACTCCTCTTAATCAGCACTTTGACAGATGAAAGTTGTATCATCGGCGAAAAAAACCATCTTTGTCAGAAAAGTATAGTGGTATAGATCGTTTATACATATTAAACGAAGGATGGGGACCAGAACTGACCCTTGAGGAACACCTCTCATTTTGACACTTTGGGATCTTTTACTTAGGTGAGATTAAAAAAAGTCGAGAGTCAAGCCTCTTACTCCATAGTAATGTAATTTTTGTAATAGAATTTCATGCGAAACGCAGTCGAACGCCTCAGAAAGATCACACAACGTGAGTTGTGAGTGTTTATCTTCCTCCAAGCCCTCGACAATGTACGACACAACTTTAAGAAGAGCTTGCGTTGTGGATCGATTTTTTCTAAAGCCAAATTGGGTTGGACACAAGAGAGAATTGCTTTCTAGAAAGTTGTAAAGTTGTTTCTCAATTATTATTCAAAAAAGATTGCTAATGATTGGTATAATAGATATAGGTCGGAAATTGTTTATATCATCGGTGCTTCCCTTCTTCAATACTGGCAAGACAACAGAGTACTTTAAAACATTTGGGAATATTCCTGCAGAGAAACAGCTAAATGTTCGGCAAGAATATCCGTTACTGATTTGATAATTTTGCTGTTAAGTTCATAAGCATCAAAAACGTTTGAATTTTTCAGGCCAAGAATAATGTCATGGACATCATCTGGAGTTACAGGATTCAGATGAAAAGAATGTACCGGAGTTTTGATTGCTTTTAAATAAAATGTAGGTTCATGAGGTGAATTAGGCAGTGCAATTATGGTCTTTTCAGCAATTGAAGTAAAGTATTCGTTGAATTGCTCCACCGATATATTGGTTTCAATTTGCTTCTTGATTTCCTATTCCCTTCATGATTTATTAAGTACCAACTGTCCCTCATGACATTAGTGGAGTTCAATAAATAGGTGTTTTATATATTTTTATTCGATTTTTATAATCACAGCTCAGCTTCTTATATGCATTCAGGGAACAATTATCTTTATCAACATCGTGTACAGTTTTTATATCATTGAGAGTTTCACGCATTCGTTTCAGTTCATCATTCATCCAAGAGACTGGTTGTCTTTCAGAAACGTTGTCGTTTTTCTTCAGAGGTAAAATAGTAACCACTAGATCATTCAGTAGATCCTGAAAATTTTGCATTTTCGTGTCTGGAGTAACATTATTATCATTTTTATAGTAACTCCAATCAAATTCCGCCAAGCGTGATCTTAACTTTGTTAAACCGTGTCTATGCACTGGACGGGTTCATAGCGGCCCGTCAGTTTTTAATTTAATGTTATTTATGAGGATTCATTGCCCCCGATGATCAGATAAACAAGGCTCTGAGACCCCAGTCCTGAAAATCGAATTGTTCAGGTTAGTCACTATATTATCAACTCGAGTAGAAGTAGTAGGAGTCACCGTGTATAATCAAAAATTGTAGCATGTAGGTTGAATGATTCTAATAAGTTTTCAAAAGTAGTTAAGTTTGGAGTTTGGAGACAGCAAAATTCGAATTGAAGTCACCAGCTAGTATCACCTTAGATTTTTCAACATTTAGATAGTGTAAGGCACTCTCAAAAATATCAAAAAATGTATAAAAGTGACCATTGCATGATCTTTACGAACAAAAAATCGTCTTATCATAACGTACAGGTAAATCGATTATAATTTCCCCTATTTCCAGGATCACTCTTCCCATTAACGCAAACAAACATAAAGACTCGATATTTTTCCACGATCTATGCTCCATGCAGAAAGTTATCTTCCCATTCGTTTTCCTGACAGTGTAAATGGGGCCAGGGTTATCAAAAACTTTAAAACTGCCTTAAAGCATCAATCGCATACCCTTGCTTTGACGATATTATCTATATCCCATCGTAGAAACAGGTTACTTTTATTTATTACTTCAGCGTCATAGACGTGCATTTTACAAACACCAGGACCTTCACAATGTAATCCGAGATAAGCTGTGAGCTAACTGGATGTTTTCAAATGACAGATATATTGCATAGGAGTGAATCATAGACGCCGTATATTAAAGGGGTCTTCATCTATTTTCCCATTTCGGCAAAGAGTACAGTGAAGCATTTGTCGTTTTTATTACCGCTATATTAGATGAAAATAAATCCGAAATTGTATGATGGAGATATTTAAATACTTGCAAGTATTTAAATATCTCCAATCGGCATCCATTTACTGAAAATCAGTTTTAATTACTCGAATAGCTAAGACAGTCATGTTAGATTGTGTCCCTCCATTATACAGGGTGTTTCTTAATAACATGCTAATATTTAAGGAGATTATTCTTTAGACCATTTTCAGAAAAAAAAACTTCACATGAACAGATGTCCTGAAGGTCTTAACTTTTGAACTACAGGATGCTAAAGTTTTAAGAAAAAAATATGTTTTATGACCTTAGATATGTTTGTGAAACGTAGTACGCATCTTCTATACATCGAAAGGCATTTTCTGCTGTACAACATAATTTTTTGGTGTTGCGTTCATGCGGGATTTGCACTGAATCATTTTAAAGAGAAAAGTGATACGCCACTGCCTTTTCTTGAAGTAAAAATTATTTTTGAAATCTTTATTATTTTCTGAGCAAATCTGGTCTCCTGATGTTTTCAATTTTTTTTTCGTTTGACGTACGGTATTCGCATAAAAAAACATTCATTTGCATCTTACCAGAAAAAAAATAATTGTTACTTCAAGCAAAAATATATTGAAAGAAAAATTCTTAAACGGCAAAATTATAAAATTAAAGTAAGCTGAATACATTTTGGAATGCTAATAGAAAATAACCCTGCACGCACAAAGAAATAAATTAAATCAGATGTTCAAAATGGGAACCTCCTGCAAATATGCATGCATCTGCTCTTTTTCTCATGGACTTACGTACTCTTTGGAAAATGCCGGGACTGTTTCTGGTAGTTTCGCAAGAAAGTATGATGCGATTTCTCAACTGCTCTTCAGTATGAATTGGTGTGCTGTAAACCAATGTTTCAAGATGACCCCACAGATAATATTCCAAACTATTGAGGCCCGAGAACCTAGGTGGCCATGCCTGTGGTCCCCGTCGACCTGTCCAGCGATTATTGTAATTTTGGTTTTTAAATATTCGCGCGCCCATAGTGCATAAACCACAGTCGATTTCTCACTAAAATGGGAACATCTTCCATCAAAGTTCGCAATTCTTCTTCCAGAAACTGCCGGTTATTATGCCCATCCAACCTCGCATAAAAAAAATAGGGTCCAATTAAATAATCACCAGATATTCTAGCCCACACGCTAACGGAAAACTGCTCCTGGTGACGGAATTCCAAGATTGCAGCATGTGGGTTTTTCTTAGCCCAAAAATCATTATCAGGTTTTGGATGGCGTTTCAGGAAAAATTGTTTTCAACGGTGAATAAAACTTCAGTATCAAATAATGGATTTCCATACACTTTTTGAAGAAACCATTGGCAAAAGTTTATTCGCAATGGGAAGTCACGAGGGAGAAGCACCTGAACCCGTTGGATGTGGTGGGCATATAATAGAAAGTCATGGAGAATTTTTCAAACAAGAATATGTGAGATATTCAAATTGTTCCCAATTTTTCGTATACTTAATCCGGGATCATCCCCAATTGAATTAAAAACCGCTACCCCAATTTCTGGTGTTCTTACAGAACGTTGTACCCCTTTTAGATGATTGTCTTTTCGCTTTTCGTACAACTTCTATGAATGTTTGAAAATGTTTGTGTATTTTCGCTTTCGTAGTTTAATCAGATGATAAGACCGAAAACCGTACTAAGTTGAAGAACCCCGCACGAAAATGTATGGGAAATTGGGTCATTAGAAAAAAGTGTGAGTTCAAATGATTTTGAATGTTTAGTTTCTGAGATATAAGCGGCCAAAGTTCGTGAAAACGTCGTATTGGGGTAGGATTGACAAAGAAAAAAACGGTTTTTCTAGTCGAAATAAGAGAAAGTAAGGAAAATGTATTTATTGATCGAAACTCATAAACATGTTCAATTATAATCTTATTAATTATAGTACATTAGGGTGTATACGGGGCATAGTAAAAAAAACGTTAATCCGGATTTTTTTTCCAGCACTATTTCAAAACCAAAAAGTTATATTTTGTTAAGATATCATAGTTTCAGACTATTGTAGGCAAAAAAACGTGTCTTGTTTCTTGATGACTCTCTCTGTTTGAAATATATAATTTTTTTAATTTTCGAGTATACCCCTATACTGAAAACAATTGACAGATCGTTTTTGATTACAGAAAAAGAAATTAATTGCTACTGCCCATTGAATAAAAGATAGGGTAACATTCTGATGAAAGGAAATTCAATTAGATAAAGGGTGTGTTACATTTTTTTTAGGTCATTTACAATGTTTTTATTTAATATCTAGAAAACTGTTCCATTAATTTGGACCATATTCCATTCAAAATATTTTGAAAATGTTGACTATCATATACGAAAGTTTTATCAACTTTGTATGTTGCGTTTCTACGATATGCGTTTTTGAAGTTTACGGTATTACGATATATGGGGTAACCTATCGATTTAACAAAATTTTATGGAACCCTTCGACACATTCAATTCTATTATAAAGCTTTTCGAAATCAATTATTTGGTACTATAATCAACACAAACCACACTCAACAACAATTTGGAACTCAACAGTATAGACTGAAAAAAATCGATTCATAATGAGGACTTCTAACATAAAAAGTCAATTGATATTATGGAAATTATAATATAACAAATCGTAATGAACCTGATGAAGCTATTGTATAGCGAAACACGCGTCGTGCTTTAGTGAACCCTTAAGTAGTGACAATCTTATAGTGTATTGTAGTAGTGAACTCTAAATCGAAATTGAAACTAATTTGTTATAAACAACATAAACAATAATATACATAATTGAACTCTCAAAAAACAAACAATAAACAAAACCTAAATTAAAATAATATCTTTAATATTGTTATTGATTAGTCTATTTGCGCAATCTAAAACATTGTTTAATAGTTCATGGCTAGGGTACTTTATTGTTTCTTGGTGACGAGCATATCCTAGGTACCAAAGTACCCTGCAAATATGGGAACAGCATCCCACTGTTCTTGCTCCACTTTTGCAGGTTCAGTGATATCCTAGAATACGTTCCTTTGCAGGTGCATCAGGAATAATACTAAAGGATATCCACAGTTGATACTTTATAGCATTCCTGAATCTGGACGCTATGCGGCAGCGTAATAGTCCAGGTTCAGGATTACGCATATCAATTTCAAATAGAAACAATAAAGTACCCTAGCCATAAACTATTGAAAAATGTTTTAGATTGCGCAACTAGACCAATCAATAACAATATTAATAATTTTATTTGAATTTGGGTTTTGGTTATCGTTTGTTTTTTGAGAGTTCCATTGTGTAAATTGTTGATTATGTTGTTTAAAAATTTTTCAATTTGATTCGTTATATTATAATTTCCAAATATTAATTGACTTTTTATGTTAGAAGACGTTATTTATAATTCGAATTTTTTTTGAGTCTACACTGTTGTGTTCCAAATCATTGTTGAGTGTGGTTTGTGTTGTTTATAGTATCAAATAATTAATTTCGAAAAGTTTTATAATAGAATTGAATGTGTCGAAAGGTTCCATCAAATTTTGTTAAATCGATAGGTTACCCCATATATCGTAATACCGTAAATTTCAAAAATGCATATCTTAGAAACGCAACATACAAAGTTGATAAAACTATCATATATGATAGTCAACATTTTCAAAATATTGTGAGTAAAATATGGTCCAAATTAACGGAACAGTTTTCTTGATATTCAATAAAAACTTTGTAAATGAACGAAAAAAAAAAATGTTACACACCCATTATCTAAATGAAAGGTAATATTGAACAATTGAGTTCATCAGAATGTTACCATATCTTTTATTCAATGGGCAGTAGCAATAAATTCCTTTTTACACGCTTTATATTAGCTTCATTTACACGCTTTATATTAGCTTCACTTGTATGTTTGTTTGTTTGTTTGTAACCGACTCCTTTGGGCGCGATTTTGACCCACTTCCAGACGTCCGAATGATTTGAAATTTGGCAATCTTCCGGTGACAATGCATTAAGAAATTTTTGTTTGGAGAAAAAACAAAATGGCGGCTCCAATATGGCGTACGAGTTTTGTGATCATGGTCCGTTTCTGCTTCAAAATTGGTATCCAAGGGTTTTTGTGGTCGGAGATTATGATTCTTTTGTCATTTTTGAGAAATTAAAGATGGTGGCTCCAAACTGGTGGACGAGTTTTGTGATTATGGTCTGATTCTATCCAAAATTGGTATGTGGGGGTTTTTGGGGTCGAATATTATGATTCTTCTGTAAAAATTGAAAAATTCAAAATGGCGGCTCCAAAATGGCGGACGAGTTTTATGATTATGGTCTGATTCTATTCAAAATTTGTATGTGGGGGTTTTTGGGGTGGAATATTATGATTCTTTTGTTAAAATTGAAAAATTCAAGATGGCGGCCGAGTTTTGTGATTATGGTCTGATTCTATTCAAAATTGGTATGTGGCGGTTTTTGGGGTCGGAGATTATGATTACCCAATTTGATAAGATTATTCCATTTTTAAATTTGCAAAAAAATAATGAAAATAATAGTTTTTATAAATAAACCACACTAAAAGTAGGAATAATATAGTTTGAAAACTAAAAACACGATTTTTAGAAATCAGACTAAATAGAAAATAAGAAAAAAAATTATTTCATTTGAAAAAAAGCGTGGGGTGCATGGTATCAATAATTATATAGTACATTACACACCGAGGCGATACCATGCATCCCACGCTTTTTTTTAAATGAAATAGATTTTTTTCTTATTTTCTATTTTTTTAGTCTGGTTTTCTATAAAGGCGTGTTTTTTAGTTTTTTCAAACTATTATTTTTTGTAATCGAAAACGATCTGTCAGTTGTTTTCAGTATAGGGGTATACTCTAAAATTTAAAAAAAAAATATTTCAAACAGAGAGAGTCATCAAGAAACAAAATACGTTTTTTCGACTACAATAGACTAAAACTATGATATGTTAACAAAACATAACTTGTTGGTTTTTAAATAGTGCTGGAAAAAAATCCGGAAAAACGATTTTTTTGACTATGCCCCGTATACACCCTAATGTACTAACATTAATGAGATTATAATTGAATATGTTTATGAGTTCCGATCGATACATTTTCAGCCTTACTTTGTCTTATTTCGACTGAAAAAACAGTTTTACGAACTTTGGCCGCTTATATCTCAGAAACTAAACGAAACTAAACATACAAAATCAGTTGAACTCACATTCCTACTATAACAATAAAATTTCAGCCAATTTTACCGAGAGCCAATTTCCCATATGTTTTCGTGCGGGGTTCTTTCCTGGCAAAATGCTTTCTCGAAAATTTCAATTTTTTTTAACGAAAAACACTTATGATAATACCCTCGAATAAACAAATGAAACAGGGCATGCAAAAATTTAAAGGCAATAAAAATCTCGAGCAATCCAAACGAGGAATTATATTCCAATCACCACGCCCAAAATCCGAAAGTAAAAACAAGAGACGTGAATCACAGCTAGTGAGATGGAGGAAAATAAATATATCGGTATTAGTAGGTATGTGAAATATGATTTATAGAGAATGTGTTCCAATCAATCCGAGTTGTGGGAGGAGAAAAGCCTTGTTGAATGATTGATATTCCATGACATAGTACCAATATGAAACGATATATCGATTGTGACTTGCGATTTGGTAGGTTATCACCAATGTTTTTAATTTGTTTAGGATTGGCTAGATGTCCAGATTTCGATCAGTGTTCACATTCGAGTGATCATGAAAGAGGTAAACATTGTAGTCGTAGAAAATTAAATCTAGATTTAGACTAGGAGGAATCGGCGCATGAGTACCGAAAACTATTCCACCTCAATTTTTTTATGCGATCCTCTTCAAATTGCCCTACTGATGATATAAAGGCATGTTGCCATGGGGCAACCCCGTGCCATATTGTTTAAACAATTGCAAGGAATTGTTATTTTTCAACCGGACAAATTTTATTTATATTCTTTATGGAAATACAAATTAAAAAGTTCCCATGACTTTCCACGATAAAATTAATATTTTTAGAGATATGAATATTTAAAGGTTCGAAAAATCTCAAATTTGGTTACTTTTGACTCATGAAAAATATATTTAAAAAAAATAAAATATATAAATAATATTTTTTTAAATTCTTTATACAATAGTTAATAATATTCTTAATATATATTTAAAAAAAAACATTGTTTATACCTTTTTTTAAATGAATATTTAAAGGTTCGACAAATGAGTCGCTTACCTTTAAGTATCGCCGTCTCTCTCTGACTCATGCGCTGCATCGGCCTCTCTGTGTCCTGAATTATTATTTATCATTTATCTTGAAAACTATTACCTTTATCAAGATTGTTAAAGAGAGCAATGTTATTATTAATGAAATTGTCAAAAATTTGTTTCCAACAAATTTTTTTTCTGGAATCAATTTTACAAAAGTTATTTAAGCATAAATCGGAACATGTAATTAAAATTACTTTTTTATCAGTTTATATTACTTTTTTTTTATTAAAACAGAAAGTAATTACATTGAATAGCTTCTTCAAACGGAGGTTATAGATGTAGAAGTATGAAATAATGAAACAAAATTTAAAAATAAGTATTTATTATCAATATCATTTTTATATATTATATTTTTACAGTCTTCTGGATCACAACCACATAGAAGTATGCAACTAATATTATTTTTTTTGCAGTAACAAGCTTTGGTTGCACAGGATTTCTTACAATTACACATTTTTTTAAGATCAGTTGGAAATGGGCTTTTGTTTATAAATAAAAGTAGCAAAGTACCGTTCTCTAGTTTGTATCCGAAATTCGTAAAATCTAATGTTTCATATTGGGGATTCAATGCATTTTTCCAAATGTATGTTTGAGCATAAGCTCTAAGTGCATGCAAATGCAAGGCATCTGATGTGCACGGAATTTTCGATAAACTAATATTAGTGCCAAAGCAACGAGAAAAAATACTTTGTCTAGCTTCATCCGCCGTGTTACCTTTTTACCCAAAATATTTAAATACAATCTTTCTAAGCCTTTCAACTCCTTAGTACTTAAATCCAAGCCATTGCCAAGAGGGAAGCATCAAGATTTTCTTTTACTTTTATCATTTCTAAAGCTTTTTTTCGTGCCAATTTTACTAGTCGTATCACAACCCGTAAATGCGTGTAAAGCAGGTAAAATTTCACAAACCGGGTACAACGCATACTTGTGAGCGCGCGAAATTAACAATAAAAAAACAGGTATAAACAATGATTTTTTTTTAAATATCTATCAAGAATATAATTAACTATTGTATAAAGAATTAAAAAGAATATTATTTATATTTTTTTTTATATATATTATATATATTTCATGGGTCAAAAATACCCAAATTGGAGATTTTTCGAACCTTTAAAAATTCATATCTCTAAAAATATTAACTTTATCGTGAAAAGTCATAGGACCTTTTTAATTTGTATTTCAATAAGGAATATAAAACAAATTTGTCCGGTTGAAAACTAACAATTCCTTGCAATTGTTTAAACAATTTCGGTTTAAACAATATGGCATGGGGTTGCCCCATGGCAACATGCATTTATATCATCAGTAGGGCAATTTGAAGAGGATCGCATAAAAAAATTGAGGTGGAATAGTTTTCGGTACTCATGCGCCGATTCCTCCTAGTCTAATTATGGATACCCATAAAAACCTCGAAAACAAACAAATGCCACAAAAAACATTAAAAATGGCTATTCAAACCAGGCGCCTTCCAGCATTGGCGTGAGTCAATGGCGTTGCAGAGTTTCGATTCTAAGGGGATAATGCTTGCTTTATTTGTTTTCAGACGCAATGTACAACCGCTCTTGACTTTCAATGAAATTAAGTTTATCAATATGGAAGTACATAACTGTTTTTGTGTTTTCTTCGGTGAATGTTAAGTTAGTTAACTCATGCTCCCTGAATATAGGTAAAAGACTTTTCTCGCGTGTTTTTGCCTCCTGAACACGAATCCGGAAAAATACGGCAGTCTCATACCGTTTCCGAGTTACACTTTTTACTTTTTTATATCCTAATTTTCAAGCGCCGTTTTCCCGTACAAAAGTCACTCAAAATGACTCCTTCTTTTTACCAGCATGAACAATAAAACCTAAATAACTTATTATCGGCACAAAATATTGCCGGTTTTATCGAAAAATCTTCCTTCTTAAACAGTTGCAAATAAACAAACTTCACACATCTGACAGATGCAATTCAGTAACTTTAACTTTTCTGCATGTTGATAATAATAAATAAATCATCGCCAACTTTTCGAATTCATATATGACTAATAGACCAGGGTCGATAATTTTTGAGACCAAAAAAAATTACAGTAGGATGAAACCCATTAGAAAAGGAGGGAAATATGATAAAAATGAAAGGAAAAATAAATTACGGTCGATCCGAGTTCGGGAAGTGGGAGGGGGTGAGTTTTAAGGGTAAAAAATGGTTTATCTTGATTTCCGGC
The DNA here is from genome assembly GCA_018342105.1 of Gonioctena quinquepunctata. Lineage (NCBI taxonomy): Eukaryota > Metazoa > Arthropoda > Insecta > Coleoptera > Chrysomelidae > Gonioctena > Gonioctena quinquepunctata. The sequence continues at coordinate 37,219 of JAFIRS010000418.1, read as the reverse complement.
AAAACTACAAGTCCTATAGAAAAAAATAATGAAAAGATCTACAACCTTTGTATCCACAATTTTTTCACATAACCTCAAAATTTAGGTGAAAAGTTCAAATAACCAAGTTTTTGGTTTTTTATTTTTATCTTTTTCAAAAAAAAAATTTTCCCACGAAATTTGGTGAAAACTTACCTTATTATGTCCCAATATTAATAATAATAATAATAATATTATTTCAAAGGTCATGGAAAAAGCCATCAACATCGAGCTCATGAAATATCTGGAAGACTCAGGAATTGTTAACGATAGGCAATATGGCTTCCGCCATCAGAGATCAACTGGTGACCTGCTCGCTTACGTCTCACATATATGGCAGCTATCTATTGAAAAGCATGGAGAAACTTTAGCTTTGGCATTAGATATCTCCAAGGCGTTCGATCGAGTTTGGCACCAGGGACTCCTCGCCAAGCTTCCGTCTTATGGCTTGCCCCCTCAGCTGTGTTCTCTGCTTGCTAGTTTTCTCTCAAACAGGTCTCTCCATGTAGTGGTCGATGGAGTTTCATCTGAAACTGTACTCATAAATGCTGGTGTTCCGCAAGGATCCATTCTCGCACCAACACTATTTCTACTTCACATCAACGACCTGTTGAAAGCAACTTCATGTCCAGTACACAGCTTTGCCGATGATAGTACCCTCCATACCGCTTTCTCTTCCAGGGCCCCTATATCAGCCCGTGAAACCAGAAATGAACGAGGAAGAAATGTTAATAATATAAATATGGACTTGGCAACAATTCTCGAATGGGGATCTAATAACTTGGTAGAATTCAATGCAAACAAAACACAAGCATGTCTTTTCTCTAGAAAAGCCGATCTCACTGTGCCTAACATAACTTTGTCAGGAGTAACCATCTTGGTATTACTTCAGAATAACCTTTCCTGGGAAAATCACGTGAGGTCCATTGCCAAAAGTGCATCCCAAAAACTTGGATTTCTGTTTCGTGCCAAGAGCTATTTCACCCCCAGTCAGCTGCTTATGATCTATAAGGCACAGATCCGACCTGTCCTGGAATACTGTTCCCATATTTGGAGTGCGGCACCTAAACATATCCTGAGGCTATTGGATTCTGTCCAAAAAAGGGCAATTCGTCTCGTCGGTGATGCCTCGCTTACAAACTCGCTCACTTGTCTGGAACACCGTAGAAAAGTTGGCGATTTGTCTCTATTTTATAGATATTTTCATGGGCGATGCTCTTCTGAAATATCAACAATCGTTCCTGCTTTGGCAGTCTCTTCGAGATTAACCCGTCAACTTCAGTCATCACACCCCTTCGTGGTCACTTTGGAAACCTGCAGAACATCACTTTCCAAAGACTCGTTCATCCAACGAACAGCGAGGCTTTGGAACTCATTGCCTAGGGAGGTGTTCCCCGAGGCATACAACCTTCAGAAATTCAAGAAGAACACCAACTCCTACCTTCTTTCCCTAGGTTCCCACGATGTTCTCTGAACATTACAGGATATCCCTTTTCGTAGGAACCAGAACATAAAAAAAAAAAATACACTGTAATTTATTTGATTTAAAATATTTATTTTTTCGCCTTATTTTAACTTAATATCAAAAAAGCACCCTAATGTTCAATCGAAAATTCTCGCGTCAAAATATCAGCTTTTTCCAAAAAGTCGGAAGGATTTTTGTTCGTTGAAATCTCTACTTTCTGATGGTGTAAAAAAAAATATACATTACTATAGTAAATGTTCTCAGAAAATGCAAAAAATTGAAAAAAACTCAAATTCAAAAAAAAAATTTAATCACTATGTACAATTTCATCAAAAAAATGTGATTGCTGCAAATTTTTTTAGTTAAAAAGTTTATTTATTAAATTCGAATTACATTCATGTCATAGAAAATCTCATAAAATATAAATATACATGTAAATCGTACCATTGAATTTAGATACATAATTCTGATTACATTATTCATTATATTTTTTTTCAAAAACGTTAATCTTGTTATTTATAAATACCTTATCTGAAATTCTAATCAGTTATTCATCAGTTTTTGTCTCTTTGAAGGCATTTCTTCATCGTTAGATTCGACAAGCCTTTCCAACTCTCGTTGATCGTCGAAATCTTCAAGACCATCATCTTCGTCTCCAATGTTATTTCCAGTCTGCATTGGTTCTTCATCCAGAATTTCATCTGAATCATTTACTTCCTCGTAGATTTTTTTCTTCGATATTGGAGCAATTTTCAGAACCATGACAATTAGTGCATAAATTTGTGCATTTTAAACCATGTTTTCGGCAGCCACATTTTAAACTGTTACATCCTGTTTCACAGCTGCAGCAAATAGTTTTGAGCAATACTTCCGGAATTAAATCCTTTTCTGTAAATTTGGGCATAATGCCACGTTGGTGTTGCTTCCAGCCCCAATCTGTTGCTGTCAATTCGTTACCCAACCAAGTTTGAAGCTGATAATATGCTCTGTAACAATGTTGTTCTGCTGCTCCTTCTGTGGGTGGGAGGTTTGCCAAAATGAAGGATGATTTAATTTTTGCCAATTGATATTTTTGAAACCTTAATTGATTCAGTGTTATTTTTTCTTTTTTACATTTATAAATAGATTTGATTAATTGTAATCCATTTTTTCTCCTAGGTCCGTCCCCACTTCTCTATGAAATACCTTACAATGGGCTAAAATTTACCGTAGGTCATTAAGGTATATAAATTATCTTAAAACAGTAATAAATAGGCATCTACAAATATTATTTAAAGAAAATTCTACAACTTTTTCAAAATATTGTAGATGTCTTATTAAATCCTAACATTATTAACTTATTTGTTTGTTAATTATAGTAGTATATTTCAATTTGCAATTTTTTCGTTTATCAATTTAACATGAAATCTTACGTTTTTTGAGTGATTAAAGTGTAAATTGTACATAATGATTAAAAAAAAATTCGAATTTGAGTTTTTTTAAATTTTTTGCATTTTCTGAGAATATTTACTATAGTAATGTATATTTTACACCATCAAAAGTGAGATTTCAACGAACAAAAGCTTCGATTTTTGAAAGCTGATATTTTGACGCGAATTTTCGATTGAAAATTAGGGTGCTTTTTTGATATTAAGTTAAAATAAGGCGAAAAGATAAATATTTTATATCAAATAAATTACAGTGTATTTGGGACATAATAAGGTGAGTTTTCACCAAATTTCGTAGAAAAATATTTTTTTTTTGAAAAAGATAAAAATAAAAAACCAAAAACTTGGTTATTTGAATTTTTCGCCTAAATTTTGAGGTTATGTGAAAAAATTGTGAATACTAAAGGTGTAGATCTTTCTATTACCTACAACTTTTTTCCATAGGACTTTTAGTTTTGCCGGAAATGAAGATAAACCATTTTTTACCCTTAAAAACTCACCCCCTCCCACTTCCCGAACTCGGATCGACCGTAATTTATTTTTCCTTTCATTTTTATTATATTCCCCTACTTCTCTAATTGGTTTCATCCTACTGTAATTTTTTTTGGTTTCAAAATTATCCTGAGTCTATATGATCGAAGTTGATATTATTGTAATAACATGAAAAGTGATGATCAGTCGATGTGTGAAGTTTGTTTATTTGCAACTGTTTAGCAAATAAACAAACTTCACACATCTGACAGATGCAATTCAGTAACTTTCACTTTTCTGCATGTTGATAATAACAAATAAATCATCGCCAACTTTTCGAATTCATATATGACTAATAGACCAGGGTCGATAATTTTTGAAACCAAAAAAAATTACAGTAGGATGAAACCCATTAGAAAAGGAGGGAAATATGATAAAAATGAAAGGAAAAATAAATTACGGTCGATCCGAGTTCGGGAAGTGGGAGGGGGTGAGTTTTAAGGGTAAAAAATGGTTTATCTTGATTTCAGGCAAAACTACAAGTCCTATAGAAAAAAATAATGAAAAGATCTACAACTTTTGTATCCACAATTTTTTCACATAACCTCAAAATTTAGGTGAAAAGTTCAAATAACCATGTTTTTGGTTTTTTATTATCTTTTTCAAAAAAAAAATTTTTCCACGAAATTTGGTGAAAACTTACATTATGTCCCAAATACACTGTAATTTATTTGATTTAAAATATTTATTTTTTCGCCTTATTTTAACTAAATATCGAAAAAGCACCCTAATGTTCAATCGAAAATTCTCGCGTCAAAATATCAGCTTTTTCCAAAAAGTCGGAAGGATTTTTGTTCGTTGAAATCTCTACTTTCTGATGGTGTAAAAAAAATATACATTTCTATAGTAAATGTTCTCAGAAAATGCAAAAAATTGAAAAAAACTCAAATTCGAAAAAAAAAATGTAATCACTATGTACAATTTCATCAAAAAAATGTGATTGCTGCAATTTTTTTTAGTTAAAAAGTTTATTTATGAAATTCGAATTACATTCATGTCATAGAAAATCTCATAAAATATAAATATACATGTAAATCGTACTATTGAATTTAGATACATAATTCTGATTACATTATTCATTATATTTTTTTTCAAAAACGTTAATCTTGTTATTTATAAATACCTTATCTGAAATTCTAATCAGTTATTCATTAGTTTTTGTCTCTTTGAAGGCATTTCTTCATCGTTAGATTCGACAAGCCTTTCCAACTCTCGTTGATCGTCGAAATCTTCAAGACCATCATCTTCGTCTCCAATGTTATTTCCAGTCTGCATTGGTTCTTCATCCAGAATTTCATCTGAATCATTTACTTCCTCGTAGATTTTTTCTTCGATATTGGAGCAATTTTCAGAACCATGACAATTAGTGCATAAATTTGTGCATTTTAAACCATGTTTTCGGCAGCCACATTTTAAACTGTTACATCCTGTTTCACAGCTGCAGCAAATAGTTTTGAGCAATACTTCCGGAATTAAATCCTTTTCTGTAAATTTGGGCATAATGCCACGTTGGTGTTGCTTCCAGCCCCAATCTGTTGCTGTCAATTCGTTACCCAACCAAGTTTGAAGCTGATAATATGCTCTGTAACAATGTTGTTCTGCTGCTCCTTCTGTAAAAAATTTTGTTTGCCAAAATGAAGGATGATTTAATTTTTGCCAATTGATATTTTTGAAACCTTAATTGATTCAGTGTTATTTTTTCTTTTTTACATTTATAAATAGATTTGATTAATTGTAATCCATTTTTTCTCCTAGGTCCGTCCCCACTTCTCTATGAAATACCTTACAATGGGCTAAAATTTACCGTAGGTCATTAAGGTATATAAATTATCTGAAAACAGTAATAAATAGGCATCTACAAATATTATTTAAAGAAAATTCTACAACTTTTTCAAAATATTGTAGATGTCTTATTAAATCCTAACTTTATTAACTTATTTGTTTGTTAATTATAGTAGTATATTTCAATTTGCAATTTTTTCGTTTATCAATTTAACATGAAATCTTACGTTTTTTGAGTGATTAAAGTGTAAATTGTACATAATGATTAAAAAAAAATTCGAATTTGAGTTTTTTTAAATTTTTTGCATTTTTTGAGAATATTTACTATAATAATGTATATTTTTTTACACCATCAGAAAGTAGAGATTTCAACGAACAAAAAGCTTCCCGATTTTTTGGAAAAAGCTGATATTTTGACGCGAGAATTTTCGATTGAAAATTAGGGTGCTTTTTTGATATTAAGTTAAAATAAGGCGAAAAGATAAATATTTTATATCAAATAAATTACAGTGTATTTGGGACATAATAAGGTGAGTTTTCACCAAATTTCGTAGAAAAATATTTTTTTTTTGAAAAAGATAAAAATAAAAAACCTAAATCTTGGTTATTTGAATTTTTCGCCTAAATTTTGAGGTTATGTGAAAAAATTGTGAATACAAAAGTTGTAGATCTTTCTATTACCTACAACTTTGCCATTCAACTTTTTTCCATAGGACTTGTAGTTTTGCCGGAAATAAAGATAAGCCATTTTTTACCCTTAAAAACTCACCCCCTCCCACTTCCCGAACTCGGATCGACCGTAATTTATTTTTCCTTTCATTTTTATCATATTCCCCTACTTCTCTAATGGGTTTCATCCTACTGTAATTTTTTTTCATTTTTTACCATTTTTGAAGGCTTCGGCCCTGGTCTATAATAGTTTCCTCTTCATTCATATTTGCTATTGTTTTTAGGAACCATTGTGTCATTTATAATATTTCATTGTGAACAATTATTGATAAACTTGAAAATTATCAAATTGATTGAATAGATAGATAGATAGATAGATAGATAGATAGATATTTATTTCCAAACTAATAAAACATAGAATTAGTGGGTCGTCAAAATAGTACAATGTATAACATATAAGTGTATATAGACATGTATGAAGTAAAATTTACACTAAGAATAAAGTGAAATATAAGATATGAGGACAGACTGGGAGAGAGTCTATCACAAGAGTTCGAGTTCAGTAATGCTCAGATCAAGATACTCCTTGATCGAATAGAAACATTTTATTAGTAAATTTCCTTTTAAATTGATAAAGGTTGAGACACTTAATCTTTGAAGGTAATTTGTTATAAAGTTGCAGATTCAGAGAATTTTTTTGTGACATCAGGAGCCTGCATCTAGGAGTCGTGAGAGAATTTGCATTGCGGGTGGAGTAAGAGTGTATTTCTGATTGCACAGTGTATTTGTTTTTGTTTTTATGAATTTCAAGTAAGGATGAATATAGAAATAGAGTAGGAAGTGGCATAATTTGAAGATTAGCAAAAAGAGGGCGACAGTGTTCGCGATGATGAACTCCAGCCATGACTCTAATAACTCTTTTTTGCACTAAGAAAGCTTTATGAGCGTGGCACGAGCCACCCCATAATAGAATACCAAAAGCCATGTGACTTTGGAATAAACCAAAGTAGCATGATTTAAGTACGTGCAAACTAACGCAATGCCTCAAACGTCGGATCATAAAGGTGATACTTGATAATTTTTTTGTTAAAGACTCTATATGAGGAGCCCAGTTGAGTCTATCATCAAGTTGCACGCCAAGTAATTTGACGCTATTTCCCTGAGGAATATTTGTTTTGAGGAAACGATGAGAGACTGATTCTTCTCGATATTGATTTTCAGTTTATTTGATGTGAACCATACTTGAGCTACATTTAATATATCAACAGCTAAAGTACTAACGTTTTCTAGGTTAGTACTTTGGGAGACAAAGGTTGTGTCGTCCGCGAAAAAAACGCTCTTGATCGGTGAGGTACAGTAGTAGAGGTCATTAATATAGATCAGAAAGAGAGGGGGCCCAGAACAGAGCCTTGAGGGACACCATGGGAAATGTTCTTACGATTAGAGAGATCCCCACCAAGTCTAACACATTGGGTTCTACCACCCAGATAAGATTCGAAGAAGTCCAGTGCCAGGCCTCTGATACCATAGAAATACATCTTTTGTAGTAGGATAACATGTGAGACACAGTCAAAGGCCTTAGATAGATCACATAGCGTGAGTTGTGAATGTTTGCCTTTTTCCAGGCCCTCGACTATGTCTGACACAACTTTTAGAAGAGCCTGGGTTGTTGATCGATTTTTCCGAAAACCAAATTGGCCAGGACATAAGAGAGAGTTGCTTTCAAGGAAGTTATATAGTTGTTGTTTGAGAATAATTTCAATAATTTTACCCAATATCGGTATAATCGAAATAGGCCGAAAATTGTTAATGTCATCTGTGCTACCCTTCTTCAGTACCGGTAGGACCACAGAGTACTTCAGAGTACTAGGAAAAGTTCCAGAGGAAAAACAGTTATTTATTAGAATAGCCAAAGGATCGGCAAGGATGTCGGCTACAGATTTGATGATTTTACTGTTGAGCTCGTAGGCATCAAAAGCGTTGGAATTCTTCATGCCTAGAATAATATCATAAACATCAGCAGGAGTTACCGGATTTAAAACAAACGAGTGTACAGGAGTTTTTATTGTTTTTAGGTAAGATGTTGGTTCATGGGAAATGAGAGGTAGAGAGCTTATGATTTGCTGAATATACTGTTCTGGTACAAAACAAATCTGCATTTCGAATTAGACTGGGAATATTTATGGAAATAATTCAGTGTCCAAAATGCATAAGAGAATGCAAGTTCAACAAAGAGAAATTGCAATATCGATGTCAGAGAACAACCATTGTTGAGAGAATAGAAAGAAGGTCATCAGAATACGATGTAATTATGAAAAGTCTGCAAGGTATGGTACAAATAAGTGATATTCCAAGTGAAATAAAAAGTATTGTACAATAAAAATAGTAAAGATCATTTATTCCAGAGAAAAACATTCTAAGGTCAAAATTGATCGTAACAAAATTTACCTCATCAATGTTTATCATATACAAAAGGGCATTTCAGTTAAATGCCATAACTCTGAAAATTTCAAATCGATTTGCCATAAAATTTTTGCTAATTCCATTTTAACCAATTATTCTCCAAACTAAACTCAAATATTGATCATGAATCAAGGTGGTCTTGAGCTAAAAAATATGCTATGGAAATAATAGAATTGAATGTCATGGAAACTGGAATGACAAAGTTAATTGACAGTTATTGACAGTACTAATTTGCGTAGAAAATACTCATCCATATGGATATGTTCACTGCACGCCATCCTGAAAGAAATATCCAACAGATTATCTCAAAGTTCAAATCGACGGGATCAGTGCAAAATACTCATAAGATCTCATAATCCTAGAATTCATGATGAAGAATCTCAATTCTAGAGCAAGGACAAACTGGTATAACAGATAATGTTGTAGGACTGTGCTAAAAGGGAAGCCGTGAGAAAAAAATTATGCACTAATGTTATGACCCGAGAATATATACATATGTAGACATAACGAATGTATATGTGAAGAAGTGGCCACCACAAATATGAATAGTTATTCTGAGGAATTATTTTTTCTCAGAATCTCAGAATGCAGACAGAAATAGCTATCTCAAGATGTGGAAGAAAAAACATTTAAGTATGCATGATCCCATCCTGCGTGGGATATAAAACTGATTAGGAATCATATATAGACTTTCTTAGATTTATTACAGCGATTGAAAGTGGACACATGTTCACATCTCTCGTTAAGAAATAAAAACTCTCATTTTAACGAATAAAATCGGCTATAAATAATTATTGGGAAACAAATAACCACTCTAAAATGTCATTTTTTGAAAATATAATCACCATCCAATGTATGCATCCTATCTGAAACGCTGATAAACATATCAGCGGATTTAATAAATTAGGGAGATACAAATATCAACATCGGAAAAACACGCCTTGTTGTTATACTCAACCCAACAATCTAGCATTATAAATCAACGACATAAAGTCGTCATCACCAACTGCTACGTGGGAGACTAAAAATAGCTATCGCTTGAAACCACGGGAGACCGTGAAGTGATATGAAAAGGAATGAAAATATTAATTCATCCACTCAACTCAATACACCGCTCGAAGTGCCAACTATTCAGGATGCTAATATTCGATGTAGTCATATTAAAATTCAATCTTAACGGCCAAATAGAAATAATTGAAATATATATTTAAAAGTGTTATAGAAATATAGGAAAGAGAAAATGTTTTACCTAGAATCAGTGCGCGTCAAGGAGAAGTCAGTATTAAGTTGCTAAAAATAATAACTAAGAAAATAGTAAAGAAATTGATAATTAATAATCAGAATTGAGAAATCGTTTGATAAAACTACTGGGTGTGAAATCCAGAATATGTACCAGTGGCAAAAGTGTAAGCTTATTTTTGTGTTTTGTATTAATTTGGCATATCAGATATTTCCCAAATATTATTCAGTTGAATAGAATATTCGATTTTTTACGAAATCTCTACCCAAAGTGTAAATGTTCTTCATGCAATTTCAACCACATATTTGAGTATGGTCATTTGTTGTTTTTTTATATCATAAATTAAATAAGCTTTGAATTACTCTATAGAATATCCAGTTATTTGTAGTATGGATTGAAACAAGACTTCCATCACTGCGGAATACATTCCAAAATAGAATCTATACCTAGAATTATTTCACAAATTTATTATTGAATCAAATTAATTTTATATCCAATGTGAGTAAAGATTCACCAAATTTCATGAATCATTCATCCAGTTTTGTTGAATAATACGTGCTGATTCAACGAATATTATTTTATTCATTATTGTTCTATTTACTCATTTAGTAGTAGAGTTTCAGATATTTTGTACAAGAGTATGTATAAGCATTCGACTTATATAATTATAAAACTTTCATACAGTTGATGTAGAATGATACTTGTTCATCCATCATAGTTTCCTTATGTTTTAAGATTATAAACTCAGCAACATTTTAGATTTTATATACAGTGTGGTTGAAAAACAACTTAATTTATTGCATAACGGGTTTAAATAGAATATTTTATATGAAAAATTGTTGATCATCATAAATTCATTTTTGTTATTGATAGATTCTTGAAATCTCAGTCCCACTATACAGGGACTCCAGAACAATTATTATACAGAGTATATTGCATTATTTGAAACATGTATTTAATACTATAGAAATTCTGAAATTGTACGGATCGGAATATTATACCATACACTGTGTTTATTTGTTGAAACGTATTATTTTTTTAAATTAATATAGTTTGTTTGTTTGTTTTTATAATTGTTTTGATTATTTGCATAGTATCCTTAACTAGATGTGTACCTCGCCAACACAATTTGAACGATTCCAGCTCGCTAAAAACATCTATATACTGGGAGGACGAACCCTGTCTGCCGCTCGATAAAAATTGTTTATATATATTATTCACACCCAGTATAGCCTTCCATAAACTTGGTAACAACATCTTAACCAAGTAAACTAAAGTGTGAGGTTGTGAGGTTTTTAATTCTACAACAGTTAGAGCCAGTTCATATCAATGATTCTCAGGTGTGAGGTCATATCACTTATACATTTTTTCAATCCAAAATGTATAAGCAAATGTAAAAAGTGAGATTTTGACGTGGCGTTGGATTTCTATTTTTGGTTTTAAGGACAAAGAGAAGAAAACGCAAATTTCCCTTGTCAAATTTTATGGGTAGTCAGTTCACAAAACTGTAGGGGGTGAGAAAACTCAAAGTATGTGATAGAATACCGAGATCTTTATTCTTTCATGACAAATAGGTGGTGCGGTGATTTGAACCTATTTACCATAATTATAAAAAATATTGCACTCATCACCTGTAATCACTTCAACTTTGCATCATTTCCAGAGCCCACTCGAAATGACATCTGACTAAACCACTATCCTGTCTCTATAAAATAGAATGAAGGCTATGACAGACAAACAGCCTGCTAGATCCACTACACCATCAGTGCTTCGTTGCCCAGTACAATCCCGTTCCGGCGGTTATGTAAATGTATTCGTAGCTAGCGCGCGTATCAAAGTGTTTTATTCGAATTATGAAATCCTGCTGGTGGTGTATCACGAATGCAAAATAGTTTTCGAGACGTGCCCGACGTGATTACAGTTGATGCCGCTAATATACATCCATATTGTGGGTTGGCATCCCGGATGATCGTGGATCAGCGATATCTCTCGGAGGACATCTAGTCATGGCCATTGTATTTTCCCGTTTTACCGCATCACGCAAGAACTGTTTTTTTATCGGGATTACTCACAATATCAAAAGACTAATGAAAAGTTCCAGCCTGTGCATAAACGTAGAATGTCACAAATACTAGTCTAAGGAAAATTCCTATAATCTCATATAATATAATCAAGGTAATATATACTGAAATGATGGTATAATTGTCGACATAAAGAATAATCTCAACTACAACAATGACATAATTAAACTAGGCTGTATCAAGATGATACATATCACATATCATTGCTTAAATGTATCTATGACAATCGCAACTTCCTCTCTCAATCAAATCTTGATGAGTGACGATTCCCGCTTCCAGATTAATGGTACTTCAACACACATAATAAGTACTATTTCTCACTGACCAATCCTCATTTCAAATGCACATTGTGAAAAAACAAATCAACGAATGATTAAAACAACTGGATGATTGGGAAGAAAATTGAATTATCTTTTTAACGATGTGCCACATGCTATTAAAAATTTTGAAGTTGATGTGCCCCCCGCGCCATCTATCGGGCAATCACAATGTCCTTTATTTCAAAAAGTAGTATCGGTGATATTATACAATACCTTTTTTCCCATTGTTCCATTTCAATTTTCGATGTGGGATGTAAACTACACCACACGTTTACGTATTGGACCCTCAATAACTGAGTCCTTTACGTCCACACGTAAAAAAATCATCAACTTCCTCATAGGTCTTTATATGTTCTACAAACTTAGTTAGCGAGTCTTCAAGTGATTTGAAAAACCATCAATATTCAATAATAACAATCAGAGTCAGATGTAGTAAACAAAACGACGAAACTTTGGTAATTGTTCAGGCAGTTAATTCCGAAAGTATTTGATTTGTTCATTCAACTTTTCCCATTGATGTTCAATAAATTGTTCTCGGAATGATTTACTGTATCCTTATTCAATTGATCTGAAGGAATGGGTTTTCGCTAAGGTATATACCAAGTTCAACCAGAATCAAGCATACAGTGAGCATCATAAGTATTACCCCCCTATGTAACTCGTTACTGGACTCTTGTTAGGAAAATCGCCGAGAGACGTCGACTTTTGATTTCTACAATGTATATTTTTGTATGAATAGTTTAATTTCATCCTTTACTGGAGGGGAGCAACCCTTTCGAAAAATTTAAATAGCATGTTGTGGTGAGTGATAGCTCATCTGGAAGGATGTGTTATCCTCCATTCAACTGTGCAAAAAAAAATTTGATTCATTACGTGTTGAGTTATTAATGTTTAAAAATAACAAAACACCACAAACAGGAAGGCAACTAAACTAACACTTACCTTATCTGTTATTACAATAAATGTTCAAAATGTTTTCCGTTGTCCTCCTGGCAAATATAAAGTATATTTTTAGTTTCAGCCCTATGCACTCGCAACTCCTGAATAGAGCGACACTGAGTCTCGTATACTTTAGATTTCAGGTAACCCCATAGAAGAAATCTAGAGGGTTTAGATCTGGTGATCTTGGAGGCCATTCCACAGATCCTCGGCGCCCGATCCATCGTCCTGCATAAAAAGTATTCAAATAATTACTCACAGCAACTGCAAAATGAGGAGGAGCTCCATCTTGTTGCAAAATAATTTCCTTGTCAAATTCGTCTGCATTATTTTCGACAGTTTCCACTATCAGTGGAAACTGAGTATGAGTTTCGCAAAAAAGTCGAGGATTTTCATCGGACCAGTACCGCACATTTTGTCTATGCACGTGACCGTTTAAAAAAAAAGTAGCCTCATCACTGAAACAAATGTGTTTCAAATAGCTGGGATTTTGCAAAATATTATCAGATACAATTTCACAATATTCTAGACGGCGGTCTGGATCATCGTCCGTCAGTTCATAAACCATCTTTATTTCATAGGGATGAAACTTTTTTTTTTCAGAACTCTCAATACAGTCATCGGCAAAACCTCACAATTTAAGGCAACAGTTCTACTCGATGAGGACGGATTATTCACAAATTCGTCCATAATGTTCACTTGTTTATCTTCCCCAGTAGTTGATTGCCCCTAACGTTTTCAATTTTGCACACTGCCGTTCTCATAAAAAAATTCCACTAAATGTTTGAAATAATGTCTATCAATAGGGCGATCTGGAAAACGTTCATGGAACATTCCTACAGCCTCATGATAATTGCGATGAGCCTCACCAAAAATAACAATCGCTTCGCATTTCTCATTTAACTCACGTGGTGCAACCATTGTTTGGAGATGAATGACAATCAAAATTGTCACTTATAATTACACGAAAGCTTTCCTTTTGTCGGGGGTAATATCATAAGTGCTAGGGGTTTTATCGCTAAATTTTTTTTCAAATTTTTGTGAAAGCCTTTTTCCTGGAAGGCCGTAAATTACACGAGTAAAATTTTCTAGAGGCAAAATTTAAAAAAAATTGCGATAAATCCTCTAGCACGAATAATATTTGATGAGAATATTTCCCGAATATCATTTGGAACTGGATAAAATTACCAGAATTCATGTTATATTTTAAATTTCAACTGGGAAAATTACAACAATTCAAGGAATCGTGTCTGTTTCTAAATGCTTCGTTTTACAGATTTATTCATTTACAATGATCATTCACTGCTCTTGAACTCTCCAAAAACCTAAAATATACAGGGTGTTTCAAAATTCAGTATCAGCTTCGTTACCGATCTACAGAGCGTTAGAATTTCAAGATTTTTTCTTTTTTTTTTCATAGTTCTTTCAGTTTTTGCGATATTAAGATCAAATTTGAAAAATAGGTCACGTTTTAGGGTTAGATTGTAAGAATCTACAGGGAGATATTTTTTCAGGGGTCACGCCCTTTTTTGTAGCTGGTGGATTCTAACACATGCAATGAATTATTTATTTTGTTTATACATTTTGTGTCTTTTGAAATTTTTACGCATCTGCGACCGTTATTGAAAAAAAAAGTAAAATAACTTTTTGTAATTCGCTACATTTAATTAAAATTTTTAACAAAAGGGGGGGACCTATCATCACAATGAAAACAAAAACGCCACTTATTTGATTTGTGATCTAAATTACAATCCACCGATTGGGAAACACTCTATCTAAATAATCGCGGACGATGACTCGAAAATGAGGGCATTAACCACTATTTTTTTTTTTTATTTATTGTACATACGGGATAGCCCCCCTTACAGTATAATAACATGATCATAAATTTATGTTAAACCAAGATCAAGATTGAATATATCTAATAGGTATAAAATATATAACATGACATTGAAAATTGTAGTTACCTTAAACTGACATTGAATATAACTAATAGGTATAAAATATATAACATTGAACACGGTTGGTACCTTACATGAGCTATATAAAAGTGCAACGATTAAAAACATATTTAGTACATATTAGATAAGCCCAAAATCAATTCACTTACATTTCTATTTGTTCATATACTAACCTATATACTCTATAATTTCAATAGTATTGTTTTTTTATAGCTAATCAAGTTACCATGCAGTAATTCAAAGCTATTATCATTGATTATTTTTAATGTTCTATCGATAGGTCTGTGTTTACCCTGATTGGTGTAGTGGAACGGAATATAATAGAGATTATTATTTCTGAGTGGCCTAGCTGGGACATTGATAGAGATAAGTTGTAATAACTCCGGACAAATTATAGGGCCATTGATCAATTTGAAGATAAAACATGTATCACTCTACGTTCTCTTTTTTAGCAAAGAGTACATCTTCATTCCATCCAAAATATGGGAATAATCATGATCAGGAATGGGAATCTTTAACTTGAAGGCACAGTAACGTAAGAACTTATTCTGAATTCTTTCAATTCTCATTTTGTAGACTGAATGATAGCGTGACCACACTATCGACGCATATTCCATAATGGATGCAACTAAAGACATTTATACCTTTTTTATTGTTGTGACAGAGAATTCTTGACAATTTCGTATTGTTGACGAACTTGTAAAGGTACGTCCTCCACTAATGCAGACGATTCGTTCTATAGGAAGTTTAAATATGTGGCACCATTTAAAATTCGCAGTAATATAAAAGAACCAATTAAAGTATATCCTACTATTCCTGCCTATATGTTTACGCTGAACTGTTCCTGGTGTCAAGATTGTGTGATCATGTGTGGATTTTCTAGTGCTCAAATATGAACGTTGTGGTAATTCACTAATCCGTCGCGTGTAAAGTGCGCTTCGTCGGTAAAAAGGATACCTAGTAAAAATGCAGGATCCCTAGTACAGTTGCGCAGTATCCATCGGGAGAACTGCAAGCGCCGTGGAAAATCTCTCGGAAGCAAACCTTGGACGCGCTGGATATGATATGGGTATAGCATGTTTTCGTGTAAAACCCTCCAGACAGTTTAATGGGAAACATCCAAATCCCGTGCTATTTGTCGGGTACTCATACCAGGATTTTCCTCGATAACATTTAAAATATCTTCATCTCTTACTGGGTTGCGTGTTTGTCGAAGTCTGCCAGCATCGTGCCTTGGAGTCTGAAATCTGCCGTAATCCCGAAGGTGCTGATGGGAATTCATAAAAGTTCTGTAGTTGGGAAGCCGGTGATTAGGAAATATTAGCGCGTACAACCTGTGAGCTTAAAGTCCGTTACCAGTAGCCAGATCATAAACAAAATGGATGTTAGCCAGATGTTCGAATGAATATGGTTCATTTTCCATTTTGATATTAAACAAATACACGAAGAGACATCCATCAACTTCACATGCTTCAAAACAAACCTCAACGTCAAAATGAAAATAGCAGTCAAAGGCCACTAATTCTCTTCTTCATTGTTTCGTTGAAAAATGTATTTTACTCTAGCGAATTACAAAAACTGATTTTACTTTTTTTCTCGATAACGATTGCAGATGCGTAAAAATTACAGGAGACAAAAAATTCATAAAGAAAACAAAGAATTCATTCCATTTGTTTGAATCCACCAGACGCACTACGAAAAAGTTTATGGGGTGAAAAAGTGCTTGACCCCTGAAAAAATATCTCCCTGTAGATTCTCACAATCACTCGGCATACTGGATGATGTAAACCCTGAAACGTAATCTATGTTTCAAATTTGATCTAAATATCGCGAAAACTGTGAGAGCTAAAAAAAAATTAAAAAATCTTGAAACATCAACGCTCTGTAGATCAGTAACAAAGCGTTTGCGAACACATGTTTATGGAAAAAAAGTCTTATTTTGACCTGAAAAATACGCCCCTGAAATCTTGATACTGAATTTTTGAACACCCTGTATATAAATTCTCCACTATCACATCAAATATGTTCGTATCTGAAACCGATTAAAAAAAACTCTTTGAAATGAAATCGAATCCGAGCCTCCCGGGTGAGAGATTGGCGCGCTAACCACTACTCTTCGAGGAACTGTAGTTGATATTATGAAAATAACGGATTTCAATAATTCATTGCCTCACTTGAGAACCTGAGACATTTAACATGAAAAAAAGTTATATTTCAATTCAAATATCAAATCACTGTAATAGTGAGTTGACAATCCTTTATTTAATCAATTTCGCATTTCCTGTTTCTCTATGAAGGGATTGACATATAATTTTGACAGGTCGTTTTATCGCAAAACAATATCGAAGAGGCAGTGGTTTTATCGAGGGTAATATCATAAGTGGGTTTTATCGCTTGAATTTTTTTGAAATTTTCGTCAAGCATTTTGCCTGGAAATTTGCGGTCTTATTATCTGACTAAAGCACGAAAGCGAAGTTTGAGTGTCAAAATGGACGAGTTAAATTTCCTAGAGGCAAAATGCCTGAAGGAAAAAAAATGCGATGAAATCCTTCAGCACGAATGATATTCGATGAAAATATTTCTCGAATCACTTTCAAAACTGGATAAAATTACCAGAATTCATGTAACCTATATTTTAATTTTCAACGGGAAAAGTTACAAAAATTCTTTTCGATCCAAAATCGAAGGAATCGTATCCGATTAATTACCGTTTCTAAATGCTTCGTTTTATAGATTCATTCATTCACAATAATCATTAACTGCTCTTGAACTCACCCAAAAACCTGAAATATATAAAAAAAACACTATCAGATCAAATATGTTTGTATCTGGAACCGATTAAAAAAAAAGTTTCTTGATATGGATCGAACCTGCGGGAGGCTCATGATGGTCTAACACGCCAACCACTACTCTATGACAACTTTTACTGACATGCTGAAAATAATGCAATCAAATTATTCATTTGCCTACTTAAGAGGTATATTTGAATTCAAATATCAAATCACTGTATGTAGTGAGTTCAAAATCTCTTATTCCATCAGTTTTGCATTTCATTTTTCCCTATATAGGCATTGAATGCGTTGGCAGGACCAAGTGTAGTTTTATCGCAAAACAATCTCGAATCTGCTGGTGGTTTTATCAGTATAAAACAGCGAGAACACACTATAAAACTGATCTGATTTGTTATGTGTTTGAAATTTGGGCCATTTGGTTGGTTCAAAAATTATGAGGAAAATAGTCATCTAAATAGCCTATGTTTGTATATTTTATTAACCGACGAAACCAAAAAGGAGGAGGTTCTCTAGTCGACGCGTATATTTTTTTTTATCTATGACCACGCATAACTTTTTACTGAGAAGTCCGATTCCGATCATTCTTTTTTCAGTGGATAGAGTGTACTTCGAAGTTGGAAAGATAAAATCCCCCCCTAAGGGTAGCAGAATGAAGGATATTGATCACTCACCCTCTGAATTCTGGTCCGTTAACCGATTCTATCAGGCATAACTTTGTACTGGGATCTTCGATTTGGATGATTCCTTTTTTATTAGATAGGGTATACCTCATAGTTGATCATATTCTGCTGTCGAATGAAATTATCCACACTTACGGGTAGAAAAATAGGGGATAATTGATTTTTCACTTGTGAACATTGGCACACATATGTAGTTGACAATGCAGATCGCTAATGTCATTATTTTTGTTCTCCTACATCCGTCACAATCATTATATTCTATGAGAGGATCGAACGATATTCAATTCAATTCAGTTTCTCAATTTCCAATACATACATAAGTATAGGATATTGTCAGGTCAATTTTAAATAATCTGTTGAAAAACTATCATTACAGAATACAAATATATAATAGTATAGTATATAATAATATAACATATGCTAATGTATATAAAAAACAGAGTGTAGAGACAAAAAACAGTGTATAAAAAAAAGTGTATAAAGAAGTATACAGTGCTTCTCAAAAGTCCCCTCCCCCCCTCTTATTTTTGGAACGATTATACATAAACAAGTGAAATTTGGAAACTGAATATTGAAGGTTGTAGACTTCCCCACTAGTGATGATAGATGACGAAATCATCAAAGATGACGTCACAAGGCCATTGTGACCAATAATTTTAAATGGAACCCTACGGCAAGCGACACCTCTTTTAAAAGGTATCGAAAAAACCTATTCAATGATACTAATTTTGTTTGTGTTTATGGCAGTTTTGGCAACTCGCTTTTATAAAACGGAAAGCTGTGATGAATTAAATCAGTTAATACTAAAATTCCAAATTCAAGCTCCGCCTCTGGATAGTTGACAAAAAAGCTGACGTTTCTGTTAGTCTCCCTAATTCGACGTTTTTGTAATTGTCCAAGTTTTTGTACATTTAATAATTTGTGTATTGTTGATCGAACGTTTAACTGTTTTAGCAGCTTTAGGTTCTTTTAATATTTTTGTACATTTTAATAATTTGTTAAACTGTTGTGAGCCGAAAGTAGCAGCGATCCTAATTCTTGGTGAAACTGGACAAAATATTCATGCAGCAGAACGCATTTTCAATGAGAGGTTTCCCGATCGCCCCGTTTCGAGGACTTATTTAAGGGAGCTTCTTCGTAAGTTTGAAACAACGGAGAGTATTAATGATGCGGAACGATCTGGCAGACCACAAATTTCTGATGAGAAAAAAATTGATATACTGGCAGAAGTAATAGTTAATCCTACTTCTCCAACAACTCACGTTGCATCTACCTGTGGAGTCAGTCGAAGTACAGTACACAGGGTGTTGAAAAAAAAACAAATTTCATCCATACTCAAAATGGTTCATCAACTCTCAGACGACGACCAGACGATCACCGGACCTCACACCTTTGGATTTTTTCTGTGGGGGTACCTCAAATCTAAGGTTTACGCCACTGAACCTGACAATATTGACGTTTTAAAACAACGTATTGTTGCAGAATGTGAGGCTGCTTCCGCAGACACATTTGCAAAAGTACGAGAAGAGTTTAAAAATAGGATATTTCACTGTCAGGAAGTAAATGGAGGTCACTTCGAGTGATTTCTTTAAGTTGATACTGATTCTTAAATCTGTAATTAATATCATACTGAATGGAATTTAAATTTTAATGTTTACTAATGAGCCATTAAAACTGCCATAAACACAAACAAAATTAGTATCATTGAATAGGTTTTTTCTATATCTTTTAAAAGAGGTGTCGCTGGCCGTAGGGTTCCATTTAAAATTATTGGTCACAATGGCCTTGTGGCGTCATCTTTGACGATTTCGTCATATATCATCACTAGTAGGGAAGTTTACAACCTTTAATATTCAGTTCACTTGTTTATGTATGATCTTTCCAAAAATAAGAGGGGGGGAGGGACTTTTGAGAAGCACTGTATAAAGGACATTGTATAAAAGTGTACATGAGTAGCTGGTTATACCAGGTTACAACACATATATTCCGTAACCGAATAAAAAGACCCGTTAACTAAAAGTTTTCGAACTTTATATTTGAATTTGTTCACATTTGATAATATTTTAAGCCTAAGTGGTTGTATAAATTGATCGGCAAAACCAACGGACTGTTAGCCACAGTTGACAAACGATGGGATGGTATATTGTTATTGAAGTTTTGCCTTAAGTTGTGTACCATATTTTCACGAGACTGGTTGAGAATAGCTGGGTTATTTTTTATATATAATATGCAATTATAAATGAAGAGAGAAGGGAACGTTAAAAGCTCAAGTTGTTTAAACAATTGGCGACATGAAAACGTCCTGGGTTTGAACATCATGTTACGTACAATCTTTTTTTGTTGAATAAAAACTTCATTGAAAACTTCATTAGACCTAGAACTGTTGCCCCAGGCTAGAATGGTTGAATAAACGTATGAATAATAGTACAATTTCAAGAGATTGTGATCAATTCTTGATCGAAGTTGCCAGATTACAAAACAATGTCTCGCTAATCTTTTTAGAACGTTATCGATATACAAAGTAATGAAATGAACTAACCAGAAAAACAAAAATAATTCATAATACCACAAATAGTAAAAGTAGATAATCATATTATGTAACTGGTAATAGTTGAAGTAAGGTGGGTAAGTTAGTATTTTGGAAGTAATCAAAAGACAAGTAGGTTAGATTTCATCCACAAAAATTGAAAAATAAAAACTTTTTAACAAAAAATTAAACCGACGAAATACGGAACTGAAAAGAAAAAAATAAAGTAAACCTTCGTAGTCTCAATAACTAAGCTCCTAAACTAATGTAAGTAACTAATTTTGAGTCGGCGCCAAACGAACATCATTAAATCACTTCAAAAAAATTATCAGAATGTCACCTCGCAACTCGATGCTATCATTTTACGCCTTACCTAATTCATTTGCTTGTTTGTTTGGCGCCGACTCAAAATTAGTTACATTAGTTTAGGAGCTTAGTTATTAAGACTAAGAAGGTTTATTTTATTTTTTACTTTTCAGTTCCGTATTTCGTCGGTAAAATTTTTTGTTAAAAAGTTTTTATGTTCGTTCCTGAAACAAATTCGCGTTTATCAAGATTCACTACTTATTCCCGTTAGAAAAGTGAGAGTCCATCAGGCTACACTCGATATTTATAGTGAAAGAAGATCCTGAATGGAAACAATCAACACCGTTTCAACACAAAAGGAATGTGCTCAAGGTTATTTCAATTCATTGAATGACGAGACTATTATAACATGTTGGCAAATAACAGCAAGGCTATCGCACGTTTCGACGGTGAAAATGTTATTACACCGTTTAAAAACGTTGCACGACTTCTGAATGTTCCTTTAAAGACCATAAGTTTCAGTGAGGATGAAAAGGAGAATTGCCTCGATGAAATATGGAAAAAAATATGAAGGAGAATTGTCTTGATGGGATATGGAGAAAAATAGGCTGGGGTGGCATATACTGGAATGGAATTCACATAAATTCGTAACCTTCTTTGAAAAATATACCACAATAAATGGAACAGAACTATGTTGGGAAAATGAACACATATGCGAGAGTTCTTCTTTAAAAACGGTGACTTGTGGGAAAGTTTTTCTTCTTTGCCAGAAAATTGCTATCATACAAGGAGCAAATCAATCAACTCTCCTAGTTTAATCACACTATTATTCTAAATGCGAAAAGTGACTGTCCGTCTGTCTGTTCGTTATCTCTTCACGACTAAACTGATCGTAATGAAATTTGGCACTGAAGTAGCCTGGGAACTGGAGAAGGACATTTAGGCTTCATCCTGAACATTTATGAGGAAAGAGAATGGAGAAAGACTTTTGTCAATGAAGTCAAAGAAATGGCAAAGTTTTGAAATTTGTTTTTTTTTTATTTTTGACAGATATCAGTTGGAGGAATAGTTCTGACTGTTCTGGTTACAGTTTTCCAAGGGCTTTCAAATGACATATTACAAGTCAAGTTTCGTGCGAAAGTAGCCTGGAAACTGGAGTAAGGCATATAGGCTTCATATTGGATATTTACGAGGAAAGAGAATGGAGAAAGGCTTTTGTCAATGAAGTCAAAATAATGGCAAAGTTTTGAACTTTTACATGTTTTTATTTTTGACAGATATCAGTTTGGAGAAATAGATTTGACTGTTCTGGATACAGTTTTCCAAGGACTTTCAAATGACATATTGCAAGACAAGTTTCGTGCGATATAGTAATAATAATAATAATAATAAACGTCTTTATTATTTTCAAATAAAAGCACAAAAACAAATAATTTACCTTAAACTCAAATGCATTTGAAAATAAAAGGCGGAGTTTATTTTCAGTTGTACATTACTGCACAACAAAAAATATTCTTCCACTCAACCCAAACAAATCTTGTGTAATTCATAATTAGTAGCTGCTGAAACATAGAATTAAATACATTAATTAATATTTGCAAAACAAGATAATAAAAAAAAAGAAAAATTTAAGGAAAATATGAGTGTATCGTAATAGGTACAATAATAGATACAAATTAGATATAAAATAAGCATTAAACAATTTATAGTTGATGACATAAGAGAAGATCCACGAGGCGAAACAATTTATAATAGATAATATACAAAACGAGAAACAAACTTACGCATTTACTTTTTTAAGTGAAAAAAATGAGCAGGTAGATATTTTACGTTACTGCTAAATTTGATTGTCCAAAATGTATTTTTTGAGGGTTCTTTTGAATTTTGAAATATTATAAACCTTAAACTCGGATGGAATGGCATTATATTGAGAGTGAATTTGGTATGTAAACGAACGTCTGAAAAACTCTGTCATGAAGTGAGGTACAGTGAGTAAACCGCTTTTTCTAATATTTACATTATGGACATCTGAACGATACGTAATTTTGCGGTGTAGATAGGAAGGTTTCTTATCAATAATTATTTTATGGCATATAAGGTAATAAAATAAACCTTTCTTCTATTCTCCATATGTAACCATCCAATCTCATTCAATTTATGAGATACTCGTTGTCGCCTCCTTATACCAAAAATCATAGGTAGGCAAGAGTTTTGAACTTTCTGAATCTTATTTTTATATAGGTGAGTTAGATTAGGTCCGTACAGAGCACCTGCGTAATTGAATTATGATAGCACAAGTGTTTCACAGAGATATTTTTTAACATGAATAGAAAAAAGGTGTCGATTTCCGTATATCATTTTAATATTACAATACGCCCGTTGTAACAACCTATTTATATGCCTTTCAAATCTCAGTTCAGAATCTAATATAACTCCTAAATTTTTTGCCTCACTTACAACCTCTAATTCTTCATTACAAATAGTAATATTTACTAAATTCAATAAATGTTTTCTGTTTCGCTTAGTGCCAAACAGCATGATTTTAGATTTTATTGTGTTTATAAGTAGGCAGTGTTCAGTTCAGTTCAGTTCAGATAACGACACAAGCGTTATCCACATCAGCCTGCCTGAAGCTATAATACAGCTGAGTATCATCAGCATATAAATGAACTTTGCAGTCCTGAATTTCATTCAAGAGATGGAAGCATATATAGAAAATAGTAGTGGCCCAAGGATCGACCCTTGAGGTACACCAGATCCTAGTACGAGAAAATCTGAACTAATACCATTCATGAAAACTTGTTGTTGCCTAAATTTAAGGTAGGTCTCTATTAAAGAACAAGCATCATTAGAAAAACCCATATATTTCAAAATACAAATCATTAAATCGTGATTTATCGTATCAAAAGCGCGACTAAAATCTAGCATAACCAGCAGTGTTGAATAACCCGAATCAGTAGCTTTGATAATATCATCAATAACATGAATTAAAGCAGCAGTACAACTGTACCCTTTACGAAAAGCTGACTGTATTGAGGGTAATAGTGAATGTATATGTGAATAATTCTTAATTTGAGATTCTAAAGTTTTTTCCAAGATTTTTGACAACTCATGTGGAATACTTATTGGACGTAAGTCTTTGAACTCAGTTGGATCTTGTTTTTTAGGTAGAACTTTGACAACTGCTCTCTTCCATACCTCCGGGATGACATTTTCGGTTATGCAAAAATTCACAATATGTGTAATATACGAGATAATAAATGGACAACACAGTTTGATGAAATTTATACTTAATCCATCACATCCGGTAGCGTTTGATTCAATGTCACAAATTGCTTCATAGACAAGCAAATCATTAGTTTCACTGCATTTGAAATCGGAATTATTGAGTTTATTTGATTTATAAAAAGAGTTTATTTCATCCGATGGTTCAGCTTGCGGCACTGATTCAATAAAAAACCTATTAGCTTTATTTGGATCCCTCAGATTTTCTGGTATATCAAGTGATTTGTCCGGTAGAAATTTATTAGCTCTTAAAATTCGCCACATATCTTTTGGTTTACTGTTTCTGAATTGATAGATAAAATAGGCCCTTTCTCCTCTCTTTTGATGGATTGGAATGTAAAATTTCGTAAATTTTTATAAGCTTGTAAAGTTGCTTCAGTTCTCGTTCTTTTATACTTTCTTAGAGCTTAGAGCTTTGTCTCTGTAATTTTTTAATAGTGACATTTCCGTTTGACAGATGACAGTCAAAAACTGATGGCCGCTTTTGGGGCAGAAACTGTATCTTCATACCAAATTTCAGCTCGATTGGTCAAATGGTTTCGATAGTCTCGGGTGACCTCAAAACGGATATTTCCGTCAATATCTCGATTTTTTTTACATTACTTGACGACTTGAGGGGACCGGTCAAATAAAACGAAACCAAAATTATTACGTGTTTTTTATGTGGATTTATTCTAACAAAATATTTATCGTAATAAAAAATAAATCATTTTGTCATTACAAAAATCATCCTAATGCGTAATATTGATGCACCTCGACTGTGCATACAGCTACAAATTACACATCTGGGGCGACATATTTTAAAAGCGAAGATTATGGCTGAGATAGTGAAAGGGGAAAGTGTGTTAATTCCAGGTATTCCTATAATACCAACGGATATGACGTTTCAATTCGAAATGCTGCAATTCCCTCTGACAATAGCATTTTCGATGACAATTAATACAGCTCAGGAACAGAGACTCCAAGTAGTTGGTATAGATTGACAAAAAAGTTTTTCTCGTGACTTGCTAATGATCCAGCCCCCAAAAGCTTCATGTCCTGGCAGAAGATGGCAAAATCATAGTGTACAGAACATCAAATAAAGTGCAGTTATATCATTTATACTATTTTTTACTATTGCAACAAAACAGTAATTAGATAATAAATACAAAATACACGCAGACGAAGTCGCAGAAAAAGTAATATATGAACGATATTTCGAACGATCGTCTTCTGTGACAAGATTGTGCCCAATGTTGGAAGAATTTCTTGTTTTTGTGTTTGTAGTATTGTAAAGTATCCTAGGTAGATTTATCACTATGATTTTTAATTTTATGTGATGTGATATGACCTCATTTTCACGAAAAAGTAAAAACCTGGTTATCAAGGAGAGAAACTCTGTAATCAACTTGGGGTGAAACTATTCGCTTCGTTGGTCTTTTATATTTATGAATATCCGAGAAAAAATCCGTCTGTTTCAATGTATTTTACTTGCAGTTATAAGGATTTATGTATGGCAGCGTCAACATTTACGGTTGGTAAGGGACGACAATGTTGTTGAAGCCCACACCAGACGAATGGCCCCAGGACTGAACCTTGAGGAATTCCATGGGTGATACTTCGAAGGTTCTGTTGTTTGTTGATCAAATCCCATCTTTCAATAAGATTTCTATAGTTTCAGAAATTGAACGAAAATATTTTTCAAATGAGGGAACGATAACAATTCATGAGTAACCCATTCATTCTGAAAGTTTTTTCGGAACCAGATTTTTTTATAATCTACCTAGAGCTAAAAATAATTCTTTTGTCAAAAAAATAGACCATTTTTTTCGGTAGTGAAATAAATGTCTAGTCTTGTTTCGATGATACCATCATCAATGGCACCAAAAATGTATTGAAATATGTTTTGTCATCATTTTTTTGTTTTTATTATACTTATTCGAAATCACAGTTCATGGGTGAAGTGTATATGGTTTGGGAAAAACTGAAGTGTATCATTGGACTGACTCTAGATAGATAGATTTATTAAATCCTTCATGATCATAATGGATATAGGATACGCCAAACAACAAATAATTTTTTTTTAAATATGAGTTCCTAATTGAAACTGGAATAGAAATTCAAATAAACATCTGAATAAAAATAAAAATGTTCACTTTGGGATTTTTTCTTTTGAGTTAGGGTCATTTTTCAATATCTATCAGATGTAGTTCAATATTCAATTGAGAATGTTTCCTTTTTCAACAAATAATTCATGATCAATCTACATTTACATGAAAAAAGTAAACAATTTCCCAACGGTAGGAATAAAAATATCAGTAAAAAAAATAAAATATGAGTGTAATTCACATTATTGTTTAAAATACTCATCAATACTATGAGACAACCGTAGAAAAAAGAGTTTCACTTTGAAATTATTCATTCTATCTAAATTTATTATATATTTATATATGTAAATATATAAATATATATATATATATATATATATATATATATATATATATATATATATATATATTTGTAATTTTTTTTTGGGTTTTGGTTCACTTATAGGAATAAAACGTGGATGCAAATTTGGTACTATTTCATATTGCAATTTATTTTTTTATATAGAAAACTAACTAAACTACGAAATTCCTAAAACCATCTTGAGATACGTCATTCCCTGTCTTTTGTGTCAATGTCAAACGTCCTATATTAAATATCGAAAAACAGAAATATTCCAAACTATCTGATGATAAACGAAAAATTGGTTTATCTTTTACTACTCAACCACAGTGAAAACAATACTATTCAAGAATGAATAAACCAAAGAAAGAAACCCACTACACTAAAATCCTTGTGGGTCCAAAAACATCGAACCTAACCCAACCGAATTTGTGCTGACAGGTAATAACACATAATCTTTTTTCACAAGAAAAACGATCTAACACCTCTCACCCTTTTTAGATACAATATCTGATGAAGCTTAAGTACTTAAGCGAAACGTTATATTTTCTATATAAAAAAATAAATTGCAATATGAAATAGTACCAAATTTGCATCCACGTTTTATTCCTATAAGTGAACTAAAACCCAAAAAAAAATTACAAAAATATAATATATATGGTTCAAGAATACAAGAAGAAAAAAATATATATATATATATATATATATATATATATATTGGGTTAATGGGTTCTTAAATCTAGTATATTTCTGGATTTTTCTTGGGTTATTAGATTCGTTTGTAGAAAGATAATAAATGTATGCTATTTTAAACGTTTCGCCTCGTTTGGGGGCATCTGCAGTAAAATTTATCGTTAAAAATATGTGTACATCTGAAAATAAAATTCTTAATTTAGAAACATCTGTAAGATTAAAGTTAGGTTAAATGTAGAAAAATAGTGAAATACCATCGGGTAAGGTACCTTGGTTGGTTA
Source organism: Gonioctena quinquepunctata (assembly GCA_018342105.1). Taxonomy (NCBI): domain Eukaryota; kingdom Metazoa; phylum Arthropoda; class Insecta; order Coleoptera; family Chrysomelidae; genus Gonioctena; species Gonioctena quinquepunctata. The sequence goes on along the minus strand of JAFIRS010000418.1, from coordinate 9,332 downwards.
AACATATTAGTATTGTATTGGCAACCAATTGTTGAGCTTTGTGATCATGTTTATCTAAATATATATATATATATATATATATATATATAATATATATATATATGAAAGAGAGTAATATCGAGGGGACTGTTAAAAACAAAATGGAAGGAATTCAATGGACATAGCCCTCAGAGAAAAGTGCTAACCGTAGACACGTGTTTCGGGCTCTCGGCCCTCATCAGTACGGTGGAGAAGTGCAAGGATGAACAACACTCGGTAGAAAACGACAAATCAACGGAGTCAGAAAACAGAAGCCAGCCGCTCATTTGTGATTTCGGTCAGCAGACCTTGAATTCCAGAGCAACAACCAACGTCACCACGGAGGCAGCTATAGCTACCTGCGTGACATCCAAGTCCAGGAATATAAATATGAATGATGAGGGCCGAGAGCCCGAAACACGTGTCTACGGTTAGCACTTTTCTCTGAGGGCTATGTCCATTGAATTCCTTCCATTTTGTTTTCAACAGTCCCCTCGATATTACTCTCTTTCATATTTATATTCCTGGACTTGGATGTCACGCAGATAGCTATAGCTGCCTCCGTGGTGACGTTGGTTGTTGCTCTGGAATTCAGGGTCTGCTGACCGAAATCACAAATGAGCGGCTGGCTTCTGTTTTTTGACTCCGTTGATTTGTCGTTTTCTACCGAGTGTTGTTCATCCTTGCACTTCTCCACCGTACTGATGAGGGCCGAGAGCCCGAAACACGTGTCTACGGTTAGCACTTTTCTCTGAGGGCTATGTACATTGAATTTCTTCCATATATATATATATATATATATATATATATATATAAATCTCTTCTGGAAAACAAAGTTTTTGTTTTGTTTCGTTTTGTAGAGCATCCTCACAATATACAACAGCAAAGATACATTTAAAAATTATTTTTTGTTGAAAATGGACTTTAACTGCATAGTAATAGTAATGTTTCATACTCGATTCCCAGGTCATTTTCCTATCAATATAAATACAAAGAAATTTGGTGTTATCTGACGATAGTGATTTCATCGCCTACTCTAGCCTGAAAATTATCAATTTTTCTATTTGTCGTGCAATAAAATTGCATCAAAACAGTTTTCTTCGCATTCACCACCCAATAATTTGTATATCAACAATTTGTGAACTCAAAGCTCAATATATTCAATTTTTCTTGGAGTTCCTCTGAGTTATTGACATCCGCTGTAAGCGTTGCGTCATCTGCAAACAAAACTACAAAATATGTGGTTACAAGATTTGGCAGATCGTTAATAAAGAGCAGAAAAATGAGTGGGGCCAATATAGATCCAGATCTAGTTGATGAGTTCGTTGTTTTTATATTTATCAGATTACTATTAACGGTTGGTCTGTATAGACAACTTTTAATGATACATCAATCGTCAAGAATAAATGCCCCAATCGCCTAATAACTGTGGAAATCGTGTCCTTGATTCTCATATTCTATCGTAAATATATCGATACGTAATTCAGTAGTCCCAAAAACAATCCCATAAAATTGTTTTCCATGGCATCAGCCTGAATAGTCATCCAATATTTCAGGAATTTAACCCAGTAATCCGAATAGAGCGGGAATATTTCTGATGGACGGTCCGAGTCCAGGGGATAATTGGGGGTAAAATCGATGGAAGCGCACTCAATCCTCATCTTTAAACATGGAATTTTTCATCCGACTAATATATTCACATACTTTTCATTTGGATAATCAAGTGATGGAAGCTGGATGGCTTGAAGATGATTATTCCAATTTTTATATTATATAGAAAGCAGTGTCACTTGTTTTTCCCTAATTCAGGAGAAATGTGGGAGGAAACGGATGAAAATTTGTATATAAGATTATTTTTTTTGGCCTGACGAGTTTTCAAATTTAAATTTGTTTTCAGGCAGTGGAAAGCATTTAGTTCCCAAAAACTGAATTATTCACGGTTAGTCAGTAGTGAATAAAAAAACATAATGAAACTCGCCTAGTAAATTTCCGTACTCTGAGATGTACGATCAATATTTTGTGAGGACAAAATAATGTTGAAATCCACATTTAAAATTTGAATGTTTCTTAATGAACTCTGATATTTTTTTGAAATTATTTCAAGGACAAAGACAAGGAAAAATCCCTCTTATTTTTGGAACGATTATACATAAACAAGTGAAATTCGGAAACTGAATATTAAAGGTTGTAAACTTCCCTACTAGTGATGATAGATGAAGAAATCGTCAAAGATGATGTCACAAGGCCATTGTGACCAATAATTTTAAATGGAACCCTACGGCAAGCGACACCTCTTTCAAAAGGTATCGAAAAAACCTATTCAATGATACTAATTTTGTTTGTGTTTATGGCAGTTTTGGCAACTCGCTTTGAAAAAACGCAAAGCTGTGATGAATTAAATCAGTTAATACTAAAATTCCGAATTCAAGCTCCGCCTCTGGATAGTTGTCAAATGAGCTGACGTTTTTGTTAGTCTCCCTAATTCGACGTTTTTGTTATTGTCCAAGTTTTTGTACATTCAATAATTTGTGTATTGTTGATCAAACGTTTAACTGTTTTAGCAGCTTTTGGTACTTTTAATATTTTTGTACATTTTAATAATTTGTTAAACTGTTGTGAGCCGAACGTTTGAGTGCTTCAAGGGGCGAAATGGTACGTGCTTTAGGTGATAAAGTAGCAGCGATTCTAATTCTTGGTGAAACTGGCAAAATATTCATGCAGCAGAACGCATTTTTAATGAGAGGTTTCCCGATCGCCCCGTTTCGAGGACTTATTTGAGGGAGCTTCTTCGTGAGTTTGAAACAACGGGTAGTATTAATGATGCTAAACGATCTGGCAGACCACAAATTTCTGATGAGAAAAAAATTTATATACTGGCAGAAGTAATAGTTAATCCTACTCCTTCAACAACTCACGTTGCATCTACCTGTAAAGTCAGTCGAAGTACAGTACACAGGGTGTGGAAGAAAAACAAATTTCAGCCATACAAATTAAAAATGGTTCATCAACTCTCAGACGACGACCCAGACCGAAGACAAGAATTTTGTGAAAATATGGAAACTAAAATTAACCAACAGCCAGACTATGTCAAAACAATTTGTTTTAGTGACGAAAGTACTTTCTATCTAAATGGAAATGTAAATACACAGAATGTGAGGTATTGGAGTGACGCAAATCCTCACCTGTTTCGTGAAACACATACCCAATTTCCCCAGAAGGTGAATGTTTGGGCAGGTATCCTGGGAAACCACATCGTTGGGCCTCTTTCTTTAAATACTAATTTAACTGGTGAGGTTTATCTGGAGCTGTTGCAAAACGCAATAGAACCGTTAATCCTTGAAATTTTGGAAGATAATCCAGATGAATTCGGCAGTTTGGAAATAACATTCCAACAGGATGGTGCTCCTCCACACTATTACGGTGCAGTAAGACGGTATTTGGATGAGGAGTATCGTGGTAGATGGATTGGACGACGAGGTTCAACGGAATGGCCAGCTCGATCACCGGACCTCACACCTTTGGATTTTGTTCTGTGGGGGTACCTTGAATCGAAGGTTTACGCCACTGAACCTGACAATATTGACGTTTTAAAACAACGTATTGTTGCCGAATGTGAGGCTGTTTCCGCAGACACTTTTGCAAAAGTATGAGAAGAGTTTAAAAATAGGATATTTCACTGTCAGGAAGTAAATGGAGGTCACTTCGAGCAATTTCTTTAAGTAGATACTGATTCTTGAATCTGTAATTAATATCATACTGAATGGAATTTAAATTTTAATGTTTACTAATGAGCCATCAAAACTGCCATAAACAGAAACAAAATTAGTATAATTGAATAGGCTTTTTCGATACCTTTTAAAAGAGGTGTCGCTTGCCGTAGGGTTCCATTTAAAATTATTGGTCACAATTGCCTTGTGACGTCATCTTTGACGATTTCGTCATCTATCATCACTAGTAGGGAAGTTTACAACCTTTAATATTCAGTTTCCAAATTTCACTTGTTTATGTATAATCGTTCCAAAAATAAGAGGGGTGGGGAGCGGACTTTTGAGAAGCACTGTATATAGTTTTTGATTGACGTTTCGGGGACTATATCTTTCCCCGTTCTCAAAATCTTCTAAATCTCCTTTAGTTGTTTTAATAATTGGGATTTTTTCTTGCAGAGTCTTTTCTGCTTTTTCAACTGACAGATGTCAATTGAGATCTGCTAAAAATGTTTGAGAGTGACGTATTGCTCATTTGATATATGGGGTGTTGTTTATTATTCATAAAATTATTTTCTATGAGTTTTCAGCTAACCTCATCAACACATGACAATGATTGAGAGGAATGTTGAGAACTGAAAACCTCGTTCTGCTTCAGCAAATCTTTGAACTCACGTTCACTAAGAATATGACTAAAACCGTCAGACAGGACAATTGGAGAAGTAATAAGACCCCACACTGACCAGCCATTGTTATGACCTATACAGGGTGTTATTTATTTGAAAACCACACCTCTGATTAGCCAATTGTTTTTCGAACCTCACATTTACTTCAACAAAAGAAGCACTTTAGAAAATCCAGATATAGGGATTTTACAAGTACCTCTTAATGATGTATAAACTATACTGCAATTTACTTGTATTATTTTGGTTCACTCTAATCAATACTGAATCTTTTTCACACCATTTGACAGTACAAAAGCGTGCCTTAAAAAGTCTTTAGAGGTTCTATACGGAGTGTTGTGAAACTAAAAGCTGACAACTAGAATTTCTCGAAGAGCGGTCTGTTCAGGTAATTCACTCGGTATATGATTGAGGTTTATTCTAACCTATGTACCCGGTCATATCTCAAGTAATAAAATAAAAAAATAATATAGTTGTAAATTTAAAAGATATAATTAAGATCAATTCTCAAAAATGTACACAAATCCATAAATCAATAATTCTTATAAAACCATTTCATAAAATATCACCAAAAAATATGAGTATAAAAATAGCTATAAAACCATAGCATAAATCAATATATCAGTTAATGCTCTATGATTTTAAGGCAATAAACAATGTATTTCCAGTCAATTGTAGCATAGTCAAGTGTAGCAATATATTTTAATAACTTTTTTTTGTGCTTTATCAATTTTGTATTTATCAAAGTACACAAATCTAAAACTCCAAGGTCAATATCTTGGTTAATACAGTTATCATTGTAATTGTTTTTCTTCTTTAAACAACAAACTTTAATATTTTACTGGGCTTGGAAACATAATATCAAATTCTTCAGTTATAAGCATTGAATAGCATTAATCATACTATAATATCTTTTTAGAATAAACAAACTATCAAAATCTAATGAAATGAAGAAATATTCATCAGATTAGTTGAATTTGAATTGAATGTAAAGTATGAATGTGAAAAAATGTTCATCATATAAAACCTGGTACACAATATCATCAAAGAGAAAAATATGTAGCCTCACCATATATATATATATATATATATATATATATATATATATATATATATATATATATATATATAATATATATATATATATATATATATATATATATATATATATTTATATACTTGGTCCAAAGATCACTTCACTAAAATCATTTCGGGTAATTTATCTGTTATCTGTGTTAAATCTTTAAAAATCTCGTGAAGTAATTATTCATTTATTTACTTCTGTGCAATTTGATGAAATTCGGATGATTTCTTCTAACTACATATCAGTGTATGTAAATCGACTCGTTTTCTTTGTAGCTACGATGTTGAAGTTATTTTACTTCTTATAAATTGGTAAACAAACTCATCAGTGTGAGTCCTAATAACTGGAACATATTGAACTTGTTTGTATCTGAATATAACTCAAATTACTAATAAAAATGTTCATATATCTGACTGAATCTTGGTCTAATCAAATTAACTCAATTATAGATGCCGATACGCATCATAAGTTACATACTAAATAAAAAGGAATATCCCAATGGAATTAACCTCATTGTTAAAAAACGGTTTATATATCTTCTTGTTCCCCCTGGAAGGCAATTCTATAACCGATCATAATTTCATCTACCGAGTTGTCTTTATTTTTGAATATAATTACACTGTCACTCCTGCTATGATGCAGCTGTGTCTTTATTTAGGGTCGAATATATTCAATGCAAACAAAACACAAGCTTGTCTTTTCTCTAGAAAAGCCGATCTCACTGTGCCTAACATAACTTTGTCAGGAGTAACCATACCACTGAAGTCATCCATATCGATGCTTGGTATTACTATCAGCAATAACCTTTCATGGGAAAATCACGTGAGGTCCATTGCCAAAAGTGCATCCCAAAAACTTGGTTTTTTGTTTCGTGTCAAGAGCTATTTCACCCCCACTCAGCTGCTTATGATCTACAAGGCACAGATCCGACCTGTCCTGGAATACTGTTCCCATATTTGAAGCGCGGCACCTAAACATATCCTGAAGCTATTGGATTCTGTCCAAAAAAGGGTAATTCGTCTCGTCGGTGATGCCTCGCTTACAAACTCGCTCACTTGTCTGGAACACCGTAGAAAAGTTGGCGATTTGTCTCTATTTTATAGATATTTTCATGGGCGATGCTCTTCTGAAATATCAACAATCGTTCCTGCTTTGGCAGTCTCTTCGAGATTAACCCGTCAAGTTCAGTCATCACACCCCTTCGTGGTCACTTTGGAGACCTGCAGAACATCACTTTCCAAAGACTCGTTCATCCAACGAACAGCGAGGCTTTGGAACTCATTGCCTAGGGAGGTGTTCCCCGAGGCATACAACCTCCAGAAATTTAAGAAGAACACCAACTCCTACCTTATTTCCCTTGGTTCCCACGATGTTCTCTGAACATTACAGGATATCCCTTTTCGTGGGAACCAGAACATAAAAAAAAAAAAATGGTAATCTATTGTGCCTATGAACTCTTAGTTTACTGAAGTTCTTATTTATTTACGATTCTCTTTGTTTGTTTATTTCAGGAACCCTTGTTTTAAAGTTCATTGCTTCAGGGCCCACGTGTAGCATATAATTATATTTTCATCCCCAGCACAGATATGTGTTGTTATTTTCTCAATATTGAGGTTCACTGATTTCAATACTCATTTGTATATTATAACTTTCCCGTAATATGAATTTATATATTAGTACTGAATTCTTTCAGTTTTAAATGAGATCTTTCTCAATTAATATATTCTTTCAATTCATAATTTTTTTCCAAGCTCTATATACAGAGTATGACAGTATGTATTCCAAATTTCAGCACTGCAAAAACCAGTAAACCTGGTGGAGTTCATATATTCATTACTGCTCAAATTAGTACAAGTGATATTAGGTAATTCCCAGCAAACTTTCTGATAGATTTTCCGTTTTACTACACCTATCGGCAATAACTGCAAGAAGAAGCATTCGGGAAGTTTTCATTACTTCCTGAAATGGAATAATTACCTTCATTCCGTTTGGTTCAATACTCCACAATAATTCTCGGGATTCTGCTTCCATCAGTAAATTGGAAACAGTTTGAATTGATTCCTTTCAATGGAAAGGATGTAGGATATACAGGGTGTTATGTAATAAGTGTCCGATATTTTACAGGACGACTCCTCAGTTATTTATAAAGTGAAAAAATCATATAAGCATGGGTCCGCAAGGCCTTCATTTTTGATATACATGGTGTTGAAAATTTATTTTTATTTTGGTTTTTGATGTATGTATCACATTTTCTAGGAGAAAAATCGATTCTTCTATCATTTTAACGTGAAAAAGGTAGGGGAAGATCGTTACCCTTCGTACGCGGGGCACATTCATACAGTCAAAATAAAACTTGAACGAAACAACGTACGGTCTTGCTTTTGTATGTGTGCGTGAGTCGAGGTAACAACTTTACGTCAATGTAGTATCGCGCCATTCGCACCGGTGAGAGAGAAGTGACAGGCACGAACGTGTTTTCGCGCTTGGTAAGTGATTTTTTGATCAAAGTTTTTGTCTATTCTTACCGTAGATAAAATAAGTTTTCGTGTAGAGTATTCCATCAGTAAGTAGCAAAATATACTTAAGATACGTTTTCAATACTTAATTTATGACGTTTTCCTATTAATATTAAAAGAGGTTATATTATGTTGTTATTTAGTCAGTGGGGTACTTTCGTACAGAACTAGATGGGGCACGTTTGAGCGCGTACGAATGTGCTCCAACTGGTAGGTAGGTACGATTTAGTGTGTTAGTGTGCTAATTGCTAATTTTTGCATTAACTTTGGCCTGTGTTTTGCTATCGTCGATGTAGATATATATATATATATTTTAATACCTATTTCTTATTATTTTTCCACAGAAACATGGTGCGGACTTATAAACCAAAAAAGACAAGTAGACAAGCTGTGGATGAAGAATCCATGCAGTCAGCAATACAGAATGTTATGCAAGGAGTATTGTCATATAGAAAAGCTGCGGACAAGTACAATTTGAAATTGTCAACATTAGAAAGCCGAGTGAAAAAATACAAGAATAGCAATGATGCTGAGGGGTCAAGCAACCGTACATTTTACTCTAAATATACAAGTTTCCAAGTCTTTTCTACGGAAGAAGAAAAACTGCTAAATAATTATATTATCAAATGTTGTAAGATGCATTATGGACTTACGACGATTCAAGCAAGAAAGCTAGCATATGAGTATGCCAAATCTTTGAGTTTGAAATATCCAGCAAAGTGGGAAGAAAATAAGATGGCTGGGAAAGAATGGATGTATGGTTTTCGCAGAAGAAACCCGGAACTCAGTTTACGCAAACCCGAAAACACAAGCGCTGCCAGATCTTTTGGGTTTAACAAAACTTCGGTTACCGAGTTTTATACCAACTTGAAGACAGTGTACGAGCGACATCCATTAACTGCTGACAGAATCTTCAATTTTGACGAATCAGGTGTATCTACCGTTCTAGCTACTCCCAAAGTCTTGGCTCCAAGATGTCAAAAACAAGTCGGACAGATTGTATCAGCTGAAAGAGGCGAGCTCGTAACTTTTGGTGGCATTATATCTGCCAGTGGAAATACCATTCCTCCACTTTTTGTGTTTCCACGCGTTCATTATAAAGATAATTTTCTCGAAGGAGCACCCGAAGGAAGTCTCGGCGCTGCAAATAAAAGTGGCTGGATAAATAGCGATATATTCGTCTCTGTTTTAAAACATATCCAGAAGCACACACTCTGCACAAAGATAACCCCATATTATTGTTGTGTGACAATCATGAAAGCCACGTTTCTCTCGAAGCCATCAACTACGCCAAAGAAATTGGAACATATCCAGAAGCACACACTCT